>BPTQ01000007.1:13602126-13885492 GCA_019973895.1 Chrysanthemum seticuspe
TCTAATATACATTTACGAAATGTTTTTATTGTACAGTATAATTATAAGGATACATGTTATTTTTGTAAAGCATTTACATATAATCTTTTAAATACAAAAATGTAGTAACTAAAGCATTTGTTGTAATAGTTAATTAGGATGGGTAAAAATCACAACCCATGGATCTTAACCCATACCCAAAAAGACTTGATACAATGTATACTTAGATACATTGAATCTAGATATAACCCATGGACCAATCCATGACCCATAACCAAAAAACCCATGGGCAAAGAGGAGCGTTCCACGGATCCCTAGCTTTGTGCTAGCCGGATCCCAAGTGGAAGGGATCCGTGGGATCCGTGGGAACAGTGAGGAAATTTGCCTATAAATAGAGAGCCATTTCTTCATTCTAACTCACCCCTCTTCTTACTAAATCTCTCATACACTCTCATTCTCTTCTAACATATAGATCACTAGATCTAGAGAGTTGTTCTTCTTTTCTTTCTATTTGTGATCCTCATATAGGTCCTTCTCTAAGGCGAGATCACGAGCATTCTACAAGTCATCCAAGCAAGGGGTCCTTGATTGATTTGTCACTCCGCAAGATTTCTGTAGCGAAGATCTTGTATTTGATATTTCACATATTTGTTGTGTAATAATTGTGTTTGTTTGGTCCACCGTGCTACGGACTCGGTATCTAGCTTTGTACCGGAAAAAGTGTAAGCAACGTTGTGAAGGCTTCTCCGCCAAGTGAAAGAGTTTGTTGACATAGTGCTTGAACTCTCGAGTAGGTGGCTCGGGGAGTGGAGTAGGGCAAGGAAGGTGTTCTTGTAGCCGAACCACTATAAATCGGTTGTGTCATTTCTATCCCTTATCTTTATTTATTTGCTTGCATTATCATTAGATCTATACGTTCTCAACATCCATACGATTTCACATAATATCGAATCTAAAGTTTTTGAAATCAACTTAAAATCGGCAAAACTATTCAACCCCCCCCCCCCCCCCATTCTAGTTTTCCACACAAGGTTTGGATCTCCGGCTATGATAACGCCGAGTTTTGTCCCATCGCGAAGCGGATTGACAAGTTTAGGGACCAACCGTGTATTTTAGTCTTCTGTTAATCTAATAAAAAATAGAAAATCTTTTTATAGATTAAAATAAATGTTTTTTACTAGTACATACGTTCTTTCATTCATAACCTTTTACTTATTCTTTCATTCTATAAAAAAAATAAAAAATAAAATAAAATAAAAAATAAAAAAATCCCAAATTTTCAAGATCTCTTAAATAATAAAACCGGGTTCATGAATGTATGTATTGGTAATAATATTAACACATGCTAGTTTTACATTAAAATATTTTTTTATTTTTTATGTTTTATAATTGTAAATAGTTAAACGGACATAATAAATGATTTTGCTACCAATTACCTCACAGTTTTCAAAATTTAAGCGAGCAATGTGGAAATTGTGAATTTAATGATGCCTTTTGTTTGTTTTAAAAAGGGCTAGATTATTATTTGGATGATGCAAGTTTTATAATAATGATAAAAGTAGTAATAATGCTAATTAATATAAATTAATTGATAAAGAAAATGAGCAATGATAGTGATACATAAGATACATGTCTCAACTTATATCTAATCCATTAACAATTTAACACATTACTTATACATTTTTTCTCACTGAATCTTCATTTTTGAGTTATTCCGCTTGTCATTATCGTGTTTTTAGTTATGCATTTAAAACATAAGAATAATTTTTCAAAGAAAATGAGCAATGATAATTACGTTACAATAGCAATAAAATTATATTTTGATTGGTCACCTTATGTGCGTATTTGCCACATATAGGTTTTCCCCAAATAAAATATTATAAGTTTAACTCTTTAGGTACTCACCGTCGCAAAACCTATGGGTACACTAGAGAGACTTTGTGGAATAAGAGCTCACGGATTCGAGTCTTGGCTCGTGCTCACTCCAGTTTGTACCCCATTAGGCCAGGAGAGATGCCGGAGCTATTCATTGTGGGCTGCACAATGGTTGGTGCCAAAAGATACCCTAGGTCAGGGTGTTCCCGCCAATCTACACCTTTTTGTGGAATAAGTTTAACTCTTTGTAATTTATTATTCATTAGAAATTAAATCAAGTTGAAATTTTAATAAAGTGAGAAAAAAACCTGAAAAGCCGAAAAAGTTGAACCACTTAGAAAAATGACGGCCCAGTTTTTTCCTTTAAAAAAACCAAACAATTTAATTCGGTTTTAGTTTTGTACAAAAACCCATATTAAAATAGACGAACCACCCCAAATAATACCAATTAAACTTTTTAACACAATGAAATTTTGTGATAGCTAATATTTAAATTTATAAATACATGTAAAATTATTTTAAGTATGTTAGAAAATGTCTTTAAGTTTGAACCGGTTAATTTAAGAACATGATGATATTGTGTATCGTATATAAATACTTTATTATTTATGTTGTCTCTTTTCAAATTTGAACTTGATACAACTAGTTTTGGTCTTATTGAATTTATTTACACATAAAATAAAGAAATAAAGTGAAAACATTGAAAGTGAAAAAAGAAATAAAAAATATTTCCCAAACCGAAAAAGCTAAAAGCCAAATTACTAATTCGAGTACTCAAGTATGTTTGACAAAGTTAACTAGAACTGAACTAGAGATAAAGTTGTAGATGGAGATAGAAATGGAGATTAAAAAGCGAGCCATGAATTAACATTTAATTTTAAGAGAATATCGAAGATTACTTTTCTAGAAATTATTATAATATATGTCTGCCGAACAATTAAGTAGCTTGTTTTTTAAATAAATAAGCATAATCCGCCACTAAGCTTTTATGTCAAACATGCTCTTGGTTTCAACCAAAAACCGCCGCATACCACCTCCTCATAAAAAAATTATCAATGTTCATCATATTTTTATTTTAAGAATACGTTTTAACATTACATAAACTACAAATACTAAAAACAAAAACACACGAAAGTAAAACATTACATAAACTTTGAAATTAAAACTAAAAGTTGAAACCCCACTTCGATTTGATCCCCGCCCGAACCTCATCCATGGCTCTGCGTATTTCCCCAGTCAAGTGTTCATATTGCTGCATATTGAACAGTAAGTCTTTGTAGGTTTGACGAAGGAGTATTTCCTAAATAGAACCTTCCTTTGGGTGTCTGGAGATTGCTTCGGGGATTTCTTCCTCGTTGGGTACGGTTGGTGTTTCGTGGGGTGTTCTCTTGCGACATTTTTTTAATAAAAAGATGAAGTAAGTGTAAGAGTATAATAGTTGATATTGTGTTTAAAAAAAGATGATTTGGTGGGTATTTATAAGGAAAAAATGAGGTAGTGTGGAATTTATTTTATTTTATTATTATTTTTTAAAATACTAACGGTAACAAACAAGAAATGGGGCTCGGTTTTTTTTTTCAAATTTGCAAGGTGACCAGTTCACCTTATTTCACCTCGCGAACTACATGTCGCGCGTGAGAGTGGGAGAAGGCCAAGGAATTCGCGCGTGACTCCTGGGCTAAGGTGATCGAGTCACCATCCTTGCCATCCAACCTAAGTGTCTACAATATTTAGGATTACATTTTATTTTCAGCTTCAAGTTAATTCATTTCTTGTTTCAGGAATATTATTTATGCATTTGTGTAACAAGTTTTTTAATTTTCACATCTACTACGATTTTGTAAAATTGAAGGACACAATCGACGTGAAAACTCTACACCTTCGATAGGAGGAAGAAAACAAATATATCTTTAATCCATAAGACTGGGTGTTATAAGGACTTTATCTCACGTACGGTCTCCCATTTCACTCATGGTCGCACCTAAACACGGCCTCCCATTTCACTTGTGGTTGAGAAAACGTGTTTTAAATCAATAGTAAACGTTGTAATTGCTGAATAAATAAAAAAATTGTGTGTGTGTTGTGGAGTATGTGTGTTTAACAATGGTATGTGTAAATGATACAAGAATAAAGGTGATAACAACTATGGGAGTAAAGGTGGTGAGGAAAGAGAGAAAATATGATGTTGATGTGAATGTGATAACTACCACCATTACACTCAGTCTTATAAACACATCACATGATTTAAGTGTGTTGTACATTGTCACAGTTTTCTCTTGAAACAAAAGAACGTTATGTATTCGCCTACTCATTAAACTGACGATATATTTTATTAGCAAAACGTAGATATTTGGTCAGTAATGCTTCCGTAAGCTGTAAACTGCAAAGGTGTTAACATGAGCTACAAGTTGTATCTTTTTTTTAATAAAAGTGTTTGGTAAATTAGCTATTAAGCGTAATTATAAGCTGTTAACAGTAATTCTATATTCTAACAGCTCCTAAATATTTAAAAAGCTTCATGAATCAGCTTTTCATTTTGGAGCTACTTGTTTAAAATAAAAGCTTTAAGTTGATGTATCCAAACATAGCTACTTCTTTTGGAAGAGATTATTGTTGTAACAAAAAGCTTACAGCTCCAAAAGAGCTTCAAATAAATGCCTGCCAAACAGGCCCATAATCATGTTCACGAGAGCTTGTTGACTTGTTTTATTAAATTTTTTCGACTTTGAACTGTTATTCTTTTAGCTGAATGTTAAATGCATGCTTGTATAGTTCTATCATATATGTTAGTTAGTGTTATTCCATAAACTAGCTACGATGATAAAAATAGAAGAAAAAGTTTATGCCCAAACAAGCTCTAAGAGGAGTAAGAGCAGACAGTATGGGAACCAATAACGTGCCATTTGTCCTTTTTTCGTGTCATTGGTGTGCCAGACGGTACCGTCACATTGTGGCAAATGTGCCAAACGTCTCCAAGCCATTTGAATGTCTCACGCTATTTTTTTTAATTTTTTTGTATTGTGAGTGAATGAGTATTTTTAGTATGGTATTTTGTGGGACCCAATAACATGTTAGTGGTATGTTATAAGGGATATGTGTTTTAGTTATTCGTGTGGTATTGGGAGAGAATGATGTGTCACTGATGTGCAAGGTTATAAATAGCGTGAGGGGTGGCGTGGCGTGGCGGCATGATCAAGCATCACCCCTTTACGGCCAAGGCGAAGTTTTTGCATTTATAAGGCGTGGAATAAGGCGGCATAAAATATGAAAATATTCATATATTTATATCATATTTCATATATATCGAGTTTACAAATAGACGTGGCATAAGGCGGCGCGACAGCATGGCGTGGCGGCATGACCAAGCCTCACACCTTTACGAGAATTTTGCAACGCCTTTACGAGCCTTTTAGACCATGCTGATGTGACATCATAATAATGTATTATCCGTTAGCACCATACCTTGCGCTCTAAATGTGTTGGGTTGAAGTGGAAGGATAACAAAGTTCAATGTATAAAAACAAAACTATAGTTTTATAAAAAAGTACTATTGTAAAATGATTTTTTTTTATCGAAAAGAAAGACTATGATTATATATCGGAAGAGAATACATCATCGGTTACAAATTTACATGAACATTCTGGGACTCTACCTTCAAAAATTATCTCGCCACTACATCCCAAGGCCCAATTAGCTATACTATAAGCAACCTTGTTCCCCTCTCTTTTAACAAAAGACCAAGTACATAACCTAAAAGCTAATGAATTACATGTGATCTGCGCAATTTATACACGCAACTTGTAAAAGGGTAGTCCCTTTCTGAAGCGCATTAACTAAATACTTGGAGTCTAATTCAAAAATACCTTGGAATAACCTCTGTTGTTTGCATGGTTTGTCGCCCACAAGATAGCTTTAGCTTGAGCCTCCAATGAGGAGCTTGCATAAGATTCAGCCCGAGCACCTGATAGAAGCACATCCCCACAATCGTTGTGAGCTACAAAACCCAATCCAACTTTACCAGACTCTTTTAGCCAAGATGCGTCAAAAATAATTTTGATGCAGTCACCCTGTGGTTTAACCCACCTAACTAAGGCTTCATGTGATGTAGAAAGTTCGCGCTCATTAGCTTTGTGGTAATCAACAAGTAGTTGTCTTGCTAAAACTTCCACACTCGTGTCCCTTTCGATTATTTGACCATGAAATTTTCTATTTCTTCTTGTTCACAGACCCTATAAAGTCATCAAAAAGTTCTCCCATCCCATAGAAAACTTATTCAAAATCAGGTGGCAGAAATCATCTAATGTAACAGCTCCAACGGTGTCATAGAATCTACCAAAGCTACAGCGATCCCATACTTGTTTTGCTTGTGGGCACTTGAACAAGACATGTATGACATCTTCCCGTACATGGTCACAATGTGTACAAGAATTTGATGGTAAGTTTAGCCCTCGTTCTTGCAAGCTATCAATGGTAGGAACATAATTTTTCTAGGCACGCCATAAAAATAAATTGACTTTGATAGGCACCTTAGCTTTCCATATGGCTCGCAACAAGGTAAGTATCTTCAGGTATATTTTCCGTTATGCCTTCGGATATGTGACAACCGACAATTTCTCGGTCCATCATTTAAATAGCGTCACTATTTCATTCCGTTAGGAAAACACAAACTATTTATTTTTCGGTATTTACGAATAATTGTAATTTAAAAACAAGAGGTTACAGTGTTTTTTTGAGAAACAAGTCCACACGCGTACCGACAGCGCATCATTTATACCTTGAATATAAAATTTAACTATCGAAGTCAACGACTCTACTGCTATATCAGTTTTACGAAAACGTGTCCAGAAATATGATTCTTGTATTTTTACCTAGCCGGGATACTACGTTTTCATCTTGATCCAAGGGCAAAGTCAAACAAGGGATTGAACCATCCTTTTCCACTTTCTACCCTTTCCATGTCAAGTCATGGATGCACTATCAAGGACGAGATTGATGGCTGTTTTTCTTCAAAGAGGATGGCACCAAGATCAATCGAGTGAAAGGGAGTGACCAAGAAACCCATTTTGTTCCTTTATAAGTCCACCGATTCACAGGAAGTATCACCACACTTGTATCCAAACATTAAAAAGAGTAATTAGGAGTGCTTGGTGGGTTCTTGTGGATTTGGCTTGGTCAATTTGTTTTGGTTCCTTATTTTTCTTCCTCAATCGATTCCCCTTCCTAATTGTAAGGTTCATAAATATTTGTTTCTTCTTGTATTTTTATGATTATTATTGATGAAGTTATTGTGTTGGAGTTGTTCATGAATCGGTTATACTTATACATATATATTTTTGTTTTTTTGTCGACTTGAATATATTGGAACTGATTTGATTAATGTGAAAAGAATCTAGTGTGGCTTAATTCTGTTAAAAACCAATTTGCTTACTTAGTTTAAGTGGTGCTTGAAACTTGGTTCTGATTCATGTGGGTTATCGCCTAGTTGAAACCCCAATTTCACTTGCGGTTAGGATTAGCCTTGGAAAGAGTTAGGAGTCGCCCTTGGTTCATATCTTGGGTTCAAGAGTTGCTCAATTAATTGTTGGAATATTGTTGTATACTCGTTTGTTCCTAGGGTCAAAAATTAGAGTCTTAGGTGGACTAGCGAGGCATGGGTTATGTCTTGAAATGGCTCACGACCCCCTTAGGTAAATTCATAAGGCGTAGTATAGTCGTTTGGCCTTGATGAGAGTCTTCGACTCATGAGTTACACACCCGTTTGCAAAACAGTCCTATTGCCAAATTCGTACCTCCTGTCTTTTTAATACTCTTAAAAGTCAAGAATGGAAAGGGTGTAAATGTCTTCTGAATGTGAGATATGATGTACTATGTCCTAAAATTTTTAATGTCAAAATACAAAGAGAAAAACTTGTTTATGCTTTCCCTTTTGTTTCAGGAGGGTGCGTTTGTTTAAGATTGGCTGGGCCATAATTCTCCTCCCCCCCCCCCACCGTGAGGGTCCATTTTATGATTGAGAACGGGCCAAAGCCCATTCTTCCTTGACAGGCTGGCCGGAGTTGTTCCCTTGGGCCCAAGCCCGCTCCGTGTAAAATAGAAAAGTGTGTTTGTTTGCGTCTGGGCCACAACCCATTTGGGGTCCGTCTGATGTTGCTCAACCATGAGTCGTCGCGTAACGAATATGTCAGACCAAGTCCCCTCTAGTATCCCTCGACCAAACGTCATCATATTTAAAAGTATCTCGGGTCATCTAATAACGACTATGTATATCATTATTCAAACCGTCTTTTCAACTCAACAAATATATATAGCCAACTCGATCTATTTTACTAGCTTAATGTTTATAAACACTAAACTACGTCTCAAGGAAATAATGACTTATATTTACACTACTATTTTCAAAACGGCAATTTTATAATCAAGTTGCTAACTATATTATGAACAAAACCCAACTTTAAAA
Organism: Chrysanthemum seticuspe; assembly: GCA_019973895.1. NCBI lineage: Eukaryota > Viridiplantae > Streptophyta > Magnoliopsida > Asterales > Asteraceae > Chrysanthemum > Chrysanthemum seticuspe. Next base: position 13,610,438 of record BPTQ01000007.1, read on the forward strand.
CGTTAAATTGTATTATATATAAACGTTACACTTAACCTACAATGAAATTAATTTATATAACAATGTATCACTATTTTGTCAAAACACATATCTAAAACGTATAAACGGGTCATGCTCGATTTTTCTAAAAACCTTGTGCTATTCCTAATAAGTAGAAACATTATTTTACAACCATTTTTATCAAAGGTCAATACTTGAAATATAGATCGTATACCTTTCTTATTAACCGAAATTTGGTTATATGTAAGCACATATATTTTAAAACGACATTCTATAATTCAAATACGTTGATATTTATACGCGACTACTTTTTGTACTTCGTCTCTTGCTTATCGACGAACCAAAGACCTATTCGACTTAGTATTTTGTTATCCTATATCTATATACTTACGTACTCCCATGAGCCAATGTTTGCTAACTCAATTACACTTAAATGCTACCACACCAGCAACAATAACATAAGGTTTTAACTTAAACACTATCGAGTCAAGCATAAACATAAAAACTAAGACCTGCCATACTATTATAGGTCGCATGACGGTACTACGTGCTCCTACTATTTGACTTTATGCTTTTCAGATTGCATCACTGAGGTGAACTAATAACCAGCCATCACACTGGTGAATTAATAACTAGTTCAACTTATTCAACAACAAGCTTTGATTAGTTGACAACCATCCAGTTTTTGGTAAATTGTCAACCATATAAATGGATTTCCAGTGCCTTTACCACAAGCCATAATCTTGTGGGCTAGCCAACTCTTCACTATCACAAATATGGTGAGTTGATTACCATACAATTTTTGGAAATTGTCAGCTATAAACGGATTTGAGACATCTTTACCAGAGCCATTTGCTCATGGATTAGCCAGTCCTTATGTTGATTAGACATGGTGGACTGATTACCATTTGTTGTGTTAGTGCAAAGCACCTTCACCAAGTAAAACCTTCTCAAAATCAATTTTACTTATCAACTCTTAGAATATACCCAACAACTTAGAAAATTATTTTAAACATTTAAAATTATTGTTGTTGAGCTTTTGATTCAACTAACCTCAAGAGCTGATAGCATGCATCATCCTTCCTTTCTCCCAGTAGCTTCTTCTCAAGCATAACTCTGCAAACTCTATTTGGAAGTGGATACTCAACTTTTGTCAGCATATAAATATTTGCAGTTTCTAAGACAAGAAAATGGACAACACAAATGTGGAAATGTCTCCATCTTACTACTTGTTCTTTACAGGCCAACTTCCAAATCTCATCTCCAACATCTGGTTCTCAAACATGGTCTTTAAGTACTGGTAAGCGTGGCGCGTTTAGGGTTTAGTGCTGGTAAGGAATTTTAATCGGAAGAAATTTTTTTTACTTTTAAATATTAGAATGAAGTAAATTAAGGATAAATATGAATTTTAAAAATAAAAATTATCCATATATATATACTTTTGACCGCATAAAAGTAGGTAACGGTACTATTTAAACAGTAAAATTCAATTTTCCCTCGACCATCACTAACGGTAACTTATTTTGCACTATCAGACATAAAATAGTCAACCAGACTTAAAGATGACATCACTAGAATTAAATCAGTACATTTGTACATCAAACAGCACAACTTCCATTCATCTCCAATCCTTGAATATCCTTGATAAGGATTTAAAACGTACACTTTTAGGGGGTCATTTAAGCCCTTAATCGACCACTTTTATATCCGTTACTACTTAATTTCGTTCTTTTTCACTTTTTAGGTCTCTTGGAAGCAAAATGCTGGAATGAAGCACATTTGGACGAAAAGGAGTGAATACATGAAGAAAATGGCAAATTCAAGATCGAAGCCACTCAAGCTGCTTAGACTGAACCTGACGGCGTCCCAATCAAAGGGAGATGTCGTCCCTCTACAGACTTGATCAAAACATGCACCAGACGGCTTAGTGGAATTTTTGTTCGTATAACCTGACGGCGTTAGGCTTTGAAGAAGAAGGGCGTCACTCAGACTTTTCATCTCAAACGGCCCAGATCCAGAACCAAGACGACGTCTCAAATGAAGACTGACGACGTCACAACTCTAAGGTGATTTCGTCTCATCGATGACTTGGCCAAGACGAAAACCCTAATGACGGCGAGCTGACGGTGTCCCACCTATAAGGTGACGCCGTCTCAAGTGTAAATCTATATATATAATTCGATTTTTCTGCATTTAGGGAGGTAGACTTTTGAAGAAAAAAAACCTAAAACGTTTGTAGTCCGATTTGGACAGTATCTTAGGGTCTCAAACCCTATTTTACACATCGAGCTAAGTATTTTAATCCAAAGTATCATTATGTCTTCAATTGATTGTGTGTATGCTTGCTTATTTACCATGTCTAGCTAAATTTCTTTTGTTTTGCTTAGATCTATGAAACCTAGTTATTGATTATTGTTAGGTTGTTTCTTATCTTAATTATAATTGGCTTAGGAGTGCAACTAGGCATCATTCGTTGTGTTTAATGCTTGAATATTCTTTGTGAAAGTGAGGCTTATGAATGAAATAGTTTAAGGACTTGCAAATTTCGTAAGCTAAACCCAAAGGTAACCTCGAAGAGTTAGGGCATATGTACACCCTACGACTTTAGGAATACAACACGTTAAGATAAGGTGTGACAATTCAACCGACCAATAAAAGATAACTAGGGAGTAATAGTATCTCGGTAAACACATTTTTAATCATCATACGAGCACACATCAAATAGACATAGCTACCCGTAGTAATAGATAACTAGAATAGTAGAAGTAATCGGTAGAAGTACCACCCCCAAACCAGTTGCCCCGAGATATTTACCTTAGCTTTCTAAAAAACCAATAAAAGATAAAAAATAATCATCCTCCACCCCACCTTCTCGTAATACATTTCTTGCTAGCATTCCTATTCCCCTAGAAAATGATATCAATCCCCGAGGCTTACCCAATACTATATGACAACGATTAGGTTCACTACCTAGGTGGTTGAAAAACTTGCTTGAAGAAAAGCAAGTTCATTTGACTCCAAACGTGCTTCGTACGCGCATCAAGTTTTTAGCGCTGCTGCTGGGGAGTAGAATACCTAGTTAGATCTTTATGTTGTTTAGGTTCCATTGCTTGATTCCTATCAAGTAACTTGATTTTTTCTCATTTTTAGCTTTCTTGTAGTCTATCCCCCTTCTTCGTGACTTTCTTAGTAATCCCATCACTTTTCATCATGGAAGGTGATAACCCGACACCAAACCAACCACTTCCCATCGACCCACCACCAATTGACCCGCCAAGAGGCCGTACTCTTGGTGAATACTCAGACTAAGCCACCAAGGCTATAGGAGCACCATTGAGCTCCCCGATCAAGCTTAAACTACGGCCCTGCGATCCGACACCATCCGGTTGGTGCAAAACGGATGTGCATTCCATGGACTTCATTCCGAAGATCCTAATCAGCATCTCAAGGACTTCCTTAAAATTGTTGACTCCATCGACCTTGATGCTACCACACGAGAGACCACGCGCTTGCGTCTCTTCTAATTCTCTCTACGGGACCAAGCTAGTAATTGGATTGAGCGACTTCCCGCTGGATCCATCTCAAGTTGGGATGATCTCACCACTCATTTCCTCGCCCAATTTTCCCACCGAGGAGAACTACCAAACTTAGGAATGACATCTTGATGTTCCAACAACGTCAAGGCGAAAATCTCTACGAGGCGTGGACTCGATTCAAGGACTTGCTCCATAAAGTCCTCATCACAGCTTCGATCTTTGGCTTCAAGTCCAAATCTTTTACAATCATGTCAACTTTTCAACTAGGCCAACCATCGACCAAGCGGCCGGTGGCAAACTTAGTGAACTCACCGTAGAAGAATGATGGGGTACAATAGAGGACCTTGCCCTCTATGAAAACGAAAGTTGAAATGACCCCCATGAGTTGCCCAAAACCGTCAAGGGAATCTCCTTGCCTCCCATTGACTCACAAACTTCCAATCGTAGGATGCTCGAACTTGAAGATCAAGTCAAATTCCTAATAAGATCCTACGATAATCCTAAGTCTTCACGCCAAGTGAACAAAGTCTCTTCCTTGTGTGAGATATGTAGTGGTCCCCATGACACTCATACTTGTATGAGACTCCTCGAACAAGCTTCCGTGGACTACTAATCCTCACATACAAATGAAATGGGAGGGAGATTTCCCACAACACCCGGACCTAGGACTTTCAACAATGCCCGAGAAGCATGGAGGGGCAAACCCTACTATAATTGGGGACAAACAAAGAATTCACCTCTAACGATTTCCCATGGTCCCACTCTCATGGCCCTAGTCAACAAAGCATAAAAGAGATGATGCAACACCTAGTTACATCCCAAGAAGCTCAAATAGCCAAGCTTTCGGACCGCTTTAACCAATAACAAACCGAGATGGATAGGAAGATAGATAACCTTTTGAAAGCCATGACCAACAGTGATAGGAAGACCACCGAAAAGGTTAATGCCATCTCGACTCATTCTCCCAAAGATTTCGGTGTGAAAATTAAGGACCCAAGCAAGTACTTCGAAACTAGGGATCCATCTTCATCCAAGCATGTTCAATTCGTCAATGCCATCACCTTAGTGAAACCAAATAGGAATAGTGACGAAGAAAACCATGCGACGGTACTTGAGGTTAGTGAAACTCCTAAGGATAAATCGACCAACGAAGTATAAGAAGTAGGTGATGAATACTTCAATAAGTTTCCTACGGAAGAGGAACTTTCATGCCACCCCCACCTAGTGCGCGACCTTCGTCACATATATGTTAGGAGAAGCCCACGAATCATCTTTGGAAATCCTAGAAACCTCAATATACCTTGTTGCATAGGACATCTTTTCGTGGCAAAGGCTTACATTGATCGTAAGTCCCGAATAAACATCATGACTAGCACATACTATAATTGGGTAATGAAGAAATCTATCCCAAATAGGCAAGACCCCGATAATCCTAGATTTATAATTTCCTTGGTAGAGTTAAGGGATTTCCCATCTATGTAGGTAGTTTCACGTACCTTACGGATTTCGTGATTGGGGAGGATATTAGTACGGCCATAGATCCTAGCTTGTCCCATGTAGTTCTAGGAAATCCATTCATAAAAAACACTGGGATGACTTATGATCCGTTATTAGGAATAGTTAGATTCAAGGATGAGACCGATGACATAGCTTACCAAATGCCATTTAAGATTGAGAAATTCTCATCACTATCCAATGATGAAAAGGAACCTAAGCTATCGGTCTACTATAGGAATGAGAAGGATAAGGAGAAAGGAGTAGATTATGTGATGAATAAGATTTTTAGGTTCTATAAGGATTGTTTGAAATTAGGACTGGAATTTAGAACAAATTGGGGGGAACATGACTTCTTAGAAAGATGCACGATAGGACATAACTATACCATGGAAAACCCAATAGAGATCGTCATGAGGAAGAAGATGACGGTAAGGAAGTCACATAGGAGCACGACTTCGAGTCTAGCTACAAGACTCATAAATAAAGAAAAGTGCTTCGTGGGAGGCAACCCATGTTTAATTGTTTGCTTGTTTGTGTGTCATATATCTTTTTCATTGTTGTTTATTCTCATGTTTAATTTTGTGAAAATGTTTTATTTTGTCTTTAACCTCGTCTTAATTACATATAATGGTATTTTACAAAAAGATAAGTGTAGGGAAGATTACATACGTTTTTGAAGAACGTGAACATGAGAATTACAATTAGTGAAATTGATGTATATGTGTGTTTGTTAGAGTCAAATGCTTGTATCGAGTCATAATGGATGTTTTGCAGGAATTTTTCCAGGTTTTAAAGATGTATTTTTTCCAGAATTTTTCTAGGTAAATGCAGCAGACCAATTTTTGTCATGACAACCTAACGACGTCAGGATTAAAGCCTGACGACGTTAGGTCAAGCAGAAACAACTTATCAATTTTTCATTTTCTATGCTACTTATAAATTTTTGGAAATTCTCAGGTCTTAATTTTCCAGAAAAACTGCAAACATCCATTCCACAAGCATTATATCCTAGTGTAGTTGTGTCATATATAGTTTTACCGCCAATTTTACGTGAAGGTTTCGTATGTTTTCTTAAAGTGTGCAGGTTATATTTGGCAAGAAGAAGAAACTCAACATTGGATGGAGCTTATCGCGTATGCATTCTTCTTGGAAGAGAATTTGACCACAACTTCACACGGATCCTACCGAGCTAATCAGGGGAGTACTAGTTTATTTTCCTTACTTACCTTCCTTTATCATAACTTTGATAATTTTGGGGAACATTGGGGACAATGTTCAGTTTAAGTATAGGGAGGGAGAATAAAACGGGAACTTAGAAACTATTCTTATCATTGACTATTTGTCTTGTCCTTGATAATTTGTATAATAAACTATGAGAAATATTTGTTAGGGCAATTTTAGCACAAAATTTAACATTTTTTATGACATGTACGAGCTAAAACTTTAGTCTTAATAAAGCGTCTCATGGATAGGAGTTATATGACTAGCACAAAAACCGTTTACCACTCAAATTCCACCCCAACAATGTGAGGTTCGCCCCTAGATCTTTAGGAATAAAAGCATTCACCTTTAATGCTTAGAGAGTGTACCGTTAGTATAATAGATTCTAGAACTTGTTTTGTGATGCATTCCGAGATCGCTAGTGAGACTACACTTGTGTAGTTAGGAATAACTAAGTGATAAGAGGCATTAGGATAACCCTTGTTTGAAACCTGTATTATAATTACTTCTTCCACATCGGTTAAGTAATTACCCCACACCCTTGCGATGTACTCATCTTTAGTACATGATACCCCTAGTTAACCCCTCAAAGCCTATCTTTTTTGTGATTCTCGTGATGTTTCGGTTTTCCAGAATATCAATGAAGAGCATTGTTTACAATCCGCCCCCATATGTACACCCAAATCGCCTTAGCCTACCTTGTATGCACTCACCTTTAGTGCATTATTGTTATCATTACTAAACCCTTAGTTCAAATATCTAGTTACTTGCATGGTTGCTAAGTCGAGTCATATCTTTTGTACATAGTTTTGGGATGATTGGGACTCATGGGTAAAAGTAATATTTTATGGAGTAACGGGAAGGAACGATGAATTCAAATTCCCTTTGTCTACGTAATTAAATTCTTCAATTGTTTTGATCTTTTCAAATCGGGCCAATTAGTGTTAGACAAATAAAAAACTCAAGTGTAGGGATGCTCCTATAAATCCCTTATATTTTGATGTTATCGTAGAGGATGGTAGAGTAAAAATGTATGCAAAAAAAAAAAAAAAAAAAAAAAAAAAAAAAACATGAAGAAAAACATACGGGCTACCATCCGTCATCTATCTTTATGTTTATGTCTTTAAATTTAGGTTCGTTTGTTTCAAGTTATCTAGAGTTAGTGAGTCGAGTCTTGGCTTAGCAACGCCACGCTTTTCATGCTTGTAACATATGTTTTTTGACTTGCCACCACTAAATATCGCCTATCCAACAAAACCCTTTGTTTCCCTACCGTAAGCCTAAAGTTATAACCCTTGCAAAGACCTCTTAGATAGTTGTTCCTAGGTGCTTACGCTAAAGCGGTGGAGGTTTAATCTAGTCTCAAGTATATGGTAATCTCTGTACTATGCCAGGTAATGAGTGTTTATCTTCCATTTCCATTTATTATATTTTATATAAACCCGAGAGATGAGAGAATCCAAACACCCCTTGTGAGGTTCTAGTATATAAATTCCGTGCTTGTTATGACTATTGTGGTGCTTTTACTTGTTGTGAATTATTTTAAACCTATGCGTCATGCCCCCTAACTTATAAATTGATTGGCCAAAAGCACATTTGCTTGAGGACAAACAAATACCAAGTGTAGGGATATTTGATAAGGATTTAAAATGTACCTTTTTAGGGGGTCATTTAAGCCCTTAATCGACCACTTTTATATCCGTTACTGCTTAATTTCATTCCTTTTCACTTTTTAGGTCTTTTGGAAGCAAAATGCTGGAATGAAGCACATTTGGATGAAAAAGGAGTGAATACATGAAGAAAATAGCAAAGTCAAGATCGAAGCCACTCAAGCTGCTCAGACTGAACCTGACGGCATCCCAATCAAAGGGCGATGCCGTCCCTCTATACAGACTTGATCAAAACATGCACCAGACGGCTCAGTTGAATTTTTGTTCGTATAACCAGACGGCGTCAGGCTTTGAAGAAGAAGGGCGTCACTCAGACATTTCATCTCAGACGGCCCAGATCCAGAACCAAGACGACGTCTCAACTGAAGATTGACGGCGTCACAACTCTAAGGTGACGCTGTCCCATGGATGACTTGGCCAAGACGAAAACCCTAATGACGGCGAGTTGACGAGTCCCACCTATAAGGTGACGCCGTCGCAAGTGTAAATCTATATATAGAATTTGATTTTTCTGCATTTATGGAGGTAAACTTTTGGAGAAAAAAACCTAAAACGTTTGTAGTCCGATTTGGACAGTATCTTAGTGTCCCAAACCCTATTTTACACATCGAGCTAAGTATTTTAATTCAAAGTATCATTATGTCTTCAATTGATTGTGTGTATGCTTGCTTTTTTACCATGTCTAGCTAAATTTCTTGTGTGTTTGCTTAGATATATGAAACCTAGTTATTGATTATTGTTAGGTTTTTTCTTATCTTAATTGTAATTGGCTTAGGAGTGCAACCAGGCATCGTTCGTTGTGTTTAATGCTTGAATATTCTTTGTGAAAGTGAGGCTTATGAATGAAATAGTTTAAGAACTTGCGGATTTCGTAGGTTAAACCCAAAGGTAACCTCGAAGAGTTAGGGCATATGCACACCCAACGAACTTAGGAATACAACGCGTTAAGATAAGGTGTGACAATTCAACCGACCAATAAAAGATAACTATGGAGTAATAGTATCTCGGTAAACACATTTTTAATCATCATACGAGCACACATCAAATAGACTTAACTACCCGTAGTAATAGATAATTAGTATAGTATAAGTAATCGGTAGAAGTACTACCCCCAAACCAGTTGCCCCGAGATATTTACCTTAGCTTTCTAAAAAACCAATAAAAGATAAAAAATAATCATCCTCCACCCCCACCTTCTCGTAATACATTTCTTGCAAGCATTCCTATTACCCTAGAGAATGATATCAATCCCCGAGGCTTACCCAATACTACACGACAACGATTGGGTTCACTGCCTAGGTGGTTGAAAAACTTGATCGAAGAAAAGGACGTTCCTTTGACCCCGAACGCGCTTCGTACACACATCAATCCTTGTTTTTCCTGGAAAAATTAGTCTAAAACCAAAAAAATACTACAAATATCTATGGAAACTAGAATTAATAAAAACTACTACCAGAATTAATTCTATATCTACCAGGTTTAACTACCAGATTTAACTTTAAACCTATCAGAATTAACTGCCAGTTTTAACTACTAGGATTAACTAGCAGTTCTAACTAATAAACATAATAGATTTAACTAATATTAATACCCCTATTACAAACTATACATTTATCCTCCCCTTAAATATATCTATGGGTTTACCATTCCAATATTAACCACCAGAAAATTAAATCTTGGTCCGTCAAATGCTTTGGTCAATAAATCTGCTACATTATTAGCAGTGTGAATCTTTTCCACTCTAATCAATTTCTTTTCAAAGCAATCCCTGATTTCAATATGTTTAGTCTTAGAGTGGTAAAGTGGGTTCTTTACTATACAAATAGTACTTTCATTATCAATGTGGATTATTGTATTCATGAAGTTAATACCATAATCCAACATCTGATTCTGAATCCATAAGACTTGTCCACAGAAATTTGCAGCAGCTACATACTCAGCTTCAGTCGTAGAGGTAGCCACTATAGTCTGGTTTTTGCACTGCCATGAAATGAGTCTCCTGCCAAGGAATTGACAACCACCAGTTGTGGATTTCCTGTCAAGGCTTGCCCCAGCATAGTCACTATCTGAATAGGCTTCCAGGTCAAAAGATGATTCTTTAGGATACCATAAGCCCAAATTGGGTTTGCCCTTAAGGTATTTAAAGATCCTTTTCACAGCATGAAGGTGTGAAGTCTTGGATGTCACCTGAAAATGAGAACAAACACAAACTGCATACATAATATCAGGCCTAAAGGCAGTTAGATACATAAGGGAACCTAACATGGATCTGTACAAGTGTACATCTACATCATCAGATTCCTCATCCTTTGTTAATGCCACTTTGGTCTCCATTGGTGTTACTGCAATCTTCACAATGGCATAGTCAAACTTCTTCAGCATCTCAACAACATACTTGTCCTGAGAAATAAACAGTCTATCTGGCTTCTGCTTGACTTGCAATCCAAGGAAGAATGTGAGTTCACTCATAGAACTCATTTGAAACCTGCCCTTCATTAGGCCCTCAAACTCTTCACACCAAGACCAGTTTGTAGAACAAAAGATGATATCATCTACATAAACCTGCACCAGCATGATATCTTCTGGCCAAGAACTAGTTAGATCCGGCTAAGCACCAGCTATTCCAGCCAAGACCAGGTTAGATCATGCTAAGAACTGGTTCTTTCGGCCAAGAACAGTTAGATCCGGCTAAGAACCGGATATTTCGGACAAGAACCTGTTAGATCAAACTAAAAACCGGTTGTCTCGGCCAAGAACTAGTTAGATCCGGCAATTCCAGCCAAGACCCAGTTAGGTTAGGCTAAGAACCGGCTATTCCGGCTAAGAAGCAGTTAGATCGGGAAAAGAATCGACTATTCCGGCTAAGAACCCGTTAGATTAGGTTAATACCTGACTCTTCTAGCTAAGAACCAGTTATACCGGCTAAGAACCAAATAGATCCGGCTAAGAATCGGCTATTCTGGCCAATAACCAGTTAGATCAGGCTAAGAACCGTCTATTCTAGCCATGAACAAGTTAGATCCGCTAAGAACCGACAATTCCGGCCATGAACAAGTTAGATAAAACTTAGAACAGGCAAAGGGCGACAATTCCGGCCATGACGTCGTCTGGAGATAATCTTGGTCGTCTAGTGTGAAAGGAAAGGGTGATGGCCTTCTGGAATAAGGCGTGACGCCGACACTTGCTAAGACCAAAATATGTTCTGAGCCGTCGCTTGAGAGTTTTTGGAACACCTTGTGAGCGACGGCGTCGCCCTTTGAGTTTGGACGCCGTCAAGCTTCTGAAATAGCCTTGTTTTCTTAACTTTGTCGTTTTCTTCATGTTTTCGCCCCTTTCGTCCAAAAATGCTTCATTCTAGTAATTTGCTTCCAAAAGACCTAAAATGTGAAAAGGAACAATTTTAAGTACTAACAGATATAAAATGTAACAATTTATGGCTTAAATGACCCCCAAAAAACGTATGTTCTAAATCCTTATCAGATCTGAAGCATCTTCAAAACACTTAAGAATTAAAATCAAGTTTCTTGCATTTAATATCGACCATTTTCCAAAAAACAAAGCATCCTCCGCATACTGCAAAATAGAAATGTTAGCATCAAGTTTCTTGCCTTTGGAGATCCCTTTATTGCAAGCTTCTATAATGGCAACTTGAAGGGTCTCAATGACCAAAAGAAAAAGAAAAGGGGAGAGTGGGTCTCCCTGTTGGAGACCCCTTTCCATCTTAAATTCTTTGGATGGAGAACCATTAATTAAGACCGAAATCGAAGCAGGATAAAGACACCCACCAATCCATCTTCTCCATTTTAGACCGAAACCCATTTGAGCCATGACGTCAAAAAGAAATTCCCAACAAACACTGTCAAATCCTTTTCAAAATCCACTTTAAACAATAAACACTTATGATTCTCAATCTTGGTCATACGAATTATTTCATTGGCAATTAGGCACCCATCAAGGATTTGTCTACTCATGAGGAATGGAGTTTGATTAGGACTTATAATGTTGGAATCACTTTTGCATTTTGTAATTTGACTCTAATAATAGAAACACGTTAATTATTTGTAACTTCAATAATAATTGTCCACTCTTGAATTTGAGTTTTGTAAATTGACTCTATATACAATCAATTATGCGTGTTTTTTAAAAATATTACAGTACAAAGCAATAAAAATAGGAAGAAAGAAAATGTCCCTTTTATCCATTTTGAAGAAAAAAGAATGTCCCTTTTAACCATGTTTTTTAAAAATATTACAATACAAGGGGCTGTTTTGTTTGTGCTTAAATAATTGGTTTATATATGGCTTATTTGATTTTAGACTTATGTTTCATAGGCTCATTTTTTTATTATTTAAAAAAAAAAGAAAAAAAAAAAAAACTTTTTTCGGCTTATATAAGTTGCTTATGATATAAGATATAAATGATTGTGGGTTCAAGTCCTCCTTATAACATGTGAGATAGTTTGTGGTTATATATTGTGAACTAGTTTTTTTTTTTTTTTTTTTTTTGACAGGTGACTTTCCAACTTAGGTTTCACCATCCTCCCGAAAGAGGGCCCTAACCCCACATCGACCAGTCTATGTTGTCTTAACCGGGTCCACGCAGGTACGATATGTGGCTTCAGTGCCGCGAGGAAACCGTACCGCCTCCACACAAGTTTCCTTGCTGGAGTAACGGCCGGATTAAAACCCCGACCTTGCTCAGATTTGAACCCCCAGCGGCTTAGTCTAAGGGGCACAAATCCTCATTGCAAATATCAACCGAGCATGTGGACCACAAGTGAGGACTTCCCGGTAGGTCACCCACCCGGTACTACTCTCACTAGTGGCTCGCTTAACAACCTAAGCATTTACCACTAGGCCACATGATCGATGATTATTGTGAACTAGTTAGTTGTCGTTTTTAAAAAGAAAAAAAAAAGGCTTATATAAAATAAAAAGTTTTAAATTAAGAGAAAAGAAAGGAACTTACGTTTCATAGGCCCAAAACCAAATACTCCGCAACACACATAACACATAAGCATGCTATATCCGAAACAAACACCCCCTAAAACCACCCCACGCTCCCCATTCTCACAGTCACAGCCTTCAACAACTTTGTCCGTTCATCTCCTCCGATGACATCCCCCCTGTAACAACTTTTCCGATCACATGTCATGAACAGAGACTGCACCTTTAATCACACAGAGACCGATTTTGGACAGCTATGTATTTTCATCAATTTCATTTCTCATAAACAAACTTTTTTATTTTACATAACTTTAACTTGTTTTTTATCTAAATTTTCAGGTTTTATATTTACATGCTTCAACCCATGATAAGGATGCAAATGTATCAAACTGCAGACGTTTACGCAAGAGAGGCGGATTTACGTATGCCACGTCTGGTACCTTTTATTTTTCAGTTATTAGTTTCATTACTATGCATTGCGTTTTCCATTAATTGTTATTTACACATAAGTGATTGCTTTTATGTATATAGTAGTGTATCTAGTAACGGTGTGCATGTATGGTTGATTTTGTGAACCGGTGATGATTAATAAAAAATAAGCTAACTTCGTTCCAAGTGTGCGTGTTTGCAGATTAATGTCTATTGTATATGTACTTCTATATATTACGTTTCATAGGCCCGGAACCAGATACTCCGTAAAAACCACCCCACGCTCCCCACTCTCACAGCCTTCAACAACTTGTCCGTTCATCTCCTCTGATGACATCCCCCCTGTAACAACTTTTCCGATCACATGTCATGAACAGAGACTGCACCTTTAATCACACAGAGACCGATTTTGGACAGCTATGTATTTTCATCAATTTCATTTCTCATAAACAAACTTTTTTATTTTACATAACTTTAACTTGTTTTTTATCTAAGTTTTCAGGTTTTATATTTACATGCTTCAACGCATGATAAGGATGCAAATGTATCAAACTGCAGACGTTTACGCAAGAGAGGCGGATTTACGTATGCCACGTCTGGTACCTTTTATTTTTCAGTTATTAGTTTCATTACTATGCATTGCGTTTTCCATTAATTGTTATTTACACATAAGTGATTGCTTTTATGTATATAGTAGTGTCTCTAGTAACGGTGTGCATGTATATATGGTTGATTTTGTGTACTGGTGATGATTAATAAAAAATAAGCGAACTTTGTCCCAAGTGTGCGCGATGGTAGATTAATGTCTATTGTATATGTATTATTATATATTATATAATGCGAGGTTTGAGCTATGCTTCAAGACCATGTTTATGCTTAAGCTAGGCTAAGGCTTCCAAACGCTTTGGACTAGGTTTAAGCTCCAAGCTCATACTCAGCATTCTAATGCTTTAGCAATACCTTTGGACTAGGTTTTAACTCCAAGCTCATACTCACACATGTGCTTTTGTGAGTTAAATGGCTGATATGTATAGAATGCAACAATTTCTATTATATGCTAATATGTAAACATCTCAAGTCAACCAACATTTGGGGGACAAGGTGTCTTTGTATTGTCATTATGGTCATAGTGACGTTGAACATGAATGAGATTTTTTAGGAACATTCAAGAAATTCTAGGTGACTTTACACATCTAGTTTTTTAATCGAATATTCTTGGCTTTTCTGTTCGTTTATATTGTATAAGGGATTTCCTTTTAAGGCGATAACTTATGGAGGCACGTTAGGCACGACACAACTTGAATTTCATGACTTACCATTAATCACAAAAGTTTATTGCGATTAGTGTACAACTTAACTTGTGTTATGTTACCGATAATCATGCATCACGGAGGGCAACAATCATCATCTCGACAACAAGCCAACCTTCTAGTCCGGAACCATTGAATTTAGATGCTACTCTTACCACTTCAACACTTAGATTTTTGGCCCGCAGCTAAATTGTTACCTTAAGCTTTAAAAATACGGAGTAAATATTTTGGTGTTCATGACAAACAATATTACTTAATGACAATTTTGTTATCCAGTTTATCTCTTAACCATGAACTTGACACATTAAGTGAGTTTATGAAGAAGATAGTGCATTCTTTTTTCTTTATATGACTATCTACTATATTCTTACATGACATAGAGATATGGGTTTCTCATGTTAGCCGTTTGGGGCACCATGGACAGTGTTTACTTTTTTTTACTCAATCGCTACATGATGATCACACATATATTGTAAGAGTACTAAATATAACATTGTGTCGACATATTATATGGTATTTAATAAAGACACTCATGTTATCCTGTAAAATTGTGGAGTAGATGTTATGTTTTATATAAGTCTACGACGACTTATATGAAAGCTCCAAAATGCTCTTGAAGTTTAACAGGGCCGTCTCATGGATTTCGAGGGCCCTGTGCCGCAATTACATACTCGGCCCCTAAAAAACGAAAAATTTAGCATGTTAATAAGGTTTATTTTGTGAAAATTGCTATAACAAAGTAATCTAATGTTTGTTTCTAATTTTAGGAGTAATATTCTATGAAAATACTGAAACAACAAGCAACGAGTAAATACCTAGTGCTTAGAATATTAAATGCTACAAAAAAATTGTTAATTGCTTGTATGCTAATTACATAGGCAATAAGGAAAGAAAAAACCAAAACATTAGTATTAAATAATAAAAAAATCCCAATACTTAACCTCCGTTTTTGCTACGGGCTGGCAAGTGAAACAAAATAAAGAAAATAATGAAGTGGGCCTGGTGTTTAGAGTTGGGCTGTGCACTGGATGAAGATTTGAGGCCCCAAATGGATATTGGGCCCTGTGCAGTGATCACTTTGCACATGCCCATATCCGACTGTGAAGTTTAATAGCCATGGTTGAAGGGATGATCTTTTCATGAACTTCTAATGATATACATGGCCTCCTTCTAGAGATAACGTTCCAAATACGATTAATATTACTATTAATTGCACATCACGGCGGGACATGAAAGAGGCGCTCGTTACTTCCAAATTTTGGATATCTAAAGTAAGATAACGACATATATGAATGAATGATTCCTAGGGTGGCATTTTTTTGTGCTTTTATATGCAAATTTAAAGGATTTTGAAGTTATAACCTTCAAAAGAGTATGTTATAGATATACGAGCGTGACATAGATTAAGTAATGAAGAAACTTAAGAAACAAGATTTACCATTAATTCAAGATGAGAGGCACGAAGAGAGGATTTAGTGTTAGTACCTTGTTATATGTGAACTCTTATTTTTTTAAATCATACCATAAAACACGGGGCGACATTTGGAGCAAGGACTAAGGCTGCCCCTCTATGATTATCTGTGAGTAAAGTCTTTTTGTAAATGGCATGTGAAGAGTGCATATTTAGCTAAGTCTAAGAGCCTTGATGCACATGCCCTTCTAGCTAAGTATAAGGCTGGCTAGTGCATTAAACCTTAACTATGAAAAACATTTTTAATAAGTAATTTACCGGTATGTTGAAGTAAGAAATAGTGCGTTCTTTTTATATTCCCCAAAGTGGAACAACTTTTTCTTCAAAAAGTTTTTATGAAAATCTGGAATTTATAAATTTTTCACAAGTTATTGCAACATTTATTTTCCATGACAAAACTTCATTCGACATCTTCAACGTGCAAATGTAAGAGCAACTACTTTATGTCCATAGAATTGGATCCCACACTTAATACGGAAGCTTACGATTTGGAAGAAGACATAAAAGAGAATGTATCCTTAACGAGTTCAGTTAGCTCATCGGTAAAACCATTATCAATCTTCAAAGTATTTTGGAGCCCTTTTGTAAGAAATCATATACTACAACGTAACTCTAACTCAAGAGTTGTTCCACGAAACAAAATTATCTATATGAAATGTGATTTTAAGTTTTTACAAGTGTTGTATGAGGCTCTTTATGAAATAACTTAACTAACTGGTTACATTGTTAAGTAAGCGAGGTTAAAATCGAGTCTCATGTAATAATAGAGAACGCCATGAACTAATAGTAATATATTTTTAAAGGATGCGTTCCCTACTGAACATAATGCTCTGAAAAATATTGCCCCCCCCCCCCCACCCCAAAAAAAAAAATGTCTAAGAAAAAGCATAATCATTACTGTTTTTTATTTCTTACTTTTTGTGCATGACACTTTTACCCTTAACTAATTATAATTTGGTACTGTTTTCTTTAAAGTATGTAATAATAATTCCAAGTAAGGGTAATATGGTAATCTCGATCAACTAGAGTAATCTAAATCATGTTTTATGAGTATACAAAAAATGCATGTGTGTTAGCATCATACCCCGTGAATGATGCGACCAATGGCAATTATGAGTTGTGTTGTGTATACTATACGCTGATATATTACAACTTAAAATAGGGAAACGTAAAAGATTTATTAAATAAACACAAAAGGTAACAACATCCAAGTAAATAGTTAGATATGTAAACACATTACCTAGGATTGCTTGCTTGAATGTCGTAGAATGTCCATCTCGGTCAACATCACCATATAGAGACATAATGAGGAAGATACTAAGATGGTCATTGATTAGTTTTATAGCCAAATGTTTGTGTAGAATGAGAATTGTTCGATTAATGATTGCCTCATGAGAAAAACATAACAAGGCATGTGCCTGGGCTTTAGTGTGTGGCTGTGCTGGTGTATGAGCTTCATTTAGTGTATAGCCTGAGCCTGACCCTCACCCAGCATACTGTATAAAATTTTATATGCAATAATTTACAAGCACGTTCACGGAAAAATGGACTTTTAGCTTCCAGTTGATCATCACCTAAGGAAATCCCACCATATCCCCACCATTATTGGATATATTATTATGATCCTTGAATTATAGTGGTCTTAGATATCCAAAAACCTATCAGGTAATTAAACCCGCAAAAGGAAAACCAACACTCAAATGACTTGTACATCTTTGAAAAACTAAGTTCTAAAAGCACATAGAAATGATATAACACGAGTTGTTATAGTTACTGTCATTAATACTCACATCTTGAAACAATTATTTTTGCTAATTAACAGTTAACTGAAAGTGTGATGCATATGGAATGAAAGAGAACAATCAATAATTTGAAAAATGAAGGTACGGGAAGGGCATTAAATGACTCCCACCCGTCTGGCAAATACCTCTGCCGTATCATATATTGCATTCTGATCATGTGTTGAAGCATGAAAATATGCAGCCGCAAAGTTTAGATTAATTACAAAACCAAACAAAAAAGAATATAGAAAAAGCCTGGCCCAAACTATTCAAACCCAAAGCCTGGTTTTGACCTTGTCTGGTCAAGTCCGTGTTCTGGTCTCAGTTTGAGTAGAGTTATTATTCATGTTCGTCACAAATATTTATTTTTTGTGTGTTTAAAGCTGACATCGATATGTTCAACGAGATAACTCGGTGCTTGGTGGTTTGAAACTTAATAAAGTCTATTTGTTTGGCTTTATATGCGTAGGACAGGCTTGGACACATTGAGTACACCCAATGCATGTATCATAAATCTTTACTGAATGTCTTCCTTTTGTTATTTTTAAACTGTGTTTGTTTATTGTTTTAAGAAAATTATAATCTTTATACTATTACCAGATTTCAGTTTGTGTTAAAGAATGGCTCTTTACTCGTCTACTTGTTTGCCATTGAGTTATAGTAAGGGAATGAAATATGTGATTGACACTTAAGAGTTGTTGGATACTAGAAGCAGGTGCCTTCATAATAATTAAATAATCTAGTGTTAGCGAATACCATTTTCTGTGATTCAACTATAATGTTTTTTGTAAGCACTAAATCTTAGAAGTATGTTTTCCTTTGGGAAAAGAAATTATAATTGTTAATAACTGTTACTGTTTGCATATCCCGTGTCTCAGCTCTAAGCACGTTAAATTGTTTATGATATGCAATCGATCTATTGCAGGGCTGACCCCGTGAATGTCTGCACTTCACCACCACATTGTTGTGTCTTATCCTTCCTCTATGTATTAATGCTTTCATAATATAAACATTAGCGTATAGTTGTGAACGTTCAATTATAAACATAACCATATAGTAGTGCTTTAACATAATAATAATAATTGGAACACTGTATCCGTATAGGAAAATGGCAAAAGCCAATAAAGCTGTTTTGTACTTTTACGTGAATAGAAGACTAGTTATTGTAAAGTGAAGATTTGGCAACTATCTGGTTAGATTAAGCCGTGACTACCAAAATGATTAGGTGATAATTGGGGGGCTGTAATTCGACCATCCTTATAGTTGTTATCAAACTGATTGTAGCTTTTTGTTTTCATTGTTGGGTTTTATCTTGTTTTCTATTTGCTGTAAAATACTGGGAATCATGATACTTTTGGTGCAACTTTGTTTTTGTATTTCTGTTGGTCAGTATGACAGTCAAAATAACACATTTCTGTATAGCCCATCGCCTTTGTTACTATTCAATTTGTTGCAGGACGAAAATAATATGTGGCACCTGAGAAACATGTATCTTATTCTTCTCGCAATATCTTGCCGCTATTGGAAAAGTAATTTGTAAATTATTAGTTGATTTGAGGTACAGGTGAATGCCTGCTAATAAGTATGGCTGCTTGATGTCTATAATGATAAGTAAGTCCTGTTATTTACAAAGTATTAGGCAAATGGTTCATGAAAAGCTGATAATTGGGTTAGAAAGCTAGTGTTTTAACACCCTAAATTTTGTTCTTTTGTTATCTTCCATCTCATTCTTCGGGATGCAATTTTTGTGCTTGACCATACGGGAAAAAGGAACATGAATGAAGCTGCTAACTATTTGTAAGAGGTGTAAGAATTTTTAATGTTTGTTGTCTTATGTGCTATTTTTTTATTTTATTTTATTATTTTTTATTTTATTTATTTATTTATTATTTTTTTTATCAAATTGATGGATTTTCGATTTCAGTTATGCAACTGAACTGAAGAAGTGGTACAACAATGTATGATGTACCCCTTTAGGTATGTTCTCTTTCTACTGCTTTTGTAGGTATTTAGATGCTCAATAGATCAGTATTCGTATGTTAAAATAGATTCTTTATCATATATTAGCAGGCTACCAGCCTTTCCAACCATTAGTTACACTATCATTGTTAGAAAGTGTTATGACAAAGGATGAATCTTTCTCTCATTCATAGTGATGTAGTACTAAAACAAGATAACACAAATTGATCCTGTTGATTCACACGAATGCCAGGAACAACTCTTCCAATAATCGTTGATTCACAGAATACCGATTACTAGGATAATTCTTAGCAAAAAGCTGCCAAAAATAGACTTTTGGTATTTCTTGGAACTGATTATTCCACATTACAAAGGAACTATTAAATAAGACTACAAAACAGAAACGGGCCCTAAAAGACAAACGGGCTGAAAGTTATTACATAAACAAAGTCCAAAAAAACCCGAAAAAACACTAAAATGCAAATAACTCATAAAATAGAGTGTTTCGGGGCTTCGATTTGACTGGTCATTCGCCTAAAACGGAGCCCCGTAGCCCAAGTTATGCCCATTTTTGTGAGGCCCCTTTTGTCACGCAATCTTAGGCCTCCAAAAATATAATAGCCTGTTCATCAACACTTGGGCCCACATCATTCCCCCCTGGGTAGACAAATTTCGTCCTCGAATTCACATCAAGATCATCATTAGAAGAATCACCATAGTAAGGCAACAAGTGTTTCACATTAAACACATCTGAACATCGGATATGGCTCGGTAACTTCAAACGGTAAGCATTGGAGTTAATTTTGTCAACAATTTCCAATGGGCCAATTTTCTTAGCAGACAATTTATTATGGTCACCAACCGAGAAACGATCCTTAGTTAAAACAACCCATACAAAGTCACCTACTTCAAAATCCACATGCCTCCGCTTTTGATCAGCATCTTGCTTGTACTTTGAGTTAGCTCGAACCAAGTTGTCATGAACAACTTTATGAACTTCATGTAACCCTTCAACAAAATCCTGCACTTTTTTTGGAATAGAACCAAAAATAGGAAGAGACATTAAATCAAGAGGTCCACGTGGTTGAGCAGAATAAACCACCGGAACGGACTAAACCCAGTGCTCCGATTAACAACATGATTATGAGCAAACTCAACTTGACATAACTTCTGATCCCATGCCTTCACATGATCACCTACTAAACACCTCAACGGATTACCAAGAGACCGGTTAACAACTTCAGTCTGCCCATCAGTTTGGGGATGATAAGCACTACTAAAATTGAGTTGAGTATTCACCATCTTCCACAAACTACGCCAAAAATGACTTAGAAACCGAGTGTCACGATCAGAAACAATAGATGAAGGCAAACCATGTAAATGATATACATCGCGAAAGAAAAGTTGGGCCACATTAACTGCATCTGTTGTCTTCTTGCAAGCAATAAAGTGTACCATCTTAGAGAAACGATCAACAACAAATATTGAGTCATTACCCCTTTGAGTACGAGGTAACCCCAACACAAAATCCATGCTGATATCAACCCATGGCTGCAAAGGAACCGGTAAAGGCATATAGAGTCCCGCATTAGTAGCTGTACCCATTGAAACTTGGCAAATACGATACCGCTTGACATAATGTTCCACTTCTTTCCTCATAGTAGGCCAGAAATAAGAAGCTTGCACCAACTGTAAAGTGCGATCACGACCAACATGCCCCTCACCATGTAATTCCTTAATAATTTTCAAGCGAAGGCTAGAATTAGGAATACATAGTTGATTCCCTTTGAAAAGAAAACCATCATGTAAAAGGAAATCTGGTTTTTGGCCAGATTGCACACCCTGCAGAACAACAGAAAAATATGGGTCAATGGTTAACTGCTCGCGAATGACATCTAGTCCTGGTACATCAACTCTCATAGATACAAGCAGATTACTCCTCCTGCTTAAGGCATCAGTGACCTGATTCGAAACACTAGTCTTGTGTTTGACCACAAAAGTAAACTTCTCAAGAAATGCCAACCAACACCCATGCTTATGTGACACCTTATCTTGAGTGCGAATATGCCTTAAAGAATCATGATCAGTGAACAAAACAAACTCCTTATGAAACAGATAATGGTGGCAATGCTTTATAGCTTGAACAATAGCATAAAACTCCAAGTCATAAGTAGTGTACCTAGACTTTGGCTCTGTCAATTTCTCACTAAAGTAGGCAACATGTCGACCACCTTGACTGAGAACCCCGCCAATTGCAACCTTTGAGGCATCAATATGCAGCTCAAAAACTTGAGAAAAGTTAGGCAATACCAGAATTGGTGTTGTAGTAAGCTTTTCTTTGATAATCTGAAAAGCGAATTCTGCCTCCTCCGTCCACACAAATGATTTTCCCTTCATGCAATCTGTCAATGGAGCCATAATGGAACTAAAATTTGGGATGAACCGCCTATAAAAAGAAGCAAGCCTATGAAAACTACGAACTTCAGTGATGGTAGTTGGAGTTGGCCACCCTTGAAAACTGCTACTTTAGACTCATCCACCTGTATTCCAACACCAGAAATAACATACCCCAAAAACAGAACCTTAGGGGTCATGAACACACATTTATTTGTGGCTGCATAGAAACTATCTTTGCGAAGTAATGTCAAGACCTGCTTCACATGGATGAGATGCTCACTGAAAGAAGTAGTATAAATTAGAATATCATCAAAATAAACAACCACAAACTTCCCAATAAAAGGCCCAAGCAATTGGTTCATCACACACATAAATGTACTAGGTGCGTTTGACAAACCAAAAGGCATCACCAACCATTCATACAACCCTTCACGAGTCTTGAAGGTAGTCTTCCATTCATCACCAGGTCTAAGACGGATCTGGTAATACCCACTCTTCAAATCCAACTTTGTGAAAATAGTGGCACCATTGATCTGGTCAAGCAAATCATCAAGCCGAGGGATAGGAAACCTGTACCTCACAGTAATCTTGTTGATGGCTCGACTATCAACACACATACGCCATGTTCCATCCTTCTTCGGAGTCAATAGGGCAGGAACAACACAAGGGCTCATACTCTCTCGAACGTGACCCTTAGAAACAAGTTCCTCCACCTGCCTTCGCAATTCCTCATGCTCTACCGGACTCATCCTGTAATGTGGCCTATTAGGCAATTGTGAACCAGGCTCTAAATCAATATGATGTTGGATTTCACGCAAAGGGGGCAACCCGTCGGGCAAATCATCAGGAAAAACATCAGAAAATTCCTTGAGTAAAGGAATCATAGCTTCGGGAATTTTGCTATCTTCAGCCACTTCCTTCCTTATTAGCACAAAAACATCATCTCCCTGCTCCAACTTGTCCTCAATCTGGGAAAAGGTTAGTAAAGTACTAGTGGGCTTGTTAACTAGTTCTTTGGGCTTATTCGGCATCAATGTTATCTTCACACCATCAAATAGGAAACTATAAGTATTAGTTCGCCCATTATGATTTGTGTTGCGATCATACTCCCAAGGTCTACCCAGTAATAAGTGACAAGCATCCATGGGCACCACATCACACCAAACATTATCTTTATAGGTTGTCCCAACAGAAAATAGAACAAGGACACGCTTGGAAACAGTAACCTCACCACCTTTCTTAAGCCACTGTAACTTGTAAGGTTTGGAACGGGTCTCTGTCTTCAGTCCCAGCTTCTGAACTGCCTCTTCAGACATCAAATTATCAAAAATACCCGGGTCAACCACAAAGGTTCACACCTTACCTGAGATAGTACAGGTCGAGTGAAAGATGTTATGCCTGAGCCAATCATCGCCAACAGCTTTTGGTGTTAAGCAAGAGCGCTTTACCACCAAAGCTACCCCCACATCTCCATTCACAACTTCCTCTTCATACTCAACATCTTCATCAAATATTGGGGCTTCTTCATAACCCTCATTAGCCACGTCATCAACTTCCCAAGTATACATATTGCCATCAGGATCATCAAATAGGTGCCTTTTCCCTGCCTTCTTACATTCTGACTGTAGGTGACCGGGTTCACCACAGTTAAAACACTTCTAGCTACTACTTCCAACCCCTTTAGAAACCGGTCCAGTATTGCTACCACCCTGTCTCGCCTGATTAGGAATAAAACGTGATGTTATGTTACCCGAACCAGAACTACCTCTTGTTATAGCAGAATAAGAGGAACCTCCCACATGTCGGTTCTGTTATTCAAAAGATAATGCATGTTGATATGCATCTAAAAGTGTCACCGGATAAAACATGTTAACAGAATCCATGATCTGGACTCTTAAACCACCAATGTAACGGGAGACTAGTTGTTCATGAGTCTCTTGAATATCATTCCTTGCAATTAATTGGTAAAATTCAGTTGTGTAATCTTCAATAGATTTGGCCCCCTGTTTCAGATTCTGTAACCGCTGGTACATAAACCATTGGTAATTATGAGGAATAAAGTTGGCTCTCATGCACTTTTTCATCTTCCTCCAAGTCGTGACTCTTGGCTTTCCAACTCTCTCCCGTGTCAGCTTCAATTGCTGCCACCATGCAGATGCCCTACCACGTAGCCTGGTAGCGATCAGTGAAACCTTCTTGTTTTCAGGAATCTCTTTGAATTCAAACACTTCTTCGACCGCAACAAGCCAATCAATGAACCCTTCGGGATTCAAAGTATCCCCATCAAACTCAGGAATATTGACCCTGAGTCCAGATTCCCAACGCCTATTATCCTCCCTTTCATTTTGCCTTGGTCGCCTTTCTTGTTGTTCATCAGAAGATGAACCGTCACCCTCACCGAACGGATTTTCTAACTGTTCGTCTTCACTTTCCCGAAGGTTTCGATTACGAGGCCTTCTTTGATTCATTAAGTCAGTCATCTGATTAGTTAATTGATCAACGAACTCACCCATTCGCTCCTCCATTCTTGCCATAAGACGCTGCTCAAATTCTTGTTCATAGACGTCATTAATATTCCTATTCCTCCTTGGAGGCATAATGATAAGGAACTTTTAGCTCTGAAACCAACTAATGTAGTACTAAAACAAGATAACACAAATTGATCCTGTTGATTCACACGAATGCCAGGATACCGTCTGAAACAAATCTTCCAATAATCGTTGATTCACAGAATACCGATTACTAGGATAATTCTTAGCAAAAAGCTGCCAAAAATAGACTTTTGGTATTTTTTGGAACTGATTATTTCACATTACAAATGAACTATTAACTAAGACTACAAAACAGAAACGGGCCCTAAAAGACAAACGGGCTCAAAGTTATTACATAAACAAAGTCCAAAAAAACCCGAAAAAACACTAAAATGCAAATAACTCATAAAATAGAGTGTTTCGTGGCTCAAAAGTTCCAGAAAACCAACAAAGTCAGTTTCCCACCACGTGCTCCTCGTTCCAAGCTTCGATTTGACTGGTCATTCGCCTAAAACGGAGCCCCGTAGCTCAAGTTATGCCCATTTTAGTGAGGCCCCTTTTGTCACGCGATCTTGGGCCTCCAAAAACATAATAGCCTGTTCATCAACACTTGGGCCCACATCACATAGTTTGATTTATATGGATCACATTTGATTAAATGGTATTAGGACTGAGCATAATAAACCGCTGACCGAACCAAACTGAGAAACCGGCCCGTACAGTCCACCCTTTTCCTCATATTCGGTCTGGTCCGATTCGGTCTTACACAAAACCGACCCTTATGCTTCGTTGGACCGGACCGGACCAGACTGACAAACCGGACCGTACCAAGCATTTTGGTCTCGTCCTCGGTCCGATGTTTTTGGCCAAATCGGTTTTTTCTACGGTCCGGTTTTGGACTAGCCAGTCCGGTTTTCGGACCGTGATCAGACCTACACTTGAAAATCTCAATTGATATAAAGCGGACTACCAATAATTTTTCTCACCAATATGTGCTAACTAGTATTCTAAACAAATCCAAAAATTCAAGCAATCCTAGATGTTATATTTAGATGTCTAATATTCTAAACAAGCAACAAAAATTCAAGTACTTTCATAACGACATGCCAAATTTAGTAGTCTAACTCTTTTTACTTCAGATTTTTCTAAGAGTAAATGCATGATAACTTTATTCCCAAAGTTTCATTACATTCACATCATTAATTGCTAATTAGTTATAATAGCAAATTTCACAAGGTAAAAATTAAAATTATAATGGTTCATCACATAAAATTCTTGTTACGAATATATTTTAGAACATGTATTGCTTGACAAACTTTATGGTAAACAACTTATGTGCTTAAACATTAATATTCATGGTAAAACTATCAAAATAGTTAACGTGAAACATTTAGAGGTGGCCTAGTAGTAAAAGGCTAGTGACTATCATCACTAAAATGTGCGACGTCTCAAGTTTAATTATTGCTTGGTGCAAACAACAAATACTGCTACCTTCCTAAATAAAGGGAAGGTTTTACCCGGTTTGTGTTTCTATGTCGATGGGCTCAAACCACGTAATTAGTCAACCGAACCATGGTTATCCCCCCCCCCCCAAAAAAAAAAAAAAAAAAAAAAAAAAAGCTAACAAAGAAGTTTATTCAATCATTCTACCACTTTACATTTTTTAACCTATCACAAATTAATATTCAAACAATTATAATAATTATGCTCTTACTAAATATATACAAACATTTTATCTTAAGCACTTTATTGTTTATAGGCACTATCAAAGAATTACTAAGTAATTTGCACATTGATCAGCTTTAATAATTATACTGTTTTCTCTATAATAAGCTAATATGCTTATTATAGCTCTTTTTGCCCCGATATGGTAATTTCGTATGGTGAATAATGTATTTCCACTATTTGGTTAATATTTTCTATGCCATATTGACCATATTCTTCAGAAAATATTTGATTACCTCACCAAGACATTTGTTTTAGAAAGTTGATCATTTTGTGAAGTATATTTCTATCATATAACACCTGTTATATAATTTTAATAACAATGACCTTTTAATAAAAATGACCTTTTACTTGTTAGACTTAGGATCAAATGAGAAGAAATCCTAAAATGAGAAAGATGAGAAATAACTATAAGCACACATAAGAGATGCATCAACTTGAATTAGAAGTCATCCCTAATCTTTTGGATGCACACTAATATATTTTCTAGTAAAAAATTAGATGCATATACATATATTAGATGCATTTCATCAAGTTAGGCAAATGTTATGTATTTTCGTCCCCTTTGGGTTAAATTTGTTGCTAGCATTACTTTGCATCGTTTTCACTTCAAAATCACTTTTGAAACTAACTCGGATGCATCTAAATGAATAGAGATGCATCTAATTCAAGTCGATGCATCTCAAATGTGTGGTTATAGTTATTTCTCATTCTTATTATTTTAAGTTTTCTTCTCACCGGATCCCTACCCTGTTAGACTTACTTGTTATATTAATGCTCATAAAACGCAAAAAATTAAAATATAGCATTGAATGTGTTATTATTTTGGTAATTGGATTTAGGTAATCTTTGTTCATGTCGCATTACTTAATGCTTTGCTTTCCTCATTTTCGTTGAACCATCATTGTACAATTTTACAAGTTTCTCTCTGGAGCTTGGTTCTTTCGGTTTTCTCAGCGTTTTGTTTTTGGAAAATCGACTTGTGTGTTTCCAGTTTAAGGCAAGAATAAAGTTTTGTGTTATTATTTTAATCTTATTGATGTACCTTGTAAAAGCTTATGTTTTTGTTTGTTTTTCCTTTTTCTCTGGAAATCTGTTCCAGGAACAACTGCATTGCCATTCCTATGGATTCTAAAGCCCTGCGTGCGTGAGTTATCTTCTTCACTTTTTTTGTTGTTGCAGAATTCTTTAAATACAAAGGTCGATTGTATGCTTTAGTTGAAGTACTAATTTTCTCGGCTAAAACTTTCAAATGTAAAACGTAAATGGAAATATTCTTTTCTAAAATTTACCATGGTACTTACATTTTTTTCGTGTTTACAAAAGTTATTAATTCCGGTGTTTATTGTATCAGTTAATTATAAGAAAATACAGTCCCTTTGTGACCTGGCCTGGTATTTTTATTGTATCATATTTCATTGTTTTAGTCTCTATTTATTTATTTATTTTTTAATTTTATTATTTTAAAAAAAAATCATTCTTCACTTTGTTATATAACATTTTATGTCATAATGTTTAATTTATTATCAAAAGATTTATTTCAAATTCTTAGAATTTCAGGATTTTATAATTAATCACTATTTTTAGCAATACCATGAGAAATTATTTTATTGGAAGGCAAAGACAGAATCTCTTAAACAATACAATGAGACAAAGGCATGCAGCTAAAAGTAGAAAGTATATTAATTGGAAAAAAAAAAAAAAAAAAAAAAAAAAAAATTATAAATCTCTCAAACTACACAAGACATGCATTTACTAGTTGAAATAGGACCACGTCTTGGCTGGGCTTTGCTCAGTTTCGGTCCGGACATGACTGGATCAGGTTTTAACCAGGCTTTGGGTTTGATAACTTGGCCCGGGTTTTGTTTATACTATACCCTCTGTTTTGTTTTTATAATCTCATTTAAATTTTCAGGCTTCATGTTGCCATGATGCACCACATGATCATAATGGGATTTCATGATACTGCTAAGGTCTTTGCCCGAGAGACTGCAATAACTTATCCCCCTCCTGCTGGTACCCTATCGTTTTCTATTATCAGCAAGTATTTTTAGCTATGTGATGATATATCCTCTTGGTTCCAGACACCGTTTGACCAGTCATCAACCGGAACTAATTTCAAGTTTGAAATTTGACATTTAAATTTTTACAAATCTTAGTCAGACTATTATTTTTCAGTCTGTTTTAATAGATTCTCACAAATAAGGTCAAAGACTTTATTTCCCTCTTAAATATTGTTTGATAAGAATGTTGACGGGGTGTTTGGTACTTTGGTATTTGCTTATTTACTCGTTTTTAATAATAAGCAAACCATAATAAACAATCAAGCACTTAAATAATCTCCAAATACAATGATGGCAAGTAATATTCTTGTATCATATTCTATTCTATATATTTTAATGCGCTCGGGACAATTATAATCCAAGGATGATAGAGTGTTTGTGTGTGTTCTTTCAGGATATGATGAAAAATATTGTTTTTTAGATGATTGGTGGGGCATCTTTCATGACATTTATAAAAATGGTGGGGAGTTGACAGAATCCTCTAATCAGGTAATGATCGATTATAACTTAGACTTGAAGCTCATTATGCTATGCCTGTGCTTGAAGATTAACGTAGTTAATTTATGCATATGTATATTTGTTTGAAGGCTGAGGCTCGAGATCATGTTCAAGCTCAAGCCCAAGCCCAAAACGAATCCATCAACACCAAAACCATGGCCTATACTAAGGCTCACGCCCAGGCCTGTTCCCAAGCCACGGCACTCCGCTTGGACCAGCGTCAAGCTCAAGCCCCGACCCATGCAAAAGCCTTTCATGCTCGAGCCATGGCCCATGCTGAAGCCCCGGGCCATGCTAGATCTCAAACCTTGACACTACCCTTGGACCAAGCTCAGGCCCAATCATGGACTTTAGCTAATAACGGAGTTGCCACTCCCAAACACTATATCCATCCCATGGGTCCATCTTCAGTTCAACAACATCATTTATGTGCAAACAATACAAATATCGCAAGTCAACCGGTATTAGGTGTTAGATGGACTGATGAGGAACTTAGTGTTTTTCGACAAGGATGTGCTTCTCCAGCCTATATAAGCAATTCAAGGTGATGTTCATACATATATAATTATTTAAATGGAATTGTTACTTCTTATGTTTGTTTTCTACATTTCCAAATTTAACACATTAATTGCTTCAGGCACAATGAGCAGAGCAGTACTCAAAATTCACGACGAGTGCGTTGCAGGGTATGACTCTTAACATGTATACATTTTTCTAAATCATAAATATTTTGAATTATATACCATAGTATAGTATAAACGTGTCTAGTTTTACAGGTTAATGGACCCGAGAATGAAACCGGGACTGGCAGTGCTAGTAATGGTGCATCAGATAGAGTGTCAACTCATATCGCTCTCGCAACAAGTCAACCTCCAGGTCGAGAACCAATGGATTTGGATGTCGTGCATGCACAGTTGTATATGTAGTAGAGAACTTGGACATTTCTACTACAGTAATCAACTTAAGTTTTAAAAATAATAACTTCTGTTTCTTTATGTTAGTTGAAAGTGATTTTGTTGTTTCATTTACCATCTACATTGGTTGTTTGTTGGGTCTTACTATAAAAAATACGGAGTAGTATAATATGGTTACATATTCTTCGTTTACATGTTACAATGTGCATCCCAGTTTGGTTTAGCTCAATAGCAATAAGAATATCCAAAATTACAAAGTCAGATAGAAAATACATATCAGGATGGTGGAATCCATTGTTGACAAATTTTGCAACATTACATTTTCCTTGCAATTTGGCAACAACATAAGCTATTGTTGACAATTTTGCTTCCCAGTTGTTTTCCCCATGCCTTTTCATTTTTCAGCATCAACCATAGCTAATACAATTCTGACTATGCCTCCAGCAATCACACCGGTACCTGTGATGCGGGCCTTAGCTTCACCTTGATCAAGATGATAATCAATAAGCAAAATAAGCTAAAAATATATTTATTTACAAGGCTACATAGTTCAAACTAGAATAGTAGAAGATCACATTTTGTTGCGGTTGCACACGTCTTTTATAATTTGAAATTTTGAATAGTTACGATTAACAACTTTTATTTTATTTTATTTTATTATTATTATTATTATTATTTTTTGCTTTTAGAAAAAAATAAAAATGAGAGCTCTTCACTACAAACTTTTATTCTTACTTTATCTAATTACATAAGCATTAAACATTTCTTAACCTTCAATTATAAATTAAAATACTAGCATGGTACTCGCGCGTTGCAGCGACGGATACATTTAAATAAAATTTTCCGGTGAATCACGGATTATAATTTATTATATTTTCTTTTTAACAATAAATTCACGGATATCAAAAATTACATATGACGTAATTCAACTCTTTGACTAATGACGATGTTTTTCATTAGACAACTGTGATAATAAATATTTTATTGAGCAATTTATTTTCGTTGTTCAAAATATATAATTGATTTATATAAAGCTAAGTTTTATGGATACAGATGTTAACAAAATCTGTGAAACCGACAAACCGAGCCGATACTCTCAATCCGAAGCCGCAAAAAACGATAACTAAGTAATCAAATCCGAAAAAACCAGAAATCGATAAATCCTCTTATCGCGGTTCGATTTCGGTTTTTATTTTTAAATATCAACGATTACCCAAGTCGATCCATGTTTTATATACATGTAGTTTTAAACAAATTGAGACTGGATTAGATAATTATTTGTAATTTTAACTTTATTATTTGTATTTCTTAAATTGTAGTTTTTGTGTTTAAATGGTTTGTATAATATGGTTTATTATTTATATTATTTAATTCTTAGTTTAAGCATTTTAGTGATATTTAATGCAGAAATTGTGTTTAAGTTTATTATAAAATATGCTTGATATTTAGTATTTATTATGTAAGGGTGTTTTAATAACTCTATTAATTGTATTTATTTACAACATTAATTAATCACTCAAAATTTAAAAATAGAGTGCTTGTATAGTTTTAGTGTTGTAAAGTATTGTATAATAATCTTTTAAAGTTGTAAAACTTAAAATTAATAAAGAGGGAGCTTCCTCTTTTATATGTAGTATAGATGTAAAAACATCGAATTTTGGTTGTAACATTTTACTTATTCTTTCAATCTATTAAAAATTAGAAAGTCTTTTTATATATTAAAATAAGAGGATAGTAATTTTACATATTATACTTTTCTCACATAATAAGGGACAAATTTCCGTCATTCATTTTTATATTGAAAAAAATGAGGAGATTAATAAATATTTAAATTAAAAATTCAATTACACTTATTCTTTTTATAATTTAAATATCTAATGAACCATTTGTCCACAAATTATACAGTTACGACGAGCATTTAATTATTTTTCTATAGACGGACATTTTGTATATCTAGTTAAAAAATATTTAAAAATATTCAAGAAATATTCAAAATAAAAAGTAAAAAAAATGACATAATTTTTTCAAAAAATATTTTAATATTTTTTGCATATTTTTTGAATTATTGTACGGATTTATTAAAAAGATATTCAAAAAAATAGTCTTTAATTTGATATTAATACTAACATTAAATGTTATTTAATGCCTCGTTCTTTATTATAAATATTTTATTCATTTAATTATCATTAATACTATATGGTTTTTTTTTTGTATTTATTTATTTAAGTATGTTTAAGTATAATAAATATTTTTAATTCATTCAAATATCATTAACACAATTTGTTTGTTTACTATTTATTTGAAATTAATATCATCATTGTCATTTAGTTAATATCAACATTAAATGTTATTTAATGCTCGTTCCTTACTGTAAATATTTTATTAATTCAAGTATCATTAATACTACTTTTTTTTTTTGGTATTTATTTATGAGTTTTGCTAAACAAGATCAAATGGGCAACATTTAAGCCACATTAAATAGTCTATTTTTTAATACTTAAAGTAGTTATTTATTAAATGAATAATAAATGAACATAAAAATTAATTTAAATGTATGTCATTTTTAATTTATCAAAGTCCAAATTTCTTTTATATTCATATTAATCGTTGTTTTAAGCATTGACCAATAGGCATTATTTATCAAAACATTATATTTATTTAAGTATGTTTGAGTATAATAAATATTGTTAGTTCATTCAAGTATAATTACACAATTTGTTTTTGGTATTTATGTGAATTAATATCAATATCATTTTTATTTAGTCTTTAATTTGTTATTAATATCAACATTAAATGTTATTTGGAGCCTCGTTATTTATTGTAAATATTTTATTCATTTAAGAATCATTAATACGATTTGATGTTTTTGGTATTTATTTATTTCAGTATGTTTGAGTATAATAATATTTTTAATTATGCAAGTATCATTAACACAATTTGTTTCTTAGTGTTTATTTGAAGTTGATATCAACATCATTGTTATTTAGTCTTTAATTTGATATTAATATCAACATTAATAGCTATTTAATGTCACATTATTCATTGTAAGGATATCTAATGAAATTACATTTGGGGTGTTTTCTAAATGGAAATCTATTTTTAATAGAACATAAGAGCATTTAAATTGTAAATTATTGAAAAACTTTACAAATTTTCCATGTCATATCCATAATATTAATTTTGTAATTTCTCATTCTATAAACCTATTCTCGCTATGGTTAAACTTGATAAAGCTGTATAAATTAGTGGTGTATTAAATGAGTTACATGTATTTAGTTGCAATAAAAAGGTTCAACAACATATACCTTTTTCATTCCATGTCGTTATAAACTAAATCCCACTATGATGGCTAAATTTATTAACTTCTTCAAAATTTATAGCTTTTTTCATGAAATCCCCATTGTATATGCCCTTATAAATTATTTTTAATAATAACAATGTGATTATAGTTATGTTAATATCATAATACCTAAACAAATAAGGATATTTAAGAAAACAAATAAGTTCATTTAACACCTTTAACCTTTATCCATCATGACACTAAGGTGTCGCTATATTTGTATACCGGTTTAGAATCGGAATAAGGTGAGTAAAAATATTATTTAAAATATTACTTAATTGAAATATTATTGAAAATATGGGACCACCATGATTTTTACATGTAATCCCGAAAGACACATGCATATCGTTTCCTAAGTTATAAAACCCCTGTGCACAAGATCAGAAGTTTCAAAATACTAATCTATTGGCTTGGCCACGCTCCCCATCCACAACTACTTTTTCTGATCACCTCTGTAACACCTAAAAAAAAAACACACACACACAGTGCATTTAAGCTTAACCGATTGTCACACACTATGTATTTTCCTCACTTGAGTTTACTTTCATTTCTTATAAACAAACTTTTTAATTTTACTAACTTGTTTTTTTATTCATCTCAGATTTAAGGAGGCATATTTACATGCTTCATCACATGATTAGGATGCAAATGTATCAGACTGCGCAGACTTTTGCCGCAGTTGCTAGAATTACTTACGCCTCTCGTGGTACCTTTGTTTTTTATCTTATTAATTGTTATTTTCATCATTCGTATGCATTAATTTTTTTTATTCGTTGTTATTTTAATAAGTGTGATTGATTATGATGAGGATGTTAGTGATGGTAACTGATAAATTAATTTCTCAAAAGATTTACATGTGATTTTGGATGTTTGTTTTGGTGGTTAGGGTTTAGTTTACCTAATAGGATTTTTAAGTGACTAGTGGACCATGTTTTGCGACCATTATAATTGAATGATGTATAATAGTGTGTCTAGTATTGATGCGGATAGTGCTGGATTGTGCCCTCACGTAATGATTGATTGAATAAAAAGCTAAACTCCGTCCCATCGTTTTCGTTTGTAGATAAATCTATATTGTATATATGTATTTCGCAGCTTATGTTGGGTGAGACTCGTGCTGAGCTTTGAGCCCAGGTTCATAATTAGGCCTCACAACCGGTCCTTTCTCTAAACTCCTCTAGCCTTCGGTTCATAAGATGGTCAATTTTGTACCTCACTTCTATCCCATGAGCCTAACATAAGTGCAAGTTGCTCATCTTCCTCACATGTTAATAGTGATATTGGACAAGAATGGGATTTTGTAGTTTATCAAGCAATTATAATCAAGTTCTTTGCATATTTAATATGTTTAATCGAATATTGTTACGTGTTTCTCAATTTCCATTTTAACGTGATAACTCTTTTAGACATCATAGGCACAATACTACTTAAATTTGAAGATGGCCGTAAGGCTGAGTATAAGGGTATAACGCTAATGCATGCATTTCTTGAGAATCATAGAAGTTTAATTTGGTAAAATAAACCAAATCTATTACCACCCCTTCTTCCCCACTCTAGGTGGATGAACGACGGCGATTATGATGGTTCTCACATAGGAGATGATGTTTAATTTCGTAAAACAAGGGGTGGCAATTGAATCAAGGAGTAAAGTCGTGAGTCACCCGTCCACTAAATTTTTAGGTTAAGAAATTGAGGGATTGGATTGTTGCATATCTAGCAAACTGAAAGAGCGTTGGCGTTTCCTCTCATTGTAGAAAATAGAAAATAAAAACCCTTTTATCTCTTTGAGTCAATTAAGTTACACCAAGAGTAACCATGAAACAAGCTAATCTAGAGTAAGTATTTGTTTTTGTGCTTTGTGTTATAAATGCCCCTAATAATGAGTAACGAAGGTGCACATGATGGGCAAAACAAGGGTATTTTATGTTGGCACCTTGTTAATAGTGCATCATTGAAAAAAAGAAGTAAATGGATTGCAGTTCATGACCCATTTAGTTCATCTCATTGGAGTGGACTCAACATGTCATGGATCCCTATTAAACCAAATCTCTTTTTAGTTATTGCTCTTAACGCGATAGAAAGTAAGGGTGGATTATTAATTAACATAATTATATCTACTTATAATGGACTAGTGGTAAGGCACATAACCTCCTCATAAAAGGTCTAGGGTTCAAACTTCACCAGGTACACGTTTGGGATGGCCATGGAAAGGGTCGGAAACGGTCACGTGTATACCATTTAAATGATTAGATAAGTATGAACATCACCTTGAATTGCTTATATATGCTGGAAAAGCACATCCTTGTCGAAGAACACTAAGGTGCTAATCAGTCCATCTAACACCCAATACCGGTTGACTAGATAAGAAAGGATGTTGAATTTAAGAAGGACCCATGGGATGGATATAATGGAGTGGCAACTCCGTTATTAGCAAAAGTCTATGAATGGACTTGAGCTTGGTCCAAGGGCAGTGCCAAGGCTTGAGATTCTGGGGCGGGGCTTCAGCATAGGCCATGGCTTGTGCATGGATGGCTTCAGTATTGGCTAGAGCTTGACGCTGGTCCAAGCGGAGTGTTGTGACTTGGGAACGGGCCTGGCTTGAGCTTCAGTATAGGCCATGGCTTGAGTGTTAATAGATTCATTATGGACTTGGGCTTGAACATGAGCTCGAGCCTTAGCTTTAAAACAAATATACATATAAATAAATTATCTAAATTAATCTACAAGCACAGGCATGACATTATGAGCTTCAAGTCCAAACCTTTAAGTGATAATCGATCATTACCTGCGTAGAGGATTCTGCCAACTCCCTACCATTTTTGGATGTCTAAGAATCTATACTTCGGTTATATATGTCATAAAAGATACCCCACCAATCATTTAAAAAACGAGAATGTAGATCAAATCATGAAAAAAAAACACATGCACGTGCACTCGAACACTCTCTAATTCTTGGATTATAATTGTTCAAGGATGATAGATTGTTCTCGTGCGCGCGTGCGTGTTTTTTTTCACGATTTGATTTACATTCTCATTTTTTTAGCTAATTGGTGGAGTATATTTTATGACATATATAATCAAAGTATAGAGTTTGAGATATCCAAAAATGGTGGGGAGTTGGCAAAATCCTCTACTGAGTTAATGATCGATTATCACTTAAAAGTTTGTTTAGACTTGAAGCTCATAATGTCATGCCAGTGTTTGTAGATTAATATAGATAATTTATGTATACGTATATTTGTTTGAATGTCGCGGCTCGAGCTCATGTTCAAGCCAAGTCCATAATGAATCCATCAACACTCAAGCCATGGCCTATACTATGGCTCATGCCCTTTCCCAAGCCACATCACTCCCCTTGGACCAGCGTCAAGCTCAAGCCAAATGCAGAAGCCATCCATAATGTATCCTTGACCCATGCCCATGCTTATGCTGAAGCCCCAGCACATGCAGAATCTCAAGCCTTAGTGCTGCCCTTGGACCAAGCTCAAGTCCAATCGTGGACTTTTGTTAATAACGGAGTTGCCACTCCCAAACACTATATCCATCCCATGGGTCCACCTTTAGCTCAACAACATCCTTTCTGTGCAAACAATACAGATTTCTCAAGTGAACCGGTATCGGGTGTTAGATAGACTAATGAACAACTTCGTGTTTTTTAACAAGGATGCGCCTTTTTAGCATATATAAGCAATTCAAGGCAATGTTCATCAATATCTAATTATTGGAGGTTGAGTTGTTATGAGAATCATAGTCTTTGCTCATCTCCACGATTATTATTGGCAGTACCCATCCCTATGTGATTTGGGGTCTGTTCGAAAGTAACACACCTAGCAAATTATGTTTGAACCCGACTAATCTACATCAAGTTACATGATTATACAAAATTGCATGTATGTTATCATCATACCCCGCGATGCGACCATTGACAGTTTTGAGTTGTGGTGTGTATACTATACGTAGATATGTTATTACATAAAATAAGGAAACGTAGAAAACCAAATGAATAAACAGAAAAGGTAACATCCAAGTAAATAGTTAGATATGTAAACAATTATTTTGTTCTGATTTTACAAAATTAGCAGAAAGTGAGATGCATATGGAACAAAAGAGAACAATCAATAATTTGAAAAATTAAGATACTAGAAGGGAAACAAGTGATTCCTATCTGTCTGGCAAATACCCGTTGCCGTCTTATATATTGCATTATGATCATGTGTTGAAGCATAAAAATATGCAGCCTAAACAAAACAGAACAGAATAGTGTATGCTAAAGAGTATACCTGTATATATTTAGTTATTTTCCATCAAGTTATAGTAAGGGCATGAAAGTTTTTGACACTTACTTTTCAGCAGGTACCTTTGATAATTACATAATCTAGCATCAGCAAATACAAGTTCTTGTGATTCAACTATAATGTATTTGTAAGCTTGTGATCTTAGAAGTATGTTGTCCTTAGGAAAAAGATATGATGATTGCTCATGACTGTTACCATGTGTGTCCGAGCTGCAAGCATGTTATATTGTTTATAATATGCAACTAATTCCTGGAATGCTGCAGTTCACTACCTCATTGTTGAAAGCAACATTGATTGCTAAGTATTTGGAAAGTTTTATAGAACCTTTAATATGAATAGAAGATTAATTATAGTAAAATAATAATATGAAAAATTGGCAATTATCTAGTCAAATTAAGCCTTGGATCTACCAAAATGATTAGATAAGTATGAACATCACCTTGAATTGCTTATATATGCTGGAAAATCACATCCTTGTCGAAGAACACCAAATACCGGTTGACTAGAGAAGAAAGGATGTTGAACTGAAGATGGGCCCATGGGATGGATATAGTGGAGTGGCAACTTCGTTATTAGCAAAAGTCCGTGAATGCACTTGAGCTTGTTCCAAGGGCAGTGCCAAGGCTTGAGATTCTCGGGCCGGGGCTTGAGCATAGGTCATGGCTTGAGCATGGATGGCTTCGGTATAGGCTTTAGCTTGACGCTGGTCCAAGCGGAGTGTTGCGGCTTGGGAACGGGCCTGACGTGAGCCCCAGTATAGGCCACGGCTGGAGTGTTAATGGATTCATTATGGACTTGGGCATGAACATGAGCTCGAGCCTTAGCTTTAAAACAAATATACATATAAATAATTTATCTACATTAATCTACAAATACAAGGATGACATTATAGTCCAAACCTTTAAGTGATAATCGATCATTACCTGTGCAGAGGATTTTGCCAACTCCCCACCATTTTTGGATATTTAAGAATCTATACTTTGGTTATTATATATGTCATAAAAGATACTCCACCAATCATTTAAAAAACGAGAATGTAGATCAAATCATGAAAAGAAAAAAAAAAACACACACGCACGTGCACTCGAACACTCTCTATTTCTTGGACTATAATTGTTCAAGGAGGATAGATTGTTCTGGTGCTTGCGTGCGTGTTTTTTTTTTTCATGATTTGATTTACATTCTCGTTATTAAGCTAATTGGTGGAGTATACTTTATGACATATATAATCAAAGTATAAAGTTTGAGATATCCAAAAATGGTGGGGAGTTGGCAAAATCCTCTACTGAGGTAATGATCGATTATCACTTTAAAGTTTGTTTAGACTTGAAGCTCATAATGTCATGCCTGTGTTTGTAGATTAATGTAGATAATTTATGTATACGTATATTTGTTTCAAGGCTGCAGCTCTAGCTCATGTTCAAGCCCAAATCCATAATGAATCCATCAACACTCAAGCCATGGCCTATACAAAGGCTCATGCCCGTTCCCAAGCCACATCACTCCCCTTGGACCAGCATCAAGCTCAAGCCAAATGCAAAAGCCATCCATAATGTATCCTTGACCCATGCCCATGCTTATGCTTAAGCCCAAGCACATGCTGAATCTCAAGCCTTGGCGCTACCCTTGGACCAAGCTCAAGTCCAATCGTGAACTTTTGTTAATAACGGAGTTTCCAGTCCCAAACACTATATCCATCCCATGGGTCCATCTTTTGCTCAACAACATCCTTTCTGTGCAAACAATACAGATTTCTCAAGTGAACCGGTATCGGGTGTTAGATGGACAAATGAACTCTTTAACCAGGATGCGCTTTTTTAGCATATATAAGCAATTCAAGGCAATGTTCATAGAGTTATTATGAGAGTCATAGTCTTTGCTCATCTCCGCGATTATTATTGGCAGTATCCCTATGTGATTTGGGGTCTGTTTGAAAGTAACACACTTAGCAAATTATGTTTAAACCCGACTAATCTACATCAAGTTACATGATTATACAAAATTGCATGTATGTTATCATCATACCCTGCGATGCGACCATTGACAGTTTTGAGTTGCGATGCTAAAATTGCATGTATATATGTTATTACATAAAATAAGGAAACGTAGAAAACCAAATAAATAAACACAAAAGGTAACAACATCCAAGAAAATAGTTAGATATGTAAACAATTATTTTATGCTAATTAACAGTTAGCAAAAAGTGAGATGCGTATGGAACAAAAGAGAACAATCAATAAGTTGAAAAATTAAGATACTAGAAGGGCAATAAGTGATTCCTATCTGTCTGGCAAATACCCGTTGCCGTCTTATATATTGTATTCTGATCATGTGTTGAAGCATAAAAATATGCAGCCTAAACAAAACAGAACAGAATAGTATATGCTAAAGAGTATACATGTATATATTTATTTATTTTCCATCAAGTTATAGTAAGGGCATGAAAGTTTTTGACACTTACATTTAAGCAGGTACCTTTGATAAGTACATAAACTAGGATCA
This sequence comes from Chrysanthemum seticuspe, assembly GCA_019973895.1. Taxonomy (NCBI): domain Eukaryota; kingdom Viridiplantae; phylum Streptophyta; class Magnoliopsida; order Asterales; family Asteraceae; genus Chrysanthemum; species Chrysanthemum seticuspe. Next base: position 13,650,523 of record BPTQ01000007.1, read on the forward strand.
GCAAATACAAACTCTTGTGATTCAACTATAATGTGTTTGTAAGCTTGTGATCTTAGAAGTATGTTGTCCTTAGGAAAAAGATATGATGATTGCTCATGACTGTTACCCTGTGTGTCCGAGCTGCAAGCATGTTATATTGTTTATAATATGCAACTAATTCCTGGAATGCTGCAGTTCACTACCACATTGCTGAAAGCAACATTGATTGCTAAGTATTTGGAAAGTTTTATAGAACCTTTAATATGAATAGAAGATTAATTATAGTAAAATAATAATATGAAAATTTGGCAATTATCTAGTCAAATTAAGCCTTGGATCTACCAAAATGATTAGATAAGTATGAACATCACCTTGAATTGCTTATATATGCTGGAAAAGCACATCCTTGTCGAAGAACACTAAGTTGCTAATCAGTCCATGTAACGCCCAATACCGGTTGACTAGAGAAGAAAGGATATTGAACTTAAGATGGACCCATGGGATGGATATAGTGAAGTGGCAACTCCGTTATTAGCAAAAGTCTATGAATGGACTTGAGCTTGGTCCAAGGGCAGTGCCAAGGCATGAGATTCTGGGGCCAGGGCTTTAGCATAGGCCATGGCCTGAGCATGGATGGCTTCAGTATTGGCATGAGCTTGACGATGGTTCAAGCGGAGTGCTGTGTCATTGAAGCGGCATGGCGTGAGCCTCAGTATAGGCCACGGCTTGAGTGTTAATGGATTCATTATGGACTTGGGCTTGAACTTGAGCTCGAGCCTTAGCTTTAAAACAAATATACATATGAATAAATTATCTACAATAATCTACAAACACAGGCATGACATTATGAGCTTCAAGTCCAAACCTTTAAGTGATAATTGATCATTACCTGCGTAGAGGATTCTGCCAACTCCCCACCATTTTTTATGTCTAAGAATTTATACTTTTGTTATATATGTCATAAAAGATACCCCACCAATCATTTAAAAAACAAGAATGTAGATCACATCATGAAAAAAAAACACATGCACGTGCACTCGGACACTCTCTAATTCTTGGATTATAATTGTTCAAGGATGATAGATTGTTCTGGTGCGCGTGTGCGTGTTTTTTCAAGATTTGATTTACATTCTCGTTTTTTAGCTAATTGGTGGAGTATATTTTATGACATATATAATCAAAGTATAGAGTTTGAGATATCCAAAAATGGTGGGGAGTTGGCAAAATTCTCTACTGAGGTAATGATCGCTTATCACTTAAAAGTTTGTTTAGACTTGAAGCTCATAATGTCATGCCTGTGTTTGTAGATTAATGTATATAATTTATGTATACGTATATTTGTTTGAAGGTTGCGGCTCGAGCTCATGTTCAAGCCCAAGTCCATAATGAATCCATCAACACTCAAGCCATGGCCTATACTAAGGCTCATGCCCGTTCCCAAGCCACATCACTCCCCTTGGACCAGCTTCAAGCTCAAGCCAAATGCAGAAGCCATATGTATCATTGACCCATGCCCATGCTTATGCTGAAGCCCCAACACATGCTGAATCTCAAGCCTTGGCGCTGCCGTTGGACCAAGCTCAAATCCAATCGTGGACTTTTGTTAATAACGGAGTTGCCATTCCCAAACACTAAATCCATCCCATGGGTCCATCTTTAGCTCAACAACATCCTTTCTGTGCAAACAATACAGATTTCTCTAGTGAATCGATATCGTGTGTTAGATGGACTAATGAACAACTTAGTGTTCTTTAACAAGGTGCGCCTTTTAGCATATATAAGCAATTTAAGGCAATGTTCATCAATATCTAATTATTGGAGGTTGAGTTGTTATGAGAGTCATAGTCTTTGCTCATTTCCACGATTATTATTGGCGGGACCCATCCCTATGTGATTTGGGGTCTGTTTCAAAATAACACACCTAGCAAATTATGTTTGAACGTGACTAATCTACATCAAGTTACATGATTATACAAAATTGCATGTTTGTTATCATCATACTAGATGGAATGATAAACAAGTTGCACATCTTCCTCACATGTATTGGACAAGAAAGGGATTTTGTAGTTTATCAAGCAATTATGATCAAGTATTTTACGCATCTAATATGTTTAATTGAATATTGTTACCTTTAATGCTTGTGTAACTCTTTGAGACATCATAGGCACACTACTACTTAAATATAAAGATGGCTGCAACGCTGAGTATAAGTGTATGACACTAATGCATGCATTTTATGAGAATCATAGAAGTTCAACTATTAGTCTAGTTAAAACTCAACTTTTAACTAATGTTTTCAAAAATAACATTTTTTGTGCTTAATGGTTCATGAGAGACCATATTATTTTGAAATAATTTTGTTGCCAATTTACCATGAGTGTTGCTTAAAAGGTCATTCGTGCGAGTAATTTTGTTAGTTTTAGGAAAACTTTCGAGTGAATGCAAAATACATATTGGTAAGATAAATACATATGAGTTATATAGTAATAATAAGGGATTAGTTATCTATAAACTTCTTAAGCATATAAATTGTTTCATTTATAAGATTACTTATGGAAATGTATTTAATAATACTATTAAAGAAGTATTATGGCAAAAACCCATAAACCGAACAAATATCCAAAATAAGATAATTAAATACATCAATGAATGAATCCACGATTTGCGTATTATTTTTTTGAAGGTAATATTGAGGATTTGGATGATATGACCTTTCGAAGAGTGTGATATACACATACAAACATGATATAGATGGAGCAACCAAAGAAACAATATTTACCATAGATTTGAGATATTCACAACCATTAAGGGGTCCCGTGGTTCCTATGCCGCCGCCTTTCCCGGTCGTTTTAGTTTTGAGTTGTGCATTGTGTTATAAATGCCCACTAATAATGAGTAATGAAGGTACACATGATGGGCACCACAAGGGTATTTTATGCTAGCACCTTGTTAATAGTGCATCATCGAAAAAAAGAAGTAAATGGATTGCAGTTCATGACCCATTTAGTTCATCTCATTGGAGTGGACTCAACATGTCATGGATCCCTAATAAACCAAATCTCTTTTTAGTTATTGCTCTTAACGCGATAGAAAGTAAGGGTGGATTATTAATTAACATAATTATATCTACTTGTTAGGCTAAATCAACACTCACAAGGACTAGTGGTAATGCACCTAACCTCCTCATAATAGGTCTACGGTTCAAACTTCACTAGGTACACATTTGGGGTGGCCATGGAAAGGGTCGGAAACGGTCACGTGTATACCATTTAAATGATTAGATAAGTATGAAGATCACCTTGAATTGCTTATATATGCTGGAAAAGCACATCCTTGTCGAAGAACACTAAGTTGCTAATCAGTCCATGTAACACCCAATATCGGTTGACTAGAGAAGAAAGGATGTTGAACTTAAGATGGACCTATGGGATGGATATAGTGGAGTGGCAACTCCAATATTAGCAAAAGTCTATGAATGGACTTGAGCTTGGTCCAAGGGCAGTGCCAAGGCATGAGATTCTGGGGCGGGGCTTCAACATAGGCCATGGCTTGAGCATGGATGGCTTCAGTATTGGCTTGAGCTTGACGCTGGTCCAAGCGGAGTGTTGTGGCTTGGGAACGGGCCTGCCGGGAGCCTCAGTATAGGCCACGGCTTGAGTGTTAATGGATTCATTATGGATTTGGGCTTGAACATGGGCTCGAGCCTTAGCTTTAAAACAAATATACATATAAATAAATTATCTACATTACTCTACAAACACAGGCATGACATTATGAGCTTCAAGTCCAAACCTTTAAGTGATAATTGATCATTACCTACGTAAAGGATTCTGCCAACTCCCCACCATTTTTGGATATCTAAGAATCTATAGTTTGGTTATATATGTCATAAAAGATACCCCACCAATCATTTAAAAAACGAGAATGTAGATCAGATCATGAAAAAAAAACACATGCATGTGCACTCAAACACTCTCTAATTCTTGGATTATAATTGTTCAAGGATGATAGATTGTTTCGGTGCGCGCGTGCGTGTTTTTTTCACGATTTGATTTACATTCTCATTTTTTAGCTAATTTGTGGAGTATAATTTATGACAAATATAATGAAAGTATAGAGTTTGAGATATCCAAAAATGGTGGGGAGTTGGCAAAAATCCTCTACTGAGGTAATTATCGATTATCACTTAAAATTTTGTTTAGACTTGAAGCTCATAATGTCAAGCCTATGTTTGTAGTTTAATGAAGATGATTTATGTATACTTATATTTGTTTGAAGGCTACGGCTCGAGCTCATGTTCAAGCCCAAGTCCATAATGAATCCATCAACACTCAAGCTATGGCTCATGCCCGTTCCCAAGCCACATCACTGCCCTTGGACCAGCGTCAAGCTCAAGCCAAATGCAGAAACCATACATAATGTATCCTTGACCCATGCCCATGCTTATGTTGAAGCCCCAGCACATGCTGAATCTCAAGCCTTGGCGCTGCCCTTGGACCAAGCTCAAGTCCAATCGTGGACTTTTGTTAATAACGGAGTTGCCACTCCCAAACACTATATCCATCCCATGCGTCCATCTTTTGCTCAACAACATCCTTTCTGTGCAAACAATACAAATTTCTCAAGTGAACCGGTATATATCGTTAGATGGACTAATGAACAACTTCGTGTTCTTTAACAAGGATGCGCCCTTTTAGCATATATAAGCAATTCAAGGCAATGTTCATCAATATCTAATTATTGGAGGCTGAGTTGTTATGAGAGTCATAGTCTTTGCTTATCTCCGGGATTATTATTGGCAGTACCCATCCCTATGTGATTTGGGGTCTGTTTGAAAGTAACACACCTAGCAAATTATGTTTGAACCCGACTAATCTACATCAAGTTACATGATTATACAAAATTGCATGTATGTTATCATCATACCCCGCGATGCGACCATTGACAGTTTTGAGTTGTTGTGTGTATACCAATCATACGTGTATATATATTATTACATAAAATAAGGAAACGTAGAAAAGCAAATGAATAAACACAAAAGGTAACAACATCCAAGTAAACAGTTAGATATGTAAACTATTTTTTTATGCTAATTAACAGTTAGCAGAAAGAGAGATGCATATGGAACATAAAAGAACAATCAATAATTTGAAAAATTAAGATACTAGAAGGGCAATAAGTGATTCCTATCTGTCCGGCAAATACCCGTTGCCGTCTTATATATTGCATTCTGATCATGTGTTGAAGCATAAAAATATGCAGCCTAAACAAAACAGAACATAATAGTATATGCTAAAGAGTATACCTGTATATATTTATTTATTTTCCATCAAGTTATAGTTAGGGCATGAAAGTTTTTGACACTTACTTTTCAACAGGTACCTTTGATAATTACATAATCTAGCATCAGCAAATACAAGTTCTTGTGATTCAACTATAATGTATTTGTAAGCTTGTGATCTTAGAAGCATGTTGTCCTTAGGAAAAAGATATGATGATTGCTCATGACTGTTACCATGTGTGTCTGAGCTGCAAGCATGTTATATTGTTTATAATATGCAACTAATTCCTGGAATTCTGTTGAAAGCAGGCTATATAGCTCTTTAACATTGATTGCTAAGTGTTTGGAAAGTTTTATAGAACCTTTAATATGAATAGAAGATTAATTATAGTAAAATAATAATATGAAAATTTGGCAATTATCTAGTCAAATTAAGTGTAACACCCCTAACATTGGGTCCAGCAGAAGCATACAAACCTTGGGGTGCTACCATCTTGGTATCATAACATAAGGTACAAATAATGGTTTTTATTCCAGCTGTTTAGAATAAAATACATTATTGAAAACATTAAGTTTTCATTATATGAAAATAGTGCGAAAATAGGCTCGTAAAGAAGTTTAAAGCGGCCCCGATTATTCATCAGAGTCGCCTATGACCATGCCCCTTGCCAAGTGTCGTCCAATAGTGAGTTATCACCTTAAACCTGATAACATATGCTAAAATGGATTAGCTTACGCTGGTGAGTTCATAGAGTTTAATCACAAAATTTAGTAGTGGACCTGATAGAGTTAAATTGCTATGTGCAACTATGGCAGATATATATGCTATACATTCCAACCACACGATTCCAACACTAACCTAATAACATTCCATCAATAGGCGAATCTAGCCAGGCACCATAGTTATAGCAAAGCCTAGAACAATGCTACCCTGGTCTAGATCGGATATAGATATCTATTCTTAGCTAGGTATCGCGTTATAGCAAAGGATTGCTACCCTAGTCTAAGTCAACATCTGTCGCGTGTCTAACTTTACCTAGTCAAAACATTAGCAATCCAAAGGGTAGTGGCAGGTCCAAGAAATAGTTTCCACTCACATTTACTTCCAATAAACACGTAAAGCATTCAATCACCAAATCAAATATTCCAATCAACAGTCATTCACAAATAACGTTTCACATATCCAGTTATGTTCAATTAGAACCAGCATGTATTCTCCCCCAAAATAGTTATGAAAACCTTTGAAAATAGGGGCTATGAAACTCACCTTAGCCACAGCAATACACTATTCACAACTAACACGAGTGGCATCTAAAGCTAATCTCCAGGGCATCCAGAAGAATGTACGACGAGTACGATAGAACAGAAACAGTGCAACCTAATAGGTCTATGATTATCTCAAAATTCGGCTCATATGATAAAGATAATGTGTCGTAGTTTTCGTGGATTTATTCGTGTCATTACTTTCAAAAGTCCATTATCAATCTCCAAAAGTTTAGTTTTAACGTTTCGTGTGGTGGTAAGAAACATAGACGTGAAGTATAATTCCCACGAAAGAGGAGAAGACATCGACAAAGTCAAGAGATACTGACAATACTCAAGCTAGTCAAAGAAGACTAGGAAATGACGACAACTATTTATGTAATATAAATAGGTCAATTGGTAAGTTTTGGTAATTTCCCCATAATCCCAAGCGTACATGTTTACAATAAAAGATAAGTTTTCATTTATCGCTTGATTAATAAAGGTTTCATAGTTGTTACTCGTACTTAGACGAGTTGATAATAAAGTAGTTCTTATAAGGTATACTATGTAGTATTTCATAAATGACGCGTTCGTTTATTCGATGTTCCCAAATCATTATGACTTTAATAAATTGATTTTCTTAAAACAACATTTCCCAACAAGTTTATAGAAGTTAACTGATATTTATAAAACACGAGTTACTATCTTAGTTAATAAGGGTTTATAATCAAATAAAACCATATCAGTCGACAACATATAGCTAAATATCTTGTTATTAGTTAATATGTGACAATTGAATATTTAGGCTCGTCGCAAACCAAATATGTTAAATTCATGTCGAGTCTAATATATTGTATTCGGTTAAGTCCGAAACGTCCAACTTATAACCAATATAACTTGAGTATCGAGTGTTACTCCAAATTTATAATTCGTAATTGAACCTCATAACGTATTTGTAATATCCGATATCAATTATTAATCACATATTCAATCCTTAATGTTCATCACACCATCTTATAAATAACTTGTTCATTATTCAATATTTTAAATATTTCATATTTAAATTATTTTACGTGATAAGATTTAAATTAAAATGGTATATATCTTTTGAGATTTAAAATGTGACACTTTCTATCTAAGGAAACTTATTTGTTTTTTAAAAAATTAAATCTAACTCATTTTTAGAATAATAATATCCATAATTACGTAGATATAAAAAAGTAGTATACTAACATAAATTAAAGGTAAAACCTACAAAATTGGATTCGTAAATTCTTTCTAAACAAATATCATCATGCACATGTATCATCTTGACCTGTTAGAAATATACTATATAAAACATTCATTGTTCATTAGAAACAGTTTTGGCCTTAAATCAGAAACCAGTCGTTCAATAAAAAAATGATTAAGAAATGGTTTAATATATTGAATTTTTGTATTTATGTTATTTTTGTTTTCATGATGATGTACTTAACTTATAAAATTATTTTGTTAGCAATGCAAAGTCATCAAAAACAAAGAAACCAAATTATTGATAACATTAACCCGTCAAAAATATAATAAAAAAATTCGCCCCATCAGAATCGTTTTCAAATATAAGATGCGTGTTGTATAATATTTATAAATTATATATTTAAATTATGTTATGTGATAAGTTCTAAATTTGTATGATATTTATAATATATAATTAAAGTTTCTGTCATATTCAAATTTGGAAAAGATATGGTCAGAAAAAGGTATAGCACAAAAAATTAGTACTTATCATGATTTATTTTTCATGAAAATATATTGTTTATTTTTTAGCATGGATCAAACATCATCACGATTCTGATATATAAATCATCAGAATAATAAATAAACTCAACATGCTCATAAGTTGTAAATACAATGTCATCAGAAACTGATTATATGGATAATCAAACAATAAATCTTTATGAGAAACCATGATTCTTTATGAGAACCCATAAATTTTGTTGTGCATTCAAATATATTATCTTCATACATTTCATAAAATATTTTACTAAATTCTGATATGCAATTTGAAACCCTAATTTATTCATTCTCTTCATATTTATGTTAATTTTGTTTTTTTGATGGTGTATTTAACTAATAAAACAATTTCGTTAGCAATGCAACGCCAACAGAAACAAAGAAACCAAATTATTGATAACATTAATCTGTCAGAAATATAATAAAAATAAATTTTATAACTGGTTCTTGGCCAAAATTGCTGGTTCTTAACAAGATCAAACTGGTTCTTGTCAGGAATAGGCAGTTCTTAGCCGGATCTAACTGGTTCTTAGCCAAAATAGCTGGTTCTTAGCCTAATCTAACCGGGTCTTAGCCGGAATAACCTGTTCTAACTCGTTCTTTGCCGGAATAGCTGGTTCTTAGTTTGATCTAACTGGTTCTTGGCCGGAATTGATGGTTCTTAACCGGATCAAACTGTTTCTTGGCCGGAATAGCTGGTTCATAGTCGGATCTAACTGGTTCTTGGCTGGAATAATCGCTTCTTAGCCGGATCTAACTGGTACATAGCCGGAATATCCGGTTCTTAGCCTGATCTAACTGGGTCTTGGCTGGAATAGCCGGTACTTAGCCGGATTTAACTGGTTGTTGGCCAGAATAGTCAGTTTTAAGCTTGATCTATCTGGTTCTTAGCCGGAATAGCCGGATCTAACTGGTTCTTGGCCAAAATACCCGATTCTTAACTTGATCTAAGTGTTTCTTGACAAAAATAGCCAGTTCTTAGCCTGATCTAACTGGTTCTTAGTCGGAATAGCCGTTTCTTAGCCTAATCTAATCGGCCAGTTCTTAGCCAAAACTAACTGGTTCTTGGCCGGAGTAGCCGACTCTTGGCTTGATCTAACCTCGTTTTGGCCAAAATAGTCGTACTTACCGGATCTAACTTGTTCTTGGCCAGAAGAGTCGGTTATTAGCCTGATCTAACTGGTTCTTAGTTGGAATAGCCGGTTCTCAGCCTGATCTAATTGCTTATTAGCCTGAATAGTCGGTTTTTAGCCAAATCTAACCAGGTCTTGGCCGGAATTGCTGGATCTAAATGGCTCTTGGCAGAAATAGCCGGTTTTTAGTTTCATCTAACTGGTTCTTTGCCGAAATAACCGGATCTAACTAGTTCTTGGCCGAAAGAACCGGTTCTTAGACTGATCTAACCTGGTCTTGGCCGGAATAGCCGGTTTTTAGCAGGATCTAACTGGTTCTTGGCTAGAATAGCCAGTTCTTAGCCTGATCTAACTGGTTCTTGGCTCGAATAGCCGGTTCTTAGCCGGATCTAACAGGTTATTTGTCAGAATAGACGGTTCTTAGCCTAATCTAACTGGGTCTTGGTCAGAAGCCGGTTTTTAGCCGGATCTAACTGGTTCTTGGCTAGAATAGCCGGTTCTTAGCTTGATCTAGCTCGTTCATGGCTGGAAAAGTCGGTCTGTATCCGATTGGTTCTTGGCTGAAATAGTCGGTTCTTAGCCGGATCTAACCGAGTCTTGGCCGGAAAAGCCGGTTCTTAGCCTAATCTAACTGGGTCCTGGCCAAAATATTCGGTTCTTAACCGGAATAGCTGGATCTAACTCGTTTTTGGCCGGAATATCCGGTTCTTAGTTTTATCTAAGTGGTTTTTGGCTAGAATAGCCGGTTCTCAGCTTGATTTAACTGGTTATGGCCAAAATAGTCGGTAATCAGCCGGATCTAACTGGTTCTTAGCCAGAAGAGCCGGTTCTTAGCCTTATCTAGCCGGTTCTTGGCCATAATAGCCGGTTCTCAGCCTGATCTAACTTATTCTTAGCTGGAATAGTAGGTTCTTAGCCTAATCTAACCAGGTCTTGGCCGAAATATCAGTTCTTAGCCAGATCTAACTGGTTCTTGGCTAAAATAGCCGGTTCTTAGTTTGATCTAACTGTTTCTTGGCCGAAATAGCCAGTTCTTAGCTGGATCTAACTGGTTCTTGCTCGGAAGAGCTGGTAGATAGCCTGATTTAACCTGGTCTTGGCCGGAATAGCCGGTGCTTAGTCGGATCTAACTGGTTCTTTGCCAGAATAGCCTGTTCTTTGCCAGAATAGCCTGTTCTTAGCCTGATCTAAGTGGTTCTTGGCCCAAATAGCCGGTTGTTAGCCGGATCTAACAGGGTCTTGGCTGGAATAGCCAATTCTTAGCCGAATCTAACTGGTTATTGGTCGAAATAGCCGGTTCTTAGCTTGATGTAACTCGTTATTGGCCGGAATAGCTCGCTCTTAGCCGGATCTAACTGGTTCTAGGCCGAAATTGTTGTTTCTTAGCTGAATCTAACCAGTTCTTGGCTAAAGTAGCCGGTTCTTAGCGGATCTTGTGAGTCCCAAACCTCAGATCTATTCACTTAGCTTGTATAAATGTGTTGCCTTGGATGATTCCAAAACAACTAAGATTGAAACTATGCTTGGATGCTAACAAGTATGTGGAAACTACTTGATAGCACTTAGAAGAATAACAATAAATGAAACAGTGATAATCTAATGAACACAGCTATAACCAAAATGCTTCAATATTATTGATTAATAATACAAATACTCTTTGCTAGTATCAGGGTTTACAACCTTGAAGCTTTTCCTTAAACACACACAGATTAATATATCTCTACGTATAACCTATGATCTCCTTTTATAGTCTAAGGAGTCCTTTACAAGATAATTACTCATTTACAACTCGGTACTATACGTATCTTCTAAATACATAAGATATATTCAGTTACAATTACATCACGCGTCTTTCCAAAATAACAGCAGTACTAACTTGAATTTACAGTACTAACTGTCATAACTAACAATACTAAGTTGTTAGTACTAGTACCAATAGTACTAACTCAAAGTTGGCAATACTAAGTGTTGGACTTCTAATTCCCAACAATCCTACCCTAAACTTGTGATTTTTCTTCAAATTTCAAGTTTCTAGTATGCTTCATGTCTTGGAGGATTCTTTCAAACACTTCTACTCCTACTTAGCAATCTACTTAATCTTCTCTTGGAGTTTATATGCCATGCTAGTACCTTTTTGTATGATGAGCTTACTATCAATCATTTGAGTAGCCACAATAGGTGTAAGTGGATAATCTTTGTCCACTAACATGTATAAGTAGCTTTCACTTAGCTTTACCATGTAAACTCCACAATTCTGATATAGCCTCCAATTTTTAACCATGTAGTCATCCCACTGATGCTCTCCTTCGGTTAGTTCAAACATGCATCTGAGTGCATACCACATAGCATAAGCAAGATTACATGTAGGCCTTGTTCCTTCATATCTACTCTTAACTAGCTGCCATAGAATAACCAAGTATTCTTTATCCAGAAAGTACAACATATAACCAAAACTTGAATACCTTCCTGTAAAACCATTGTCTCTTGTGAGCTGAATAAAAGTTCTTCCTCCATCTGAGATTATCTTCCAATCCACAATTAGATATTTGGTAGCTAGAGGAACTGCATCAACTGTTTCCTCTTCATCATGTACTACTAACTGATCCAGCCTATCAGTATCATGCTCTTCACTCACCTTCTATTTATTTGAAGCTTCGGATGCTTCAGACTCTTCTGCAACTCTTTTAGACCCTCCTTCAGGTCTTTCATTGTTCTCTAGAACTTGTTCTTTCCTTACAATCTTTCCACCTCTGACAGTAGTCTCCTCTTGACCTATTGGTACAAACCCGTTAGTCTGACTCTATACTTTCTCAAACCTCTCCTTGATATCTTCAAAGGTGTATTTGCTCACATTCTTGATTCTTTCACGACCCATGTGCAACATGTATTTTACCATGTGAGCCTTCTATTGAATTTTAGTAGTAGGTTTCTTCATTTGGTCAAGCATTCTTTGGTGAGTAAAATTCCTTCTCCTGTCTTTAATCATCTCTCTAAGGTATCTGGCTCTTTCTTCAATTGTGAGCTTTGCTCTTTTTTCTTCTTGTACTTTTTTAGCAAACTCCTCATCAGCTGCTATCCTAGCTTGAATATCAATCCAGCTAGCCCATTCAGCTTCATTCTTTTGATTAGCCATTTCTTACTTGAGCCTTTCCTTTTCTGCAGCAGCAGTCTTAGCAGCCTCTTCTTCTTCTTTCCTAACCTGTTTATCCCACTCTTATTGTATTCTTTTAGCTACTTCTTCATTTACTTTTTGTGAATCTACCTTAGGATCTTCCTGTAAGATGCCTTTTCATTTCTCTTTAGGATCAATGGTGAGACCTGTTCTTCTTGGAATTGCTCCTTCTCTAATTTCTACTCCTTTTTCTTTAGTCTTAGATTATTTTATGATGTAGAGAACTGGAGGTTTAGTGTAGACAGGTTTTGGGTCACTACTTCTGGTACAGTTTTCTTCAAACTCTGTAGTCCTACAACTGCATGATGCTCTACATCTTCTTCTTCACTTTGTTCTTGAACTGGTGTTGTTGGATATAATCATGTTAATTAATAATCCACCCTTACTTTCTATCGCATTGAGAGCAATAACTAAAAATATTATTTGATCATTATTCCGTTATTTTAAATTGCTCATTAGTAGTACAAAGATTAAAAATATTTCTTTGTAAGTTTTATTTTTTATTTTTTTATTATTTTTTTATTTTTTATTATTGTGGATAATTATGGATTTTGACCATATGGCTAACTAATCCACATGGCATGAGCCCAACGTCACATAACCCATGTACAACCCTCCCCTTTTTGGGGAGGTTAGCATGGCCACATCTACTTTTTGCACCAAGGAGTAATTAAGCTTAAGACCTCGCACTTTTCAATGATATTAAGAGGAAAATGTCTTCTAATAGTAAGATCTAACGATTTATTTCAAAACTTATTAAACTATAAAGCTTATCGCTTAGAAGTTGCATTGTGTCATCGTGAGTCTCATTGATAGAGATATAGTGCATTCATAGAGTCTTGTCGAGTCGATACCACACACGATGATACCAAAAGCTTGTAACTAAATAGAGAAACGAAACGTTTTTGGAGATAAGATTTGGAATATATTCGGGGTAGATAATATTGGAATTGGAAAATGTATTAAGAATGCGTTTATATTAATAGGTTGTGCCGAGTCAGTAGTTGCCCAGCCGAGTTAGCTGTTTATCTGCGTTGTTAGTGATTATTTGTGCTTTGCTTGATCGAGGTGAGTTTTATAGCCCCAGTTTTATCTATGTTTTAACTAAATTGGGGTGAGAAAGCATGTTACTCTTTTCTTGGACATGCTTTAACTCTTTTTGATTTGCTTATGTGTTGACTAGTAATGATAGATATGTGGTAGATATTGCCTTAGTCTAGGGTAGCAATCCTTTGCTATAATCACGTGACCTAGCTAAGAATAGATGTCTACTCTGACCTAGTCCAGGGTAGCATTGAGGTTATCTTTGCTATAACCGCGGTACCTGGCTAGAGTCGCTTGGGGGCCCTGCTGAGATCTCGATTATTGATGGAATGTGATTGGAATGTTTATTGTATATCTGTCTTAGTCTCGCATAGCAAATAAACTCTTTCAGGTCCACTATTCAATTTGTATTTAAACCTATGAACTCACCAGTGTTAGCTGACCTTTTAGCATGTTTTCTCAGGTATAAGCTAATGTTTGGATTGTTGTTCTATTGAGGCTTGGCAGAGAGGCATGAAGGATCATAATAAACTCTGATAATATTATGTGGACCTACTTTATAATCTCTTTTGGGCCTTACTTTTGAATATTTTAGTATAAATGTACTCAGATAATTAAATATGGGATTGGTTATGAACTATTTATGAATATCTTGTTTTCCTATACTTGTATTGTGTACCAATCCAGTGATGCCCCGAAAGCTCGTTTAAGTCTTCCGTTGTACCGAGATTTGGGGGTGTTACAGATTGGTATCAGAGTCAAGGTTATAGAGAACTAGGTACTAATTAAAACCTAAACTATAACCACTTTTTAGAAAACTTGATCCTCGACCGATGCATGCGAGCCTGCCAAGCCGAAGCCTCTTAAATTGAGTATGGAATGAACTGCAACTTGATTATTAAGATGATATGAATTGCGATATGTTTATTAATTTTGGTATATTATGAGCTTGCTATATGATTGGTATGTCTTGGAAGTATATGATGCGTGGATGATTTGATATAATAGAACTTATGCGGTTTTGTTTAATGCATGTTTTAAGTAATGTGGTACCTTCTATTTTTAAAGTTTACCACTATGTGATGTATGTTTTGATATGATTATGCGCTATTAGAATTAGTCATTTTCATACACTTATACCTACCCTACGCCCTTGTCACAGACCATGCCTTCACTAGCTTTTGATGTGTCAGAGGAGATCCTTGCTGATGCTTCTTCCCCAACACGGACTCTGATGACTCCTGCGCAGGATGATCCTTATGTGATTGTCCGATATCCTACTCTTGCTTCATCATCATCAGTCATTCCAGAGCCACATACTTCACTTACTTCTCAGTTACCATCATCATCTGGTCACCCTAGTTCTTCGAGACAGCTTACATTAAATCAGGCTCTAGCACGAGCCCAGACTCTCAGACTTACTCATTGTACTACTGATCGTATGTATGTACGACCTCCATCAATACCTGTGCACCTATCAGCTCACTCTCTCTTGTCATCACCACTTTCATCGCCATTCCACCGAAGACCTAGATCCCTAACTTTACCACCACAAGACTCACCTTCACAGAGAAGTCGACTCATGGACTCCCCATTGGTTGATAAGGATGAGGAGGAGTATGAGGATGAGGTGAAGTATGTGGATGTGGATGTGGACCCTCCAGAGGAGGAGGAGGAGAATGACATCCCAGATGAGGGTACTCTACTGCTACAGAGTCTCGCACATTCAGCATATTCTCTAGGACCAGGCTCTCGTTTACCCTTACCTGAGCCTGATTCACCAGAGCAGCCATTTGACTTTGCTTCGCCTCCTCACTCACCTAAGCTAGGCAGCCTACTAGGTTCCGATATCCTATCAGAGATAGATTTAGAGCCTGCGGAGTATGGAGAGACGGGTCTGATTTGGGAGCAGATTATCTCCCAGGGAGTTAGGCTTAGTTAGTTAGCAAACCGACTAGTTGGAGTATCGATGGCTAGTATAGAAGAGTTGAGGGGAGATATGGGGGCAGTTGTTAGGAGGACTATGGCCTTGCAGAGAGGGTTCATGACAGCCCGAGAGGCAGATCGAGCGCTCTTGCGCAAGGTCGAAGGGCTGGAGAGAGAAGTTGCGGATCTGAGGAGAGATCGCGACACCCAGCGTCTTGAGATCTCATCACTATGGAGAGTGATTGAGGATGTTTAGAGGACAGCGAGAGTCGCCAATGATCGTGGCTAGATTGTCTTATGTTTATAGTGTTGTACCATCTTGAAACTGAGGAGTCCCCAGTTCGAGATATAGACTTACCTTAGTTATCCTGATAGTTTTGTTAGTAGCATCGTTTGCGACTACTCTCTATCTTTTCATGTTATTGTACTTCGAAAACTATGTGTTATGGCTAATAGAAGTGCATCCTTTGATTTCTCGTTTCGAGCTTTTGTTATTTCGATATTATGTGGCACTATCCTTGTTATCTTGATTCTATATTCATGCGGTATGCGATATCTTTGGAATCAAACCCCGTCTAATGAGATATGATTTGTGGAACTTATGGAACTCTTGTGTTAACCTTCATATCTATGGCACCAAGACGAAACCCGCCTAGGACCACCCGAGCAGCGCCTGCTGCTGTGGTCACTCTTGTTCTTCGAGATAGACACCCGACCCTGACCACTCCACCTGTTGAGAATCAGAATACTGACAACCCCGCCGTTGAGAACCAGAACGTTAATGACCAAGGTGAGAATGGTCATGTACCACCGATCCCTCCGCCTATGAATCAAGCCCACATCGACCAGCTCATGACGCAACGTGTTTCCGAGCTGTTAATTGAGTCAAATCACTTAAACACCTCTGCTAGAGCCCCACCGTTTAATCGAACTCGAGGTTTTACCTACAAGGAGTTCCGGTTCTGTGGTCCCATCGAGTTCGGAGGAACCGAGGGAGTGGTTTACCTAATGAGGTGGATGGAGAAAACTGAATCAGTGTTCACTGTCAGTAACTGTGATGAGAATGCCAAGGTCAAGTACGCGACATTCACTCTGAAGGACGAAGTGTTGACTTGGTGGAACAACTATCACAAATCGGTAGGAAGTGAGGTAGCTTATGAAATGACTTGGAACCAGTTTAAGGCCCTTCTGATCAAGACCTACTGCCCTAGGAATGATGTTAAGAAGTTAGAAATTGAGTTCTGGAACCATAAGGTGAAGGGAAACGACATGACGGTTTACAATCGTCGCTTCCAAGAATTGTCGTTGCTTTTCCCAGAGATGGTTCGTACCGAGGCTCTTAAGATCGAACGGTACACTGATGGATTGCCACTAGCTACTAGGAATGATGTGATCGCTGCAAATCCGGCTAATCTGCATGAGGCAGTTACCATAGCCCAGCGTCTGATGGATTCTCATGTGCTGGAAGGAATAGACAAGAGTAAGAGTGATAAAAAGAAAAGGAATGAGGGTGTTAAGGGTGATAGCAACTGTAACACCCCAACCCGAAAAGGGTCCGAATGCCACATTATGGTGTCATATCATAACATACTAATAAAAATGCAAGTGGAAGTCTTTTATTAAAATCATGAAAAGTCACCAAAACATAAGTCTTCCAAAAGGTCCAAAACATAACCAATAACTGAAATGAAATAGTCCAAAATATTGAATAAAAGGTAGTTCGAAATGCAAAAGTCCAATAATGGGGATTCAATAAGGTAGGCCTTCCATTCCTACTCTCGAATCCCATATCCCTGCTCCCAGCTAAATACCTGCCGCTTGGAAAAGAAAACGCGACTGAGCTAACACTCAGTGAACATATATAACAAATATGTGTAAATGATAATCAGATCAGAATCAAATACACAAAGCTGAAATAAATATCATAACAAATGGAAAGCCCCAACTGAAGAATAAGCATGGTAATCTGAAGAACAATCAAATTAATCAAATGAAACGAAATATAAGAGAGAGCATGGTAGTCAAATGAATCACATACGAATAATGAATGAATAAATAGCCACGTGAACAACTGAACAAAACATGGTATGGCAAACGAATGAATCAAAATATCAGATAGTCACATAATCACTTAAATCAGAATATATGCTTCTTATATTTGAAAACGATTCTGATGGGGCGAATTTCTTTTAATTATATTTCTGACGGGTTAATATTATCAATAAGTTGGTTCTTTGTTTCTGATGGCTTTGTGTTGCTAACTAAATGATTTTATTAGTTATATACACCATCAACAAAACAACAATAGCATAAATATAAAAAATTAGTATGTTTAAGCATTTTTTAAACGTTTTTTGTTGAACGAATGGTTTATGATTTAAAACCATAGCGGTTTCTGATGAACAATGATTTCTTCATGTATTTCTGACGGGTTCAAGATAATATATGTGCATGATTTTGTTTGTCTAAAAAGTATGTACAAATTAAATTTTGTAAGTTTTACTTTTGGTTTATTTTCGTATACTAAAATTTTCATCTAAAGAAACTTATGGGGTTTTAAAAAAATTAAATTTAACCCATTCTTATGATAATAATATCTATAATTACGTAGATATTATAAAAAAAATTTGATGTACATATCTATAATACTTAGATATTATATAAAAAAACAAACTAAATTCAATGTTAGTATACTATTTTTACTTCCAACAACTATTTTGTCCAACAAAATTTAAATCAAAGCTTAATCTAACAAAAATCAAACCCAAAGTCTTGTCCGTGCACAGGGATCTAAAACTAGTTATTATATAAGAGATTGTGAAATAGTTGATATACCTTGCTAGAAAATATTTGTTTCTTATCATATCTATTTATAGAATGATCAAAATGGTAAAATAAGAATGACATAATATTAAAATTCGTAATTGACTTTTCAACATCTAAGACTTGAGGTCTTAATGACTTATATTGTACTAGCATGGTACTCTCGCGATGCGAGAGTGGAAAAGACGTGATTAGTATTTTTGGCGAACAATGTTTCGGTTGTACGTTTTTCGTGACAATAACTCTGCGAATGACGGAAATCTTTCTGTGAGGTACTAATTTTTATTTTTAATTTGTTACTCCGTCCTCTAAAAATTTGAAATATAGTGTTAATTTAATTTTTTTTAATTGATGTAGATTAATGCAAAAAAGTTAAATGACAAGGAAATGAGGGTTAACATAATCAATAATAGGCAACATGGTATTTTCTTCTGTATGACTATCTTTATTATATAAGAGATTGTGAATCACATCTATTTTTAGATTGATCATAATGGTAAAATAAGAATGACATAATATTAAAATTGGTAATTGACTTTTCAACATCTAAGACTTGAGGTCTTAATGATTTACTAGTAGGGTCTTCACGCGAAGCGGTCACCGGTACCTTGTAATTTAATTTTTTCGGTCAAATAGTTTTTCATTTGTACATTTTTTGACAAAAGTTTAGCGATTAGTTTGTTTATTTAAGGATTATAAGCAATGTCAAAAGTTTGATGGAGTTTTGCTTAGTTTGTCTTATTTAATTTGGTTGTTTTTTGTGTCTAGTAGTTTGCTTGGTTTGCACAATTGATTCTTTTTATTGTAGTTTTCATTGAGGGTATATTTAATTAGTGATATTTGATAAAGATATGTGCAAGGAAAAAAGTTAAATCTAGCTTTTGTACTTTTAGCTTTATTACTTGTATTGTTTAAATTAAGTTTTAAATATTAATTGTGTTTGAATTGGTTGTACTTGATGCTTTATTGTTCGTATTACTGAATTTTTAATTTTCAACTATCTTAGTGCATTCATCAATAAGATAGTTGAAAATTTTCAACTATCTTAGTGCATTTAATTTTCAACTATTAACTGTGTTTGAATTAGTTGTACTTGCTCCTGAAATTTTCAATATGTTGATAATGCATTATATGTAGTATATAACTATAGATATTAGATTTTCATATAGATACTATTGTATGAATTATGCTATGTTCACATGATCTTTACAAAAAAAAATTCACTCAATGATGTGGCATAAATATAGATAATTAATATGGCCATATATAGAAAACGAGTACTTAAATTCTAAATTTTTGAAAAGAAAAGATAAACTTGTATTAAATGAATTCACTTTTAGCAACCCGTTTGAAACATGGGACGATAAGCTAGCATAAGTATCTATACTACTAATGATAAATGAATGATAGGTTACAGCTGCATTTATTAAATCTTTTAAATTACTAAAAAACAGAAAAAAAATGTTAGCATTGAATATATACTAGCAGGGTACCCGCGCGATGCGGCGGCGGATACCCTGAAATAAAAAATTTCAATAAACCATGCTTTATAATCTAAAACGTTTTATGTGACGATAAATTTGAGGATGCCAAAAGTTTCATGTCGCATATTTCAACTCTTTAGAATATTATAGTAGGGTACCCGCGCGTTGCGATGACGGGTATCAAGTAAAAAAAATTTCGGTAAAAAATGTTTTCAATTTTATGTTTTCTCTTACAATAACTTTACCAATAGCGAAAACATAATGAGTTTGAGTAACTTTAAAAAAAGTGATGGATAATATCAAACTAATTCATATAAAAACAATTGAAAGTGGCGTGATTTTACATTGCGGTAGTCAATAATGTTATGGGGGTTATGGTCAAATTAGTTGATAGTGGTGCGTAGTCACAAATAAGTAGAAACATTTATTTTTATGAAATATATATATATTTTTGAACATGTTTGTATCATTAATATTGTTTATTACATTTGTCCCATATAGATAAAAGATAGAGTTAATTGCATTTTTGGTCCCTGTGGTATGGCCAAATTGCAGATTTGGTCCCTAAAACTTTAAAAGTGCACCAGAGGTCCCTATTTTCAAGTTTTCGTTGCACGTTTGATCCCTGGCCAAAGTCAAATGTCTAAAATACCCTTGTCTTCTTCTTTCCTATTTTCTTTTCAGTCCATCTCTTTAGTTTCTTACATAAATGGTCCTTGTGTCTTGCCAAGTTTTACAGGGACCAAAAATGCAATTAAATCTTTTAATTATTTATTTAACTATTAATATTTATTTAACTATTAATATTACATAAATGGACCAACAGTGTAATTTTCAAAAAAAATCGAAAATTTTTAAAAAAAATAAAAAAAAAATTTTTGAAAAATTTATTCGAAAAAAATTTTGAATATTTTTTTTTTCAAAAAAATCTATTCGAAAAAATTTCTAAATTTTTTTTTGAAAAACTTATTCAAAAAAAATTTTCGAAAAACAAATTTTTTGAATTTTTTTTTCCGAATTTTTTTTTGAAAAAAATTTTCAGAAAGTTTTTTCGAATAAAATTTCAAAAAAAAAATTATTCGAAATTTTTTTTTAGAAATTTTTAGCCAATTGAAAATTTTTGAAAAATTTCGAAAAAAAAATTTTGAAAAATTTATTCGAAATTTTTTTTAGAACTTTTTAGAAAAATTGGTTAACTTATATTAGCCATTAGATCAAAACTGGATGAAAACATATAAAAACAAACAAAAACGCATAAAAACGTTATTAAAACGGATGAAAACGTAAAACCTTTTTTTTGCGTTTTAATAACGTTTTTATGCGTTTTCATCCGTTTTAATAACGTTTTTATGCGTTTTTGTCTGTTTTTATATGTTTTCATCCGGTTTTGATCTAATGGCTAATATAAGTTAACCAATTTCAAAAAACAATTTCGAAAAAAAGTTTGAAAAAAAAAATTTTCAAAAATATTTTTTTCGAATAAATTTTTCAAAAAAAAAAAAATTAAATAATTTTTTCAAAACTATTTTTTTTGAAATTTTTTTCAAAAAAACTTTTCTGAATATTTAAAAAAAAAAAAAAAAGATTTCGAATAATTTTTTTTTTGAAATTTTATTCGAAAAAACTTTTCTTAAAATTTTTTTCGAAAAAAAAATCGGGAAAAAAAATTTCAAAAAATTTGTTTTTCGAATTTTTTTGAATAAATTTTTTAAAAAATTTTTTAGAAATTTTTTCGAATAGTTTTTTTCGAAAAAAAATATTCAAAATTTTTTTTCGAATAAATTTTTCAATTTTTTTTTTAATTTTTTTTTTAAATTTTCGAATTTTTTTGAAAATTACACTGTTGGTCCATTTATGTAATATTAATAGTTAAATAAATATTAATAGTTAAATAAATAATTAAAAGAGTTAATTGCATTTTTGGTCCCTGTAAAACTTGGCAAGACACAAGGACCATTTATGTAAGAAACTAAAGAGATGGACTGAAAAGAAAATAGGAAAGAAGAAGACAAGGGTATTTTAGATATTTGACTTTGGCCAGGGACCAAACGTGCAACGAAAACTTGAAAATAGGGACCTCTAGTGCACTTTTAAAGTTTTAGGGACCAAATCTGCAATTTGACCATACCACAGGGACCAAAAATGCAATTAACTCTAAAAGATATAAATAAAAGAGTACTTATAATGTATATATCTTGTAAAGTATATATTTATAAAAAAATGTTTGAATCATTAATATTGTTTATAACACTTGTCTCACATAGATAGAAGATATAATTAAAAGAATGCTTATAATGTAAAGAAAACTTACATGTTTAAGCAATCATTTAGAGTTATCCATGAAAAGTATAATAATTAATACACTAATATATTAATCATTTGTCTTAAAAAAATTGTCTCGACTTTTACAAAAAAACGTTTTTTACTTTTGTGGTTAATTTTATTTAAAATAATTCAAAATGTATTTAAATTGATTCTCGAAATACTCTTACGATATAATAATAGTTTTGGAACTTTATAGTTTTGCATTCATTTTAAAATCATATTCATTTATATGTGCATTTTTGCATTAAAACTAAACTAATTCAAAAAGAAATAATAAATGAAGCATTAAAATGTTGTGGAAGATAAATTAGTAAAAACTTTTTATTTTGTACATTATGCATTAAAATTTGTAATGCTTAAAAAGCACATTAATGACATCTTAAAAATATTTAGGAGAGAGGGTCATTCCTCCATTATAAGTAGTATAGATATAGATAGATAGATATATAACTTTTTGTAATTGGGTGTAGTTTCTATAATTATATTGGATTCAGGTAATAATCTTTGTGTATTTTATGCTCTACATTCGTCATTTCCCTTGACAATTCATTTTCTTGAACCATCATTTTAGCGGTAGATTTCTCTAGAGCTTGGTATATTTTGGTTCTTTTGTTTCTGAAAAATCGATCGGTTTCCAAGTTTAAGGTAAGAATCATGTTTCATGTTGTTACTTTTAACTTTATTGACATAAACTTATATATAGCTTATGCGATTTTTTTAATTTGTGAAAATCCAGGTTGAACTACATTGCTGTTGTAATGGATTCCGATGGTTTACGCATGTGAGTTATCTTCTACACTTTATAATGGATTTTACAAAGTTGAAATATTGATTTACTTGGTAAACGTTTTCATATGTAAAACTAGTTGAATTTTTGATTCTCAGATGTAGCATGAAAATTAGTATTGAAATCTTTTATTATTTCATCCATCCCTAAATATGCCATCATATTTTTTTCTTTTAGTTTGTAACAACTAGACGATTACCCGCGCATAGCGGCAACGGTGTATAATAACGTCAATTTTTTTTTTTTTTTTTTTTTTTTTTTTTTTTTTTTAATGGGTGGGAGTGAGAGTGGAGATAGTTTGTGTATTAAATTTTAATTAATTATTTAAATAATTAAAAGATTGTTTTTCCTTTTATAAGTATGGGTAATGTGATAATATAACATTTACTCATTTTGTCGACCCCCTTTATGTGTACCTCTAAACCAAAGATAACCCAACGACTTGACATCCGAGATAATTTGAGCCACATTCGTATCTTTGCTTGTATGTAGACATGCAGTAGAGAACAAGAGAGATGAAGACATAAATGTCCACTTTCTAATTAACCTATTAAATACCTATTCTAGACTTTATTGCATCAATCAAGAATTGCATTAAGTATACCTTTAAAGCGTGTTTATGTTTCTGTTCATTGTTTTGGAATTTTAGTCATTTAAGTTTGATTTCATTTTAATGTTTTTGTTTCATCTTTTAATCTGCGAACATTTAAAAAATTTTAGTATTACTCTATTTTATATTTTTAACAATACCCCAAATTAATTGATAAAAGGGGATATACCCACTAAAACATGAATATTTGCATATTTTCTCAAAATACAAGTTTTATATGCATAATGTACAATGATGTTTAAACATGTTTTGGATATATATGCAAAAATGCAAGTTTAGTTGAGATATATATAAATAATATATTTTTTTCAGGCTGCACATGTTCATGCTTCAACACCTCCTTCGGATGCAGATGTATGACACTGCTGGTATATTTGCCGGAGAGGCTGGAATCACTTACAATTCTTCTGGTACCTCTATTTTTACATTATTTGTTTAACAAATATATTGTATAGATTCAAAGTCGTTTTTAGCTACGTGACAATATATTCTCTCGGTTCCACACAACATTTGACTTGTTACCGATTTCAAATAAATTCAATCGAATTTGAATATATGAATTTTACACTAGTGCCAAGTCGGGTGAATTAAATAATAGACACATGTTGGTATAGAGCTTTCCCCTTCGCCTTTCATAACCACATTTATCCTATTATTATGTACTTCATACTAAAGGGAAAATCTTGTATGATGTTAGAAACACCAAACCAAGTGTAAATGAAGGGTTGAAGTAGTGTAAGCAAGAAAAAATTGAGGGTTAACAATGTAGATGTTATGTTTTATTTTAATTTCGACAAACATAACATACATGATGGGGCTGGCATGTGGTCTGTTATGTTCAATTCTAAATTTTGGTGGGTTCTCATAATTTTAAAGGTGAAATAGTAGGTTTCCACCTTTTTAAAATCGTTTGATGAGAATGCTAGAGAGTGTCTATTTACTCTAACAAGCACATAAGCATAAAACACTAAACAATTATGCACCAAAAAGTAACAACAAACTCGTTCACGGTAATGTTATCATTGTATCACATTCTATTATAATTATTTTATAGTATTTTCTAACGATTTTCAAGTGATTAGAGAGTTATTTATTTATTTATAAATTACAGAGCTTAATCTACCTTATGGGTTCTTAGCTGACTGGTGGAGCCTCTTTTGGGATCATTATAGCCCAATGGTGTCTGATTACATATCAAATCACGATGGGGATTTGGCGGAGTCCTCTACGCAGGTAATGATCCAATATATCCGAAAGTTTGTGTTGCTGTTCGTGTGTTTGTAGATTAATGTATCTTTTATATGTATATGTTTTATGGAGGCCGAGGCTCGAGCTCGGATTCGCGATCAAGCCCATGCTCATGCCTTTGCCCGTGCTAGAGCCATCCATGTTGAAGCCATGGCCCATGTTCAAACCGTAGCCTATGCTGAAGCTCAGGCTCAGGCTCAAGCTCAAGCTCAAGCTCAGGCCCATGCAGAAGCTGAAGCTCGGGCACACGCCTATGCTCAAGCCCGAGCCCTGGCTCAGGCTCATGCTGAAGCTCAGGTCCAAGCCCGTGCTGAAGCCGAAGACCTGGGACTGTTCTTCAACCAGTTTCAAGGCCAAGCCCAAGCTCAAGCCCAATCATGGGCTTTTTCCAATGGCGGAAGGACCACTCCAGAACAATATTTCTATACCATGTGGCCATCATCGGTACAACAATATCCGTTCTTTGGCATCAATACAAACAATGTTGGTGAACCAGCATTGAGATTGGGTAGATGGACTGGTGAGCAGGTTAGCGGTTTTCGACACGGACCGCCTTTTCCAGGAATTCTAAGCTACAATACAAACAGTGTGGGTGAACCAGCATTGGGATTGGGTACCACATGGACTGGTGAGCAGGTTAGCGTTTTTCAACAAGGACCGCCTTTTCCAGGAATTCTAAGCTATCCCAGGTTCTCTGCTTACATATCTAGTTATTGGATGTTTCCTTTTATGTTTGTTTTCTACATTTCCAAAGTTAATTAACATCATAAGTACTCCAGGCCGAATACACAACTCGCTACTCAAAGTTCACTAGAATTGAGTCACACGGTAAGTATATGGATGCATTTCTCTTGAATCATAAGTTTATTTACCATTAGGCAAGTTGAAATATAGCTTGTGTTACAGGTTAATAGACCAGAAATTGGAACATGGGAGGGCACTATAGCTAATCTCGCATCTGAGAGAACAACAACTGCTATGAGTTCTACAAGCCCACCTCCTACTTCAGAACCATTGGATTTGGATGCTATTAATGAGCAATTTAATGCGTGGTAGAGTTTTTTGGTATCTTTTTTACAATGCTATCGTTGAATAAGTAACTTGACTTAATAAAAAGACATATTTGTCTTTGCTTTATTTTCCTTAAAAGTAAATTTGTAGTTTTATTTACCCCTTACCTACAAACTTACCATCCCTGTATTATTTACTACCTTAGAGTTCTCTATTATATGACATAGGTTATATAAGATGTAGGATTGGGTGGAGTTCACCCTTACTTAGTCATTACATAATAATAGTGTGAGATCAATATAGGACACTTGTTTGGACAAGTAATTCTTTTCCCAATTCATGAGTGAAATTTAGTTCTGGATTGGTTGGTGTCTAGGTACATAAAAAAGATTCCAATGTAGTCTTGATGTTAGATAGCCATCTTTTGTAGGGGTTTTGAGTTATCTATGAACTCATTTAGAATATAAATGGCTTCACTTTGAAAACTAGCTAGGCACCCAACTACCCATGCAAGGCGACAATGACGAATTAAAATTTGCTGGTTTTTTGATATTTTTCTTTCGATTCTTTCTGGTGGACAACGTTTAATGGTAGCGGGAGACGCTTTTTGACAACGGTGGTGTATGAGTGGGGAGAGGTGGTGGTGTAAGAAAACAAGGAGGGCGATTTGTAACATATCTTATTTTTCATACCGATCAAGATTGGAATTGTGGGAAAACCATTTACTAAAAGAAAGAACCATTCCAACTTTAGTAAATATATAAGATAACTTAATTTTTGTACTTAATTTACAAGTCAATCATGTAATAAATACATTCGTGGTGGTTATGGACTTGTGGTTCAAAGCATTAGCACAATGCCAAACAAAAAAAGAGTATCTTGCTACCAAAGGCTCTTTGAGTTTGCTAGATATGCCACTTAGAGACGTACTTTACAAAGTTGACTATTTTTTTAGGCAAACATAATCGCAAAATGGGTCGAGGGGGAGGGTTTGTTAGTCTAGTGTCCGTTGTTAAGTATAAACGACCTTATAGTCGCCATTTTTAGTTAATGCTACACATCTTGAAAGATTGAATTACCAATAACACTAATGGACCTATGTGGCGACATGCTCGCCCACGAGGTTCCTTCTCGGCTTAAAAGAGTGTATGAACTAGGGTTGGCTTACTCATTGGTCCAAACGGGCCCTCGCTCTAAGAATTTTTTCTTGCCAACAAGATTTGATTCCTTTTTGGCTTACAAAAGTGAATGAACGCGTGATACTTCAAAATATTCTTGTACCCCGAACCAATTACGCTACACACTTAAGCATTGGGAAAACCTATATGGCAAATATTTAATACCATAAGAAGATAGTAACTTGACATGCCTCTGATGTGATACGAGAAAGCAAAAGAGGCTTTGACGAGGGAATCAAAGATGGCTCCTATTGTTTAGAAAGTGATGCGTTGAGTTAGAGAATTGTTTTCAAGATAGATAAATTTACAATATGACAACACTATACACAATCTCACACGTATCCCAAGTCCTACCCGTAACCACTTTGTTGAGGAGCATTCACATTCTCGAGAATAATTGCCATACTAAAAGCCCGTTGATGACATAGTCACCAAATCTAGTTAATGGTACACATTTTAAAAGGGTTTAATTACCAATAACACTAATGGGCGCACGTAGCGATCCACTCTGAAGGTGGCCCACCAAGGTGATCCGCCGTTGTTGGAATGAGAGAGTGAATGAACCGGGGTTGGCTTAATCGTTGGTTAGTGGCCGTTTTTAACTATAAACGATCTTATAGTCGTTTACATTCTAAAGAAGTTAGAATTAAAAAAAACTTTGCTTAAAAAGGTGAATGAACCGGTGATTACCTCATAATATTCTTGTACTCCGACCCAATTACACTACACTCTTACGCTCAGTTCTCGAGTTGAAATTTGAGAGGAAAGAAAAGGAAATGGAATGTTTTTTATGTTCTTGAGCTTTATTTAAGAGGGAAAGGGAATCGGTAAATAAGAGGAGAGGAAGATTTGATAAGGAAATCTTCCTCCCACTTTTGGGCGGAAAGGGAAAGGAAACAGAATTGAAACTCGAGAACTGAGCGTTAGGAAAAATTATTGGGAAAATCTATATGGTAAATATTTAATACCACAAGAATATGGCAAATTGAAATGCCTCGGATGTAAAGCGAGAAAGCAAAAGAGGCGTTTATTTGTAGTTTTTGCATTAGATGTTTTGGGTGGGGGGGGGGGGAGGAGGAATCAAAGATGGTTTCGAATGCTTAGAAAGTGATGTGTGAGTTAGAGAAATGTTTTTGAGATAGACAAACTTACAATATCACAACACTGTACATAATCTCACACGTATCCCAAGTTCCACCCGCAACCACTTTGTTAAGGAGCATTCACATTCTTGAGAATACGTGCTAGGATAAAAGCCCGGGGATGATAGAGTCGCCAAATTTTGTTAATGCTACACATTTTAAAAAGGTTGAATTATCAATAACACTAATAGGCAAACGTAGCGATATGTGGTGACCCGCCTTTTGTGTATCAAAAGAGTGAACCAATCGGGGTTGGCTTACTCGTTGGTCAGTTGCCGTTGTTATCTAGAAATGATATCATAGTCTTAAAATTTAGTTAATGTTACACAACCTAAAAAGGTTGATTAACCAATAACACTAATGTGCCTACGTAGCGACACATGATCCACCCAAGTTATCCAAGTTATCCGCCCTCACTCAAGATTTTGTTTTCTAACCAAATTTGGTTCCTTCTTAGCTTAAAAGAGTGAATGAATCCATGATACTTCATAATATTCGTGAACTCACCAATTACACTACATACGTATGCTACACATTTAGGCAAAAATATTGGGAAAACCTAAATGGTAAATATTTGATACCACAAGAAAATGGTAACTTCAATTGCCTTAGATATAGCATAATGTGATTCGGGAAGAAAACAAGGCATTGACGCATACGGTAAGGGGTAAAAGATGGTTCCTATTGTCAAAAAGTGTTGTGTAAGTTAAAGAGTGTTTCTTTCGGTAGACAAACTTACAATCTCACTACACTATACACAATCTTACACTTAAGTCCCACGTGCAACCACTTTGTTGGGAAACATTCGCACTCTCAAGAATACCCGCTAGGCCAAAAGCCTATTTGTGACAAGTGTTGTTTTTAAATCTCTATATGCTTGAAAACTTTCTTTAAGTGGAACACTTACTATTGGTGTTCATCTGTAAGGCTTTAGTTAATGTTACCCGTGCCAAATCACCGGAGTTAGATTTCTAGGGATTATTTAGGCGGGTTAATGTAAGTGGATGATGCGGCCTAAATGGATTGTGGATAATACATCACCAAGGGTAAAAACTAAGAGCAGGTTAGCCCTTTTTTTTTTTTTTTTAATATTTGGCTAACCCGCCCTAAGTTTTTACGCTGGGTAAGTTTTTATCCACAATCCCTTTTTAGTGAGGGATAAATAAAAAAAAGGATTATAGGTTGTTGATGAGGCATGTAGAGGTGGTGATCAAAGGCGAGATATAGAGGAATGGTGAAAACTCAATCCAAAGTTTGTGGCTAGCTACCTAAATGTTAAGCAAGAGCACCCTCGTTCATCGATTTGTTTTTGTATTAGCATGTGTTTAGAAAAAAACAAAAATATTTAAAAAAATTACTACCTCCGTCCCAAATTTATTGTCCCCTATTGACTTTTTTGGTCTTTCTTTCTCAACTTTGACTATAAATATTTTTATTTGTGCTATACAATTTTTGATAAAATTTATACCAAATGAAAATACATTTAAAACTCAATCCGTTCATATATTTTGTATCAAATATTATGTAATATAAACAAAAGTACTTAAGGTCAAAGTTGAAAAGTAAAGACCGAAAAAGTCAAAAGGGGACAATAATTTTGGGACGGAGGGAGTAAAATCAAATAGAAAGCTGAAATTGGCTAAACCCAAAATATTATATTAATTACGTTTTGAAATGCCAAACCACCACCAAATGACCTAGTGGTAAGGCACTGACCTCCTCACAAGGAGGTCAAGGGTTCAAACCTCACTAGGTATACATTTGAGGTTGGCCAAGGAAGGGTTGGAAGGCAGCGTACAACTAACTCTTAGACTTGCCTCGCCGAGTAACCTGAACAGGGAAAGCGTTATGCATTTACCCGTTTTTGTTTCGAAATGCCGAAAAAATAGATGGATAGTAAGGGATGAGTGAATAAAAAAAATTGAGGATTATAGATTGCTGACGTGGCACGACAAACTAGGTAGGAGTGGTAGAGAAGTTGGGTCAGTATAGGTGAAACATAAAGCATTGGTGCAATCACAGTCTATAGTATGTGACTAACTATCTAAATATTAAGCAAGAGTACCATCATTCGTCGGTTTGTTTTTGTATTAGCACAAGTTTAGAGAGACCAAAACTATATTGGAAAAAAAATTAGAAATTCCAAGGATGGGCTACACACAACATATGATATAGTTACGTTTTCAAGGCCGTGTCTTTTGGCTTTGTGCCGTGACAATGTCATAAACCACGATTCTATATATAATATGAAGTCCAATATTTTAAAGTTCACGTGTCCGACTAATGTTTTTCTAGAAATTAATTATAAATATTCATAACTGTTACCATTTCGATACCGTGTGTTTCAGTTCTAATGTATACGATATACACATATAGATATGGCTATTCCTGTTATTTTTGCACTTGAGTACCACATTGTCTAGTCTTAGAGTTTGACTTGATATCTAATAAGTATCATAAAAAAAAAAAAAAAAAAAAAAAAAAAAAAAAAAGTCATTAAAGCCGTAGTCGGAATAACGAAAGATATGGAGCGACTTTGTTTAGTATTTCTGTTAATGCAACATAATGTTAATACAACAAATATTATATTCACTAACATTTTATACCGATTTGTCATATATTCTCTTATTCAAGACTTATCTTGCACATATCCACTAATTACTTTTCACTCTGTTTATTGCAGGATGATGATAATCTGTGGCAATATGCTTTGGACAAAGATGTATATGTTGTCCAACAATACATTGTCGCTGTTAACATGGTATTCATCAAGTGTTACCTGATTTAGGTACATGTGACATCATGATACAGGTACTATTGCTTCGTGGTATGTATAGTTATTTTTAATTTTTTTCATAGAGCTGTATTTAATTATTTGAGTAGTGATTAGTAAGTCATATTAATTGCCTTGCAAAAAAAATTAAGTCAGTTTAATGATCACATATCGGACAAATATATTGACAAGTTCATAATCTAATTGCATTTTAAAGTTAAAATGTTACCCGTAACACCAAATTCTGATTTGTAACACTATTGTTTTATTCATATTTATATCACTTCTCCTTCTCAAGGCTGCAATTTTTGTGCTCCACCATATGGAAAAGATGAACATGAATGAAACTACAGAAATATATGCAAATGACACTTGAATTGTTATTATTTATTCTCGGATGTGCTCTTTTTTCCTCCAATTACCTGTTACATGTTTGTATGTGTATAAATTTCTAAACGTAAAGTTATGCACATCTATTCAAGAAGTCATATAACTATGGATACCAATATATGTGAGCGGTTTTTCCTGACTTATGCACATGCTTATTATATAAGTTACTTCTTCAGACTGCATAATAGAGCACAAAAAATTGAACGGAAACGTAATCTTTGAAGACATATGGTGCAAAAATGTGTGCATATCAGTAGAAATATTTTTAATTCATGTCCCAATCACAAAAAGATCAGCAGCTTGATTCTTGTTCATCCTAATCAGGTGGTGAAGCATAGGAAAAAGGTGCCGTGTAGGAATGAGATAGAAAGCAGAATAAATGAATCTGCATATTCAATGCTGGTCAAGTCTTTGCTGCAGAGGCGGGACTTGGCTATACCCCTTGAGGTATGTTCTCTTTCTTGTTACTTATGTTGGTAGTTAGGTCTCTCGGTATGCAAATTGCAGAAATCACTTGTATGACCTTGTATATCTGTACGTGTCATCTATTAGCAACCTTTGTTAACCATCATTGCTAGCAGTTTTAGACACTTAATGAATCTGACTCTTTCACTGCAAAAAGTCGCTATGCTTGACTTCATGAGTTGACGTCTCTGATGCGATACTTTCAAATTCAGAATTAATTTGGATTTTTTTACAGATCTTATACTGATATTTACTACGGAATTCAATGTTAGTAACTTTTCCTTCACTTTAACGGATTATCATATATTCTAAAAGTGGAAATAAACCTTTAATACAGTATCAAATTTGATTTAAAGATTGAATATCTCTGTCTGTGGTGTCAACGAGTTTGCGAGTGCGATATGAAGGATCAACCTGAAGAGGTCACAAAAATTAGCAAATAGAAACTCGTGTTTAAGCTGAGTGTTAATGGATTGAGTGGCCTTAGCCTCAGTATAGGTCATGGCTAGAGTGTTAATTGATTCATTATAGTCTTGGGCTTGAACATGAGCTCGAGCCTTAGCCTTCAAAGAAATATACATATACATAAATTATCTACAATAAGCATGGCATAATGAGCTTCAAGTCCAAACAAACTTTTAAGTGATAATCGATCATTACCATAGAGAATTCTGCCAACTCCCCACCATTTTTGGATATCTCATAATCCATACTTTGGTTATATATGTAATAAAATATACTCCACCAATCATCTAAAAAACGAGAATGTGGATCAAATCATGAAAAAACACACGCACGTGCATTTGAACACTCTATTATCTTTGGATTATAATTGTTCAAGAATGATTGATTGTTCAGGTGCGCGCGTGTGTGTTTTTTTCACGATTTGATCTACATTCTCTTTTTTTGGCTGATTGGCGGAGTATATTTATGACATACATAAACCAAGTATAGATTCTAAGAAATCCGAAAATGGTGGGGAGTTGGCAGAATCCTGTGCTTAGGTGATGATTGATTATCAATTTAAAGTTTGTTTGGACTTGAAGCTCATAATTTCGTGCCCGTGTTTTTAGATAATTATGTATATGTATATTTGTTTGAAGGATGAGGCTCGAGCTCATGTTCAAGCCAAAGTCCATAATGAATCCATCAACACACAAGCCATGGTCCAAGCGAAGTGTTGTGGCTTGGGAACGGGCCTGGCCTAAGCCTCAATATAGGTCATGGCTTGAGTGTTAAAGGATTCATTATGGACTTGGGCTTGAACATGAGCTCGAGCCTTAGCTTTCAAAAAAAATATACATATACATAAATTATCAACATTAAGCTTGACATAACCAGCTTCAAGTCATAATAAACTTTAAAAAGTGATAATCTATCATTACCCCAAAAGATTCTGCCAACTTCCCCCCACTTTAGGAAATCTCACAATCCATACTTTGGTTATATATGTCATAAACTGTACTCCACCAATCATCTAAAAAATGAGAATGTAGATCAAATCATGGAAAAAACACACGCGTGTGTGTTCTAACACTGTATTATCCTTGGATTATAGTTGTTCTGGGATGATAGATTATTCCGGTGCGCGCTCGTTTGTTTTTTTACACGATTTGATCTACATTATCATTTTTTATCCCATTGGTGGATTCATTATGTACTTGGCCTTGAACATGAGCTCGATCCTTAACCTTCAAATAAATATACATATAGATAAATTATCTACATTAAGCAAGACATAATGAGCTTCAAATCCAAACAAACTTTTATGTGATAATTGATGATTACCGGAGAGGATTTTGCCAACTTGCCACCATTTTGGATATCTCACAATCCAGAATTTGGTTATATATGTCATAAAATATACTCCACCAATCAACTTAAAAATGAGAATGTATATCAAATCATGAAAAAAAACACACGCAATGCACTCGAACACTATTATGCATTGATTATAGTTGCTCAAGGATGATAGATTGTCCCAATGCGCGCGTGTGTGTTTTTTCACGATTTGATCTACATTCTTGTTTTTTAGGTGATTGGTGGAGTATATTTTATGACATATATAACCAAAGTATAGATTCTAAGATATCCAAAAATGCTGGGGAGATGGCAGAATCTTATCCTTTGGTAATGATCGATTATCACTTAAAAGATTGTTTGGACTTAAAGCTCATAATGTCATGCCTGAGTTTGTAGATAATTTATGTATATGTATATTTTGTTTGAAGGTTGAGGCTCGAGCTCATGTTCAAGCCCAAGTCCGTAATGAATCAATCAACAATCAAGCCATGGTCCAAGCGGATTGTTGTGGCTTGGGAACGGTCCTGGCCTGAGCCTCAATATAGGTCATGGCTTGAGTGTTAATGGATTCATTATGGACTTGGGCATGAACATGAGCTTGAGCTTTTGCCTTCAAACAAATATAGATATACATAAATTATCTACATTAAGCATGGCATAATGATCTTCAAGTCCAAACAAACATTTAAGTTTAAATCGACCATTACCGCAGAGGTTTCTGCCAACTTCCCACCATTTTTGGATATCTTACAATCCGTACTTTGGTTATATATGTCATAAAAGATACTCCTCCAATCATCTAAAAAATGAGGATGTAGGTCAAATCATGAAGAAAAAAAACACATACACGTGCACTCGAACACTCTATTATCTTTGGATTATAATTGTTCAAGGATGATATATTGTTCCGGTGCGCGCGAGTGTTTTTTTTTTTCAAGATTTGATCTACATTCTTGTTTTTTAGCTGATTGGTGGAGTATATTTTATGACATATATAACCAAAGTATAGAATCTAAGATATCCAAAAGTTGTGGGGAGTTGGCAGAATCGTGTGCTTAGGTAATGATAGATTATCACTTAAAGGTTTGTGTGTACTTGAAGCTCATAATGCCATACATGTGTTTGTATATAATTTATGTATATGTATACTTGTTTGAAGACTGAGGCTCGCGCTCATGTTCAAGCTCAAGTCCATAATGAATCCATCAACACTAATGCCATGGTCCAAGCGAAGTGATGTGGCATGGGAACGGGCCTGGCTGAGCCTCCTTAAAGGATTCATTATGGACTTAGCTTGAACATGAGCTCGAGCCTCGTCCTTCAAACAAATATACATATACATAAATTATCAACATTAAGCATGGCATAATGTGCTTCAAGTCCAAACAAACTTTTAAATGATAATTGATCATTACCACAAAGGATTCTGCCAATTGCCTCCATTTTTGGATATCTCACAATCCATACTTTGGTTATATATGTCATAAAATATACTCCACCAATCATCTAAAAAATGAGAATGTAGATCAAATCATGAAAAAAAAAAACTTACACGTGCACTCAAACACTCTATTATCCATGGATTATAATTGTTCAAAGACGACATATTGTTCCTATGTGCGCATGTGTGTTTTTTTTTCACGATTTGATCTACATTCTCGTTTTTTGGCTGTTTGGTGGAGTATATTTAATGACATATACAACCAAAGTGTAGATTCTAAGATATCCAAAATTGGTGAAGAGTTGGCCGAATCCTGTGCTAAGGTAATGATCGCTAATCACTTAAAATTTTGTTTGGACTTGAGGCTCATAATGTCATGCGTGTGTTTGTAGGTAATTTATGTATATGTATATTTGTTTGAAGGCTGAGGCTCGAGCTCATTTTCAAGCCAAAGTCAATGTGAATCCATCAACACTCAAGCCATGGTCCAAGCGGAGTGTTGTGGCTAACAGGCCTGGCCTAAGCCTCATTATAGGTCATGGCTTGGGTGTT
This sequence comes from Chrysanthemum seticuspe, assembly GCA_019973895.1. Taxonomy (NCBI): domain Eukaryota; kingdom Viridiplantae; phylum Streptophyta; class Magnoliopsida; order Asterales; family Asteraceae; genus Chrysanthemum; species Chrysanthemum seticuspe. The sequence goes on from BPTQ01000007.1 coordinate 13,686,105, forward strand.
AATGGTTTCATTATGGACTTGGGCTTGAACATGATCTCGAGCCTCAGCCTTCAAACAAATATACATATACATAAATTATCTACATTAAGCATGGCATAATGCGCTTCAAGTCTAAAAAAACTTTTAAGTGATAATTGATCACTACCGCGGATTTGGCCAACTTGCCTCCATTTTTGGATATCTCACTGCTGGCTCACTAACACTGTTTTTATTGATGCCAAAAATGGATATTTTTGTACCGATGATGGCCACATGGTATAGAAATATTGTTCTGGAGTGGTCCTTCCGCCATTGGAAAAAGCCCATGATTAGGCTTGAGCTTGGGCTTGGCCTTGAAATTGGTTCAAGAAGAGTCCCAGGTCTTCGGCTTCAGCACGCGCTTGGGTCTGAGCTTCAACATGAGCGTAAGCCAGGCTCGGGCTTGAGCATAGGCATGGACCCGAGCTTCAGCTTCAGCACGGGCCTGAGCTTCTGCTTCAGCTTCGGCTTGAGCTTCAGCTTGAGCCTGAGCTTCAACATAGGCTACGATTTGAACATGGGCCATGGCTTCAACATGGATGGCTCTAGCATGGGCAAAGGCATGAGCATGGGCTTGATCGCGAATCCGAGCTCGAGCCTCGTCTCCATAAAACATATACATATAAAAGATACATTAATCTACAAACACACGCACAACAACACAAACTTTCGGATATATTGGATCATTACCTGCGTAGAGGACTCCGCTAAATCCCCATCGTGATTTGATATGTAATTCGACACCATTGGACTGTAATGATCCCAAAAGAGGCTCCACCAGTCAGCTAAGAACCCATAAGGTAGATTAGGCTCTCTAATTTATAAATAAATAAATAACTCTCTAATCACTTGAAAATCAAAATAATTATAATAGAATGTGATACAATGATAACATTACCGTGAACGAGTTTGTTGTTACTTTTTGGTGCATAATTGTTTAGTGTTTTATGCTTATGTGCTTGTTAGAGTAAATAGACGCCCTCTAGCATTCTCATCAAACGATTTTAAAAGAGGTGGAAATCTACTATTTGACCTTTAAAATTAGGGCTAATAACCTATTAAAGCACTATACTTGTCACAAATATCAGTTCGACGTAGCGAACTAAAAAAATAGCTCTTTTAGACATTAAACTTGACATTTTTGTCTTCCTTTAAGTATTATGATCAAATCATGACCATTTTACCCTTTGAAAAATATTTTAAAAAAAAAGAAATTCGAAAAAAAAATTCAGAAATTTCGAAAAAAAAAGATTCAACAAAAAAATTTGAAAAAAAAAATTCGAAAAAAAGGTATTTCGAAAAAATTTAGAAAGGGTAAAATGGTTATAATTTGGTCATAATACTTAAAGGAAGACAAAAATGTCAAGTTTAATTTCTAAAAGAGCTATTTTTTAGTTCGCTACGTCGAACTGATATTTGTGACAAGTATAGTGCTTTAAAAGGTTATTAACCCTTAAAATTATGAGAACCAACCATAGTTTAGAATTGAAGATAACAGACCACGTGCGAGCTGCAACATGTATGTTATGTTTGTCGAAATTAAAATAAAACATTACATCTACATTGTCAACCCTCGAGTTTTTCTTGCTTACGCTACTTCAACCCTTCATTTACACTTGGTTAGGTGTTTCTAACATCATACATGATTTCCCCTTTAGTATAAAGTACATAATAAATAGGGTAAATGTGGCTATGAAATTGAAAGGCGAAGGGAATGCTGTAATACCAACACGCATCTATTATTTAATTCACCCGACCTGGCAGTATTGTCAATTCCTATATTCAAATTCGATTGAATTTATCTCAAATCGGTAACAAGTCAAATGTTGTGTGGAACCAAGAGAATATATTGTCACGTAGCTAAAAACAACTTTGCATCTATACAATATATTTGTTGAACAAATAATGTAAAAATAGAGGTACCAGAACAATTGTAAGTGATTCCAGCCTCTCCGGCAAATATACTAGCAGTGTCATACATTTGCATCCGAAGGAGGTGCTGACGCATGAACATGGCTGGTATGTGGTCTGTTATCTTCAACACCTCCTTCGGATGCAGATGTATGACACTGCTAGTATATTTTCCGGAGAGGCTAGAATCACTTACAATTCTGCTGGTACCTCTATTTTTACATTATTTGTTCAACAAATATATTGTATAGATTCAAAGACGTTTTTAGCTACGTGACAATATATTCTCTTGGTTCCGCACAACATTTGACTTGTTACCGATTTGAGATAAATTCAATCGAATTTGAATATAGGAATTTTACACTACTGCCAGGTCGGGTGAATTAAATAATAGATGCATGTTGGTATTACAACCTTCCCTTCGCCTTTCATAGCCACATTTACCCTATTTATTATGTACTTTGTATTTGAGGGGAAATCATGTATGATGTTAGAAACACATAACCAAGTGTAAATGAAGGGTTGAAGTAGCGTAAGCAAGAAAAACTCGAGGGTTAACAATGTAGATGTTATGTTTTATTTTAATTTCGACAAACATAACATACATGTTGCAGCTCGCACGTGGTCTGTTATCTTCAATTCTAAACTATGGTTGGTTCTCATAATTTTAAAGGTCAAATAGTAGATTTCCACCTCTTTTAAAATCGTTTGATGAGAATGCTAGAGGGCGTCTATTTACTCTAACAAGCACATAAGCATAAAACACTAAACAATTATGCACCAAAAAGTAACAACAAACTCGTTCACGGTAATGTTATCATTGTATCACATTCTATTATAATTATTTTGGTTTTCAAGTGATTAGAGAGTTATTTTTTTATTTATAAATTACAGAGCTTAATCTACCTTATGGGTTCTTAGCTGACTGATGGAGCCTCTTTTGGGATCATTACAGTCCAATGGAGTCTAATTACATACCAAATCACGATGGGGATTTGGCGGAGTCCTCTACGCAGGTAATGATCCAATATATCCGAAAGTTTGTGTTGCCATGCTCAAGGCCGAGCCCTGGTTGAGGCTCATGCTGAAACTCAGGCCCAAAGCCCGTGCTGAAGCCGAAGACCTGGGACTGTTCTTCAAACAGTTTCAAGCCCAAGCTCAAGCCCAATCATGGGTTTTTTCCAATGGCAGAAAGACCACTCCAGAACAATATTTCTATACCATGTGGCCATCATTGGTACAACAATATCCGTTCTTTGGCATCAATACAAACAGTGTTGGTGAATCAACATTGATATTGGGTACCAGAAGGACTGGTGAGCAGGTTAGCGGTTTTCAACATGGACCGCCTTTTCCAGGAATTCTAAGCTACAATACAAACAGTGTGGGTGAACCAGCATTGGGATTGGGTACCACATGGACTGGTGAGCAGGTTAGCGTTTTTCAACAAGGACCGCCTTTTCCAGGAATTCTAAGCTATCCCAGGTTCTCTACTTACATATCTAGTTATTGGATGTTTCCTTTTATGTTTTTTTTTCTACATTTCCAAAGTTAATTAACATCATAAGTATTCCAGGCCGAATACACAACTCGCTACTCAAAGTTCACAAGAATTGAGCACACCGTAAGTATATGGATGCATTTCTCTTGAATCATAAGTTTATTTACCATTAGTCAAGTTGAAATATAGCTTGTGTTACAGGTTAATATACCAGAGATCGGAACATTGGAGGGCACTATAGGTAATCTCGCATCTCAGAGAACAACAACTGCTATGAGTTCTACAAGCCCACCTCCTATTTCAAAACCATTGGATTCGGAAGCTCTTAATGAGCAATTTAATGCGTGGTAGAGTTTTTTGGTATCTTTTTTACAATGCTATCGTAGAATAAGTAACTTGACTTAATAAAAAGACATACTTGTCTTTGCTTTATTTTTGTTAAAAGTAAATTTTGTAGTTTTATTTACCCCTTACCCACAAACTTACCATCCCCGTATTATTTACTACCCTAGAGTTCTCTATTATATGACATAGGCTATATAAGATGTAGGATTGGATGGTGGAGGTGCCCACGGGTGAAGTTCACCCTTAATTACTTAATCATTACATAATAATCGTGTGAGATCAATAGAGAACACTTGTTTAGATAAACTTACAATATCACAACACTATACACAATCTCACATGTATCCCAAGTCCTACCTGCAACCACTTTGTTAATGAGCATTCACATTCTTGAGAATACGTGCTAGGCTAAAAGCCCGTGGATGATATAGTCACCAATTTTTGTTAATGCTACACATTTTAAAAAGGTTGAATTATCAATAACACTAATAGGCAAACGTAGCGATATGTGGTGACCCGCCTTTTGTGTATCAAAAGAGTGAACCAATCGGGGTTGGCTTACTCGTTGGTCAGTTGCCGTTGTTATCTAGAAACGATATCATAGTCTTAAAATTTAGTAATGTTACACAACCTAAAAAGGTTGATTAACCAATAACACTAATGGGCCTACGTAGCAACCTGCGATCCACCCAAGTGATCCGCCCTCACTCAAGATTTTGTTTTCTAACTAAATTTGGTTCCTTCTTGGCTTAAAAGAGTGAATGAATCCATGATAATTCATAATATTCTTGTACTCACCAATTACGCTACATATGTATGCTACACATTTAGGCAAAAATATTGGGAAAACCTAAATGGTAAATATTTGATACCACAAGAAAATGGTAACTTAAACCGCCTTAAATATAGCATAATGTGATTCGGGAAGGAAACAAGGCATTGACGCATAGGGTAAGGGTTAAAAGATGGTTCCTATTATCAGAAAGTGTTGTGTAAGTTAAAGGAGTGTTTCTTTTGGTAGACAAACTTACAATCTCACTACGCTATACACAATCTCACGCTTAAGTCCCACCCACACATGGACGGACCCACATGTATGCCGGGTGTGGCACGGGCTACACTCAATTTTAGGTCACGAAGTGCAAAAGGATTTCAAAACTGCCATTTTTGTGATATGTGCAACCCCCAAAATATTTTTGCTACTTTCGTTTCTTACAGTGTAACTTTAGTTAGCACAAAAATTTTTTTGTGCAACACCCTTTTAAAAATTCTGGGTCCGTCCTTGCACCCACAACCACTTTTTTGGGAAGCATTCGCATTCTCGAGAATACCAGCTAGGCCAAATGCCTATTGGTGACAAGTTTTGTTTTTAAATCTCTATATGCTTGAAAACTTTCTTTAAGTCGAACACTTACCCGTGCCAAATCACCGGAGTTCGATTTCTAGGGATTATTTGGGCGGGTTAATGTAAATGGATGATGTGGCCTAAATGGATTGTGGATAAAAACTTAGCAAGGGTAAAAACTTAGGGAGGGAAGCGATTTTTTTTTTTTTTTTTTTTTAATATTTGGCTAACCCGCCCTAAATTTTTACGCTTGGTAAGTTTTTATCCACAATCCATTTATAGTGAGGGATAAATATAAAAAAGGAGTATAGGTTGTTGATGTTGTTGGCAATGTCTGACCGAGCATATGGAAAGACAAAACAGATTCCAAGCATGTGGACATTTACAATTCTAGTTTAATTAGGATTCCTTATTTGTTAATGACTATTTTGCTTTATTAGAATTGTAGTAGGATTAGAAAGCATATTCTAAATACCTATATATACCAGCCGAGCTTGTGGTTGGATATATGAAAAAACCGATCAGTTTTTAGAGCATATATTTTACTGATTAAAGGAAAGCTTATTCCAGGAAAAACGTGTGCATGATTGTTTGTGTTTGTTCCAGTTTTATTTGTTTATTCTTGTTTCAACGCATGTGATTCAAGACCTGTGGACTTGAATTGGTATCAAGAGCAAGGTTCAAGCTTAGTCGATCACAGCAGGGTTTCCAAACAAGTCGACTAAAGGGTTCCAAAATTAGTCGATCACATAAGGGTTTCCAAGCAGTCGACTAAAGGGTTCCAAGACTAGTCGATCACAGAAGGGTTTCCAAGCAGTCGACTAAAGGGTTCCAAGATCAGTCGATCACAAGGGTTTTACTAGGTTTCGACTTAAGCAAGAAGTCGATCAAAGTTTCAAACTTTCGACTTGGTTTACTTGGGCAGGAAGTAAATCACTCGACCTCTAGAACCTAGGGCTGGAAGGCGAACAAACAACACCTCTAACTTACAGAAGACGTACAAGAAGGATGGTGCAAGGCGAGTCTAGTCAACCACCTATTGAACATTCTAAAACGGCTCTTCAATGTCCAATGTTAACAAGCACGAACTATAACATATGGGCAATAAGAGTTAAAGCGGTATTCCGAGTCCATGGAATACTCGATGCACTGGAACCACGGGAAGGAACACAAGTTGTTGCTAAGCAAGATCACATGGCAGTTGCGTTACTTTTCCAGGCGATTCCAGAAGAACTTGTTTTTCAAGTTTCACAATTCAACACAGCCAAAGAAATCTGGGGAGCTTTGAAGACCAGGTATGTGGGTGTTGATCGGGTTCGAGACGCAAGGTTGCAAACCTTGGAGACGGAATTCGAATCTTTAAAGATGAAAGTCAACGAATCAATCGATGACTTTGCGGCTAGGTTGGGCAAAATTGTAACTGAAGTCAATAGCTTGGGAACAATTTATGAAGACAAGAAACTTGTTAAGAAGCTACTTGCATCCGTTCCGGATAGGTATGTTGCAATTGTTGCCTCAATAGAACAATTTGCTGACTTGAATACTATGTCTTTTCAAGAAGCAATTGGAAGGTTGAAAGCTTTTGAAGGAAGAATGAAGGGTGTTGACACCACTTCTGAAGATCAAGGCAAGTTGATGTTCGGAAGGGCTGAAAGATATGATAAGAAAGGTCGAGGAAGGAATTCCTCTGGTGGCAACGGTAAAGGTCAAAACTTTTCTTCTCAATACAAATCTCGTGGTAGTGGTCAAGCTAATAACCACAACCGTGGAAACCAAAACAACTCCGGGAGCAATACGGATCAAAAGAAGAACAAAAGTCGAGACCTTTCAAAGATTCAATGCTTCAGATGTGATGAATATGGTCACTTTGCTTCTAACTGCCCTGAACGACGTGAACAGAAGCAAAAGCATGAATCAAACCTTTTGAAAACGGAGGATGATGATGACCCAACACTTTTTATGATGAAAAGCGTTCAAGAAGTAGTTTTCTTGAATGAAGAAAAGATTATCCCAAACCAATTGAATACTAAGCCAAACGAGGAAGACACTTGGTATTTGGATAATGGAGCAAGTAATCACATGACGGGGATCCGAGAATACTTTTCGGAGTTGAATGAGAATATCTCCGGCAGAGTGAAGTTTGGTGATAACTCCTACATCGAGATCAAAGGGAAGGGTTCGATAATCATTGAAGGGAAAACGGGAGAGCAACGGTTAATCACTGGAGTCTATTACCTACCCGAGCTAAAAAGCAACATAATTAGTCTTGGGCAAGCTACCGAAGGCGGATGTGACATTCGTATGAAAGGTAACCTTCTTACTATGCGTGACTCAGATGGCAAGCTTCTGATGAAGGTTCCTAGAACAAGTAATAGACTTTACAAGATTAAGCTCCAAGTTGGAAGTCCGGTGTGTCTCAAAGCAAAGATGGAAGATGATGCTTGGTTATGGCATGCTAGGATGGGTCACATTAATTTCGAGACGATGGAATTAATGGCAAGGAAGGGCATGGTTGAAAAGTTGCCAATAATTCATCAAGAAAACAAGTTGTGTGAATCTTGTTTGGTAGGAAAACAAACCAAGAAGTCGTTTCCTAAAGCAGCGAAATTTAAGGCAACACATTCTCTTCAACTCATACATGCCGACCTATGTGGACCAATTTCTCCACCATCCATAGCACGAAACAGGTACATATTTGTTCTTATTGATGACTTCTCACGATTTATGTGGACTTTTACCTTGAAGGAAAAAGGTGAGGCATTTGAATACTTCAAAAAGTTCAAAGCTTTAGTTGAGAAGAAGTCGGGAAGGAAGATTATAACCCTAAGGACCGATAGAGGAGGTGAGTTCACTTCAAAAGAATTTACCAACTTTTGTGAAAACGAGGGTATAACAAGACATCTAACCGCTCCCTACACACCGCAACAAAATGGAGTCGTGGAAAGGCGAAACCGTACTCTTATGGGAATGACTAGAAGCATCTTGAAAGCACGAGACGTACCAACCTACATGTGGGCTGAAGGAGTTAGACATGCTACATTCTTGATTAATAGAGTTTCAACTCGAGCTCTAGTTAATCAAACTCCATACTAGGCTTTCAAAGGAAAAAAGCCTAACTTGGAGGGTTTGCGGGTATTTGGATGTGTGGCTTATGCAACGGGAACAAGGCCATATTTACATAAGTTAGACGACAGGACAACACGACTCATTTACATCGGAAACGAGCCAGGTACAAAAGGTTTTCGACTGTTCAATCCAAAACTAAAGAAGATAGTGGTATGTCGTGATGCGGAGTTTAATGAGGAACTTGGCTGGAAATATGTTGCTGGAAGCGAAACACACGAGCTAAACCCAGGTATGTTTATCATAGAATGGCACGGTTCTATTGATACGGGTTGTGGATTTGTTAACCCAGGTGTGACCGATGAAGTTGAGGCAGAAGATCAAGAGGCTGAAAATCATCATGATGTTGATGAAAATCAACCGGTCAATACCGAACAAGAAGCTCAAATCGAGGCGGGTAATGACCCTAATCCTGTGACAGAAACTCAACCAATTATGAGGCGTTCTTCAAGGGTTTCAACTAAGCCAACTAGATTTAAAGACTTTATTATGGGGTCTAGTTCAAGAACCTCAGTTGCTAATGAAGATCAAAATCTACTTTTGATTGAAGATGATGAACCAAGAACGTTTCAAGAAGCAAAAGTCTCAAGCAAGTGGATGGTTGCTATGAAGCAAGAGATTGAGTCTATCGAGAAGAATGATTCATGGGAATTAGTTGAAGCTCCGGTTAATGTTAATCCCATTGGATTAAAGTGGGTGTTCAAAATTAAGAGAAATCCGGATGGTTCAATTAATAAGTTTAAAGCTCGGGTAGTAGCAAAGGGTTATGCTCAAAAGGAAGGAATTGACTATGATGAGGTATTTGCGCCCGTAGCACGGATTGAAACGGTGCGTTTATTAATCTCATTGGCCGCAAAAGAAGCATGGGAGCTACATCATCTGGATGTAAAGTCAGCTTTTTTACATGGAGAACTAAAAGAGCAAGTGTTTGTTACACAACCGGAGGGGTTCGTGAAGAAAGGAGAAGAAAGGAAGATCTACAAGTTGAAAAAGGCGCTTTATGGACTTAAACAAGCCCCAAGGGCGTGGAATACAAAACTTGATAGAGAACTCAAGCAAATGTCTTTCAAACGATGCCAACACGAACAAGCGGTGTATGTGAAGAAGACAAACAAGTCAATCTTGATTATTGCGGTCTATGTAGATGATCTCTTAGTAACCGGTTCGAAGCTTGTCGAAATTGGTGAATTTAAGAGACAAATGCAAGAAAGGTTTCGATATGATTGATTTGGGAAAATTGAGCTATTATCTTGGCATTGAAGTAAAGCAAGAGGATTCGAGTATCTCAATAATTCAAGAAAGCTATGCAAAGAAGATCTTGAAAGATGCTGGGATGCATGAAGCGAATCCTACTCAATGTCCATTAGAACCTGGAATGAAGTTAAGCATGGACAAGGAAGGAAAACCAGTTGATGCAACTTTGTATAGACGACGAGTTGGCTGTCTAAGGTACTTACTACACACTCGACCTGATTTATCTTATTCGGTTGGTTTGGTTAGTCGTTACATGCAAGAACCAAAAGAATCACATATGGCAGCTGTGAAACAAATACTAAGGTATATCCAAGGTAGTTTGAATTTTGGAATACGATACAACCAAGAGAAAACCAAGGAGTTGGTGGGGTTTAGTGATAGTAGTTATGCTATGGATCAAGATGATGGTCGAAGCACAACTGGGCACGTATTTTATCTAGGGAAATCACCTATCACTTGGTGCTCACAAAAGCAAAACACGTGGCTCTATCGTCTTGTGAAGCCGAGTTCATGGCTGCAACTTCAGCCGCGTGTCAAGGGATATGGTTACGTGGGTTGTTGAGTGAAATAACCGGAATGGAAGAAAGAGTGGTGGTCTTATTTGTTGACAACAAATCGGCTATTGCACTTATGAAAAATCCAGTCTTTCACGGGAGAAGCAAGCATATAAACACACGTTATCATTTTATCCGAGAGTGTGTTGAAAGAGACCAAGTACAAGTTGAGTTTGTAAGAGGTGAGTTACAACGTGCTGATATTCTGACGAAAGCTCTCGCAAGGATTAAGTTCAAGGAGATGCAAGAGTTACTCGGAGTTGAAGACCTACCTATCTCGAGTCAGAAATTAGGGGGGTGAATGTTGGCAATGTCTGACCGAGCATATGGAAAGACAAAACAGATTCCAAGAGTGTGGACATTTACAATTCTAGTTTAATTAGGATTCCTTATTTGTTAAGGACTATTTTGCTTTATTAGAATTGTAGTAGGATTAGAAAGCATATTCTAAATACCTATATATACCAGCCGAGCTTGTGGTTGGATATATGAAAAAACCAATCAGTTTTTAGAGCATATATTTTACTGATTAAAGGAAAGCTTATTCCAGGAAAAACGTGTGCATGATTGTTTGTGTTTGTTCCAGTTTTATTTGTTTATTCTTGTTTCAACGCATGTGATTCAAGACCTGTGGACTTGAGATGTGTCATGTAGAGGTGAGTCATTAAAGGCGAGATATAGAGGAATGGTGAAAACTCAACCTAAAGTATGTGGCTAGCTACCTAAATATTAAGGAAGAGCACTCTCGTTCATCAATTTGTTTTTGTATTAGCATGTGTTTAGAAAAGACCAAGAATATTTAAAAAATTAAAATAAAGTAGAAAGCTGAAATTGGCGAAACGCAAAATATTATATTATTTACGTTTGATATGCCAAACCACCACCAAATGACCTAGTGGTAAGGTTGACCTCCTCACAAGAGGTCAAGGGTTCAAATCTCACAAGGTATACATTTGAGGTTAGCCAAGGAAGGCTTGGAAGGCAGCGTACATCTAAGTCTTATACTTGCCTCGCCGAGTAACCTGAACAGGGAAAACGTTACGCGTTTACCCGTTTTTTGTTTCGAAATGCCGAAAAAATAGATGGATAGTAAGGGATGAGTGAATAAAAAAAATCGAGTATTATAGATTGCTGACGTGGCATGACGAACTAGGTATGAGTGGTAGAGAAGTTGGATTACTATAGGTGAAAAATAAAGCATTGGTGCAATCACAGTCTATAGTATGTGACTAGCTATCTAAATATTAAGCAAGAGTACCATCATTCGTTGTTTGTTTTTGTATTAGCACAAGTTTAGAGAAGACCAAAATGATATTGGAAAAAAAAATAGAAATTCCAAGGATGGGCTACACACAACATATGATATAGTTATGTTTTAAAAGGCTCGTGTCTTTTGGCTTTGTGTCGTGACAATGTCATAAACCACGATTCTATATATAATATGAAGTCCGATATTTTGAAGTTCACGTGTCAGACTAATGTTCTTCTATACACATATTCATAACTGTTGCCATTTCGATACCCTGTGTTTCAGTTCTAATGTTTACGATATACACAAATAGATATGGCTATTCTTGTTATTTTTGCACTTCAGTACCACATTGTCTAGTCTTATAGAGTTTGACTTGATATCTGATAAGTATCATAAAAGAAAAAAGAAAAAAACAAGAGCCATTAAAGCCATAGTCGGAATAACGAAAGATATGGAGCGACTTTGTTTAGTATTTCTGTTAATGCAACATAATGTTAATACAACAAATATTATATTCACTAACATTTTATACCGCTTTGTCATATATTCTCTTATTCAAGACTTATCTTGCACATATCCGCTAATTACTTTTCACTCTGTTTATTGCAGGATGATGACAATCTGTGGCAATATGCTTTGGACAAAGATGTATATGTTGTCCAACAATACATTGTCGCTGTTAACACGGTATTAATCAAGTGTTACCTGATTTAGGTACATGTGACATCATGATACAGGTACTATTGCTTCGTGGTATGTATAGTTATTTTTAAATTTTTTCATAGAGCTGTATTAGATTATTTGAGTAGTGATTAGTAAGTCATATGCCTTGCAAAAATAATTAAGTCAGATTAATGATCACATATCAGACAAATATATTGAGAAGTTCATAATCTAATTGCATTAAAAAGTTAAAATGTTACCTGTAACACCAAATTCTAATTTGTGACACTATTGTTTTATTCATATTTATATTACTTCTCCTTCTCAAGGCTGCAATTTTTGTGCTTCACCATATGGAAAAGATGAACATGAATGAAACTACTGAAATATATGCAAATGGCAGTAGAATTGTTATTATTTGTTCTCCGATCTGCTCTTTTTTCCTCCAATTACCTGTTACATGTTTGTATGTGTATAAGTTTTTTAACGTAAAGTTATGCACATCTATTCAAGTAGTCATATAACTATGGATACCAATATACGTGAGCGGTTTTTCCTGACTTATGCACATGGGTATTATATAAGTTACTTGTTCAGACTGCATAATAGAACACAAAAAATTGAACGGAAACATAATCTTTGAAGGCATATGCTGCAAAAATGTGGCATATCAGTAGAAATATTTCTAATTCTTGTCCCATTCACAAAAAGATCAGCAGCTTGATTCTTGTTCATCCTAATCAGGTGGTGAAGCATAGGAAAAAGGTGCCATGTAGGAATGAGATAGAAAGCAGAATAGATGAATCTGCATATTCAATGCTGGTCACGTCTTTGCTGCAGAGGCGGGACTTGGCTATACCCCTTGAGGTATGTTCTCTTTCTTGTTACTTATGTTGGTAGTTAGGTCGCTCGGTATGCAAATTGCAGAAATCACTTGTATGACCTTGTATATCTATACGTGTCATCTATTAGCAACCTTTGATAACCATCATTGCTAGCAGTTTTAGACACTTAATGAATCTGACTCTTTCACTGCAAAAAGTCGCTATGCTTGACTTCATGAGTTGACGTGTCTGATGCGATACTATCAAATTCAGAATTAATTTGTGTTATTTTTTTACAGATCTTATACTGATATTTACTACAGAATTCAATGTTAGTAACTTTTCCTTCACTTTAATGGATTATCATATATTTTTAAAGGAAAAAAGCTAAAAATTCATAATGTATTTTACAAAAAAACTCATTATGCTCTCTCTACTTCACTTATTGTCATTATACATAACCGTTTTCATTTTATTCGTTTATTTTCTGTCCGTTTTTATCCGTTTTCGTAAATCGTCCATTTTTATCCGTTTTCATTTTAATATGTCCGTATAAAAACAGATAAAAACGGATAAAAACCGTTTTGACATGGATAATAAAAACGGTTTTAATCCGTTTTTATCTGTTTTTATCTGGACAGATTAAAATAAAAACGGATAAAAATGGACGATTTACGAAAACGGATAAAAACGGACAGAAAATAACCGAATAAAATGAAAACGGTTATGTATAATGATATCGACTGGAAACAACATTAAGTATAATGACAATAAAAAAAGTTGAGAAAGCACAATGAGTTATTTTGATAAAGTACATTAAGCATTTATAGCTTTTTTCCATTTTTAAAAGTAGAAATAAACCTTTAATACAGTATTAAATTTGATTTAAAGGTTGAATATCTCTGTCTGTGGTTTCAACGAGTTTGCGAGTGGGATATGAAGGAACAACCTGAAGAGGTCACAAAAATTAGCAAATAGGAACTCATGTTTAAGCGGAGTGTTAATGGATTGAGTGGCCTTAGCCTCAGTATAGGTCATGGCTTGAGTGTTAATTGATTCATTATGGACTTGGGCTTGAACATAAACTGTAGCCTTAGCCTTCAAAGAAATATACATATACATAAATTATCTACATTAAGCATGGCATAATGAGCTTCAAGTCCAAACAAACTTTTAAGTGATAATCGATTATTACTGCACAAGATTCTGCCAACTTCCCACCATTTTTGGATATCTCACAATCCATACTTTGGTTATATATGTAATAAAATATACTCCACCAATCATCTAAAAAATGAGAATGTAGATCAAATCATGAAAAAAACACACGCACGTGCACTCGAACACTCTATTGTCATTGGATTATAATTGTTCAAGAATGATAGATTGTTCCGGTGCGCGCATGTGTGTTTTTTTTCAAAATTTGATCTACATTCTCGTTTATTGGCTGATTGGTGGAGTATATTTTATGACATATATAACCCAAGTATAGATTCTAAGATATCCAAAAATGGTGGGGAGTTGGTAGAATCCTGTGGTAATGATCGATTGTCACTTAAAAGTTTTTATGGACTTGAAGCTCATAATTTCGTGCATGTGTTTTTAGATAATTTATGTATAAGTATATTTGTTTGAAGGCTGAGGCTCGAGCTCAAGTTCAAGCCCAAGTCCATAAAGAATCCATCAACACACAAGCCATGGTCCAAGCGGAGTGTTGTGGCTTGGGAACGGGCCTGGCCTAATTAAGCCACAATATAGGTCATGGCTTGAGTGTTAAAGGATTCATTATGGAGTTGGGCTTGAACATGAGCTCGAGCCTTAGCCTTCGAACAAATATACATATACATAAGTTATCTACATTAAGCATGGCATAATGAGCTTCAAGTCTAAACAAACTTTTAAGTGATAATCAATCATTACCGCAAAGGATTATACCAACTTCCCACCATTTTTGGATATCTCACAATCCATACTTTGGTTATAAATGTCATAGAATATACTCCACCAGTCATCAAAAAAACGAGAATGTAGATCAAATCATGAAAAAAAAAATACATGCACGTGCACTCGAACACTCTATTATCATTGGATTATAATTGTTCAAGAATGATAGATTGTTCCGGTGCGGGCGTGTGTGATTTTTTTCACGATTTGCTCTACATTCTCGATTTTTGGCTGATTGGTGTAGTATATTTTATAACATATATTACCCAAGTATAGATTCTAAGATATCCAAAAATGGCGGGGAGTTAGCAGAATCATGTGCTTAGGTAATGATCGATTATCATTTAAAAGTTTGTTTGGACTTGAAGCTCATAAGTTCATGCATGTGTTTTTAGATAATTTATGTATATGTATATTTGTTTGAAGGCTGAGGCTCGTGCTCTTGTTCAAGCCCAGGTCGATAATGAATCTATCAACACAAAAGCCATGGTCCAAGCGGAGTGTGGTGGCTTGGGAACGGGACTGGCCTAAGCCTCAGTATATGTCATGGCTTGAGTACGTGTTAAAGGATTCATTATGGACTTCGGCTTGAACATGAGCTCGAGCCTTAGCCTTCAAACGAATATATACATATACATAAGTTATCTACATTAAGCATGGCATAATGAGCTTCAAGTCGAAACAAACTTTTAAGTGATAATCGATCATAGCCGCAAAGGATTATACCAACTTCCCACTTTTTTTTTATATCTCACAATCCATACTTTGGTTATAAATGTCATAAAATATACTCCACCAATCATCTAAAAAACAGAATGCAGAAAAAATTATGAAAAAAAAAACACATGCATGTGCACTCGAACACTCTATTATCATTGGATTATAATTGTTCAAGGATGATAGATTGTTCCGGTGCACGTGTGTGTGTTTTTTTCACGATTTGATCTACATTCTCGATTTTTGGCTAATTGGTGGAGTATATTTATTACATATATAACTAAAGTATAAAGATATCCAAAAATGGTGGAGAGTTGTCAAAATTGTGTGCTAAGGTAACGATCGATTATCACTTGAAAGTTTTTTGGACTTGAAGCTCATAATGTCATGCCTGTTTTTGTAGATAATTTATGTACATGGATATTTGTTTGAAGGCTGAGGCTCGAACTCATGTTCATGCCCAAGTCCATATTGAATCCATCAACACTCAAGCCATGGTCCAAGCGGAGTGTTGTGGCTTAGGAACGGGCCTTGAGCCTTAGTATAGGTCATGACTTGTGTTAATGGATTAATTATGGACTTTGGCTTGAATATGAGTTCGAGCTTTACACCTCAAACAAATATACATATACATAAATTATCTACATTAAGCATGGCATAATGAGTTTCAAGTCCAAACAAACTTTTAAGTGATAATCGATGATTACATCAGAGGATTCTGCCAAGTTCCCACCATTTTTGGATATCTCACAATCCATACTTTGGTTATATATGTCATAAAATATACTCCACCAATCATCTAAAAAATGAGAGTGCAGATCAAATCATGAAAAAAACACACGCACGTGCATTCAAACACTCTATTATCGAGAGTTTATTTTTTTTTTCACGATTTGATCTACATTCTCGTTTTTTAGCTGATTGTGTAGTACAGTATATTTTATGACATATATAACCAAAGAATAGATTCTAAGATATCCAAAAAAGGTGGGGAATTAGAGAATCGTGTGCTTATGTAATGATCGATTATAACTTAAAGGTTTGCTCATACTTGAAGCTCATAATGTCATGCATATGCTTGTATATAATTTATGTATATGTATACTTGTTTGAAGGCTGAGGCTCGAGCTCATGTTCAAGCCCAAGTCCATAATGAATCCATCAACACTAAAGCCGTGCTCCAAGCGAACGGATGTGGCTTGGGAACACGCCTGGCTAAGCCTCAGTATAGGTCATGGCTTGAGTCTTAATGGATTCACTATGGACTTAGATTAAACATAAACTCGAGCCTTAGCCTTCAAACAAATATAAATATACATATATTATCTACATTAAGCATGGCATAATGGGCTTCAAGTCCAAACAAACTTTTAAGTGATAATTGATCATTGCCGTATAGGATTCTGCCAACTTGCCACCATTTTTGGATATCTCACAATCCATACTTTGGTTATAATGTCATAAAATATACTCCACCAATCATCTGAAAAATGACAATGCAGATCAAATCATGAAAATAAACACACACATGTGCACTCGAACACTCTATTATCCATGGATTATAATTGTTCAAGGATGACTGATTGTTCCGGTGTGCGCGTGTGTATTTTTTTCACGATTTGATTAACATTCTTGTTTTTGGCTGTTTGGTGGAGTATATTTAATGACATATATACCCAAAGTGTAGATTCTAAGATATCCAAAAATGGTAGGGAGTTGTCCAAATCCTGTGCTTACGTAATGATCGCTTATCACTTAAAAGTTTGTTTGGACTTGAAGCTTAAAATGTCATGTGTGTGTTTGTAGATAATTTATGTATATGTACATTTCTTTTAAGGCTAAGGGTCGAGCTCATGTTCAAGCCCAAGGCAATAATGAATCCATCAACACTCAAGCCATGGTCCAGGAAGAGTGTTGTGGCTAACGGGCCTGGCGTAAGCCTCTATAGGTCATGGCTTGAGTGTTAATGGATTCATTATGGACTTGGGCTTGAACATGATCTCGAGCCTCAACCTTCAAACAAATATACATATACATAAATTATCTACATTAAGCATGGCATAACTTGAAGTCTAAACAAACTTTTAAGTGATAATTGATCATTACCGTAGAGGATTGTTCCAACTTCCAACCATTTTTGGATATCTCACTGCTGGTTCACCAACACTGTTTCTATTGATGCCAAAAATGGATATTGTTGTACTGATGATGGCCACATGGTATAGAAATATTGTTCTGGATTGGTCCTTCCACCATTGGAAAAATCCCATGATTAGGCTTGAGCATGGGCTTGGCCTTGAAATTGGTTGAAGAACAGTCCCAGGTCTTCCGGCTTCAGCACGGGCTTGGGCCTGAGCTTCAGTATGAGCTTGAGCTAGGGCTCGGGCTTGAGCATAGGCGTGGGCCCGAGATTCAGCTTCAGGGCCTGAGCTTTAGCTTCGGCTTCGGCTTCAGCTTGAGCCTGAGCTTCAGCATAGGCTACGGTTTGAACATGGTCCATGGCTTCAACATGGATGGCTCTAGCACGGGAAAAGGCATAAGCATGGGCTTGATCGCGTATCCGAGCTCGAGCCTCAACATCCATAATATTAGATGATAAGTAGGCCCAAGCCCGTTTATGGGTTTAGGGTTTCTAGGGTTGCCTCTCTATATATTGTGTCTCAATAAACATTATAGCGGACGGGTTCATTGTCTAACATGGTTTCAGAGCGGGTCTGATCCTCAAACCTAGGTGGCTATGTTGAGCCGCCTCCCCTAGGCCGCCCCGTCAAACCTCCCCTAGGTGGCTATGCGAGATTGTTAGACAATGAAACCCGTCCGCTATAATGTTTATTGAGACACAATATATAGAGAGGCAACCCTAGAAACCCTAAACCCACAAACGGGCTTGGGCCTACTTATCATCTAATACATAAAACATATACATATAAAAGATACATTAATCTACAAACACACACACAGCAACACAAACTTTCGGATATATTGGATCATTAACTGCGTAGAGGACTCCGCCAAATCCCCATCATGATTTGATATGTAATTAGACAACATTGGACTGTAATGATCCCAAAAGAGGCTCCACGAATCAGCTAAGAACCCATAAGGTAGATTAAGCTCTGTAATTTATAAATAAATAATTAACTCTCTAATCACCTGAAAATCTTTAGAAAATACTATGGAATAATTATAATAGAATGTGATACAATGATAACATTACCGTGAACGAGTTTGTTGTTACTTTTTGGTGCATAATTGTTTAGTGTTTTATGCTTATGTACTTGTTAGAGTAAATAGACACCCTCTAGCATTCTCATCAAACGATTTTAAAAAGGGTGGAAATCTACTATTTGACCTTCAAAATTATGAGAACTCACTAAAGTTTAGAATTGAGGATAACAGACCACCTGCTAGCCGTAGCATGTATGTTATGTTTGTCGAAATTAAAATAAAACATAACATCTACATTGTTAACCCTCAATTTTTTCTTGCTTACGCTACTTCAACCCTTCATTAACACTTGGTTAGGTGCTTCTAACATCAGACATGATTTCCCCTTTAGTATAAAGTAGTACATGATATATAGAGTAAATATGGCTATGAAAGGCGAAGGGAAGGCCGTAATACCAACACGCATATATTATTTAATTCACCCGACCTAGCAGTAGTGTAAAATTCCTATATTCAAATTCGATTGAATGTATCTGAAATCGGTAACAAGTCAAATGTTGTGTGGAACCAAGAGAATATATTGTCACGTAGCTAAAAACGACTTTGAATCTATACAATATATTTGTTGAACCCATAATGTAAAAATAGAGGTACTAGAAGAATTGTAAGTGATTCCAGCCTCTCCGGCAAATATACCAGCAGTGTCATACATCTCGAAGGAGGTGTTGAAGCATGAACATGTGCAGCCTGAAATATATAATTTCTGGTGGCACATGTTCATGCTTCAACACCTCCTTCGGATGCAGATGTATGACACTGCTGATATATTTGCCGGAGAGGCTGGAATCACTTACAATTCTTCTGGTACCTCTACTTTTACATTATTATTTGTTGAACAAATACTGTAAAAATAGAGTTACCAGAAGAATTGTAAGTGATTCCAGCCTCTCCGGCAAATATATCAACAGTGTCATACATCTGCATCCGAAGGAGGTGTTGAAGCATGAACATGTGCAGCCTGAAAAGATATATTTTCAGGCTGCACATGTTCATGCTTCAACACCTCCTTCGGATGCAGATGTATGACACTGCTGATATATTTGCCGGAGAGGCTGGAATCACTTACAATTCTTCTGGTACCTCTATTTTTACATTATTTGTTCAACAAATATATTGTATAGATTCAAAGTCGTTTTTAGCTACGTGACAATATATTCTCTTGATTCCACACAACATTTGACTTGTTACCGATTTCATATACATTCAATCGAATTTGAATATAGGAATATTACACTACTGCCAGGTCGGGTGAATTAAATAATAGATGCATGTTGGTATTATAGCCTTCCCTTCAGCTTTCATAGCAACATTTACCCTATTTATAAATGTACTTTATACTAGAGGGGAAATCATGTATGATGTTAGAAACACCTAACCAAGTGTAAATGAAGGGTTGAAGTAGCGTAAGCAAGAAAAAATTGAGGGTCAACAATGTAGATGTTATGTTTTATTTTAATTTCGACAAACATAACATACATGTTGCGGCTGACAGGTTGTCTATTATCTTCAATTCTAAATTTTGGTGGGTTCTCGTAATTTTAAAGGTCAAATAGTAGATTTCCACCTTTTTAAAAATCGTTTGATGAGAATGCTAGAGGGTGTCTATTTACTCTAACAAACATAAAACACTAAACAATTATGCACCCAAAGTAACAACAAACTCGTTCACGGTAACATTATCATTGTATCACATTCTATTATAATTATTTTATAGTATTTTCTAAAGATTTTCAAGTGATTAGAGAGTTATTTATTTATTTATAAATTACAGAGCTTAATCAACCTTATGAGTTCTTAGCTGACTGGTGGAGCCTCTTTTGGGATCATTACAGTCAAATGGTGTCTAATTACATATCAAATCACGATGGGGATTTGGCGGAGTCCTCTACGCAGGTAATGATCCAATGTATCCGAAAGTTTGTGTTGTTGTGCGTGTGTTTGTAGATTAATGTATCTTTTATATGTATATGTTTTATAGAGGCCGAGGCTCGAGCTCGGATTCGCGATCAAGCCCATGCTCATGCCTTTGCCCGTGCTAGAGCCATCCATATTGAAGCCACGGCCCATGTTCAAATCGTAGGCTATGCTGAAGCTCAGGCTGAAGCTGAAGCCAAAGCTGAAGGTCAGGCCCATGCTCAAGCTGAAGCTCGGGCCCTCGCCTATGCCCGAGCCCTGGCTCAGGCTCATGCTGAAGCTCAGGCCCAAGCCCGTGCTGAAGCCGAAGACCTGGGACTGTTCTTCAACCAGTTTCAAGGCAAAGCCCAAGCTCAAGTCCAATCATGGGCTTTTTCCAATGGCGGAAGGACCACTCCAGAACAATATTTCTATACCATGTGGCAATCATTGGTACAACAATATTCGTTCTTTGGAATCAATAGAAACAGTGTTGGTGAACTAGCATTGAGATTGGGTACCAGATGGACTGGTGAGAAGGTTAGCGTTTTTCAACATGGACCGCCTTTTCCAGGAATTCTAAGCTACAATACAAACAGTGTGGGTGAACCAGCATTGGGATTGGGTACCACATGGACTGGTGAGCAGGTTAGCGTTTTTCAACAAGAACCGCCTTTTCCAGGAAGTCTTAGCTATCCCAGGTACTCTGCTTACATATCTAGTTATTGGAAGTTTCTTTTTATGTTTGTTTTCTACATTTCCAAAAATAATTAACATCATAAGTACTCCAGGCCGAATACACAACTCGCTACTCAAAGTTCACAAGAACGCTACTCAAAGTTCACAAGAATTGAGTCACACGGTAAGTATATGGATGCGTTTCTCTTGAATCATAAATTTATTTACCATTAGTCAAGTTGAAATATAGCTTGTGTTACATGTTAATAGACCAGAGACCGGAACATCGGAGGGCACTATAGGTAATCTCGCATCTCAGAGAACAACAACTGCAATGAGTTCTACAAGCCCACCTCCTACTTCAGAACCATTGGATTTGGATGCTATTAATGAGCAATTTAATGCGTGGTAGAGTTTTTTGGTATCTTTTTTACAATGCTATCATTGAATAAGTAACTTGACTTAATAAAAAGACATACTTGTCTTTGCTTTATTTTCGTTAAAAGTAAATTTGTAGTTTTATTTACCCCTTACCTAAAAACTTACCATCCCTGTATAATTTACTACCTTAGAGTTCTCTATTATATGACATAGGCTATATAAGATGTAGGATTGGATGGTGGAGGTGCCCACGGGTGAAGTTCACCCTTAATTACTTAATCATTACATAATAATCGTGTGAGATCAATAGAGAACACATGTTTAGACAAGTAATTTTTTCCCAATTCATGAGTGAAATTTAGTTCTGGATCGGTTGGTTTCTAGGTACATAAATAGGAAGATTCCAAAGTAGTCTTGATGTTAGATAGCCATCTTGTGTAGGGGTTTTGAGTTATCTATGAACTCATTTAGAATATAAATGGCTTCAAAGATGTTAGATAGCCGTCTTGTGTAGTTAATTTGTAGTTTTTGCATTAAATGTTTTTTTTTTTTTTTTTTTTTTTGGGGGGGGGATTGGGGGGGGGGGGGGGGGGGGGGGGGGGGGGTATCAAAGATGGTTTCCAATGTTATGTGCGAGTTAGAGAAGTATTTTTGAGATAGACAAACTTACAATGTCACAACACTATACACAATCTCAAAATTCCAAGTCCTACCTGCAACCACTTTGTTAATGAGCATTCACATTCTTGAGAATACGTGCTAGGCTAAAAGCCTGTGGATGATATAGGCACCAATTTTTGTTAATTCTACACATTTTAAAATGGTTGAATTATCAATAACACTAATAGGCAAACGTAGCGATATGTGGTGACCCGCCTTTTGTGTATCAAAAGAGCGAACCAATCGGGGTTGGCTTACTCGTTGGTCAGTTGCCGTTGTTATCTAGAAACGATATCATAGACTTAAAATTTAGTTAATTTTACACAACCTAAAAAGGTTGATTAACCAATAACACTAATGGGCCTACGTAGCAACCTGCGATCCACCCAAGTGATCCGCCCTCACTCAAGATTTTGTTTTCTAACTAAATTTGGTTCCTTCTTGGCTTAAAAGAGTGAATGAATCCATGATACTTCATAATATTCTTGTACTCACAAATTACGCTACATATGTATGCTACACATTTAGGCAAAAATATTGGGAAAACCTAAATGGTAAATATTTGATACCACAAGAAAATGGTAACTTAAACCGCCTTAAATATAGCATAATGTGATTCGGGAAGGAAACAAGGCATTGACGCATAGGGTAAGGGTTAAAAGATGGTTCCTATTATCAGAAAGTGTTGTGTAAGTTAAATGAGTGTTTCTTTTGGTAGACAAACTTACAATCTCACTACACTATACACAATCTCAAGCTTAAGTCCCACCCACAACCACTTTTTCGGGAAGCATTCGCACTCTCGAGAATACCAGCTAGGCCAAACACCTATTGGTGACAAGTTTTGTTTTTAAATCTCTATATGCTTGAAAACTTTCTTTAAGTCGAACACTTACTATTGGTGTTCATCCGTAAGGCTTTAGTTAATGTTACCCGTGCCAAATCACCGGAGTTCGATTTCTAGGGATTATTTAGGCGGGTTAATGTAAATGGATGATGTGGCCTAAATGGATTGTGGATAAAAACTTAGCAAGGGTAAAAACATAGGGTGGGAAGCCATTTTATTTTATTTTTATTTTTTATTTATTTATTTTTTTTTTAAATATTTGGCTAACCCGCCCTAAATTTTTACGCTTGGTAAGTTTTTATCCACAATCCATTTATAGTGAGGGATAAATATAAAAAAGTATTAGAGCATAGAGTGTCACGGCGGAAAACCTTCGCCACTCCAACGTCGCACCCTCGCCACTTCTCGCCGGCCACCGCCACCACACCAACCACCCTCGCCGATCCCCAATTCGCCACTCCAACGACACACAACAAGACACACACTTTTTGAATATAAACGTTTGAATATTACCCTTAATATCAAATGGTTACTTTTTTTTTGTTGGTGGGAGATAAAGGAGATATGTTTAAGGTGGAGGCATTTTTTTTAAGATTGTGATGAGAGAAATATGGTGGTAGGTAGGGGTGTCAGTAGGGCGGGTCAACCCGACGCGAACCCGAACCCGATAAGGCCTTATCGGGTCGGGTCTAATCGGGTCAAAAATCTTGTCGGGTTGTTTTGACCCGAACCCGATAACCCGATAATGTTATCAGGTCGGGTTAGGGTTAAAAAAAATAATGTTATCGGGTTATCGGGTCAACCCGATTAGACCCGATAATCAATTTTCCATTTTTTATATATTAGTTTTATAGGTACTGTATGTTTAGTTTTTATGTATTAGTTTTTTACATTAAGTAACTTAAACGTTTGGTTTCCCCTCGTTCTCAGAAAACGTTTGGTTCCCATTTTTTACATTCTGTAACTTAATGACACACCTAGTTCCCTCCCTCGTCTTTTGAATGTATATAATATGTTGCAATATGTTGCAACACAGATTCTTATATCAGCATGGTTACTGATCATTATTAATTAGTGATCCAATTTGCATATCTAGTTGATGGTGAAATTTTACTGAATATCAAATTCAACATTTATTATAGTTGACAAATTGCATGGCTCAAGTCAAAGTATGCAATTAGTTTCATTTGACTCCCATCAAAATTCAAAGTACATGTATAGAAACTATGTCTGCTACTGTGATTGATGTTTTAACCCGACAACCCGACCCGACTTAACCCGACCTGATAACACCCGAACCCGATTACTTATCGGGTCGGGTTGTGGATCACTTTTTAAAAAATCATAACCCGACTCAACCCGACCCGATAAACCCGATAACCCGACCCATAACACCCCTAGTGGTAGGCGTTTTATTTTGAGATGTATTTTGGTTAGGTTAATATGCTATGTCCTCTTATACCCGGTTATGTGTATCTATCATTTGGATCGGACTCATTTGTGACTGGGCCTTAGGTTTGACAGAAATTGTATGTCAGTTGGAATTGAATTGGACGTGGGCTTTGGAGCCAATTAGTTCATGGGCTGACATGCAATGGATTTGGAAGCTTTGATGGTATAAACGTCTAAATGAAATGGCTATAAGGAAAAATTGTGGGGTATTTTTATTGTGTTTGGAAATTATGGAAAAGAAATAAAATGAGGGTGGGTGAGGCCCAAAATGAAAATGTTTGAGTTAGTTGTGATTGAGAGGTATTTTTAAGTGAGTGTGTTGTAGTGATGTGGCACAAGTGGGGCCCAAATGAAGAGGCTTGGTGTGCCATGACACTCCATGCTCTTATAGGTTGTTGATGTGTCATGTAGAGGTGAGTCATTAAAGGCGAGATATAGAGGAATGGTGAAAACTCAACCTAAAGTATGTGGCTAGCTGCCTAAATATTAAGCAAGAGCATTCTCGTTCATCGATTTGTTTTTGTATTAGCATGTGTTTAGAAAAGACCAAGAATATTTAAAAAAAATTAAAATAAAGTAGAAAGCTGAAATTGACGAAATGCAAAATATTATATTATTTACGTTTGAAATGCCAAACCACCACCAACTGACCTAGTGGTAAGGCTGACCTCCTCACAAGAGGTCAAGGGTTCAAATCTCACAAGGTATACATTTGAGGTTAGCCAAGGAAGGGTTGGAAGGCAGCGTATAACTAAGTCTTATACTTGCCTCGCCGAGTAACCTGAACAGGGAAAACGTTACGCGTTTACCCGTTTTTTGTTTCGAAATGCCGAAAAAATAGATGGATAGCAAGGGATGAGTGAATAAAAAAAATTGAGTATTATAGATTGCTGACGTGGCATGACGAACTAGGTATGAGTGGTAGAGAAGTTGGATCACTATAGGTGAAAAATAAAGCATTGGTGCAATCACAGTCTATAGTATGTGATGTGACTAGCTATCTAAATATTAAGCAAGAGTACCATCATTCGTCGTTTGTTTTTGTATTAGCACAAGGTTAGAGAAGACCAAAATGATATTGGAAAAAAAAATAGAAATTCCAAGGATGGGCTACGCACAACATATGATATAGTTATGTTTTAAAAGGCACGTGTCTTTCGGCTTTGAGTCGTGAAAATGTCACAAACCACGATTCTATATATAATATGAAGTCCGATATTTTGAAGTTCACGTGTCCGACTAATGTTCTTCTATACACATATTCATAACTGTTACCATTTCAATACCCTGTGTTTCAGTTCTAATGTTTACGATATACACATATAGATATGGCTATTCTTGTTATTTTTGCACTTCAGTACCACATTGTCTAGTCTTATAGAGTTTGACTTGATATCTGATAAGTATCATAAAAGAAAAAAGAAAAAAACAAGAGCCATTAAAGCCATAGTCGGAATAACGAAAGATATGGAGCGACTTTGTTTAGTATTTCTGTTAATGCAACATAATGTTAATACAACAAATATTATATTCACTAACATTTTATACCGCTTTGTCATATATTCTCTTATTCAAGACTTATCTTGCACATATCCGCTAATTACTTTTCACTCTGTTTATTGCAGGATGATGATAATTTGTGGCAATATGCTTTGGACAAAGATGTATATGTTGTCCAACAATACATTGTCGCTGTTAACACGGTATTAATCAAGTGTTACCTGATTTAGGTACACGTGACATCATGATACAGGTACTATTGCTTCGTGGTATGTATAGTTATTTTTAATTATTTTCATAGAGCTGTATCTAATTATTTGAGTAGTGATTAGTAAGTCATATTAATTGCCTTTCAAAAACAATTAAGTCAGTTTAATGATCACATATCGGACAAATATATTGATAATTAAGTTCATAATCTAATTGCATTTTAAAGTTAAAATGTTACCCATAACATCAAATTCTAATTTTTGACACTATTGTTTTATTCATATTTATATCACTTCTCCTTCTCAAGGCTACAATTTTTGTGCTCTGCCATATGGAAAAGATGAACATGAATGAAACTACTGAAATTTATGCAAATGGCACTAAAATTGTTATCATTTATTCTCCGATGTGCTATTTTTTCCTCCAATTACCTGTTACATGTTTGTAGGGTAAAAGCCAAAAATACTCTATGTACTTCTCGTGAAAACTCATTATGCTTTCTCAACTTTTTTTATTGTCATTATACTTAACGTTGTTTCCATTTTCGACTCATTATGCTTAATTACTTCTTTATGTATAATGACAATAAAAAAAGTTGAGAAAGCATAATGAGTTTTCACGAGAAGTACATAGAGTATAATGGACTGACACTTTATTGATTATAACTAAAGTTTGATCAGTTTATGTGTGATATTGCGAGTAATCCACATTTTGTCTTATACATGTTTTACAATGGCATCGTCATGTTCTGTTTTGGCTTCTAGGATTCCCAGCTCCTGATGGCGATACGACACCTTGTGCTTGTAGGTGAATTAATGCTTTTCAATGGATTCTCCTCGAGTATGTTTACTTCATCCTGTCGTTGCATACCTAGTAAGCAAAAGTACAAAGTTTGCCGGGTCAGGCACGTTTTGGTTACAAGTCTGGGTTGAAACTGTGATTTTTAGTATGGGTCGATATGAGTAAGTCTGACCCGCTAGCAAAAGTTGCCTTTTTATCTGTTTTATTCTATCTGAACAAGAGGATTGAGGTTGTATGCGTTACAGTGGGTCAACTTTTAACCCGTTCAACAAGTGCCTATACAACAGTAGACATAACCAATTAAAATGAAAATGGTTATGTATAATGACAATATTTGAAGTACATAGAGCATAATGAGTTTTTGGGGAAAGTACGTTAAGCATTTATAGCTTTTACCCCATGTTTGTATGTATGTGTATAAACTTTTTAATGTAAAGTTATGCACATCTATTCAAGAAGTCATATAACTATGGATACCAATATATGTGAGCGGTTTTTCCTGACTTATGCACATGCTTATTATATAGTAAATTACTTCTTCAGACTGCATAATGGAACACAAAAAATTGAACGGAAACGTAATCTTTGAAGACATATGGTGCAAAAATGTGTGCATTTCAGTAGAAATATTTTTATTTCTTTTCCCAATCACAAAAAGATCAGCAGCTTGATTCTTGTTCATCCTAATCAGGTGGTGAAGCATAGGGAAAAGGTGCCATGTAGGAATGAGATAGAAAGCATAATAGATGAATCTGCATATTCAATGCTGGTCAAGTCTTTGCTGCAGAGGCTGGACTTGGCTATACCCCTTGAGGTATGTTCTCTTTCTTGTTACTTATGTTGGTAGTTAGGTCTCTCGGTATGCAAATTGCAAAAATCACTTGTATGACCTTGTATATCTATACGTGTCATCTATTAGCAACCTTTGATAACCATTCTTGCTAGCAGTTTTAAACACTTAATGAATCTGACTCTTTCACTGCAATGCTTGACTTCATGAGTTGATGTGTCTGATGCCATACTTTCAAATCCAGAATTAATTTGGATTTTTTTACTGATATTTATTACAGAATTCAATGTTAGTAACTTTTCCTTCACTTTAATGGATTATCATATATTCTAAAAGTGGAAATAAACCTTTAATACAATATCAAATTTGATTTAAAGGTTGAATATCTCTGTCTGTGGTTTCAACGAGTTTGGGAGTGGGATATGAAGGATCAGCCTGAAAAGGTCACAAAAATTAGCAAATAGGAACTCATGTTTAAGCGGAGTGTTAATGGATTGAGTGGCCTTAGCCTCAGTCTAGGTCATGGCTTGAGTGTTAATTGATTAATTATGGACTTGAGCTTGAACATGATCTCGAGCCTTAGCCTTCAAAGAAATATCCATATACATAAATTATCTACATTAAGCGTGGCATAATAAGCTTCAAGTCCAAACAAACTTTTAAGTGATAATCGATCATTACCACATAGAATTCTAACTTCCCACCATTTTTGGATATCTCCCAATCCATACTTTGGTTATATATGTAATAAAATATACTCCACCAATCATCTAAAAAATGAGAATGTAGATCAAATCATGAAAAAAACACATGCACGTGCACTCGAACACTCTATTATCATTGGATTATAATTGTTCAAGAATGATAGATTGTTGCGGTGCGCGCATGTGTGTTTTTTTTTCACAATTAGATCTACATTCTCGTTTTTGGCTGATTGGTGGAGTATATTTTATGCCATATATAACCCAAGTATATATTCTAAGATATCCAAAAATGGTGGGGAGTTGGCAGAAGTGTGCTTAGGTAATGATCGATTATCACTTAAAAGTTTGTTTAGACTTGAAGCTCATAAATCCGTGCCTGCATTTAGATAATTTATGTATATGTATATTTGTTTGAAGGCTAAGGCTCGAGCTCATGTTCATGCCCAAGTCCATAATGAATCCATCAACACACAAGCCATGGTCCAAGCGGAGTGTTGTGGCTTGGGAACGGGCCTGGCCTAAGCCTTAGTATAGGTCATGGTTTGAGTGTTAAACGATTCATTATGGACTTGGGCTTGAACATGAGCTCGAGCCTTAGCCTTCAAACAAATACACATATACATAAGTTATCTACATTAAGCATGGCATAATGAGCTTCAAGTCCAAACAAACTTTTAAGTGATAATCGATCATTATCGCAAAGGATTATACCAACTTCCCACCATTTTTGGATATCTCACAATCCATACTTTGGTTATAATTGTCATAAAATATACTTCACCAATCATCTAAAAAACGAGAATGTAGATCAAATTATGAAAAAAAAACACACGCATGTGCACTCGAACACTCTTATCATTGGATTATAATTGTTCAAGGATGATCGATTGTTCAGGTTCACGCGTGTGTGTTTTCTTCACGATTTGATCTACATTCTTGATTTTTGGCTAATTGGTGGAGTATATTTATTACACATATAACCAAAGTTCCCACCTTTTTTGGATATCTCACAATCCATACGTTGGTTATATGTGTCATAAAATATACTCCACCAATCATCTAAAAAATGATAGTGTAGATCAAATCATGAAAAAAAAAGAAAAAAAAAAAAGAAAAGAAAAAAACACACGCACGTATGTTCAGACACTCTATTATCCTTGGATTATAATTGTTCAAGGATGATAGATTGTTTTGGTGCTTGAGAGTTTTTTTTCACGATTTGCTCTATATTCTCATTTTTTAGCTGATTGGTGTAGTATATTTTAGGACATATATAACCAAAGAATAGATTCTAAGATATCCAAAAATGGTGGGGAGTTGGAGAACTGTTCGCTTATGTAATGATCGATTATCACTTAAAGGTTTGAGTGTACTTGAAGCTCATAATGTCATCGCATATGTTTGTAAATAATTTATGTATATGTATACTTGTTTGAAGGCTGAGTATCGAGCTTATGTTCAAACCCAAGTCCATAATGAATCCATCAACACTAAAGCCATGCTCCAAGCGAAGCGATGTGGCTTAGGAACATGCCTCGCTAAGCCTTACTATTGGTCTTCACTTGAGTCTTAATGGATTCATTATGGACTTGGATTGAACATAAGCTCGAGCCTTATCCTTCAAACAAATATACATATACATAAATTATCTTCATTAAGCATGGCATAATGGGCTTCAAGTCCAAACAAACTTTTAAGTGATAATTGATCATTACCGAAGAGGATTCTGCCAACTTGCCACCATTTTTGGATACCTCACAATCCATACTTTGGTTATATATGTCATAACATATACACCACCAATCATCTAAAAAACGAGAATGTAGATCAAATCATGGAAAAAAACACACATGTGCACACGAACACTCTGTTATCCATAGATTATAATTGTTCAAGGATGACATATTGTTCCGGTGTGCGCGTGTGTGTTTTTTCATGATTTGGTCAACATTCTCATTTTTTGGCTAATTGGTGGAGTATATTTAATGACATATATAACCAGAATGTAGATGCTAAGATAACCAAAAATGGTGGGGAGTTGGCAGAGAATCCTGTGCTTAGGTAATGATCGATTATCACTTAAAAGTTTGTTTAAACTTGAAGCTCATAATGTGATGCGTCTGTTTGTAAATGATTTATGTATATGTATATTTGTGTGAAGGCTGAGGCTCGAGCTCATGTTCAAGCCCAAGTCCATAATGAATCCATCAACACTCAAGCCATGGTCCAAGCGGAGTGTTGTGGCTTGGGAACGGGCCTGGCCTAAGCCTTAGTATAGGTCATGGATTGAGTGTTAATGGATTCATTATGGACTTGGGCTTGAACATGAACTCGAGCCTTAGCCTTCAAAAAATATACATATACATAAGTTATCTACATTAAGCATGGCATAATGAGCTTCAAGTCGAAACAAACTTTTAAGTGATAATCGATCATTACCGCAAAGGATTATACCAACTTCCCACCATTTTTGGATATCTCACAATCCATACTTTGGTTATAAATGTCATAAAATATACTTCACCAATCATCTAAAAAACGAGAATGTAGATCAAATTATGAAAAAAAAACACACGCATGTGCTCTCGAACACTCTTATCATTGGATTATAATTGTTCAAGGATGATAGATTGTTCAGGTTCACGCGTGTGTGTTTTTTTCACGATTTGATCTACACTCTCGATTTTTGGCTAATTGGGGGAGTATATTTATTACACATATAACCAAAGTATAAAGATATCCAAAAATGCTGGGGTGTTGTCAAAATCGTGTGCTTAGGTAATGATCGATTATAAGTTGAAAGTTTGTTTGGACTTGAAGCTCATAATGTCATGCCTGTGTTTGTAGATAATTTATGTATACGTATATTTGTTTGAAGGCTGAGGCTCGAACTCATGTTCAAGCCCAAGTCCATATTGAATCCATAAACATTCAAGCCATGGTTTAAGCGGAGTGCTGTGGCTGCCTGGACTGAGCCTTAGTATAGGTCATGACTTGAGTGTTAACGGATTAATTATGGACTTTGGTTTGAACATGAGCTCGATCGTTACCCTTCAAACAAATATACATATACACAAATTATCTACATTAAGCATGGCATAATGAGCTTCAAGTCCAAACAAACTTTTAAGTGATAATCGATGATTACATCAGAGGAGTCTGCCAAGTTTCCACCTTTTTGGATATCTCACAATCCGTACTTTGGTTATATGTGTCATAAAATATACTCCACCAATCATCTAAAAAATGAGAGTGTAGATCAAATCATGAAAAAAAACAAACGCACGTGTGTTCAGACACTCTATTATCCTTGGATTATAATTGTTCAAGGATGATAGATTGTTTTGGTGCTTGAGAGTTTTTTCTTTTTCACGATTTGATCAACATTCTCGTTTTTTAGATGATTGGTGTAGTATATTTTATGACATATATAACCAAAGAATAGATTCTAAGATATCCAAAAATGGTGGGGAGTTGGAGAACTGTGTGCTTATGTAATGATCGATTATCACTTAAAGGTTTTCTGTACTTGAAGCTCATAATGTCATCGCATATGTTTGTAAATAATTTATGTATATGTATACTTGTTTTAAGGCTGAGGATCGAGCTCATGTTCAAGCCCAAGTCCATAATGAATCCATCCAAGCGAAGGGATGTGGCTTGAGTCTTAATGGATTCATCATGGACTTGGATTGAACATAAGCTCGAGCCTTAGCCTTCAAACAAATATACATATACATAAATTATCCACATTAAGCATGGCATAATGGGCTTCAAGTCCAACAAACTTTTAAGTGATAATTGATCATTACCGTAGAGGATTCTGCCAACTTGCCACCATTTTTGGATACCTCACAATCCATACTTTGGTTATATATGTCATAACATATACTCCACCAATCATCTAAAAAATGAGAATGTAGATAAAATCATGGAAAAACACACATACACATGTGCACTCGAACACTCTGTTATCCATGGATTATAATTGTTTAAGGATGACAGATTGTTCTGGTGTGCGCGTGTGCGATTTTCACGATTTGATCAACATTCTCATTTTTTGGCTAATTGGTGGAGTATTTTTAATGACATATATAACCAAAATGTAGATGCTAAGATATCGAAAAATGGTGGGGAGATGGCAGAGAATCCTATGCTTAGATAATGATCGATTATCACTTAAAAGTTTGTTTAAACTTGAAGCTCATAATGTGATGCGTGTGTGAAGGCTGAGGCTCGAGCTCATGTTCAAGCCCAAGTCCAAAATGAATCCATCAACACTCAAGCCATGGTCCAAGAGGAGTGTCGTTGCTTGGGAACGGGCATGGCCTAAGCCTGAGTATAGGTCATGGATTGAGTGTTAATGGATTCATTATGGACTTGGGCTTAAACATGAGCTCGAGCCTTAGCCTTCAAAAAACATACATATACATAAATTATCAACATTAAGCATGACATAGTCCCACGTCTTCGGCTTCAGCACGGGCTTGGGCCTGAGCTTCAGCATGAGCCTGAGCTTCAGCCTCAGCATGGGATCGGCTTCAGCTTTAGCTTGAGCTTTAGCAGAATCCTCTACGGTAATGATCGATTATCACTTAAAAGTTTGTTTTGGACTTGAAGCTCATTATAACATGCTTAAGATTTAGATAATGTATATGTATATTTGTTTGAATACTGATGCTCGAGCTCATGTTTAAGCCCTAGTCCATAATGAATCCATTAACACTCAAGCCATGACCTAGACTGAGGCTCAGGCCCGTTCCCAAGCTAGAGCACTCCATTTGGACCAGCGTCAAGCTCAAGCCAATACTATTTAAACATATATTCTAAAAGTGGAAATAAACCTTTAATATAGTCTCAAATTTTATACTGTTTAAATAATATATAACTTTGTATCCTTCACCTTTAATGGATTATCATATATTCTAAAAGTTAAAATAAACATTTAATACAGTATCTGTTGGTGGTTAGTCGTCCCAAAGCAGGGTGAAGATAATCAATTCAGTAGAAATATGCAACTCTTCAGCAGAAACAAACAAACTGTTAGTAGTAACAAATACCACTAGGTGGTTACCGGATATCACTTGGAATCGTGTGATCACTTTCCAAAGTAAACTATTCAACCCTAATGCCTGGGTATCACGAATATCTACTTGGGATAAGACCAAATGCAGTTAGAGAATTAGGCACAATTCTTTAACCCTTTCGCTAATAAGTGTTTAAGCTTTCTGTTTAATTTCCAGCGTATTTTTTCTGTATTTGATCTGAAAACAGATCTCCTATTTATAGGAAATACTCTTGGCTAGTCAATGGAATTATGAGTATTAATCGGCCCATTAATAGCCTCATAATTATCCCCATTATAGCCGTTAGTGGTTACATGACCAATTAAACGTGGTCATAATGCAGATTAAACTGCCACTTGAATAGGTCAAAGCCGTTACAAGCAGTACTATCATCAGTACTTTCATAGTGCCATCAGTGGTTACATTGCTTCAGTGGAAACGCCACTGCTTCAGTATAAACACAACATCAGTGAGACACCACTTCAGTGGAAACACCACTTCAGTGGAAACACTGACTCAGGGTAAGTACTGCTTCAGTGGAAACACTGATACTCAGTGGTAACCACAACAGTACTTTCACCAAGCACTATCAATACAAACCACTAAAAGAGTTCAGGGTGTTCATGGACCTTATGGGTGTACACTCCGTACCTCCTAACCCATTACGAGGTGTGAACTAATCCCACAAGTGCACTAAATTTTCCAACAATCCTCCCCAAATTTAGTTCACTTCCTTTGCATGAAAAATAAACATCAAGCAAAACATGTGCATAAACGAAAATGTCCTGAGGATTGAATTTCCATCTTAGTAAATTACACGTTCAAATATTCGAGAATCAGGGTGTTCTAAGAATTGAACCCTTCAACCCATTTGGATACCTGAAGATAAAATACACACTAGTTTTAAAACACTTAAAAGCTCCTGACACTATACAAGCCATGTGTCCATATCCAAATTCATAAATGTTGTAAAAGCTAAAAGTCCAAAGCTTCCTGAAGCGGCAAAACTTCAACATTTACATAGGTGGTTCCTCTTTAGTCATGCTCCTGCCAAGCATTTTTTCAAAGAAAATTAACCATTAAGAAGTAAAGACTTCATCCTCCTTTCAGCAGGTTCTGAGCACAACCTTGGGATGTAAATAAACATGTGCTCCAGTCCACTGAATGTTCAGCTTTCCACATTGAACTCAGCTCCCAAGTTTCCTTAGGAGGGAGTTGGGTGTCCTAGCAACTAGGAGGTAGATAAACCAACACCCAAGTGTTGTTGCCCATGATGGAATCCATCTCATCATTAATTGCTTCTTTCCAGAAAGCAATGTCCTGGGACTTCATTGCTTCTTCAAATGTCTTGGGATCATCCTCAACAATGAAGCAATAGGAGTATTGGTCTGAGACCTCATCCCTTGTACCTTCAACTAAGTATAGTTGAAACTCAGGTCCAAATGACTTTAGAGTCCTGACCCTTTTGCTCTTCCTGAGCACAGGTTCAGGTTGTTGAACCACAACCTCATCAGGGACCACTGATGGTTCATCATCAGGGACCTCTGATACACCAGTGTCATGAGTTCCATTAGGAATCCTCTGACTTGGTCTAGGGACTGATGAGAATCTATTCTCATCAAAGTCTGCATCCCTTGATTCAATTATTGTATTAACTGAAACATATTCATTAGGTTCAATAACATAGAACCTAAAACCCTTGGAATGCTCAGCATATCCAACAAAGATGCAGTCAATGCCTCTTTCACCCAAAGTCTTTTGCTTTGGATCAGGGAGTCTTACAACAGCCCTACAACCCCAGACCTTGAGATAATTCAAGTTGGGTTTCCTTTTAGTCCAGAGTTCATAAGGGGTAACCTTGTTCCTTTTGTTGGGAACCCTATTTAGCAAATAGCAAGCTGTTAACATAGCTTCACCCCAGAACCCTTGACTCAGTCCTGAATAGGACAACATGGAATTAACCATCTCCTTCAGCACCCTGTTTTTCCTTTCAGAAATACCATTTTGCTGAGGAGTATAAGGGGCAGTCGTTTCATGGATTATTCCAACAGACTGAAAGTACTGAGTATACATGTACTCACCTCCCCTATCAGTCCTTAATCTTTTGATCAAAGACCCAAGTTGTAATTCAACTTCAGTTTTAAACACTTTGAATTTATCTAATGCTTCATCCTTGGTATGTAATAGATAGACATAACAAAATCTAGAAGCATCATCAATAAATGTCACAAAGTACTTCTTATTCCCCAAAGAAGGAGTGGCATGCAAATCACACAGGCCACTGTGAATAAGCTCCAAGATCTTAGTCTCACGACTAACACCCTAAAAGGGTTTCTTGGTTATCTTGGTCAACATGCAAGTTTTACACTTTTCAGTGTCCATGTCAAAAGCAGGGATTAAACCATCCCTAGACATATCTTGCATCCTTTTATAGTGAACATGACCAAGTCTAGCATGCCAAAGGTTAGAATCACTCTGATCATATGTGGTCACAAAAGCTGAAATAACACTGTTAGTGGTAATATTAAGCCTGAACATTTGATTACATAAATAACCAAAACCAATAAAAACACCGCATTTAGAAAGAACAAATTTATCAGATTCAATAACTTGTTTATATCCATGATTATTCAAAACACTACTTGAAACCAAGTTTTTCCTTATATCAGGAACATGAATAACATTAAACAAAGTTACAATCTTTCCAGAACTAAACCTAAGATCTACATAACCACGACCATGCACCAAGGTTGTTGACTCATTTCTCATGTGAAGAATAGAACCATCATTCAGTGACTCATAAGTCTTGAACCAGCTTCTATCTTTGCACACATGAACTGTTGCACCAGAGTCAACCCACCACGCAACATCATCATCCTTTCAGTGAGTTGGCTGAACCACCACTCCCTGAACCATTAGTGCCTGATCCATTGGCTTTACCACCAATTTTAACACCCTTGCAGTCCCTTTTAATGTGACCAGTCTTGCCACATTTCCAACAAGTAGGTGTTGCCTTCTTGTTAGGATCTGCCCTTGTGTTGTCATGATACTTGTGTTTGCCTTTGTTGTCATTGTACCTGGTGGAGTTGTTATGCTCCACCATATTGACAACAGATGGTCCAGCAGCATTGCCACTCTTTGGCTTGTGATTATCCTGCACCTTGAGAGATTCCTCAATGCGCAGATGACTGCCCAACTCAACCAGAGTTAACTCCTCCTTCTTATGTTTCAAGGTATGCTTGAAATCTTTCCAAGAAGGAGGAAGTTTGTCAATAACACAAGAGACTGAAATAGCCTCATTCATGTGCATATTGTGTTGTGTAAACCTTCCAAGTATTCCAAGAAGTTCATTGTATTGTTCCATAACTGGTCTTGAATCAGTCATTTTGTAATTTGTGAAATTACTAACAAGGAACTTCTTACTTGATGCATCCTCAGCCATATATTTGGCATCCAAGGAATCCCACAGTTATTTGGAAGATTCAAAGTTCTGATAAATATCAAACAAAGAATCAGACATATCATTCAGAATAAGACCTCTGCATATGTAGTCATCATTCTCCCACTTGCTCCTCCTCCTGATCTGCTCCACAGTAGCATCATCACCATCATCAGGAATTGGAGTAGTCAGCACATAGACCACACTCATGCTTGACAGCAAGAAGTGCATCTTCTTCTGCCACCTCCTAAAGTCCACCCCTTCAAACTTGTCCAGCTTAGCAAAGTTTGAAGCCATGTGTTTCATTGCAGCAGATGCCATTGATTATCACAAAATAGTTTACTTTGATTGTTGGTGGTTAGTCGTCCCAAAGCAGGGTGAAGATAATCAATTCAGTAAAAATATGCAACTCCTCAGCAGAAACAAACAAACTGTTAGTAGTAACAAATACCACTAGGTGGTTACCGGATATCACTTGGAATCGTGTGATCACTTTCCAAAGTAAACTATTCGACCCTAATGCCTGGGTATCACGAATATCTACTTGGGATAAGACCAAATGCAGTTAGAGAATTAGGCACAATTCTTTAACCCTTTCGCTAATAAGTGTTTAAGCTTTCTGTTTAATTTCCAGCGTATTTTTTCTGTATTTGATCTGAAAACAGATCTCCTATTTATAGGAAATACTCTTGGCTAGTCAATGGAATTATGAGTATTAATCAGCCCATTAATAGCCTCATAATTATCCCCATTATAGCCGTTAGTGGTTACATGACCAATTAAACGTGGTCATAATGCAGATTAAACTGCCACTTGAATAGGTCAAAGCCGTTACAAGCAGTACTATCATCAGTACTTTCATAGTGCCATCAGTGGTTACACTGCTTCAGTGGAAACGCCACTGCTTCAGTATAAACACAACATCAGTGAGACACCACTTCAGTGGAAACACCACTTCAGTGGAAACACTGACTCAGGGTAAGTACTGCATTAGTGGAAACACTGATACTCAGTGGTAACGACAACAGTACTTTCACCAAGCACTATCAATACAAACCACTAAAAGAGTTCAGGGTGTTCATGGACCTTATGGGTGTACACTCCGTACCTCCTAACCCATTACAAGGTGTGAACTAATCCCACAAGTGCACTAAATTTTCCAACAGTATCAAATTTGATTTAAAGGTTGAGTATCTTTGTCTGTGGTTTCAACGAGTTTGCGAGTGGGATATGAAGGATAAACCTAAAAAGGTCACAAAAATTAGTAAATAGGAACTCATGTTTAAGTTCACTAAAGTTCCATCTGTAGGGATTTAAATCAGCAAAATTCATATGCGGAGAAGGCATAAGTAAGTGGGAACAAACTCGGTTTTATATACCATCTTTTCTAATTTGCGATGAACATAAAGCACCTTCACAACACGTTTTCAAATTTATTTTTCAGAACCTTTATAATTCAAGTTAAAAGGTGTTTTGAAATTTTACAAACATTCACGGTGAAGGTTTCTGCTGTAATGGTTTGTAACCATCGCAGATCACAGGAAAATTATTGAAAAACATAATTGTATTTTTTGAAAACCACATGAATACTAAGTTTGATATTTTTGAGAACCAACTTATATGTACTAGACATTTTCTTCACTAGTATGAATACAGCGTCTGGTTTTTTTCCCTCTTTTTTTACTGCTATGATATTGTTTGTATTTATTGATTCTTATAGCTGCAAACAAGGTAATAAATATACCCATATTGACTCAGGTAATTAGTAATACATAAAATTGATATTCACTTGAATTTGATATTTAGTGTGTTTGATCACAAAGTTAAATATGCCAATAGCTTTGTTGTGATCTTCAGTTCTAAAGCTTGAGGCGGTCTAATTTTCGAAGCTTATGCGTTATATTAATTAAGCATTTTGATATATGCAAAATTTACAACGGCTTTCTGTTGTTAAATTTAGTGCACTTGGTTTTGGGTAAGGAGGTACGGAGTGTACACCCATGAGGTCCCTGAACCACCCTGACTCAATAGTGGTTAGTACTGCTAGTGTATTGGTTACTACTGCTAGTGTAGTAACTGATGGTTCCTACTGGTAGTGTATTGGTTCCTGCTGCTAGTGTAATGGTTCCTACTGGTAGTGTTGCAGTGATGGTTCGTACTGGTATTGTATTGGTTCCTGATGCTAGTGTAATGGTTCCTACTGGTATTGTTGCAGTGATTGATATGTAACAGCTTTGACTCATTCAAGTGGTTGTTATGACTGCTTTATGACCACGTTTAATTGATCATGTAACCACTATTCCTATGATAATCGACGCTTGGCCATGTACACTATAAAAGGATGCAAGATTTGTCTAAGGATGGTTTAATCCCAGCATTTGACATGGACACTGAAAAGTGTAAAACTTGCATGTTGACCAAGATAACTAAGAAACCTTTTCAGGGTGTTAGTCGTGAAACTAAGCTCTTGGAGCTAATATACAGTGACCTGTGTGACTTGCATGCCACTCCCTCTTTGGGGAATAATAAGTACTTTGTGACATTTATTGATGATGCTTCTGGGTTTTGTTATGTCTATCTGTTACATACTAAGGATGAAGCATTAGATAAATTTAAAGTATTTAAAACTGAAGTTGAATTACAACTTGGGTCTTTGATCAAAAGATTAAGGACTGATAGGGGAGGTGAGTACATGGATACTATGTATTTTCAGTCTGTTGGTATAATCCATGAAACGACTGCTCCCTATACTCCTCAGCAAAATGGCATTTCTGAAAGGAAAAACAGGGTGCTGAAGGAGATGGTTAATTCCATGTTGTCCTATTCAGGACTGAGTCAAGGGTTCTGGGGTGAAGCTATGTTAACAGCTTGCTATTTATTAAATAGGTTTCCCAACAAAAGGAACAAGGTTACCCCTTATGAACTCTGTACTAAAAGGAAACCCACTCTGAACTATCTCAAGGTTTGGGGTTGTAGGGCTGTTGTGAAACTCCCTGATCCAAAGCTTAAAACTTTGGGTGAAAGAGGCATTGATTGCATCTTTGTTGGATATGCTGAGCATTCCAAGGCTTTTAGATTCTATGTTATTGAACCTAATGAATATGTTTTAATTAACTCCATAATTGAATCAAGGGATGCAATGTTTGATGAGAATATATTCTCATCAGTCCCTAGACCAAGTCAGAGGATTTTTAATGGAACTCATGACATTGGTATATCAGAGGTCCTTGATGAACTACCATCAGAGATCCCTGATGAGGTTGTGGTTCAACAACCTGAACCTGTGCTCAGAAAGAGCAAAAGGGTCAGGATTCCAAAGTCATTTGGACCTGAGTTTCAGTTACACTTAATTAAAGGAGCAAGGGATGAGGTCTCTGACCAATACTCCTATTGCTTCATTGTTGAGGATGATCCCAAGACATTTGAAGAAGCAATGAAGTCCCAGGATATTGCTTTCTGGAAAGAAGCAATCAATGATGAGATGGATTCCAACAAGGGCAACAACACTTGGG
The DNA here is from genome assembly GCA_019973895.1 of Chrysanthemum seticuspe. NCBI lineage: Eukaryota > Viridiplantae > Streptophyta > Magnoliopsida > Asterales > Asteraceae > Chrysanthemum > Chrysanthemum seticuspe. The sequence goes on from BPTQ01000007.1 coordinate 13,726,717, forward strand.
TGTTGGTTGATCTACCACCTGGTTGCAAACCTTTGGGTTGCAAATGGATTTTCAAAAGGAAAATGAAGGTAGATGGAACTATTGAAATGTTCAATGCTAGACTAGTCATTCAGGACTTTAAAATAAGTCAGGAATAGACTATTTTGATACTTATGCTCCTGTTGTTCGTATCAGTACCATAAGACTGCTGATTGCTTTGGCAACAATTCACAATCTAATTATTCATCAAATGGATGTAAAAACCGCTTTCTTGAATAGAGAATTGGATGAGGAGGTTTATATGAACCAACCTCAGGGCTTCATCATGCCTGGCAATGAAAACAAGGTATGTAAACTGATTAAGTCTCTTTATGGACTAAAGCAGGAACCTAAGCAATGGCATCAAAATTTTAATGAAGTGGTTTTGTCTAGTGGTTATGTTCCTAATCAAGCTGACAAATGTGTATATAGCAAATTTGATGAATTTGGTAAAGGAGTCATCATTTGTCTATATGTTGATGACATGTTGATCTTTGGCACTAACCAAAAACAGGTTAATCTGACAAACGAATTTTTGTCATCAAGGTTCTCCATGAAGGACATGGGGGGGGGGGGCTGATGTTATCCTTGGTATAAGGATTAAACATGAAAGTAAAAGAATTTCTATCTCTCAGTCTCATTATATTGAGAAGGTGTTTGTTAGGATTTAGTAAATCCAGTTATTGAAGTGTCGGTCACCTCAAGTATATGTAATCGTTAGAAAGCTCGTAGTCGTAGTTTAAGTTAAGTAGTATTTAGTTAAGTAACACCCTGGAGGATGGACGTGTCTTTACCCACTGTATGCCTGATCCACAACCCGTAGGTGGCGATTTGTGTATGACTATAAATACTCTCTACCTCCCTAGGTAGAGAGTTGGAGCTCATAATAATACTTTTCTCTCACTAAGTTCCCAAACCTCTAACTCTTTTTCTCTCTAAAACCTCATCTTGTACACCTACTTGTGTTTATGATATGATGTGTTTGTGAAATCCAATATGTTACAAATTGTATCAGAGCCATGGTTTGATCATCTCTCTTTCATATCCTTGGATTTCTAGTGGTTTTTAGATGGTTTTTGAGTTTGAAAAAGTTTAGTGGTTTTTACATCATTTGGATCACTTCTTGTGTTAAAGTTTGAATTTTGGGTGTACTTTTGTGTTTAGAATCATTGTAAGTGCTTGGATTTTGATTTGGAAAGCTTGAATCACTGTGGGTGGACGTGTTTTGGATTGAAAAGTATGTTTTTGAAGTTTTTCTTGCTAGCGACTTGGTTCTCGTAGTGTTTTTCATCGTAGCGACTTGCTTCAGTAAAAGGTAGCGAGTTGTAGTGTTAATTGTTAGCGATTTGGTCCTAGCGACTTGTCTATTGAGACAAGCCGACAAACAGTACAACTTAGTGGATTCTCCACTACGGCTAGCGACTTGGTGAAGTTAGCGACTTGCTTTCAATTTTGTTAGCGACTTATACTTAGTATTCTTAGCGACTTGGTGTTAGCGACTTAGACCTTAGCGAGTTGCTCTTTAGCGAATTGACTGTGTAGCGACTTGGTGCTTTAGCGACTTGTGTCCAGCGACTTGGGTCTTAGCGACTTGGTTCACAGGAAATTGAGATCTTAGCGAATTGCTACTTAGCGACTTGGTGCTTAGCGACTTGGTTCAAGAATTCTTAGCGACTTGGTTGATTTTTGTTTGTAATACGGTTTTCTCTTGATTTAGTAAAATCCCGTGAAAGAATCTATTCCCCTGTTTAATCATAGAGTTATAAAATCCCGTGTAATCTGTTAACATGTCTAGCAACGTACCTACAATCATCTCCACTGTTGCTGAGGATGTTCAAGCAGCTGGTTCAGATACTCGTCTACCTATGCTTGACAGAGCTGACTACGACTCTTGGGCTCAACGAATCAGATTGTACTATCTTGGAAAGGAAAATGGGGTCAACATTCTCAAATCCATTGATGAAGGACCTTATCAGATTGAGACAACAAGAGACATAATTGATACAGCTGCATATGGAACAATGATCTATGGATTAGACAGACCAAAGACGTATGATGAGCTCAATGATAAGGAGAAAAAGAGATTCGATGTCGATATCAGGGCTTCAAACATTATACTTCAAGGTCTTCCAAAGGATATCTACAAGCTTATCAATCAGAACACCAAAGCCAAGCCTGTTTGGGATAATGTCAAGATGCTTCTCTCGGGTTCTGAATTAACTAAGGAAGACAGAGAATAACAGTTGTATGATGAATTTGAGCACTTCAATATGAAACCAGATGAGAGTATCTATGAATATTATGTGAGATTCCACAAGCTTGTGAATGATATGAGGAATATCAAGATGACTATGCCAAATATTCAACGGAACTCAAAGTTTGTGAACAACATGAATCCCGAATGGCACAAGTTCGTCACCTCTGTTAAGCTAACCGAAGGATTGAAGAATACAAACTATGAGCAACTGTATGCCTTCCTTCTTTAGAATGAGAGACATGCCATGTTTGAAAAAAGGATTCTTGATCAGTTCAAAACCAACCAGGGATAAACAAGCTCAACAAATGATTCAACAGCTTTTTACACCAATGTTGGAATTACCACCAAAGCTTCTCAAGTCATACCCATGGGTAATGGTAATTACAAGCTCATCCCTGATCCAGCATATAAGCCTCCCGACTCAAACACACTCATGGAAAACTTCATCAATCAACTTTCTCTCATGGTTAGTCAAAACATGAACTCTCTCCCACACACCAACAATAACCTCAGAACAGCATCCAATCCACACAATCAAGCTACGGTCAGAGATGGGAAGGTTATGGTAAAACCAGTTCAAGAAAGGCAGTATGAACAGGGAAGAGGTGGAGTTGGTAGAGGTTATTTTGCAAATCAGAATCGGGGAAGGATTGGAAATCAAGGTCAAGCAAAGCCAATTAAGTGCTACAACTGTGGTGGTGAGGGACATATTGCTAGGAACTGCACATCTCCAAAATGTCCACAGAATGCAGAATACTTCAGAGACAAGATGTTGCTTGTGCAAGCTCAGGATAATGGAGCCGCTTTGGATGAAGAGGAGTTGTTGTTTCTTGCTGAGAGAAATGCCCAAACCTATGATGCTAATGTTGATGAACAGCCAATTCAGGAGATAGGTCATAATCATCAAAATGCCTTTCAAGTAGCTGACTGTGATGCATTTGACTCTGACGTCGATGATGAACCTACTGCCCAAACAATCTTCATGGCTAGCATCTCACCTATGGTCTCTCCAAAGGTCTCTCCACCACAACAAGCTGGTCCATTCAAAGACAAAATCATTTCAGAGGTATTAAAACTATATGATGATGTTGATGAGCAAAAGATGCATAATAAAGTACAATCTCTTGAAACTTATGAATCAGATATGATGATGAGGGTAATAGCAATATTGTCCCATATGATGAATATGTGAAGCAAAGTGAAAGTGAGGTTGTACCAAGTAATGCATCTTCCGCAGTCAATGATGACTATGTTTTGATGAATACATTGCATGTGCCCCTGATGATTTTGTTATCTCTGAACTGAATGCCTATAAAGAACAAGTTGCTATCTATGAACAACGTGCTAAGTTTGAGTTAACCACCCGTGAGCAGGAAATGGATGACCAAATGCGTACAATTATTAGAAAAAAGTAATTTTAGAAAAGAAGTAATAAAACAATAGTTAAACTCCTTACAAGAAAAGCTTTCTAAAACTGCTGAGCAAAAACAAGAACTTCAAGAAAATGTTAAAATGCTTAAGCAAGAATTCAATGCTAAGGAATCAAAACTTTTGAATGATTTTTCTAATCTAAAAACTTTGAAAAACAAGCTTGAAAATAAGTTGTACTGATAAGGTTTTAAAATGTACCTTTTTGAGGGGTCGTTTAAGCCTTTATTTGATCACTTTTGTATCCGTTATTACTTAATATCGTTCCTTTTCACTTTTTAGGTCTCTTGAAGGCAAATTGCTGGAATGGCACTTATTTGGACGAAAAGGCGCGGATATACGAAGAAAATGGCCAAAGTCAAGAATTGAGACACTCAAGCTGCTGAAATACAAGGTAACGGCGTCACTGCTTAACTACGACGCCGTCGGAGCACTTCTGTGACGGCTCAGTAGCCAAATTTCTTATTTTCAAGTGACGGTGTCAGGCTTTAAAAGAGTAGGCCGTCGCAACTCAGACGGCCTAGATTTGATCCAGACGGCGTCAGAGACTAAAGGGGACGGTGTCACAAGCACAAGGTGACGCCGTCGCAAGACTAACGTGGCCAAGACGAAACCCTAATGACGGCGACCCGACGGCGTCACAAATCATAAGGTGACGTCGTCGCGATTGTAATATTATATATAGAATCCGAATTTTTCAGTTTTAGTGTGTAGTCTTTTGGAGTAAAAACCTAAACCGAACCAAGGCTGTCTTGTACAGTATTTTAAGGTTCCAAACCCTATCTTACATCAAGATAAGTGTTTTACTTCATTAATTCAATTATGTCTTCAATTATTTGTGTGTATGCTTGCATGTTCTCCATGTCCGGCTAATTTACTTGTGTGTTTGCTTAGGGAATATGAAACTTAATTATTGAATATTGATTGGTTGTCTCTTATCTTAATTGTTAATGATCTAGTAATGCGATAGGTCATTCGTTGTGTAATTAATGCTTGATTAATCTTTGTGAACCTTGGACTATAACACTTAGAGCAGTTGTAGGCTAAACCATCCAAAGAGTGCCTTAGAGTTAGAGTTTATAATTCCTAGAGGTTTTTGTAGACGAGACCCTTTGGTAAGTTCAAAGAGTTAGGGACAAATGCATACCCTACGACTTTAGACACACAACGCGATTAAGAATAAGGACGTGACAATTCAACCATCAATAGGAGATAATTAAGGAGTAATAAAATCTAAGTGAACACATCTTTAAACTATCATACGAGCACACAATAATTAGACATAGACTACATACACCTTAGATTAGATAATTAGACAAGTAGAGTAATCGGTAGAAATACCAACCCCCAAATCCATACCCCGAGATTCGTACCTTTCCATTTTCTAAAAAACATAAAAAGATAAAAAATAATCTTCCTCAACCCCAACCTTAGCGTAGTAACTTCTCACTAGCATTCCTATTCCCCTAGAGAACGATATCAATACCTGTGGCTTACCCTAATACTACACTACAACGATTAGGTTCACTACCTAGGGTGTTATAAAAATTGCTCGAAGAAAAGGAAGTTCCTTTGACCCCGAACGACGCGCGTAGCGTTATCATGTACGTACAAGGGAATACCATTCAGACTGCTCACTTGATCACTAAGCATAGATTCTTAAGCTATAAGCATAGCATTCCCATTGTTGAGGAACCAAATCCAGAGGTCATTAAAAAGGCTAGAGCTGGTCATAAGGTACTTTATGATAGTAATGAAATCCTTAAGCCTAGGCAAAAACCTAGTTGCGCTGAGGGCACTAAGGAAGATAAGAAATCAGATGAAGTCACTAGGGTGAAAATGAATAAGAAGCTAGAAGATCCTGAGTGTAAAATGAATAATATAACGATCAAACCTCATGATTACACTAAGGAAAATTGGATATCCTTAAACAAGTTTAAGCCTCAGACTCTATTAACCCCTGAACAAGTGTTCTGGAAAAAGGATATGGATATGCAAAAAGCTGAAAATCTTGTTGAAAAGAATCCCCCTTGTAGGAAATTCCCTAAAGCAACTATGTATCCTCCTAATGCACCATTGCATTTAGTTCCTAGATCTATTGCCACTAATAGCAAGACCTTAATCAGCATATATGTTGTTTATCAGCTGTTTGTTGATTTTGAGAAAACGTGTAAGAAGAGAATCACACCTACAGGGATAACTGAGGGGGAAAGGGGTTTTGAGCAAACTAAAGAATGCTATTTAACTGAGGTCATGCTTTTCTTTAAACAATTAAAAGGTTAATTTGAGAGTCTTCAAAAAGGGATAAATTCATATATTAAAGAAATGGAAAAGGAATTTGATGCAATGATAGTTGAAGTCAATGATTATGAACAGGAACTCAAATATAATAAAGTTGAAAGGAAGAACTTGCATATCTTAAATGAGAATTTGATTTCGAGTTGTGTTGCTCAAGATGTGTTTTATACTGTTACTAAGCACTCTATTACTACTTCTCGATTTCATGAATTATCTATTGCATTGAAAGTTTCCCATGATCATGTCATTGAGCTTGAAAACAAAAAGTCATAACTAAATGAGAAAATTGATCAGGATGATCACGATAATTTGGTAAAACATATTTCTAAACTAGAAGTTGAACATTTTGATTTGCAACTAAAATATCAACATCTTAAAGAAAATGTCAAAACCTCAAATATCAAGACATCCTCAGATGCTCCAGAGTTTGATGCAATTTTTCAGATAAACAAACGTGACGAACAGATTCAAGCTCATTGTAACACGATCAGAAAGTTGAAAGCCCAAATTTCACAATTAAAGGGTGAAAAGAACAATGTGACTGGCTCCCAAATGCCTCATCCTTTAGATTCTCAGTATTCTCAAACTTTTCATCTTCAAAACTTGGTTGATGTTTTACAAAAGGAAAACGAGAGTTTTCTAGAAGAAAATGAAAAAATTAAACGACACTTTAAAGAGTTATATGATTCAATGAAAGTCACTCGTGACAAAAACAACGAAAAACTAACTTCTTTACAAAAAGAAATTGAGAATCTGAGAAGTCAGGAAAAAGGGAAACTGCCACTTGTTTTTAATGAGAATGTTGAATCAAAGTCATCTACAGACTGCAAATATATTGTGACTGTTAAATACATTCCTCCTCATCTTAGGAACAATGAACTTGTGTTTCGTAACTACTTCGCTTACCTTAAGGATAGTCTAGAATGTCTCCGTGAGATTGTGGAAGAGGATTTCATAAATAAACCTCTTGATAGAGAAATTAGGTTTGCTTGGATTCAGGCCAAATGGTCTCAGGAGATGCTAGAATGTTTAATTGCAACATGTCCTAAATCCTTAGGTGCGAAAGGTAAAGCTGTGATGCCTTGTTCTATGCCTAGTGCCAAGCATACAAACCATTCTATGCCCAGTTTTAAGAAAGTGAACACTAATGTGCCTTCAAGTAGTTCAGATCCATGCACGTCTAGTTCAGGAATGCAAAAAGTAGATCAACCAACTAATGTTCCCATAATTCCCTCTACAGGAGTAATCAGTGACATAAAATCAAGCGGGTCAAAGCCTCCAGGCAATACCAAGCAAGATAGGACCTCGCAAGCTAAGAATGTGCATTGGAAGAAAGTAGAAGACCACCCTAGAAACTTTAAGTTTGAGTTGAATAAAACGAATCGTGTTGATTCTAGTATTAGCCATAGGCGTACTGTAATTAATTCGAATTCTGCTACTATCTGCAAACCTTGTAATGATGACTGCTTGATTTCTGTTACTAATCATGAATGTGGTGTGAATGTTTTGTCTAATGCTATCAAATGCCCAGTTAAAATTGTTAATGTTAAAAATCAAGCTAAGAAGGCTAAAAGGCAAAGGCGAAAGAAAGTTAGAAAACAGTGGAAACCCACAGGGAGAAAATTCAGTAATATATGTTATCAATGGATACCTACTGGCCGTAAGGTTAATGAGTTTTGCCCTAAATTTGCTAATACAATGCCCACTAGAAAATGGATGCCTACTGGTAGAACTATTCCCTTAAGAAGTAACATACTTTGAATAGGTCAAATACGGACACTAGCACTGCATCTATTTCCAATGATTCCATTGTTTCTGCTTCTGATGTGGGTGTTCCAATCACTGTTACTAACCAAGTGAAACCCATTATTGCATGGGGTTCTCAATTATCCAGTTATCCACTCTTATCTGTGTTCAACTGCAGATTGTTCAAATCGTTCTGTAGTACCTGGACTCAGGCTGTTCCAAGCATATGATTGGAGATCGCTCGCGGCTCATGAACTTTGTGAGTAAATTCATCGGGACTGTTAGAATTGGGAACGACCATTTTGGAGCAATTATGGGTTATGGAGATTATGTGGTTGGTAAAAGTGTAATCTCCAGGGTATACTATGTGGAAGGTCTTGGTCATAACTTGTTCTCTGTTGGTCAATTCTGTGATTCCGATCTAGAAGTGGCTTTTAGAAAACATACTTGTTTCGTTAGAGAACTTGATGGTGTGGAATTATTAAGAGGTACTCGTGGTTCTAACCTATACACCATCTCTATCGAAGACATGATAAAGTCTTCTCCAATCTGCTTGCTGTCAAAGGGTTCTAAAACATTGTCACGATTATGGCATCGTCGTCTCAATCACTTGAACTTCGACACCATTAATAACCTTTCCAGAAAGGATATTGTCAGAGGCTTACCCAGATTAAAATATGAAAAAGATCATCTTTGTTCAGCTTGCCAATTGGGAAAAAGCACGAAATATGCCCACAAACCAAAACCTACAAACTCAGTAATGGAAGTTCTTCATACCCTTCATATGGATCTGTGCGGACCAATGAGAGTGCAAACGATAAATGGGAAGAAATACATTCTAGTAGTTGTTGATGACTACTCAAGTTTTTGAGGACAAAGGATGAAACTCCAGATGTCATCATCAAACTTATCAAACAGATTCAGGTTCGACTCAACAATACTGTTAGAATTGTTCGAACAGACAATGGCACAGCGTTTGTTAACAAAGACTTAATTCAGTTTTATGAAAGTGTTGGAATCAGTCATCAAAGAAGTGTTCCATGAACTCCTCAACAGAATGGTGTAGTTGAAAGATGAAATCGAACTCTTGTGGAAGCCGCAAGAACAATGCTAATTTATTCAAAGGTTCCAATGTTTCTATGGGCTCAAGCCATTGTCACTGCTTGCTACACCCAAATTCGTTCCTTTATACACACCTCTCATGGAAAAACTCCATATGAACTTGTCCATAAACGAAAACCTGATCTATCCTACCTTCGTGTGTTTGGTGCTTTATGCTATCCAGTAAATGACGGTCAAGATTTAGGTAAATTAAGAGCTAAGGCGGACATTGGAGTTTTTGTAGGTTATGCATCAAACAAGAAGGGTTACCGAATCTGCAACAAAAGAACTCGAGATATCATGGAAACTATTCACGTCACGTTCGATGAGCTCTCCGGGCAAATGGCTCCAGGACAATCCAGTTCTGGACCCGCATTTTAACCTTCATCAAGTAGTCCTATCAGTTCTACCCTTGTCTCAAATCCCTCACCAGCAACTCCTTATGTACCTCCATCAGAAGATGATTTAAAGAAATTGTTTGATCCAATGTTTGATGAACACTATGAACCAAATGCTAATGATATGTCAATTTCATCAACAGAGGCTGCTCCTATCCCTGTCAATGAAGTCAACCCTTCAGTTTCAATATCATTAAGTCAAGAAGCGCATGCTGCTGACCACTCTGTCTCATCAACAAATCATCAATCATCGAATGTACATCATGGAATTGTTTCTGGCACCCATGATGAAGTTAATCCCTTTGCTACTCCCGAAGATGCTCCATTTGAAAACATATTTGCTCCTGAATTATCATCAGAACCATCTTCATCAGGAGATATCGACTCTGCTACGTTAGTTCCTCAACAACAACCACATGAACACCTTAGAAAGTGGATACATGATCATCCATTGGACAACGTCATTGGAAACCCTTCTCGTCCAGTATCCACAGTGAAACAACTTGCAACCGATTCCTTATGGTGCTTCTTCAACTCCGTACTCTCTAAGGTCGAACCAAAAGATGTTAAAACTGCCATGAATGAAGATAGCTGGTTCAATGCCATGCAAGAAGAAATTCATGAGTTTGATCGACTAGATGTATGGGATTTAGTACCTGCTCCATATTGTGCTATGATCATTGCTCTAAAGTCACTACTACAAAATGAAGTTAAAGCGACATGGATGAAGTGTTGTATTATGTGTTTAAAATGTTGCATTATGCATAATGTGACACTTTATCAAGTGCTACGTTATGCAACGTTGCCTTAGGTATAAGCGACACTTTCAATTGGAATGTGCAACATTTTTTGAATGTGTTGCCTATATTTACCAAATGTGATAGTTTAAAGTGCAACACTTTTTATACTCAATCACAACACTTTTTATACTTAATTGTGACACTTTCACACTCAATTGCAACACTTATTACAATAAAAAGCAACACTCTCTATAACAAAGTGCAACACTTTTTACATTATAATGCAACAATTTTAAGCTTAAGTGCAACACTTTTCAAAATGAAATGCAACATTCTTTCACACAACCACAACACTTTTAGATTCAAGTGCAACATTTTCTCATTATTAAAACTAAATTTGCAACACTTTATTCTTTGAAACGCAACACTGCTAGTTCTTTTCGAGTGACACTTTTATAAATGATTAGTAACACTTTTGTTTCACACAATACAATGCTAAACATGTTATATTTGTGTCAAACGCATTCTTGGAAAAGGTCTGATAATACATTGATAATTAACATTTGTTCAACCACATACATAACAAAATACCGTAGATAACATCGTTGTGTAATTTGACAAAATTGTTTAACGTAAGATAAACAACATAAAACTACTAGTGAACAAAAGAAAAAAGCAACATGTAACCCTAGACATCTTGAGTTCATCTTTGCAAATCTCCGGCTTGAAGTACTATGAAACGATGTTGCCTGGTCCAAACGAAAACGATAGAAAATATTGTTAGTTTACACCGTCATATAAATATCCAAATAGAAGACGACCAAATCTCTACAATAAAGTACATTCCAAAATAATTTAAGATAAAACTATTAGCCGAAAAATAGATCACTAAACTGCATAGCAATAATATAAGTAAAAAAAATCAATATAGTGTAATATCAATATAGTGTAAAGCTCAGCGCCTAATATGTCTAGGACTGCCCAGTTCCACAAATTGAACAATTCTCGCAAAATCGTTTTCCATTTTCAAACAGAGATTGGTGCTTGAAATGCCATAAGGAAAACTCTTTCCTGAATGAAAATGAAAATGAATGGTGCCCAGCTGCTATATCAATATCCACTGGTTCCAAAAAAAGTGCATGTCATCCGGATGTGTATCTACCACTTTCGATGATTTACATCCAATAAAACTGAATGGTGAATGTTGGAACATAAGTTGTCATTGATCGAGTGTTCCTTCATCCAAAAGTGACATCTCAATTAAAAATGCACAAACTTTATGGTAATATTGTCTGATTGTGTTTTTCTCAAATCACCAAAAGAGAGATCATATCATCCGATATGTATGCTTCAGATAACTATGTTACTTCAAAAATAGATAAAATGAAGACAGGTGTTTGGATATGTTTTTTAAACAGTTTCTAGTGTTTGAATATACTACTGCTTATGCCTTCGGATAATCCGTTCAAACCTAGTTGCGATAAAACCGATTGTCACATGATAGAGTTGTATTACTTGTCCTATTCAGCACTCCTATTTACACTAATTAGTTGAACTACATTTTGGGCCGGATAACACTTGTTCCTAATTTGGATCTACATAACCTTACACCAAGTGCAAAGGACCAAAATAGTGACAATAGTTCAACAGCTACGGCCTACACCAAATGAAAGTTCTATAATTTGATGATACAACATTCTAATAAACAGGCCAACCTTTTACATCCTAATCCTAATCCTAATCAGAGGGGGGCGGGGGGAAAGTTACTGAAAGTCATGTAATTTTATTTGTTCAGTAGTTTTATTGCTTGATGTTAAAAGTTAAAACTATGCTAAGTTAGCACATTTCTTCCTGAACAAAACATATGCTTTTTTACACCACAAAGTACCTATATCATTGACTACTAGAGTCTGAATCACTTAGTGGTTCTCTACAAGCTACTTCAAGGGTGTATGGTCTACCAAGATGGTTAGTACAAATTATGCCTATACAAAAGGTAACTAACATGCAAAATCTCATAACAGTTCTATTAATTCGAAAAACATTTATTTCTTTATAAAGGTAAAAGATAAAATAACGTGATTGTATCCCAAGTTATGACAGTATCTCATAAAACACAAAAAAGCACATTGCTAAATTCAAATTAGGAATAAAAATTGATTATAGATTAGCAACTAATAGTCAAAATCTTATTAGACTAGCACAGTCCGCTTCAACTAGAACACCAAACAAATCAAAATTTTACCCATTTACTCAAAATCGAACAATTATCATAACATTAACACACATAATAGACATTTCAGTTGTTTACCTTTGATAGCGACAAAAATGAGGACCCACAAGGTGAATTGCTAATTAGAAACAGATAGGGGTGATGGGGTATATGCTCAATTGGTATTTGTTCACTATTCAATGAGTGAGGGTGGTATAGATTTGCGATTAGGAAGATTGGGGATTTATCGGAGCAGTTTGTTAACTGTTATCAAACAAGAATTATTAGTGAGTATTTAACTATTTATATGTATCTATGTTAGGGGGTGTTTGGTTAAGTTTAAGTTTACGTGGGTACCCGCGCATTGCGGCGGTGGGTACCCTGAAATAAATTTTTCTGGTAAATCGTGTATTTTAGTTTATTATGTTTTTTTTTTACAATAAATTTACGGATATCAAGAATTTCATTTAGCCCGTGCCCGTTCGGGCTCGAGCCTTTTAGCCCGTGCCCGTTCAGGCTCGAGCCCGTTTGGCCGTTGCTTGTTCGGGCACAAGCCCATTTTGCTCGTTTCCCGTTCGGGCTTTAATATTTGTATAATGTTCTTTATTATTTGTATTAGTGACATTTAATGCAGGGTACCCGCGCGTTGCGGCGGCAGGTACCCTGAAATAAAATTTTCAAGTGAATCATGTATTTTCGTTTATTATGTTCCTTTTGACAATAAATTTACGGATTTCAAGAATTTTGTTTATTATTTGTTTACATTAATTAACAATTAAAATCAAATTACTATAACTATAAAAGATTCGGGCTTGACTCACAAAAATTGAAAACCAAAATCGAATCAAATAAAAAAACTGCACCGCATTTGTAACCGAATCGAATTGGTCAAAACCGAATCTAACCGAATTAAATATTCGATTTTTGGTTGGGTTATGCTTTTGGCAAAGTGAAAACCGAATAAACAGAACAACACGATAACCGAACCTCACAAATATATATAGTCGTGACAAATTAGCCAAACAATAAAACTTGCTAATTTTTTTAAGAGAAAACTGACAATCTAAAAATATATAAATACAACTATCGCATGCATTTGTCTTAAAAGGTACTTAAATCCAACACAAGCCGGTTAAACCACAAATTTCATATGTACATTTTCTTTTAAAAAAGTTAAGCAACATGTTCATTAATAACCCAAATTACTAAATCCAATTCAAAATGATTTAAGTCATTCAACTATGTTTGTTTACCACTAAATATCGAGAATGGGTAATTATTAAGTTCGGCCCATATCCAACAAATGTTCGCTGTCTAGAATACTTATGATGTTGGCTAACTAATAAGGGTCTTGGATACTTATGTGACATCCCAAATCTAAATACTTCTAGTTGCAAATTCATCGACGCCACTCACCATAGCCTTAAAATCCATAATGATTGATGGCTTGTCGTTTTCGATCATGGTGGTTTTATGGAGTGAGCTAAAACAAACTAATTAATCGGTAAAAAAGATACATAAAATATAAAAGCATTAGGCGGTTTGTAATGGGAGTATAACTCGCGTGAGACCCATGTGTGTTAAGCCACTACAATTACAACCTATTAAGTCAAGACCATGACATAAGCAAAAAACACCTAATTGAGTCAATATTAGTCGTTTTACGTATGTTAAAAGTACTGGTTCATTAATACATTTAATCTTAATATGTCTGGTTCAAATGTGTTTTTTTACTTACCCCAATAGACCCGACCTGAATAAACCCAAACATAACCGACTACATCCTATAAACACCATCACCCGCCTATACTGGTTTCTAGTAGGTGGAAAAATATCATAATTAATAACCAACAAGAAAATATTGATGGACTTCGGCTAAATAATTTTGTGACCTCGGTAAATCCTAAAAATCACATGATCAAGGGTCAGTTAAGCAAGTGTCGAGGCATTAGCGATTTTATTATGGGTTTTCACCGGTGGTAATCATACAAGTTGGGAGTGTTTTCGTCAATCTTGTCGTACTAATTATTCGTAGTGGCACCGCGCCACTACCTGGTTAGATAGTGTTCTAACAGGTTATGTTTCATGTGTTAGGTCGTGTGTTGTGATTGTTTTCTAATCTGTGTCATATCTTAGTATGTTGGACATTCAATCACCTTGGGATATCCATGTGTCCTAGGGTCGGTTCATTGGTTTGTTATGCTCGGGCCCATGTAGTTTAGCATATATTTCCTTTCAAAAAAAAACATTAAAAATCACAACTAAAATGGAAAATAACAAAAATACGTGTAAATTCAATATTAAGGGTCCAAACGTCTAGCATATTAGAATTTGTTGGGTACCCCTATGGTTGGTTGTCACGACATTGGGCTCAATGTCGGCTTTCCATCTATACAAAGGGACCCTTCAATTTCAAACGAATTAAAAGTTGACGCTTTTATAGTACAAATGTTTTTCATATGCACAATCTCACTGAACCATGAAAGAGTCTCCTAAATTTTCAATATACACCACATCTTAACAACATATGAGTGAACATATTCTTACATTCTCAGGATGTCATGTGATAGAGATTAATATCCTACTAGGATATTGTTTGCCTGCCATACGATGTGGAAATTTTATCATTGTTTTTTCGTGTGCAAATACCAAACTCCACTCGAGCTAAGTGCAAGCAATATGAGAATTGAGAGGAAGTTCTCAATTATAGGGAACCACATTATAGGGACCAATTATTCAATCAAACAAACTTAATGTGGACTTCGGCATAAGTTTGCTTACAAGCATCTATATCACATTTTAGAATGTAAAACCGGCACATATGTATACATATCAAACAGAAAATACTTAGAATTTAATCGAAAATGTTTTGACATAAATTATGATTAGATACTTGCAATCTTAACAAAGAGATAAACCTATAATAAATTTACATAATTACCTTAAAACATAATGTGAATTGTTTAGACATTAATAATATTTGGCATATCCATGTTTATGTTATAGTTCTTATATTTCTTAAAAAAATTGTGTCTTTGGACTAGATAATGAACTTTTCATTAATCGAGAAAAACAACTTTATATAATATATGACCATAACATTATTACACGTAGATGACTCTAGTGAAGCGCGGACAAAACAATCATCCATAACCATAATTAAGCAATGTCATTTGCGTGTGATTGTTCCCATTGTTACAACTCATGACTCAATTTTTTCTAAAAGGATAGTTTGGCTATAATTTTTGTAGCCAATTGGTTACAATTTTTAACAAAAGATACACAAGAAATGATTCATGGACCTCAAAAAAGACTCGGAACTTACAAAAGGACTCAAGGCCCACAATTTATAACATAAATTATAGCCAATTGACTAGACAAAAATTGTAGCTAATATATATTTATTTTCTTCTAATATTGTAAACTACACTTGAGTGTCATAAATTTTTCTAACAAATTATTCAACTTATTGTAATTGGTATAAGCCTTAAAGAGTCCATGTAAAAAGCCCGCCAAAATGTAATTTGATGGTCATTTCATAGCCCGCTAATTTCCCCGCCAAAGTAAATGCCCGCCAAATTATTCACACCCATAGTTGGCAGTTAGACACCACGTTTGTTCAGCTCCATTCTCAGCCACATACAAGGGTCCAAACCATGATAACCCACAAACACCACCATTCTGACAGCGTCACCACTACCATCACTTACAATTTGATGATTTTGGGTGGTTTACTAGACTTCTTCTCAATATACACCTAGTCATATTTTGAGTGGACAAACAGGCAACAAGCAAGTCACCTACGAACAAAACAGGGTATATATATCTCTCCATTCACTGTTTGTTGCATAGTAAATTTCATTACTTGGTTGTCTTTGTTTGCTACTTACACATTTGCAAATTGTGAGTGCCAAGTGTTTGTTAAAATGTCTAAATGGAATTTTAGCAATAAATTCTGTTATATGAGTTTATGTCTGCGTTTTTATACGTATATTCAATGAATATTGGGGAATGATTTCGTCTTAATTCATGTAACAAAATAAACGATGATAGTAGCCTCTGTTTATTGGTTCCCTTTGTGTTATCTAACTTATCTGCTAATTGGTTCTGCTCTCATTTTTAACAGTAAAAATGGGTATATGCTCTTATTTCTATGTTGGTTAGACCTGTTACTTCTCTAATTGCTTCAATAAAAAAAGATGGAAACTGAAAAGAAAAAAGGTTAAAAATTCAACATCCTTGTGTTAGGAAAAACATTCACACATCGGTTCCATCTCGTGACCCTTTACTTATACAACATGCCCATATCCAAACAGTTTGAAGCACTGCAAACAAACACAAAACAATCATTCTGCTATTGATATTAGAATTAACTAAACCAGGAAATAATGGCTATCTTGAGTAGTTGCCTATGCTACTAAGCCAGGGAGAGACACTTTGCATTCTATCCCGCAAACAGCTAACGCACTCCCCCCTCAAGTACAAATTGTCGTCATTGTGGTGCTATAAAGCTATACTCTGAAATGACCAATTTTTGTTTGCAAGGATGGTCGCATTGTGATTACCTACAATGAGCTTTCTGGTAATCTGAGACAAAGTGCTACAAAGTGCTACAACAAAGTGCTACAACTATTTTCTCTTTGCAAGTGTCCCTCAACCCAAAGTGCTACAACATGTGAAACCCAAAGTGCTACAACTATTAAAAGATGCAAAGATTATCCTTAAAACAATCCCTTCACAAGATCAAAGCGTGCATAGAGAAAATAGTTGCAATGACATTGAGGTCAAAACTTGTAGCAATCCTTCCAGAAAGATAGAGTATTATTACGGTTGCTATGACTCATTACTAAACAACACCAACCGTTGTTCATTTAATATGTACTAACAATGTTTTAATTGATGGAGTAGTGTCTTTGTCACTAAGGTAGAACTTGCAATGAGTAAATGGTAAATGTGATATAGTATGAAAAAGGCTCGTTTAATGTGAAAGGTAACATTTTATATGCAATTTTAATAGTCTCTTTATTTTCAGCTATCTTTTGGTAATGTCGTCGAGGATGGATAATAGAATTAGCATTAGAATCTGCAATAATATCCAACAAGCTGAGGATGTACTTGAGTTGGGCTTAAATCAATCTGATGACGGCGAAGGTATATTGTATTTATGCATGTTGTGTGTTTATATGGTTCAATATAATCCTTTACTCGTTCACAAGATTTATTGATTCCAATCATTTCTTTATAGTACAAGTGATTGGACACAGAAAAGTTAGAGGACAAACATCTATGCAAAAAATCTGGGCATAACCTGATGGTGATCGTGTTAGTGTTTCATTCAACGGAAATGGACAACCCGTTGATAAGAAAACAAGCAACAAGTTGAGCCATTTCATACGATCCCTTGTAAAGAGTGGAAAGTATTGTCCGCTTCACAAACCATGGCCTAAAGTTGGCATTGCCAAGAAACAAGCTTTGCTAGACATCTTAAACGTATGTTAGAAAACATTCATACTTAACTAACTAGTGTAAGTTTCCACATGTAATTACATTTTTTTTTTCTTTTATTTTTAAGGATAGGTTTGATCTTCCCCGAGGTTCTGATGATTGGATTCTAAATTCCTTTGGGAAGAAGGTGAAGAGTTGGAGGGCTAGAGTCAAGGAAGGCTATTATGATCCATCTTTGTCATTTGATGAACAAGTAAATTCCAAGCCAAAACAAGTGCGCCTCCGTGACTGGAAAAAGCTTGTTAGGACATGGAACAAAAAAAACTCTAAGGTATGCAAATTGATGGTATGTTAAGATAAAAAACCTGTCTCTATGCTTTTTTTTTTTAATATAAAAATGGAGCCTATTAGGATTGCTTATTGAAACTAATAGTAGCACTTTTAATAAGCAAACCCAAACAGCCCCACAAATCATGAGTAATAAGTCTACGAGTAATATTAAGTTCTAGCCAACTAAAAAACATCACAAGTGTACATGTCGAATTCGTCACCTCTGCATTAAATGTATCATATAGATGTGTAAGCTCTTAGCTAAAACTACTGAAACACGTTACAACTGAAACCCTACCGAAAGTTGTAAACAATTTGTTGCACAAACGATACTTGGAAACACTTTTTTGCTAAGACATGAGCTGAGTTAAAGCCTATGCCTCTTGATTAGTGGTATATGCGTATAAAGATCATTCGGCTATCTTATCAATTATTGATCTTTATCAGTTAGCTTCAAGAGAAAAATGCATGGTAGTACAGAATCTTTAATTCCTTACCGACCAGCTCCATGAGAAAAACGCACGGTATTACAAAATCTTTAATTCCTTATCGACCAGCTCCATGATCAAACCAGTTTCAACCTTTTATGTAAGTAGCATCTCAAACATCCATAGCAAAGTATTATCACATACCCTCTGTGGATTCCCTGTAAGTACGTAAGTAACCCCAGCTTAGCAACACACAGTATAATGATATGATAACAACATTACCACAATTTCCATTCTTTCTTACTCTTTATTACTTGAAAACCACGATTCACAACTATTCATCACATACTAATATAGTTATTATTAAGAATTTAACATCTAGAAACAAGTTAAGAACTAAATGTTACAATTTTTATACCCGTAACCATAAACAACTACTGTACATTATTCAGATTAATAAACCTCAAAAGCAAAACCAAAAAAAAAAATGTACCAAACATCATTTAACATTACATACTCAAAATATAGGATCACCGGGGTGGTGGTGAGTACTTGGAGAAGGAGCAGCGGCTGTGGGTAAGTGTGTTAGGGTTTTGTGAGGAGGAACATAAAGAGGGAAAAGTATAGGGCTGAAAATATTTGATTTGGTATAAGAGGGAAATGTACTGGGTTCAAAATTTTCGTGAGATATAAGCCGCTTGGTTGATGAAACCCGGTCCATAATCTTTTGGTTGATACAGGCCGGTTCCCCAAAATTATACCGGTCTTGATAACCGGACTTTATTTTATTTTTATATCTAAACCGGGTATTATGCTTAGAGCGGGTCTCAGAAAATTTGAGCGGATGAATGGAACTTTTGGAGTCCGTTTTTATTTGAAAGGGGTCTCCATGAGGAGGTCTCTATTGCCTAATTTGTAGTAGTGATTTATCAGCCTTGTTGTATCTTAGTATCTGTTTACAAAATGTAAGTCTTTATTTATTTATTTATTTATTTTTTTTACAAAATGTAACTTGTATAAACACTTCTTTAAAGTTCATACTCGATCATACAATCCATTGTTTATTCCACATTTGTTAAAAATGAAACATGGCGTTGTTTAGAACTTAAAAAGTCTTCACAGCTATACATTTGAGCATGTTTTTTTTGCATATATATACTTTTGTTGTCTGCATATATAGGTGGACTTTTTTCTATGCAATGTTTAGGCTGCTTATTCATGATTATTCATTTCCTACTTTAGAGAGTAGCTGAAAAAACTAAGGACAATCGCGCAAAAAAGAATATGGTCAAGTTACGGGTAACAAAAGTTATGCCACGGTGCGTGAAGAACTAAAGGTAATTATATCTTATTGTGTAGCTCATGATGTAAAATATGCATATGTATTGAGATTATATATTTTGTTCAAACAGAAATCTTTAACAGGGAGTGAGCTAACTAGAAAGGATTTGTTTCGTGCTTGCTTCTCAAACTACACATGATTGCAAAAATTGTCGAAACTGCAAATGCAGTTGATGGAGCATGATGATGATGCATTATGTCTTTAGACCAGTTTACTTCTACTTTTATTTCCTGTTGATGCATTTTCCATGTAACAAAATTTAAAAGACTTTTTTTTTAAATGATGTTAACTTATCAAGTTTTGTTATGGAAATGACATGTATGTTACACCTAATACAGTTGATGGTGCATGAAGATTATTGGCGTCATATGAATCCATGTCTGTTGTAGTGAAAGTTTCACTTTTTTCATAAATATTTGCAATCTTATGACTAGCCTTAAAGTGTCAAATAGAAATTATAACCTTTTTTTATCTTATAATTGTATGCACTTAAAAAGCGTGCGTTACTAAATAATAATTACAATGATCAATATGATAGACATATAGAAACCCAAAATACGACAAGTGCAGTAGCCTACATGTATGGAGGTTCTCCAAAACGTTCATTAGAAACTCTTAAATGTTGGCAAAAAACCTAAGTGCCCTTAATTTAAAATGTATGTGAACGCAACACTTTTCTAAATGTTGTGCAACACTTCTAGAAATGTTGTGTGATTGAATAAGATTTGCAATATTTTGAACCAAAGTGTTGTAATTATCTTTTAAAAAGTGCAACACTTTTATAAAGTGTTGTATTTTATTTCTAATGAATGCAACACTCATAAAACAATGTTGCGTTAGATCCTTAAATGCAACACTTACATAGTAAAATGTTGCTTTATTATTATTGAAGTCTAAAAGGCAACAATTTCCAAAAGTGTCGCTTCTAAAATGCTGCAATAGCTTCATTTTCTTGTAGTGAGTGGATCTTCAAAGTGAAACTTGATGAGCATGGTGATGTTTTAAAGAACAAGGCTCGATTGGTTGCAAAAGGATACCGTCAAGAGGAGGGTATTGACTTTGAAGAATCATTTTCTCCTGTTGCTCGTATCGAGGCAATCAGAATCTTCTTGGCTAATGCTGCAAGTAAGAACATGGTAGTCTATCAGATGGATGTAAAGACGGCTTTTCTTAACGGAGATCTTAAAGAAGTCGTATACGTCAACCAACCTGAAGGCTTTGTGAATCCATAGCTTCCTTCTCACGTCTATCGTTTGAAGAATGCTCTTTACGGTTTGAAGCAAGCTCCAAGGGCATGGTATGATACGCTATCAAAGTTTCTTCTATCTACTGGATTCAGCAAAGGAGCAGTTGATCCGACATTGTTCACCAGAAAGTCAGGCAAACATTTAATTTACGTTCAAATATATGTTGAAGATATTATTTTTGCCTCAACTAACCTCAATGAATGTGATCGTTTTTCAAATGAAATGGGTTCCAAATTTCAAATGTCAATGATGGGACAAATATCATTTTTCTTGGGATTACAAATTTCACAAAGTCCCGGAGGCATTTTTATAAATCAATCTAAATATGCAAATGAGATTTTAAAGAAATTTGGATTTGATTCTAGTGACCCTGTTGACACTCCCATGATAGAGCGTACTAAACTGGATGAGGACCACTCAGGGATCATGGTAGACCAAACGAAATATCGTAGTATGATCGGATCCCTGATGTACCTCACAGCCAGTAGACCATACATTCTGTTCGTTGTTTTTATGTGTGCTAGATATCAGGCTAAGCCTACCAAAAAGCACCTTGAAGCGGTTAAACGGGTCTTTCGGTATCTCCAAGGAACCATCAATATGGGACTTTGGTACCCGAAGGACACCGGTATGTCACTAACAGCCTATGCAGATGCTGATCATGCAGGATGTCAAGATACACATCGAAGTACGTCTGGAGGTGCTCAGTTTCTGGGTGATAAACTTGTGAGTTGGTCTTCAAAGAAGCAAATAAGTACTTCTATTTCCTCTACAGAGGCTGAATACATAGCCATGTCATCTTGTTGTGCTCAAATCCTATGGATGAGATCCCAATTATCTGACTATGGCTTTGAATTCAACAAAATCCCTCTGTACTGTGATAATAAAAGTGCTATTGCTCTCTCATGCAACAACGTACAACACTTAAGAGAAAAACACATCAGCATTCGACATCATTTCATCAGGGAGCAAGTAGAAAACGGTGTGGTGGAACTTTATTTTGTGAGGACTGAATACCAGTTAGCAGACATCTTCACCAAAGCTCTTCCTAGAGTACGTTTTGAGTTTATCCTCCCACGACTTGGTCTAAAGAGTCTTCAACCGGAAACACTTAATCGTCTTCAAGAGGAAGAAGAGGAGTAAAAGGTCTTTCTTCATCCATCTCTTATAAATATTTATTCGAAAAGCAAAATACAAAATTACAAAACCTACAAAAAGCAAATAGAAAAATATAAAACTTTCAAAAATCCATTAAAATTTGAAAAATCATGAAAAATTCCTAAAAATATTGTCTTTTTGTCATGTTTTTCTCGATTCGATAATATCTACGGTCTTTGTGCTGTCATTCAAAGAATGACACGGGGCTTTAGATGTTGTTCGAATGTTCACAAAAAAATAATAAAAATAAAATAAAAATAAAAAATAAAAAAAAAATTGAGAGAAAGTGAAAAAAAAATGGTTTATTGTCATTTCAGGCAGTAACCCGTTTTTCAAAGAAAGAACAGAGCCATGCTTTATATTGTTTTTCAAATCTCATGATCTGATTCTATAAACAATTACTTACTATCCAATGAAAACTAATTGCTTTGAAAAATAACTCGGACTCTATTTTTGTAAATCATCTGGTCTTAACGTTTGTCAAAAATACCTATCTCTCAATCAACAACTTATGACATTGATTGAGGGGGAGAATGATTTCAATTAAATCAAAGGGTTATTTGTCATACAATTGTTTTCAAAAGATAATCATGCATGTTTAATCAATGGAGTGCAAAGTCTCAAAATCCGATCCTTATCAGTTAAAATATTTTCATAATCAAGTCAAAATTCTCCTCAAAAGCTTTCAAAATCAATTTAAATCTACAGAGATCACAAATCTCAAATGATTTGAAAATTGTGATTGGGGAGAATTTGTGATTTAAATTGGATTTAAACTGATAATTCGATAAATGGTTTCATAAGTGTTTAGCAAGCGTTCCTCCCCACATGTGCCAAACGATTTCAAATTTTCCATGCACATGTTGAGGGGGAGCTTCTATTTCAAACCACAAAGAATTGAAACGTGATTGATTTGTATCTAAGTGCAGATTCCTTCTAATATGTGCAAAACTCTTTCAAACCTCGAGGCACATATTGAGGGGGAGCAAACTTTTGAAAACCTCATCCTTCCCCAATATGCTTTATCTACTTGATTTAATCAGGGAAGTAATGTTGATATCTTTTAGAAAATGGTAATCAAAGAAGTTAATTCTTCTTCTTGCCTCCGTGTGCTAAAACGATTTCAAATACATGATGCACATGTTGAGGGGGAGCTCTTTTTCTAAAATTATCAAAAACAATTCAGGTACAAAATGCTTTGATAATATATCACAAGTATCTGGATTGATTTTCAAATGGTTTTCAATTGGTTCCAATGGCAGATGAACAATACCAAATAGACCAACCAAACTTACTTTATGTATGGTGATATAAGGATGATAAGGTTAGGTATTTTTTCCCATGATCCGCCAGAACCGGAGGGATCTACCCAAGGACAATCCATTAGATAGTGTAGAAGTCCTTAGGTATGATGAAAAAAGGAGAAAAGTGAGATATAGGAAGAGTGCGGACTGAGACTGAGCTAGTACTGGAATAAACCCAACAAGGTTCTAGTTATGAAGTCTTGGTAAGCACTGAAGGGGTTGAAGAATGAAAAAGAATTGAATGTGAAAAAGGGTGAAAAGAAACAGCCCTCCATTTATTCAACCTTATGGCAGAAACCGGGTTCAATTCATATGCTACTGGTGGTTACCAAGGTAACATCGATATTGAAGACAATACGTCATGGACCCAGTGACGCACTGCACTACAACTTCCCAAGATACTCAAGTTCCTCTTAAAAGGACTTGTTTCATTCTCACGGGGAACCGACATTATCTATCGACTTTCTCTTAGAGTTTGTTGATATTGAAGAAGGAGACCCTCTCCCTAGTCTCCGGCATAGGAACCAAATATGCACAATTAAGTCTAGAGCCACGAGATCATCATATAAATCTCATTAGGACACTGTCTATGAAGACTCTCTGTTTCACACAATGTGGAAAGAGAGATTATATCTTATGAGTCCTACGCATTATCCTTATGGTATTGCCAGAACATCTGAGTGATATGCTAACATATTCACAATGAAGATGGAAAGCCTTCTGGAGCCAACATCAAACAAGCTCCTGGTGGGTGGCATGTGAGATCTATCCATTAGATCAACCATGTGACAACTGAACAGAAACAATTGGGCGATTCAATCTTTTGAATCAATCCTGGTTCAGGTTATGGATTGACGGATACCTTTGAAAAACCGGTCGTTGTGCTTAAAAACTCTTTTCTTTAGCACATCGACTGTGTACTAATATTTCAAAATAAAAGGTGTTTATGATTGATAATTGATTCTCATTAAAACCTTCGTTGCATTGCAAAAACAATTTCTATTGTGCGGTACACGTTTGTTTTTCAAATCTCTTTTCATCAATCAATGAATCTCAATTCGCTGGTTCACTCACTCTGTGTTGTCTTCTTTGAGACGTTCTGGTTTGAGAACAGCTAGAGCAGCTGCGAAACCCTGTCAAGGAAATTCTTCGGAATTATACCTTATCATAAGCAGTACTTGTACTGATCAACGGGGAACCGTGGGCCGTGTACCTCAATTCAACGAAAGTGATCAAAGACACTTTCGTGCGCTTTATTGCTAACTGTTGTATGCATGTACGCCCGACATTTGCAGCTGATCAGAATGAAGCGGTCAATCCATAGCCGCATGCTCACACAACACATTCATTTCTAAAGAAATCATGATCAGTGCATCAATGACTCTGATATTTTCACTCCATGCTTCTGCTACGCTGTTGCCAATATCATGAATCAACGAAAGCTTCCGCTACTCTGATGAGAATATATCATGATCCAGAATGTGAGCATGTCGGTCCAAATGTCACAACATCACATAATACCAACACCACAATGGAATAGTCAGAGATTTATGTTAGCTGATGATCTCAATGCTGGCTCAAAACTCATTATCACGTGGATCAGTTAAAGACCTCCACTTGGATTAACCAAACATGCAATAATGATGAATCAATGACTACGGGCTACAGAGCAAAGAACTTGAACAAGAATCCAAGAACAATTTTAATGTTATATCTATTTGTATTCAATGTATTTTGAGGTGACCTCCCTTAGGGGGAGATTGTTAGGATTTAGTAAATCCAGTTATTGAAGTGTCGGTCACCTCAAGTATATGTAATCGTTAGAAAGCTCGTAGTCGTAGTTATTATAAGTTAAGTAGTATTTAGTTAAGTAACACCGTGGAGGACGGACGGGTCTTTACCCACTGTATGCCTGATCCACAGCCCGTAGGTGGCGATTTGTGTATGACTATAAATACTCTCTACCTCCCAAGGTAGAGAGTTTGAGCTCATAATAATACTTTCATTTTCTCTCACTAAGTTCCCAAACCTCTAACTCTTTCTCTCTCTAAAACCTCATCTTGTACGCCTACTTGTGTTTATGATATGATGTGTTTGTGAAATCCAATATGTTACAAATAGTATCAAGAGCCATGGTTTGATCATCTCTCTTTCATATCCTTGGATTTCTAGTGGTTTTTAGATGGTTTTTGAGGAAATTCAATTACTTTGATTGTACTCCTGTGAGTACACCTATGGATACTTGTGAGAAGTTGATGCCTAATAATGGCAAGGCTGTATCTCAACTTGAGTATTCTAAGGTAATTGGCTGCCTGACGTATGCCATAACTTGTACAAGACCTGATATTGCTTTTTACAGTGGGTAAACTGAGCAGGTATACTAGTAATCCTAGTGCTCATCACTGGCAAGCAATTTAGATGGTACTGAAGTATCTAAAGGGAACTATGGGTTATAGTCTCTCTTATATTGGTTATCCTTCAGTATTGGAAGGATACACTGATGCAAGTTAGATCAGTAACACTGAAGACAATTCGTCTACCAGTGGCGGGGTATTCCTACTTGGTGGAGGTGCAATTTCTTGGGCATCCAAGAAGCAAACTTGCATCACCAGTTCAACAATGGAATATGAATTTGTGGCCTTAGCAGCTGCTGGTAAAGAAGCTGAATGGTTGAAAACCTTGCTTCTTGAGATTCCATTGTGGCCTAAACCTATAGCACCTATTTCTATCCGTTGTGATGGTGTAGCTACATTGGCAAAGGCTTATAGCCAGATGTACAATGGGAAGTCTAGACACTTAGGTGTCAGACATAGCATGATTCGTGAGCTTATCATGAATGGGGTGGTATCTATAGAGTTTGTTAGATCTCAACAAAATTTAGCTGATCACTTGACGAAGGGTTTGGCTAGAGACTTGGTTATAAAGTCTACTAAAGGGGTGGGTTTAAGTCTAATTTAGTCACTGAATGCTAGGACACCCAACTCCCTCCTAAGAAAACTTGCTGAGTTCAATGTGGAAAGTTGAACATTCAGTGGACTGGAGCACATGTTTTATATTACATCCCAAGGTTGTGCTCACAACCTGCTGAAAAAGAGGATGAAGTCTTTACTTCTTAATGGTTAATTTCTTTGAAAAAGTTCTTGGCACGAGCATGAATAAAGAAGAGCCACCTATGTGAATGTTGAAGTTTTGTCGCTTCAGGGAGCTTTGGACTTTTGGCTCTTACAACGTTTATGAATTTGGATATGGACACATGGCTTGTAAAGTGTCAGGCGTTTAAGTGTTTGAAAACTTATGTGTATTTTATCTTCAGATATTCAAATGGGTTGAAGGTTTCAATTCTTAGAACACCTTGATTCTCGAATATTTGAACGTGTAATGTACTAAGATGGAAATTCAATCCTCGGGATATTTTCGTTTATGCACATGCTTTGTTTGATGTTTGTTTTTCATGCAAAGGAAGTAAACTAAATTTGGGGAGGATTGTTGGAAAATTTAGTGCACTTGTGGGTTTAGTTCACACCTGGTTTTAGGTAAGGAGGTACGGAGTGTACACCCATGAGGTCCCTGACTCAATAATGGTTAGTACTGCTAGTGTATTGGTTACTACTGCTAGTGTAGTAACTAATGGTTCCTAGTGGTAGTGTATTGGTTCCTGCTGCTAATGTAATGGTTCCTACTGGTAGTGTAATGGTTTCTACTGGTAGTGTTGCAGTGATTGATTTGTCACAGCTTTGACTCATTCAAGTGACTGTTATGACTGCTTTATGACCACATTTAATTGGTCATGTAACCACTATTCCTATAATAATAGAGGCTTATTATGGGTGATTAATTGGCCGTTAATTACTCATAAAGTCCATTGATTAGGATTGAGTGTTCTCTACTATATATAGAGAATGTCATCATCAGCATGAATATAGAACAAAACGAGAAACAAACAAAAAAGCTAAAACACTTATATATGCAAGGGTTATTGATTGTGCCTAATTCAATAACTAACATTTGGTCTTAGAGATAACAAGATTCCAAGTGATATCCGGTAACCACCTAGTGGTATTGCATTGCTACTGATTATCTTTACCCTGCTTTTGGGCGAATTACCACCAACACTTTCTGCAGTATTTAACTTACGTGAAGAGTCCCCTGGCCCACACATAAGATTTGGGTAGATGATTCCTAGAGATCCTGACGAAGTATTCTATAGCAGTGAATCTCAGAACAGTTGGGTTCCTCTGTAGGACATCTTCTTGAAATGCAGGTAAGGCATTGAATTCTTGATTTGTCTGCTTTTCTTTTTGTGTTTTATCACACATGGTGGATTGGCAAGATACTATGAACATATTGGGCAGTTGAGAACTTCCATCTAGGCACTAACTTTGTAAAAGTTACATTTAAAATTCCTGAAGTTACATTTAACATTGAACTGCGCCCTAGCTAGTAGTATCATGTAGTGGGGATGTTTTATGAAGTACATTTATATGAAGCAAAGAATGACTTATGTGCGACTTATGTGCATCATGCTACTGAAACTATTAAACTCAAGTTGATAAGACAAGATCAAACCATCTCCAGCAGTTTTGCAGGCTAATGAAGTTTGGAATTTGGACTTCATAGTGCCAAAGGAATTAATTATGCCTGATTGCACTACGGACAGTTGGCGTGTGTAAGGATCATGGTTCTTTTTGGTGGCCGTCATCCTTGACTTTTTCATGTAAGATGAGACTACTTCATGTCAGGTCAAGAATGAAAAGTGTTATGCCTCTGCAGTTTGTTTGCCATGGTTGTATAAGCCATGAATGTAAGGAAGTTAGTATGAGTGTTTTATACTGTATTTGTTTTGCTTAAGTTTAGTGGATCATTTGTTCAAAAAAAGTTTAGTGGATCATGGTAACTGTCCTTGAACATTATATTATGTGTGCGTGTAGTTTAAACTAGACTGTATTGTAGTTTGTTCATTACGATATACAAAAGGCGAATATCTAGCTTGTGCCGAGAGCCCTTTCCAAGCTGCAAGTCGAAACAATATAAATTAAACTAGACTGTATTGTAGTTTGATCAGTTACCCTTATACTTTCAGATTCTATATAAATACCCTACACTGGATTGACTTTGATGTTCCTGTGAATTAGATACATTCTACATTTTACCAAAAAACGAAAACATGCATATTGAATTTCCTTGCCGAAAATTTTCACTATGTCTGCATACTTACTTTATTTTTGTTGGGAGGCGATTTCGACTTTGTGAAGCATTTCATTTATCAATTTATTGCAAATAAGTCACCCTTCATGCTCTTGTTGTGAAGATGCACAAAAATAAAACTAAGGATGATCCAGTACGGCAGTTCAAAAAAAAAAAAAAAAAAAAAAGGATGATCCAGTACGAGTCAATTTCAGTTTTCAAGTGGGTACTTTACTTTTTTTGGGTAAAGGGGAGTAATCCTGCACCCTGGTAAATAGATTAAACCAAAACGTTTGAGTACAGATGGAATGTGGCTGAAGTACCACATTAACCTCAAGCTAAAACAGCTTGATAGACAACTAACCTAGAGCTGATGACATGTCAAAGGCTCTTAACAACTCTAGAATCAATGAACCTAGAACAAGAATCAAAACAAAAAACAAGCTAACCAGCAGCTATCGTGAAAGATGAACTTCCACCTTTAGTAGAGGTAGTAAATAAATTAGCCGATTCATCAAACACGTTTTCAACACAATCATCATCACCATCTTCTTCAGTAGCCAAAGCAGCATAAACATTTGACGTAGAAACTTCACCTTCCTTAAAGGAGGAACCTTTAGACTGCAACATAGAAGACGATGTAGGCACACTACTCCTAATAGTGGCTCCCTTTTTTGGTTCACTAGTAGTCTTCTTTGGCTCATACCTGAAAGTCTGTTTGATAGAAGTACCAACCTGACTCCCTTTACCAGACTGGGCTTTAACTTTCTTCTTCTTATGACTCACCTTTTGGAAACCATTGTTATCATGCATAGTAGGAGGAGTAACGACATTTGAAGTAGTAGCAACAGGAGGAGTAAGCACTTTTTTAGTACAATGCTCATACATATGCCCAAAGATCTTACATGATGTGCACTTAGGAGGCCTCCACTCATACTCAACTCGGATAGATTCTTTAGTAAACCCATCCCCTGTAAGAGAGGGGACACCAATAGTAATAACTTCTACGAGCTCATCCTCTGAACCAACCTCGATTAAGCACCGAGCAAAACTACTTCTACCCCAAGAATCCTTACACATAGAGCTTGTGTACGAATCCAGCATAATAGGTTTGCCAATAAATGAAGCAATCAAGTTGATACCATCATCTTCAAAAACTTGAATAGGCACATCATGTAATTTAACCCATATCGGAATACGAGCCAGCTCTTCCTTACATAAACTAGTATCAATTGACCATTTCTTGAGAATGATCGGTGATTTACGTATCATCCAAGGTCCTTCTTCCAACACTGCTTCTAAACCAGCCTGAGTATCGAATTTAAAAAAGAAAAAACCTTTTGCATTCATCATGATCTTTTTCAAACCATACTTAGCCCAATTATTTCTAACATAGTATTCAACCACTGGAAACGCCATTCTATTACCAATAAAGTAGCCATATAGAGTGTATTCAAGACGTGCACTAACCTTTTCTACTACTCTGCGTGGAATAGACACGTTAACTCCTTCACAAACAGGCTCAGCAACCAAAGAACTATTAGTAGAGTGTGGAAAAGTTTGTGTATTCGCATCCACATTAACATTAGGTGTAGTATCTTTGCCACTCACATCAGAGTTAGTTGCATTAGCCTTCATGTCAAGCGTATAAGCCTCAAATAAACCACACATAGCCTCAGAAACCTGTGAACGATTTCACTATCCAAAGTAGGCCATATCGGATGTTTGCCCTCTTCAAGCTCCCTAATGAATAAATCAATATCCGATGCAGATTTAAACGAGACCCCAAACACCCCTTCAATAAAATCATGTTTACTTTCGATAGAATTAACCTGACTATTAGGACCAGTAGGGGACACCGAGTCCGTAGTAACCACATGATCATTAGCATCAACCAGAACATGAGGAGATGTCTTCTTATGTTTCCTCATAGTCACCTTCGACAAATCTACAGTAGCACTCAAATCATCAATATTCACATTAGCAATACCAACTTTCTCCATAACGATTAAAAAATAAACAATAGAGCGAAACCCTAAACAGCGATTAATATAAAACCCTAAAAGATCCACGTCAATCTTTAATTCGTTTGCCTCAACAAAGTCGAGGCATGATTATAGACCAAGCAAATCCTAACCGTCTTCCATGATTGATTCGCAACAGAAAATAAAGAAAGATCGATTATCAAAGACCTAAAACACTAAACAACGATTATAACAAAAACCCTAAAAAAACCGAAACCCTAACTCAAGCAAGTCTGAATCCAAATAAAAATAATGTTATAGGACTGAATTAATCAAGTTAACCGTCCAAAACACAATCGTTATAAGGAGTAGGACAAGATTAGAAGATTAGAGATCGTTTATTGAGAGGTAAGGGTTTTGAGAAAATCGCCCATAGTAAGCCAGAGAGAAAGTCGTCTATCAAGTGGGTACTTTACTTTGTAATCAAACTAAACCAAGACGGTACTTTACATTGTAATCAAACTAAGGATGGTTCAAATTGAATCAAGTTTTGTTTTTAATAGCTCAAAACCATTTGAGTAGTTCTAAAATGAAGACAATTAACATTACAAACTCAAAAACCATGTGGATTGTTAACCGTAACTTCCTATGGCAACATTACATTCCCTGCCTTGCAATTTGGTAACGATTATAGATATCAACTCTCAAAAACAACTACATATATCCCACTGAAGAAAAACTGGACTTGAATAATAATAACATTAACAAGAAAGAATACAGCCTGTTATTTCATACACATTCTTTTCATTTATTTCCAAAGTTCTTCCATTGGGATCCCACGCTCACGAGCAACTTCACTAAACTGTCTCATTTGTTGGACCGCGACAACAGTTGCCCTAGCATTGTTGAGAGCATTGTTGCTTCCAAGTTGTTTCCCTAAAGCGTTTTCAACACCAGCCATTTCTAATACAATTCTAACTGCACCTCCAGCAATGACACCGGTACCTGGTGAGGCTGGCCTTAGCATGACCTTGGCTGCACCATAGTCTCCATCAGACCTGCCATATATTGATTCGGGTTATCTTTCATAATTAACAAGTCGCATATAATAAACAAGAATTTAGTTGGAGAAAGCTATCAAATTGGTTTAGAGTGATCTCCTAAATCTTTAATATAGTACATCCAACGTTAAAAAACATATGAACAAAATAGTGTTGTACCTTACAATTTTTTCCCCATTTTGACCCGTTTTGTCAATCTGCCTACTTTTCATCTAGTTTTTCCCGAATATAAAAGCATAAGATCAACATCATGTATGATCAATAATGGTCTTTGGAGTTAAAATTGGGCAAATATGGAATTGACCCATAAGAAAACAGCACATGTGATAAAAAAAAATGCTATAATCAAATGTGTATGTCTTTAACATTTGACTAATACGTGATGAAAATTCCATACAGAAACATGGCCAGATTACAAAAGTATCGTTAGCACAAACAACACACTTCTGTTGTGTTCAAGTACTTAAACCACGTATCATTTGTAAATACATGAATCAGAAATAAAAGAAAAACGGGAGCATATTACCTGTGAGGAAAGGTCAAGTACTTGGTCATGGGAACCGTAACTATATTCCTACGAGCATTTGTGGCAGATTTCTGCACAGCTGTAACAACTTCTTTAGCCTTACCGACACCAACACCCACGTTACCTTTCTTATCACCAACAACTACAACTGCCCTAAAATGCAATTGTTTCCCTCCTTTTACCACCTTTGTCACCCTCCTCACCTGCAGTTTTAGAGTCGTCTAATCAACAAGCCGACTAAAATATATTGTAAATCTCAAAACATGTTATTATAGTTTTAAACTAGTTATTCCTATGGTGCAAATTTCCTATGAATAGAAGCTAATGTATATCAATCTCGGATCATATAAGCATTTATATGACCATTCACACCCTTTTGACGTTTGAGGTAAAACGTAGCTAGTTCTATATTCCAAAATTGATGGAAACTTAATTGCAAATTATGCACCAATCTCAATCTATTATCAAGATATGTTAAAATAGACAATGCAATCGCCATTTCATAAACATAAACAAAGTTAATCACATCAAAACAATGTAACCAATAATCAGTCCTTTGACCCAAAAAGTCAAAATGCACCCTATGACGTTTATGGTCAAACACCATAATTCTAAACTCCAAAATCCACTAGCAAACTCTGAACCAACATTTTCCCAAATTACAAGACCTATTAAGGTGATGTTTGGAATTGCTTATTTTTTGGGCTGACGGGCTTATTTGAAACTGAAAAAGCTCGTATGCTCGCTTTTTTTTGGCTTATCAACTTACCAACTTGAGCTTATGGCTCATAAGCTCAACTAGATAAGCTAATAAGCCAGAAAAAGTGACCATACAAGCTTTTTCAATTTCAATAAGCCCATAAGCCCGAAAAATAAGCAATTCCAAACATACCCTAAACCAACAATCCAACCCACATTTCACAATCCAAAACACAATCTCCTAATTTGAAATCCGCAAAGCTCGAAAGCTCACTTTTTTCGCCTAATGAGTGTAACAGCTTGAGCTTATGGCTTATTTAAGAACATAAGCTCAACTAGATAAGCTAATAAGCCCGAAAAATAAGCAATTCCAAACATACCCTAAACCAACAATCCAACCCACATTTCACAATCCAAAACACAATCTCCTAATTTGAAATCCGCAAAGCTCGAAAGCTCACTTTTTTCGCCTAATGAGTGTAACAGCTTGAGCTTATGGCTTATTTAAGAACATAAGCTCAACTAGATAAGCTAATAATCCCAAAAATAAGCAATTCCAAACATCACCTAAACCAATAACCCAACCCACATGTCACAATCCAAAACACAATCTCCTTATTCGAAATCGGCAAAGCTCGAAAGCTCACTTTTTTCGCCTTATGAGTGTATCACCTTGAGCATATGGCTTATTTAAGAACATCAACTCAACTAGATAAGCTAATAATCCCTAAAAATAAGCAATTCCATCATAACATAACAAAAATAGCAAACATAAAAACCTGAACAACTCTTTCTTCAAACCCATCTCTAACTTTCTCCTTCTTAACTTTCCCAAAAGCACTAGTTTTCTTAACCTTAGCATCCATAACATAGACATCATTTCCTAAAACACTTTCACCACTATAAGCAGGACCATAAAGCTCTTCATAAGCTGCAGCAATGACATCATCATCCTCCATAGGGTCTTCATCAAAAGACTTTGGAGGTTCGAAATCATCAGGCTTTTCAGGTGGGTTAAAAGGGATTTCTTGATCTGGGTCATCAAGATTGTCCAAGTAAATGGTTTCTGGGTCTGTTGCATGGGTTTTAAAGGATGGGAAAATGATGGGTTTTGGAGGGAATGGGAGGGAGAATGAGGTGGTGCTGTGGTGGGTGTTTGGGAAGGTGGGGCGGCGGAGGGAGAGTGTGGAGAAGGTGGAGGTGAGTGAGGCTGCCATTGTTGGTTTGTTGATGGTTTGAGAGTGGAGGTTGAAGAAGGGTAGATAAGGTAAGGTGTGTCTTATCTTTTGATAGATGTGGGAATTGGTGTAATGTACCCTTTTGGTTTTGAGAGTTTTGGTTTGGGACACTAATGGTGCGTTTAGTTGAAGGAATTTGTGGAAAACAAGGAAAATAGAGATCACGTTCAAATCAACGTTTTTCAACAAAATATTTTTTAAAACACAAACTCCTCTATTTCTTAACTTAACAAGGAAATTACAAAACAAATTTTAGTTGTTTTCCTTGTTTTCCTTTCTAACCCATAACCATCCCTCCCTTCTTCAAAATAGAAAATATAAACATCAACTAAACGCGTTTTCTATATTTTCAAGTGTTTTGTGGAGATAAATTTCCCTCCCAAATTTTTACAAAACTAGAGATAGAAAACACGAGAATTTTTTCTCCAACTAAACACACCCTAATTTTTTAAGCGAAAACTAACATTCCTTATTGCAATATAAGGCTAAGGGGCTGTTTCTTTATTTTTTAGGGATTCAGTGGATGGAAAAGTAAGTGGGGCCCCTTTCTCTTTATGCATCTGATTGGGGAGAAGTGAGTATACCTATTTTGTGGGCCCAAATTTGTTAGCTAAGAGATCATTAAGTCATAAAGAAACACCCCATAAATGTAAAGGCAACCATCAAAAGACTGAGGTGGTGTTTGTTGTTTAAAAGTCTCTGAATTTGGATCTGAACCGCACATCTGAATCTGAATCTGAGGTGTAAATGTCTGAATCTGACCGTATCGAAAAAAAAAAAAAAAAAAAAAAAAAAAAAAAAAAAAAAACTCTGTTTGAACCCACATTTGCTTGCTCACACTAACCTTTTTTTTTTTTTTTTTTTTTTTTTTTGTCAGCAAGAGGCATTCAGACACCCCTCTCAAGTCTAGACCATTAAGATCTTACTGCCTCTGAACACGTCTGAACGGGGGGAAAAAAACGGTCTGAACGACCAAAATGTCTGACCGCGTCTGAACGGTTAAGATTAAGAGGCTGTTAAGAGTCTCTTTATGAAAAACAAACACCACCTGAGTACACCACTCCCATATCAGCTTTTTTTTTGCAAGAATAATTTCATAATCAACTTAGTGTAATAAAGAGATCGAGAATATAAAAAAAAACATACCCCAATTAACACTTAAATAAACACAACAAGATGGGACGGCTCAGTCGGATTTGCGACCGAGTTCTCTTTTCATGGCAGAAGACGCGTCGGACAGAGAAAGGTGTAAAGGCTGGGATGCGTAAAAAATGCAGGTCGAGCATGTGAACGACTGGCCATTACACACGGTCTAAGATATTGTACCCACTTAATCTCGTCAATGCGCTTAGACTAAGTGTAATAAGGAGCACACACGACCGAGATCATCATTGCCACATCAGCGCTAACTCAGCTTTCTCTATATACGACCAACTTCACAACCAACTTAGTGTAATAAGACGACCGCGGTCACTGCCAAAATATACCCCGTTTAAACTCATATATATCCCACTAAAACACACACTCACAAAAAAAAATAAATAAATAAAAAAAATTGAAAAGCAAGTTGCCCTTGTGGTTGTGGCATGGTTTGTGAACCGGTTGATCCGAGTTCGAATCAAAGCGCTGGCAAATTTTTTTACCAAAAAAAAAAGAAAAAATAAAATAAATAAAAAATAAATAAACTCAGTCGACCAAGTCTAGCATACTCTGTAACTCGTAAAATACATTAACACATACCACTTTGTCAACGACTCGCATGACACAAAAACAAAAACCTAACATAAAGAGAAAAATATTTGTGTTGCTTATTTGTCTATAAGAAACTTAATATATATTCATCTCTGCATAAAACTCAACTATATTTGTTGTTTTTTACATGCACCTGAAAATTAAGATATATCTCCAAAAAAGAAGAAATCTAACTATAATATTCGTTCTGTCTCAAAGTGATTGTCTTGTATTGACTTTTTGAAGTT
This sequence comes from Chrysanthemum seticuspe, assembly GCA_019973895.1. Classification (NCBI taxonomy): domain Eukaryota; kingdom Viridiplantae; phylum Streptophyta; class Magnoliopsida; order Asterales; family Asteraceae; genus Chrysanthemum; species Chrysanthemum seticuspe. The sequence goes on from BPTQ01000007.1 coordinate 13,762,820, forward strand.
TTTTTTTTTTTTTTTTTTTTTTTTTTTTTTTTTACTTTGACTTTAAGTATTGTGTTTGTGTTATATAATATTTGATGGAAATTATTCTGATGAAAATACATTCAAAACTCAATCTATTCATATATTTGCATCAAGTATTACATAACACAAAAGAAAATAGTTAAGATCAAAGTTAAAAAACAAAGACTTAAAAAAGTCAAAACAATAATATTATTTTGGGACGGCGGGAGTATTGATTGAATCAAGTTGTAGTCCCATACGTATAATTCGGTTCAGTAAATAATTTAGTTGATCGAGCAGAGTCAGTTTAAACTTAACTAAGAATCTAATTGGGTATAGTTAAATCACGAGTTACTTGAATGTGACTTGTAAAATAGCCTAAATTAATTCGTTATAAGCTGAGTCGAACTCGAGAAAAACTTCGAATTAAGCTCGTGTATCAAAATTCTCGACTCACAGAGCTTGCAAATCTTATCAGCCTTATGTTTGTTTACATTTTTTACTCTTTTACGTATGTATATTTACATGATTGTTGTGGTATATAATCAAGTCAAACGGGAGTAAACTAGGAAATATCAAGTCATTTCGAGATAAGCTAAGCTTGGAGCTTTGTATTTAACCTCAAGTCAACTTTTAAACAAGAAAAGTTTAGTCTCTCGCAACTTTACACTAAAGATCAAAGCTCAAGTAAAGTTTAGAACAACATAATACTACACTCTTACACCAAATACAAAAACTCATGGTTCTCGAATAATCTGAACAAGAAAAAACATCGATCACAATAATTGAGTAAGGAATAAGAAATGTGTTGTTGTCATGTACTTATTGTATAAAAGTGAAAGTTATGATCAAATGAGAAAAAAAATTAAAATAAAAAAAATGAGAAAAATTGTAAAAAAACATATTTCTTATGCACATAACAAAGTAGTTGCATCATCTCCTTTTAAAATTCTCCATGGTCCCTTCCCATAAAAGTGAAACAACATAGTTCATGCTTAATAGCTTTGGGCTTAAAATTGTTGGCCCAAATGGATTAACGGCTATATGGGCTTCAAGCTTGCAAGTTAGTTGCCCAAATATTGAAGGCCCTATTGCATGTATAAATCCAGCCCATTGATGGTGTGTAAAACTATAACATTGACATCGGTTTTTGAATGGGGTCGAAGTACTGGGCCATATACTAGCTTTAACATCTGATTTCTGTTTATATTTTCATTTCTTGTGATCAATCTTGAACTGCGGTTTGACTAGTTAACAAGAGGTAAAAGAGAAGGATAAGTCATGAAAAGCCGACCACCTCACTCTTACACGTATCACACTCTTCAACACGTGTACACATGTTGAAGCTGCCACATTCTTCTACTCTTCCACTTTATAAGCATAACCTTTACACCACCGGCAATGACACAAAGATAAACATCTCAGCACACACAAAAGAAAGAACACAAAGAACAGTAGCTAGCTAGGACAAATTAAAGCTCTTAACATCAACAATGGCATCAACGTATTTCACAAGATCAACACTCTTGAACATAGCTAAAGCAAACATTCCTCGTTTCACATCTCTTTCCTTCCCTCAGAAAGCCTCCAGGGTGTGCTTCACTTCTGCCTCCAAACACTCTCAGGTACACGTCGCTACATTTTTAAAATATAATAAATGTGTAGCATACATAACTATGTACAATAGTATCTAGTGAAGCTGCTAAATATGTTGGTACATGTTGTTTTCTAGAAGCGAATGTCTAGGTTTGGATAGGGAAACATGCTAAGTTTGTTGGTAACCTATTTTTTTTCTTCTTTTTGTAACCATGGTTCCGACTTTTGGCCGACTAATCCATTCGGTTTGAACTCACGTCACACATACTTAAACCAGGTAAGTCTAATCTTTTAGACGTGAATACGTGTAGGTAAGTAGGTTTCATGTTCCTAGAAACTAATCTAGGTCCACCATCCGAGATGTACTTCTATTTATATTTGTATGCTAAAGTAGTGTCTAATTTCGTTTCCTAGCTAGTGCAAGTGAGTTGGGCCTATAGCAAAAATTTAGTTACAAGATTGTACATTGATAGTGGCATATGAACTATGTGTTATATAGATTGGAAGCTAGAGACACACTAAGGTATAGTGCCGCTACTAGTGGTCCATATAACGTATCTAGTACCTGTCCATTATGTTACACTTGTTAAATCCTTGAACTTAAATCCTTTTGGTCTGTCCATATAGGGGAAGCATGCAAGTCAAGAAAGCAACAGTGGATACAACGGAGACGAAGCCGAAAGCTACTCGAACATAAAGTCCGAAAATGCAAAGCACAAGATGGAGCAAGGTAAAGACAGAATGAAAGAAGGTGCTCATGAAATGAAGGATAGTTCAATGGACAGTATGAAGGACACAAATGAGAAGGTGAAACATAAGGCAACAGAAATGAAAGACAAGACAAAAGACATGGCTAGTAACGCATCAGACCGCGCAGGCGAAATGAAGGACAACGTGAAACACAAAGCAAACGACGTGGCGGGACGAGCTGCGGACCGTGCGGGTGACATGAAAGAAAAGGCGAAAGAAACGGGTCACCACATGAAAAGAAGCGCTGAAGAGACTGCAGCTATGGCTGCTGATAAAGCCGAAGAAGGAAGGAGCAAAGCGGCTGACATGGCAAAGGCTGCGAAAGACAAGACTATGAGCGCGGCTGAAGCGGTCGTGGACAAGACTAAGGAGACTGTTGCAGGTGCATGGGATGCGGCTAAAGGAACGGGTAAGAAGATCAAGGAGACTGTTGTCGGGACCTCGGACGATGAGGATGATTGGCGTGAAGATCGCGTTGAGAAACATAAGAAAATAGCGGATGAACGTGCGGAGGATTTAAGGAGGAAAGTTGGTAATCTTGACCATGAGAAGAAGGATTACTAGTTTCAATACTTTGTTGATTACTTCTGTCTCTTTTTTTCCCGATTTTATTGGGTTAAGTTGCTCTCTTTTTATGATCTTGGACACTTTCTAAGTTTGGTATGTATTGGCATTTCATGTTCTTTGGCTAAACATTTGGTGAAATAATGGTCCAAGGTGTTGATGTAAAGTTTATATGGAAATTATGTTCATACTTCATAGTTGCATACTCTATTATCGTACAGTTTTAACTTTTAACATTCTCAATACTATCGATGATGACTTCTTTTATTGTACAGTTTTAACTTTTAACATTCTTAATACTATCGATGAAATTGACTCTGTTTTGTTTAACCGATATAATGTCCGCTCCATTATGTACTTTGTGGCGATAAAATGAGTGAAGGATCGGAATGTCTGCCCTAGCGAGATTATTTAGAAAGTTTATCTAAGTGTCCTCTCTAGCGATTAGAAAGTATTGTGGCGAGATTGATAATTAATACTCCCTCCGTCTCAAAATTATTGTCACTAGACAAGATTCACACAATTTAATAAAAGTGGGACCACTTTAATCAACCATTCAAAAAGAATATTCCTTCACTAAATTCTTTTTCTTTTACTATAAAAGGAAAGTAGACAATAATTTTGAGACATCCAAAAAAGGAAATGTGAACAATTATATTGAGACGGAGGGAGTAACATATGTAGCGAGATTGTTTAGAGCATATATTTAGCGCGATTCATTATTTAATTAATAGCGTGATACAAACATGAGAGTGTTAGGTGTCATTTGTTTTTTCAGAGCTTTTACCTCTTCATCTGCAAACCATGTCTGCAAAAGAAGAGGTACATTTAAGCTTTTCATCTGCAACAATAAGACGTTTGTTTTTTGTGCTATTGAAGTACTTCTTTCATTTTTTTTTTTTTTCTTTTTTTTTTTCTTTTTTCTTTTTCACTAGTATTTTTTGTGCTATTAAAGTAACTTTTTTTTTCCTTTTTCTTTTTCACTAGTTTTTTTACATTTTCGTCTGTTTTTTACATTTTCCTCTATTTTCTATGTTTTCGTCTGTTTTTTAATGTTTTTGTCATTTTTTTACATTTTAGTCCATTTTCTTACGTTTTCGTCCAGTTTTTTACGTTTTCGTCTGTTTTTTTACGCTTACATCTTTTTTTTTACGTTTTCGTTTGTTTTTACGTTTTCGGCTGTTTTTTTTTTACGTTTCCATCCTTTTTGTTACGTTTTCTTCCTTTTTTTTTACGTTTTCGTCCGTTTTAGTCTTCTTACGTTTTCGTCTGTTTTTTAAGCTTTCGACCGTTTTTTACGCTTTCGTCTTTTTTTACGTTTTCGCCTTTTTTACATTTTCGACCGTTTTTTTACGTTTTCGTCTGTTTTCATTCGTTTTCTTACATTATCTTACGTTTATCATATGAAAATGGAGGAAAAAGTAAAATAAACACATGAAAATATAAAAAACGGATTAAAACGTAAAAAACGAACGAAAGCGTAAAAAACGGATGAAAACGTAAAAACGGACGAAAAGGTAAAAAAGGACGAAAAGTAAAAAAATTTGGCGAAAACGTAAAGAAATGGACGAAAATGTAAGAAAACTGACGAAAACATGAAAAACGAACATAAACGTAATAAAGCGGACTAAAACTTAAGAAAACAGGCGAAATTGTAAGAAAACGGACGAAAACATAAAAAAACGGACGAAAACATAAGAAAACGGACGAAAAAGTAAAAAAACAGACGAAAACGTAAAGTAAGGGGGAAAACGTAAAAAAAGATGCGAAAACGTAAAAAAACGGACGAAAACGTAAAAAACGGACGAAAACGTAAAAAAAGGCGAAAACGTAAAAAACGGGCGAAAACGTAAAAAAACGGACGAAAACGTAAAAAGACGGACGAAACGTAAAAGAGATGTAAGATATTGAGAAAGAGATGTAGGGGTTGTGAGAAGAGGTAAGAAGTGGAAAAGAAGAGATAAATTATGTCTGCATGGTAGAATAGCAAATAAGAGATTTTAGCCTCTTATGTCTGAAAAAAAACAAACGGTCTTCAAGGAATACGTCTGCGGGCCTGCAGACAAAAGAGGCAAAGAAGAGCTTCTTTGAAAAAACAAACAAGACCTTAGTCGTGTAATATTGATGGGCCCGTTTATTATGTTTGGGCTATGGCCCGATGTTATGTTTATTATTTAGGGTTGTCAAACTATATAATGTATTGGTTGGTTGATTAACGAGATTCACGATTCATTCTATATATAACTCTACTGTGTTACCCAGTACTTTTAACACAGTGGCACTTCAGGGTCCTACTGCTGGAAATTGGAATATGGATATAAGTGCGTCATCTCATATTAATGAATCGGTTAATTGTCTTAGTGATATTTTTAATTCGTGCATTTACCCATCCGTCGCGGTTGGTGACGGGCGTTCTATTCCCGTTACCAACTCTGGCCAAAGCATTTTGCCTACACCTTATCGTCCTCTGTATTTAAAAAATGCCTTGATTACTCCCCAATATTGTCAAAAATTTATTTTTGTTCGTCAGTTTGTTCGTGATAATTTTTGCACGGTTGAGTTTGATCCTTTTGGTTTTTCTGTTAAGGACTTTCAAACGTGTCGGGTGCTGCTCCGCTGTGGTAGCAATGGCAATTTGTACCCTGTCACACAGCCTTCCACAATTCCGCATGTTTTTTCTTACAAGTCAGTATACGTGGTATCAACGTCTTGGATATCCAGGAATTGAAGTGTTACGTCGTGTCCTTTATAGCAACTTTATTTCGTTTAATAAAGAGAAGTCCCATATTCTTTGTCATGCTTGTCAGCTTGGCAAACATGTGAAACTTCCATCTAGTAGTTCTAATAGTTTGGTTCAGTATTCGTTTGATATTGTACACTCGGATTTGTGGACATCTCCAATTTCGAGTCTTTCGGGTTTTAAATACTATGTTTTATTTTTGGATCATTATTAGCATTATGTTTGGGTTTATCCTTTAGTTCATAAGTCTGTTGTTTTGTCTAAGTTTTTGTTATTTCGTACATTTATTCGTACTCAATTTAACCGTGACATTAAGTCGTTTCAGTGTGATCTTGGCGGTGAATCTGACAATCACAGTTTTCATAACATATTTGCTAAAAATGGGATTCAATTTTGTTTTTCTTGCCCTCGCACCTCTCAACAAAATGGGAAATCTGAAAGGATGATTCGCACCATTAATAATCTTATTCGTACATTATTATTTCAGGCTCACTTACCTCCTAATTATTGGACTGAGGCTCTTAATATGGCTATTTATCTCTTAAATATTTTACCTTCACGTATCATTGACAATGAAGTCCATTTCACTCGCCTTTTTGGTAAAACACCTGATTATACCATTTTACGTACCTTTGGGTGTCTTTGTTATCCACATCTCGATACCACACACAAACTTGAGCCTAGAGCAACGCCTTGTATCTTTTTGGGTCATGCTGTCAATCATCGTGGCTTTCGTTGCCTTGACCTCAACACTAATAAAATCATTATTTCCCATCATGTTACCGTTGATGAGACTGTCTTCCTGTTTGGCACTCGACAACACCCTCCAAGTACCTCCTATGATTTCTTGGAAGAATCATCGGATTTCATATCCAACATTATTCGCTCATCTCCTATCACTCATCTACCTACACCTTCTACTCTCCATAACCCTCAATCCTCTTTCCCATTTGAGCCCTTTAGTCTACCACTGTTATCCCCTATCAGTCCTCCTGAACCGACAACTCCAATGTCAACTCCACCTATTCACCCCACTGTTAACCCCTCCTCACCTGTTAACCCAAATCCTAACCCACCTCCGCCCACTCCACCTGTTAACACAAATCATAACCCTTCGTCAACACACCCTATGATCACAAGTTATCGTGTTGGGACTAATCGTCCCACTCAACGGTTTAATTTACATGTGTCTTCTAACTCTCATTTACCTAAGTCTTACAATGCTGCGTTTAATGATCCAAATTGGCAAGGTGCTATGCGTGATGAGCATAATGCTCTTATTAAAAATAAAACTTGGACTCTTGTACCTAGACTTGCAGCTTCCAATATCATTCGATGTATGCGGTTATTTCGTCACAAGTTTTTAGCGGATGGCACTCTTAGTCGCTACAAGGTTTGCCTTGTCGCGAATGGTAGCGCTCAGATAGAGGGCGTGGATGTTGATGAGACTTTTAGTCCAGTGGTTAAACCTGTCACTATTAGGAAGGTCCTTAGTTTAGCTATTTCACGACATTGGCCGGTTCATCAGGTAGATGTCAAGAATGCTTTTCTTCATGGTGATTTGGCAGAGATAGTTTATATGCATCAACCACTTGGGTTTCGGGATCCTGATTATCCTGATCATGTTTGCTTATTGCAACGGTCTCTCTTGGTCTTAAGAAGGCACCACGCTCATGGTTTCAGCGTTTTACATCTTACATTACTCTGGTTGGGTGTAGTTCTAGTCGTTGTGATTCGTCATTATTTATTTAGAGACATGGGTCGGACACTGCTTATTTGTTACTATATGTTGATGACATTGTTCTTATTGCTTCGTCTGAGTTATTATTACGACAGATTATTACGTCTCTGCATAAGGAGTTTTCAATGACGGATCTGGGTCCCCTTAATTATTTTTTTAGGGATATCTGTTACACATGATTCTACACGGATGTTCTTATCTCAACGCAAGTATGCTAATGAGGTCTTGGAGCGTACTCATATGCTTGATTGTAACTCCAGTCGGACTCCTGTTGATACTGAGTCTAAACTGGGTGATGATGGTGATCCGGTTTCTGATCCTACTCTATATCAGAGTCTTGCAGGTTCTTTGCAGTATCTTACTTTTACACGACCTGATATTTCATATGTTATACAACAGGTTTGTCTCTACCTGCATGATCCTCGGGAGCAGCATTTCTTAGCTCTTAAGCGGATTTTGCGATATCTTAAGGGTACTTTAGATTATGGATTGTAGTTGTTTTCATCTACTACCTCATCTTTGGTGGCTTATTCAGATGCTGACTCGGCTGGTTTTCCTTCTACTCGGCGATCCACCTCTGGCTATTGTGTTTTTCTTGGTAACAACTTGCTCTCGTAGTCTTCTAAGCTTCAACCAACACTTTCTCGTTCTAGTGCCGAGGCTGAGTATCGTGATATTGTTATTACTGCTTCGTCTGAGTTATTATTACGACAGATTATTATGTCTCTACATAAGGAGTTTTCAATGACGGATATGGGTTCCCTTAATTATTTTTTAGGGATATCTGTTACACATGATTCTACACGGATGTTCTTATCTCAAGGCAAGTATGCTACTGAGGTCTTGGAGCGTACTCATATGCTTGATTGTAACTCCAGTCAGACTCCTGCTGATATTGAGTCTAAACTGGGAGATGATGGTGATCCATTTTCTGATCCTACTCTATATCGGAGTCTTGCAGGTTCTTTGCACTATCTTAATTTTACACGATCTGATATTTCGTATGTTGTACAACAAGTTTGTCTCTACATGCATGATCCTCGGGGGCCGCATTTCTCAGCTCTTAAGCGGATTTTGCGATATATTAAGGGTACTTTAGATTATGGATTGCAGTTGTTTTCATCTACTACCTCATCTTTGGTGGCTTATTCAGATGCTGACTTGGATGGTTGTCCTTTTACTCGACGATCCACCTCTGGCTATTGTGTTTTTCTTGGTAACAACTTGCTCTCGTACTCTTCTAAGCGTTAACCAACACTTTCTCGTTCTAGTACTGAGGCTGAGTATCGTGGTGTTGCTAATGTTGTTGCAGAGACCTGTTGGTTACACAATCTTCTCCGTGAACTGCATACACCATTGTCTTCCGCTACGCTTATGTTTTGTGATAATGTTAGTGCAGTATATTTGTCTTCTAATCTGGTTCAATATCAGCGTACGAAGCATATTGACATTGATACTCATTTTGTTCGGGATTTGGTTGCCTGGGTAAGTTCGGGTTCTTCATGTTCCATTCGGCTATCAGTATGCTGACATTTTAGATAAGGGTCTACCTTCTGCATTATTTTAAGAGCTTCGCACTAGTTTGAGTGTTCGATGTCCTCCCGCTCCAGCTGCGGGGGAGTGTTAGTCGTGCAATATTGATAGGCTCGTTTATTATGTTTGGGCTATGGCCCGATGTTATGTTTATTATTTAGGGTTGTCAAACTATATAATGTATGGGCTGGTTGATTAATGAGATTCACGATTCATTCTAAAATCTATAGTGAGATGGACATCTACCACATTTTGTCTCAAAGCTAGTTGTACTGTTTTAGAGATGTGAAAATGCAAGTCGAGAAAGTCGAGAAAGATGAACTTCTGCAGCACAAAATTTGTGTAAGCTGAGAGAGATGAACATCTTAGTACAGCTTTTTGTGCGACTCCTAAAACTTTAGTTGTACTCTTTTGGAGGTGCAAAAACGCAAGTGGGAAAGATGAACATCTACTCTTAAAACTGAGGCTTGGAACTTTTTAAACACCATGCTGTACTGTTTTAACTTCTGTTATACATGGGTTATAGAAATAAGACATCTTGGGTTACAAATATAGTAATGTTTTTTTTTTTTTTTTTTTCTAAAATGACAAACATATCAAAATGAAAAATACAAAATTACATGGTTTACAGAAGTAAGGGGCGTCTAAAGCCTTTCGGAGTCCCAAGGCCAAGGTGGAAATGAGGCCTTTGCACTTTTTTTTACTATTATATTTTTATATATAATCCGGTATTCGAATTTTTTTCGATGCAAAATCTATAATCATGTTCTTAAGTCAATTCGCTATGATAACATTTTACAATAGATAATTTCGCTTTAAAATCAAATGGCCCATCGAAGGGGATTAAAATTAAAGTCCTTTCACGGGACTCTCAACAACATCTCACACTCACTGATTAATGGGATGTTCATCCATGGGTCTTCGATCTTGGATCCTTTGTTAGCCAATTCCCACATATTTGAGTTTCAAAAATAATAATAATAAATAAGTAAATAAAATTAAAATTGAACGAACTTCTTCTATTCGACCAAAGTTCACTAGCAATCTTTTCAAGACTTTATCCACCTTTGAAACATCTCTCCTTGATGCTTATTTTTACTAATAAGGAAATCAAAGATGCCATTTGGAGTTGTGGAGGTGAGAAGGCCCCAGGCCCCGACGGGTTCAGTTTTAAGTTCATCAAATGGTTTTGGGATACTATGGGTAATGATTTCATTAAGATGTTGAAAAGGTTTGAAGTTGATGGTAGTATTCCAAAAGGTTGCAACTTGTCTTTCATTGCCTTAGTTCCTAATATCAAATATCCCATTCACATAAAATATTATAGACCGATTAGTCTTATTCAATGTGGTTGTCGCTAAAGTACTTGCTAATCGATTATTACAAGTAATTGATTCGGTTGTTAGTGAGGTTCAAACGACTTATATTATAGTGAGGCTAATTATAGATGACCCTTTAATCGTGAATGCAATCTTATCATGGGGCTAAAAAGAAGGATCAATTTTTCATTATAAAAGTTGACTTTGAAAAGGCGTTCGACTCTCTTGACTGAGATTTCTTCAATAATACGATGGAACAAATGGGTTTTAGCTTAAAATGGAGGAAATAGATAGGAGGATGTCTTGATTCAACCTATGAATTGTAAAATGGGTCTCCTACCAAAGAATTCAAAATTCATATGGGTCTTCGTCAAGGTGATCCTCTTTCCCCTTTTATTCATTATAACCATTGAAGCCCTTTCATGTTACATTACAAGAAGCAAAATCGAAAAACATTTTTGAAGGGCTTAAAGTGGGTTCAAATGATGTTAACATTTATCACCTACAATTTGTGGATGATGCTCTCATTTTAGGAAGTTGGTCTCTTAAAAATTTTAATAACCTTTTACGTATTTTGAGGTGCTTTTATATGGCATCCGGATTGAAAATCAACTTCTCTAAAAGCAAATTCTTTGGCTTTGGGGTCCATTTCGATGAAACTCACTCACTTGCTTCAACCCTAAACCTCCAACCCTCCTCACGTCCTTGCACTTTTCTTGGGCTTCCTATTGGTGCTAAAATGAACAAAGGTTATAATTGGAAACCCATTATTGAGAAATTTTATATGACACTCACCTATCGGAAAGCTAAAACCCTTTCATATGATGGTGGACTCACTCTTATCAAGTCTGCTCTAGGTGCATTTGGTACTTATTTCTTCTTCGTTTTTAATGCCCCTAAGTATGTTATCGACTACTTAAAGAAATTAAGGTGTAAATTCTTTTGGGGGTCTGTTGGATTCTAATAAGATGACATGGTTCTCTTGGAATAAAAATGTGCTCCCCCTCCTCTATTGGGGGCCTTGGAATAGGTAGCCTCCATGCCTCTAACCTCGCCATGTTAGTCGAATAGAAGTGGCGATTTTATACGGAACCCAATGCCATTTGGAGACGTGCTATTAGTTCCATACATGGTTCTTATAAGGGTCTTGATCTGGATTACTAATCACCTTGAACAAAAGTGAGCCCTTGGAAATGCATTATCAAGCTAAAAAGTTCCGTCTTGAATATAAATCTCGACTTAGATTCTATTTTAACAATGAAAGCGGGGAATGACAACTCATTTGCTTTCTGGAATGACCAATGGTATGGAGATCAAAAACTAAATAAAACATTATTACCTTGTTTGTACTCCTAGAAACTAAAAGGATTGCAAAATAGTGGATCGTTGCAACAATCACACTCGGCCTTTTACTATGACTTGGCAATGAAGACTACCCATAAGAGTGAAAGGATTATGTGCAAAAAACATAATGTCTTTCATACTTTCCTTCACGGAAATGCCAAAGGGTCACATCGATGCACACTTAATAGTACATTACAAGTGGAAATTAGAAACTAGTTACGAAATAAAATGAAAGAGTTGAGGAAATGAAAATACGCCTTTATTTCATTAAGGGACTAAACGGTAATTAGCCGAAGTCTAATACCTATCCTAGATAAATATTTGAAGGGATTAAAATGACAAAATACCAAACAACTAACCTTTATGGGTTGTTTGGTCGGTTCGAACGAAAATCCCACAAGGGGTGTTTGTATTTTTGTCAAACTAGGATTACTTGGTTTCCAAGTAATGATAGAATCCTCCTAAGTACATTTTATATACAAAGGGTCTTGAGAGAGTTTCACATACATCACAAATACTCCTCAAAACCCAACTCTCTATCCTCACCCTCTCTTAGTCTGCGATCGAGCGAAGAGACCAAAAAGGGTAAACTCTTTTTGGTCGATCAATTCAAGTTGACCTGAACTCGACTTGGTCAACTCCCTAGTCGACCAAGAACCAAAACCCAAAGAGTTTATAAACCTTTGGTTGATTGCAAACACATAAGGATGATTAGGGTTTCTTAAACCCTAATCGATACCCATTTAATCCCGAAGATCAACCTAGGGTTTTACCCAAGTTCGTACTCTCTTAGCTTGTGTTAGGTTCACAACCCTAGTCCCATCTGTGTAGTACTGCTGGAAACCTAACGCAACCCTGGTGGTAACATTTCCAAGATACCCGAATCAAGGACACGAATGATAAAAAAACTTAAGGAAGGTGTTCCATGCAACCGCTTGAGATAAAGAAGCTTACTGCTAGCAGAAATAACAACTAAGTTTTCTTGACACCCTTTTTTGTGTTAAAACATATGTTATATCACTATTTAGAAGTCCTGTGCACAAGGGTTCTATTTAAAAGTCTGTATCAGGGCCACTCTAAACATGTATAACCTCGTTAAAGTTCTTAATAATTGCTTGATTTTAGTTAGGCTAGGTTTTGGCTGATTTAATGCTTTAGGGTTTATTAGGGTTTTTTTTATGATTGTGGCAATTAGGGTTTTATCATTCTAGTGATTAATTAGGGGTTGTATTGGTTTTATCAATGATCAAAATACTTGGGTTTTACAACCTTTGAGGGTGTCAATCTGGGGTCGGGTTTATACCATAATTATCTCATGTGATAAAAACATATAATTCCTAATTGGTATCGCCATAATTGCAAAGGACTTAGGATTTCTTGATTTTTGTTTCTTGTGTGTAAGTTTTTCTTGGTCTTCATATTATGATCTAGGGTTTTAGGTATTTTTGGTAAAATACAAATCTTTTCAAAGATATACTAAAATAAGGAATGAAACTTTTTGTTTCCAAGATTGATCATAAGAAAACAACAATACTTTTTTGATAGAGCATAAATCAAGGTGACCAAAACCAATGGTTTCCATAAGGGAAATGATTTACACACTTTCACTTTTGATTGGGACACTCTAGTGTATGCATTACATATACTTGTACAATGCTTACAATATGCTTTAATTGCGTGTACAGTTGAATGTCTTAATAAAAAAATATGAGTGTCCCAATCACCTCCCTTTCCATAAACTGACAGTCTTTCAGTTTTACACTGTTAGAAATCTCTGATTACCAAATATGGAAACTAGAGTTGCAAAATGTTTTAAGCATAACTACGGTTTTAGAAATTAATTTTTTTTATTGAAAAGTCCATAATAATTATTTTTCAAATAAAAACTTCATAACTTAGGGTTTCTTTTCTTTCTTTTTTTGCATGGGTTCCGACTCGACATTGCGATCCGACTAATCCCAAGGTTTATTTTTTTGGGTAAAGGGTTTCCCTGTTAAATTTATTACTCCAAAAAACAATTAAGTACAACGAATGTGAGTGAATCCCACATCTCAACCCAAAATTAGGTAAAAAAAAATGCACCAACTGTGCTTCCAACCTAAACTATCATAAGAATGACATGCCATACATACGAGACCTAGTAAAAATGCTATCTAAGTTGACCACGAAGACTTCTATCAAAGGCATTAGCAAACTGTATATGAGCATCAGTCAAACTAGGATCAACACAATCATCATCATTGTAAGGGTCTTCATCATATATTTCCTTCCATTATTCATACAAGCTTTTATTTCCTACTGCACTACCACTTTTAGAAGCTTTATTAACCATGGAGCTCGTAGAAGCCATAAAACTGGCAGTGTCGTTGTATACCTCGAACACTTCACTATCACTATCTTGATTAACCGGATCACAAACCTTTTTTAGAAGCCACAGTAGAAGAACTAGGAAGCGTTGATTTACAAGGTTTTAGTGGCTTCCCATTATCACATACTAGCACAAGATTTCCATCAAGTATCTGAATTTCCAGTTTATTAATCTTTTCAAAACTTTCTTGCCTAAATTTGACGACACCCCCTTTGATCCAAGCTCATCATCTTTCTCAATCGAATTAAGCACATCAAAAGGATTAACTAAGCTCGTCTCTACTCTAGACGAACCAACCACATCATGGACTACTTTCTTACCCGAATTTGACGAACCTCCATTTGATCCAAGTTACTCATCTTTCTCAATCGTATTAAGTACATCAAAAGAGTTAGATGAATTCGTCTCTTTTGTAGGCACTTTATAGTTCTTTTTTGTACCGCTTGAACTAGCACCATTCTTTTTAGATATGGCTTGATAAACTTGTTTCTTATGCTTAAACTCACATTAGTACCACAAGAAGTATGTCTATGATGTTGATGGAAACCATCATAATTTTTTGGTTTTTCAACGGCCCGTTTTGGACATAACATGTCATCCTGCCCAAATATCATACATACATGATAAGGATTTAAAAGGTACACTTTTGAGGGGTCATTTAAGCCCTTAATTGATCATTTTTGTATCTGTTACTACTTAATTTCGTTCCTTTTTACTTTTTAGGTCTCTTGAAGGCAAATTGCTGGAATGACACTTATTCGGACGAAAAGGCGCGAATATACGAAGAAAATGGCCAAAGTCAAGAATCGAGACACTCAAGCTGCTGGAACTGAAGGGGACGGCGTCACAGCATAATAGCGATGCCATCGCGACACACCTTGAGACGACTCAGAGAGCAAATTGTTATTTTGCACTTGACGGCATCAGGTTTAAAAGAGTAGGGCATCACAACTCATACGGCCTAGATTTAGATCCCGACGGCGTCAGAGGTTGAAGCCGACGGCATCACAAGCATAAGGTGACGCCGTCACAGAGTTGACGTAGCCAAGATGAAAACCTAATGGCGGCGACCCGACGGCGTTACCATTAAAGAGTGGCGCCGTCGCACATTGTAACTCTATATATAGAATTCTAATTTTCAATATTTTAGAGAGGTAGTTTTGTGGAGTAAAAACCTAAACCGAACATAGTCTGTCTTGGGCAGTATCTTAGGGTTCTATACCCTATTTTACAACAAGATAAGTGATTTACTTCATTAATTCAATTATGACTTCAATTATTTGTGTATATGCTTGCATGTTTTCTATGTCCGGCTAATTTACTTGTGTGTTTGCTTAGATCTATGAAACCTAGGTATTGAATATTGATTGGTTGTCTCTTATCCTAATTGTGATTGACCTAGTATTGCGATAGGTCATTCGTTGTGTTTTTAATGCTTGAGTAATCTTTGTGAACATTAGTTTATAATCACCTATAGTTATTGTAGTCTAAACATCCAAAGATAACCTTAGAGTTAATTTATGAATCCTAGAGATTTCGTAGGCAATAACCTTAAGGTAGTCTCAAAGAGTTAGGGAAAAACGCATACCCTACGACCTTAGAAGACACAACGCATTAAGAATAAGGAAGTGACAATTCAACCATCAATAGGAGATAACTATGGAGTAATAGCATCTACGTAAATACATTTTTAATCATCATAAGAGCACACAACAATAGACATAGACTACACTCACCTTAGTTTAGATAATTAGATAATTAGATAAGTAGAGTAATTGGTAGAAGTACCAACCCCCAAATCCAAAACCCCGAGATTCGTAATTTCAATTTTCTAAAAAATATAAAAAAGATAAAAAAAATACTCTTCCTCAACCCCAACCTTAGCGTAGTAATTTCTCACTAGCATTTCTATTTTCCTAGAGAACGATACCAATTCCCGAGGCTTACCCTAATACTACACTACAACGATTAAGTTCACTGCCTAGGGTGTTGAAAAACTTGCTCGACGAAAAGGAAGTTCCTTTGACCCCGAACGTGCGTTGTAAGCGTATCAATACACCACATCTAGGTTGTTCCCATTCATACTCCACCCTCATCATGTGAAGAAACTCTCCATCATCCTCCAAATTTGGAATAGCAATAACCATCTCATCTTTTAACTATCGATTAGCCCTAAAATGAATCAAAGCATGAGCCTAATTGATAACATCAAATGTATGATATATTTACCTATTATTTATCCCAAAAATATTGCTCATTTATTATTTTTTTTATATTTGAATTGATACTTAATTGATTACTTTGGTTATTTTTAGTATTTATGGAGCAACTTCTGTGATGACATGGAAAAAAATGGGATTTCGAGTATAAATGAAGAATCTGTATGCAACCTGCAAAGAGCATACGGCGTATCCACTACTGGAGATATCAGGATTTAGGAAGATCACTATTCAACAATACGCCGGGGGTAACCCTTTTATCTAAAAAATAATACGCCGTATTTAAAGATACAATCATATATGCTGGGAATATTTTTTCTTATTCCCCACTCAAGATATCCTAGATACACTGTATCGCTTACCTGATACGCCATTTGGTGCCATAGACAGAACAATATAAATAGAATACCCTCATACGAGTTTTACAGACAATCTTCCATCACCACAACCGAGTTGAAGCTTTATTCTACCAAGATTTCAGTCTCTAAAGTTAGTAGAACAAGAAGAGAAGGTCCCGTATCATCATAAAAAGTGTATTCAACTAATTTGCACGTTAATTACATTATGTCTTTCATTTGTGAATCGTTTTTAATTTCATTTGTATTTGCTACCTACATTATGGGTAACACCCTTTGGTGTTAGCCATGTTATGACTACTTTATTCATGTTATTTCATTTACAAACATTTAATGCATTTTTTTGAATAATTTATGTGTATATTGTTCAAATAGTATACTTGTTTATTTGTATAGTATTGGATATTGTCTAGATCATCATATTGTAGTTCTGTAGCTATGTAGGTAACCTGTATCACTATAGTCGGTAAACATGTGATGGGGTAAAAAACCAGATTGTGTGTGCCTTTCCTTAGAACTTAAGGAGTAGGAACCTGAGGTTAGACAGATATGTCAAAACATTTAAGTTAGTATATAGTGCTCTTCAATAAAGTAACCGCGTGAGAAGAGTAGGTTTCACCATGACTAATGTTTATCGCAGTTAAATCACATAGGTTAGCTGACACCACTTATTGCATGTTTGTAACTGATTAGACCGATAAATTGCTTCTGGGATATGGGTTGCATTCATAGAACTAGGTAACCGAGAAATCTGGCCAAGTTAACTTTGATAGAAATGCATTTTTGATGTTACGAATACTTTACATTAAATCATTGCACTAATAAACAAATAACTAGTAACTTAGTAGAGGTAATATTACTAGCACTTCATTCCCAACTTGATCACAATCTTAGCATAATTAGTAATTTAATTAGTTTAATTTCTTGTGTGTTAGAAGAATAATTACTCAAATCAAACCTCCCCTCCCCTTAAAAGGTGTAAAAAATTCACTAGGTTAGTATAAAAGTCACCTACTCCTGCGAACGACTCACACTTACCACCAACTAGCTACATTTGATTGGGTACATTGCCCGTTAGTGTTAGTCTATAGGTTAGTTCGACAAAATATAAATTTAAAACGTGGTAAAATAAACAGACGATAAACGACACATCAAGTTTTTGGCGTCGTTGTCAGGGAGTAGTTTAGCTTTAGTTAATTTACTGAGTTTTGTATCTTTGTTAGTATAGTTGCATTTTATTTTATTTTCTGCATTTTTCTTCGTTTTTGGTTAAATTTTTTTTGTCTCATGTTACTTATACGGTGTATTCACTTCCATTGGATAGGGCGTACTACTCTATTCACCCTGATACATCATATGTTATCCCTGCATAAGGCGTATTAACCTTCTGAGGCCCATATTAGTTCTTTTTATTTCACTAGTTGTTAAATTTTTTAATTTTTATTTCAATTTTAATTTTAAATATTTCTAAAAAAACATTAAAACTTAAAAATCCGTTATTATTTATCTATACGGCGTATTGATTTATTTGATATGACGTATCAGTTTTAATTACAGTATTCATATTGTTAGTAATTAGGATATTGCGTATTGTGTTGAAATTGAATACGGCATATACAGATTTTTGTATACGGCGTATTGAATGAACAGTAACACCAAAAAGATTTATTTTTCGTATTTAGGTTTAATTCTTTGTCTTTATTCCACTTATCTATCGATATCTTTTGTTTGGTTTCAGGTTTAAATCTAGAAATACATGGCACAGATTCGGGATAACACTGGTCCGAGGATTGTCAGGCCAACTTTCGAAGAACCAACTACTTTTGAACAGAAGGGTCAGTTTCTCAAGAAACTTCGTGAGAACACATTCAGTGGATCTGATTTGGAAGATGCTAACGAGCACGTTGAGAGAGTTCTCAAGATTGTCGAGTTATTTTAATACCCTAATGTGAGTTAGGATCATGTGATGATACGTGTCTTCCCTAAGACACTTTCTGGACAAGCAAATCGATGGGCTAAAACTATACTTGCTGGAAATATTACTACTTGGACTGAATTGAAATCAAGGTTTTTAAGTAAGTATTGTCCACCCTTAAGGACTTAAAAGAAAACGAGAGAGATCAACAATTTAAAGTAGGAACCACGAGAAACCGTCTACAGAGCATGATACAGGTTTAATGATCTGCTTTTAAAGTGTCCCCAACATGACTTGACTAAGGTATAGATTGTGATAGTATTCTATAAGGGATTAGATGTAGCTACTATGAAGATGTTGGATTCTCAGAGGGCGATTACTAAGATGAGTCCTGAAGATGCTAAGACGGCAATTCAGGATATGGCCGATCACTCTCACATGTGGCATGACGGAGCATCAATTAGGCATAAGAGTGATGACAATTCTAATGGTTTGGCTGCAATTAAAGTTCAATTGAATAACCTTGGCACAGATATGAAGAAAATGACATGAAGGGTGCACTCCATTGAAGTAGGATGTGAGATCTGCCATGGGAATCATTTATCAAAGGATTGCCTTTCAAAAGAAGAAGGGAAGACACTGTATGAAGCCTACTACACACAGTTTGGGATACCATATATGTTAAAGGTCTTTACATAATACATTTTATATCGGTTTCACGGTTTTTTCATTTAATCCTGTAAATTTTAATTATAAATATCTACTAAGTCCATCATTTCTTTCATTATGTGCAGTGTATAATACTTACATAGAAATATACAATCTCGACATACACTTTTACCAGTTCGTCTACTGTAATTCCTCATCCACCATGTTCGCTATACACATCCATTCAGTATCTAATACTTTTATTATTATATTACTCCGATCAAACATATTATTTACTCACATATTCTTAGCAATCATTCATTTATCGGTCTTTACATAACACTCTCTCTATCGATTTTACGGTTTTTCATTTAATCCCATAAATTTCACGGGTAAATAAACTATTATAAAATGAACAGCAAGAAAATATCTGAATATATGTATACGTGTAGCTTAATTAATTATAAACAAGTTTCCATTATTTTAGGACGTTCTAACATGGAGTTTTAATGATGTGTATGGGTTAGAATCTATAATTATTGAAAATGAATTATTAATAGGAATAGAAAAATACATATCTCATTTTAAATAACACGATGTGAGATTTGGTAGAATAAAATTATAGTATTTGATAAATATTTAAACAAATACCAAAATATCTTACGGTATGTATTCATTTATATTAAGTAAAGATAATGAATTGATTTTTTGAAAGATGTTAGCTAATATCCGGATATTATGTATCTAATATCTTGTTAATATGTCGATCGAAATTATGTATACCGTATTATTTTCAGAAAAAATTTCGTACGTACTGATGGATTGCGATTTTGATTTAGTATCTGGTAGAATATAATATGTGGACTATTATTTTTGTCATTTTCTTTTTAAACCATGTCGACACTGATGAAAAACAAAAAAGCGTAAAACCTAATTCCGGGCCATGAATGCTATCTTTATTTCTTGTGGTAAAAAGTAAGCCCACAAGTTCTTTTAATGTCGACGAGATCAAAAGAAGCTTAGCTAGGTACCTCAGTGTCACACTCATCACATGCACATTCACACCTTATATAATCATAGACTTTATACCTCCACACATAACATAAACATCTCACAAACAACACCTCACAAAATCAAACGTTAGGAAAAATGGAAGCAATGAATTTCACAAGAGTGTCAATCTTAGACAGTACCGCTAAATTAGCAAACGTTCCTCGTTTCGCCGCACCTATCTCTTTTTCGCAAAAAGCTTCCAGAGTTTGCTTCATCACTTCCTCATCCCCTCAGGTACCAATCAGTCACACCACTATATAATTTTAGGGGTCCTAAAATTTCCCGTTAACAATTATATGCATGTGTACATATATTTTTCACGAATAAAAATAATATTTAGATGAAAAATATCTTAAATAAATAACATTAGCTAATTGAATTATATATTATAAGCAGTGACATTTTATATACACATTACTTCTCGAATGACCTTATTATATAATTTCGTCAAGAGCCTTCAAAATTTTCAAAAATTCAAAGACGACCCGTATATAGCTAATATTTGCTCGCTTGTGAGGTTGCTAAATTTGTTGATACATCTTGCATAGTAAATTTTTTTTAAGGCGAACGCATATATATATATGTAGGTTTCGATATGGGAGCTCCTGGTTTTGGCACCTCTTAAATTATATACTACTGTATGTAGAAGCTAATATGCAAGTTATAATAGGAACTCGTAAAACGGGTAACTGGGGAGGGGTCTAGTTCAGGTTACTCGGGGAAAATAAAGCTTTCTTGGCTTGTAAGTTGCTTAACCGGTACTCTCGTGGCCGTTTTTTCAATTCTTTTGCCATCTCAAGATATACAGTTACTTGCAACATAAAGCATATGCAACACGTACACTAACGCATGCGTTGATGATTAGGGATTTTGTATAGTTATGTACATATATATCCTTGTCACCAATATGTTAAATCCTTGATTTTAACCTTTTTGATCATTGTTTCTTATAGAGGAAACATGCGATTCAAGTGACAAACAGTACGAAGGGAGACGATGCAGCCAGCTACGCCAAGGAGGCGAACGAGAAGATCAAACAAAATGTTACAGACTTGACAGATAAGACAAGCGAGGTGGCTGGAAAAGCCGCTGACAGCGCAGGCAAATTGCAAGATGACATTCAAGCAAAAGCAAATGAGTTGGCAGGAAAGACCTCTGACAGTGCCAGCGAGACGCAAGACAAAGTGAACGACCTTGCCAGTGGCTTCAACAAAGGTGCAGAAGAGGCTGGTCAGGACTTGAAAAAAACTATTGAAGAGGCAGCCTCAAATGTGGCTGATAAAACTGAAGAGGGAAAGGGCGACGCGTCAAAGCTGGCTGAAACGATTGGTGAAAAGACTAACGAGGCGGTTGCAGGTGCCTTTGATGCGGCAGAAGGGACGGCGAAGAAGATTAAGGAAGCAATTGGTGATCTAAACCAAAAGTAGAATAACTAGGTCTTTTTTTTTCCACATTTTATTGAGTTAAGATGTTGAGCAAGTGTTATAAATATTCCTATGTAATATCAAATGTAACACTCATTGTACCTAAGAACTTCAAATAAACTCATTATACACCTCTAACTTGTTGCTAACTTATTTTTTTTACCGGCTTATTAGTTGTTAGTTGTCAGTGGTTCAGGTGAGCAATGATATCTAATTAGAGAGTATGATGACGACCCGCCTGTTCCTCCTTTACCGCCTTAAGGGGTAAAAGTCCCAAGTGGGACTCGAACTTGAGACCTCCCCTAGCCAAACATCCCCTCCCCAAAGCACCTTAAGGAAATCTTGGTGGCCAACTGAGCTAGCCCAGTTAATTTTGTTGCTAACTTGTTTGAACCGGTTTTTTATGACGTGCCATGAACTTTCTTATTTATGTTTCTTTTAACATGTTAGAAATGAATGATGCCAATGGTATTCATATTCGTCCCTGTTAATGAAATCATCAGTATTTAACAATGAGCAAGAGCTTAAAATTATCAACACTAATTATTTGTTTAAGTTGTTAGAAATCGGGGTTGGAGTGATGATAATTTTTGATATCTTCGTAAATCGAGTATAGTTATTTTCTGTATAAAGTATTTCTACCCTACTGATGCCTGAGTATTATGAAATCCTTATCGAGCTAGCCGTTGATCATAATTCTTCTAACTCTTATTCTTTGAAAGCATACTATCACATGATGTTCCATCAAAGTAAGCTTGGAGTTATTGTCATTCTCATTCACCAGAAGCACATTTGCATATGAAGATCCACTGCAACAAGATTATAGCTCTTGTCATCTTCATCCATTGAAGGCTTCTTATTAAGAGAAGTTCAACCACATAAAACTTAAAGTTCTTAACATTTAGATAAGACATTCATATCTTTTAGAAAGCTATGTCTTGGATCATCATTATACAACACCATGTTGTTGAGTTTATGATATATGAAATACAATAAAACATATAGACACCACAGAGTAAACAGCGGAAGACTAAAGATCATAACAAATAAATAATTAACTGAAAGTATGCGTAACGTACCTCTTGCGAATGTCAGATCTCTTGAACAAAACAAAGAAGTGGTTTAAAGAGTTGTCCCTTACCGTTTTACAACTCAAACCAATATGGTGTAAGAATAGTGTCTTACTACCACGTTCTTGTACACACGAATTAACCAACGAATCAAGCGATTGCTAGATCTAACACAAGTCCTCGTTTTAAGGAAAAACGAAACCAAACTCCCTAACAATGGGGTGTTCGGCCGAATAGGGACAAGAGAGAGGAGAGGAGAGATCTAGGGTTAATTCAATGCACAAAGTTATTAAAAACCCTAGAACCTAGCCTTGTTTATATAGTAGATGGAAGACTTTGGGAACAAGTTAGGGCTTTGGGTTGAAAACCCATTCCCTTGGCCTGCCATTAGACAAGCCCAAGAGAAACCCATAACTTTTTCAAGATCTTCCATTTCTAGTCCTTTCACTTTTCATTTAACGGTCGTTAGTCATTTTTCCGTTAAATACTTAACGATCATTAAACTGACTTAATGTGCAATAATTAATCGTAAATCGTAAACATAAACATTAATTATTTAACTTTAATTCTCATTCGTTAATGTGTGCAATCCCGTGGTCATGAGTTCGAATCCGGACATTTACGTGTTTGTAAATATATACATTTCCAACAGCTCCCACTTGGATATGTTTACAAAACGTGAAATGACATTGGTTAGCATCTAGCAACACGCCAATGCCCCCGGTACAACTCGTGTATGGTTTTCTGGAGAAAAACCAAGTTTTGATGATTCATCATCATATTCATCCTTTTGTTTCTAATACTATGTTAATAAGAATATGGATCTCACTCATTTCTTAATTAACTATTCTGTTTCTCGCTTTATGTGATTGATCAAGATTACCAATTCTTCTGAACATATTCCAGAAGACCTTGGGCATGGCCATGCAAACAACTTAACAACCCTTACGAGGGGGCCAGCAGTATTATACTTCAAAATAAATTTGAAGGAAACAAATCCCATTTTGACTACAAGCAGGATTCACAGATTTCGCAACACTTCTGAAAACAACCCTTATAACTACCAGTTACGTATAGCGTTAGATTGCTCCACAGAAATGCACTACATCCATGACATATCTCTGGTATCTCAAGTCAGAGGATAAATATTCATGATATACTTAATGACAAAGATCCATAAAGTATCATCATGTGGGTGGGATAAGTCCTATACTCAATCCATTGAATATCATCTGAAATTAGTCATGCTACGCATCAATATACTTTTAAATATATTCTAACTAATACTCAGATTTGTCTTAAATCAATATCATTCCCATGTTATTGATCGACAACGGACTATTTAGAATAACTTAAGTTATTCAAGGATTTAAACATGCAAATACATGACACAATATTATAAATGAAATTAAACGTATACCGTACTTTAATTCATTATAAATAATAATTGTTTAATATCCTTTATCCAAATACTAAATAGATCAATGCATGATAATACTAGTTAATGAATTTTGCCACAAGTCATGAAAATCATACTTGTTGACAAGGCATAATTTCAATTAACTTTGATCTATAGGAATTTTGAGAATACTTATTTCAAGAATTCAATAAGTGAATTTCTTGTATATGTTTACACATATCTTGATATTGTCATATCATTCCATAAGGTGCGTGAGAACCTGAACCACCTTTATATGACAATCATCTTTCAAAACTTTTAAAGTTTAAAGTATTCTTTATTCTTTAATGTATAATGCAACTATGCTCTTAGTTGAGCATAACTAGTCAACATGGTCTTCATCAAGGATACCGTGACTAGAATTGAGTATCATCTCAATTATACTAGCATCATTGTGTACAACAATATGCTCTTTAAACATCCGTAAACTTTGAACAGTTATAGTGTAATGTTGGTGCCTACCAAAACTCAAGTTTGTTGGCAATGACAATTATGAAACAATTGTCATATAATCATCCATAGAATCTAGGAGCATCTCCAGCTGTGGAATATGATTCTAAATCCAAACATATTCCTTTTAAAATATTTATTACACTAACAACTTTCAATGTTGTCAAATCATCTTGTAATCAAGCATGACACAACAATCTTATACACAACATGATGTTCATGATGAATCTTCAAGTTAAACTTTAAGATCTCATCTATCTTGTCAAAGATATGTATTCATCATGTTCTATTTGACTTATTTATTTACCGCATACGTTTATAATAATAAACATATATTCCAAGGTTGTATATATTATTTCCAAATCTTACAAACGAAGTTTCATTCCCAATTAAAACTTAATTTAAGTTGAAATGTAGTTGCCCATACAACATATAAGATTTAAGAAAAATAAATAATACTCCCACTAGCTTTCAGGAATACTTATGAGCAATCTTATTTTAATTATTACATCAAACATGGATTTAATATTAAACATAAGAATCATCTCCTAGATGCATGCATATATCCATTCATGGATTCTTGCAGTGTGTACATATTCAAAGATTATTTAAATTTTATAAAACTACTTTGTATTACTCATCGTCCTCGCAAAAGTAATTCCACAACAAAGAATTTTGATATTCATTGTCAAAATTTCATATCAATGAAACTAAGTATGACAATTATAATCTTTATACTTCTATTTAATGTATCTAGAAAAGAATATTCAATCATAGTTAATTGATTAAGTATGATTAATATTATTGTCACTAGACATGCATTAAATATGTGTACAATATTGTCCATATGATTCATATACAAAGATTTAAACCACTAGGGTTTCCATTCTTTGAAGAAACTCATTAAGATAAACCAAATATCTAAAGTTGATTATCTCTATGGACAACATCTCTACATTCATAGTATGATTGATTTACCACAATTCAACATTTGGTAAATTCATCATTATGATTAATAGGCTTACCATGATCATGTAACTCATATTCCTCAACATATTAAATATCTGAGATATCCTTGCGGATCTATGAATGACAATTCCATCATATTGAGGTCTATCATATACATGTTTAGCCTCATCATGATATTTGCTAGTGCATTTTAGAAGATTATGTATTTTGTAATTCAATCTTTCAAGATCTAAACAAAGCTCCCCACTTGCCTTTAACAATTTAAACATTACCTTTAAATAGTTTAGCAAGTAAAGCAACAATACATTGTTCTCTTTTGGGATATTACAAAAAAACATTGACAGTTCCTGACATTAGTTTGTTACAACCTACTTTACAAGTAGTTTAACAAATTCAGAACTTCATTATAAGACTTAATGTGATTCATCACATTCCATAAAAATGGTGTCTTATTAATCTTCTAGGTTGAAGTCTTATTGAGTATATTCAGTCTATACTCAATCTACTAACCTGGATAACATATGAAAGAAACTATAGTTATCTTGAATCAAACATGCCAACAGATTTTGATTCTTCTAACTGAACATACCATAAAACTATGGTATTTTCTTAAAATTAATATTGTAAGAAAATCTAACAATATTTAAGATAACCATCTACTCTTTGGCTTATCTATTTACCAACAAAGTAAAACTTAATGGTACAATAGAATTACCAAGTCAATTGCATGTATTATAACACAAGTATTTTTGACCACGTCAAAAGGCATATCAGTTATAATCCTACTATACGTTATAAGTCATTTGATCAACTCATTGACTTCATGCATATGTCTTAAAACATAGCAAGTTAACGTCTTACTTTATATTGTAAGTCTTTAAAAGACTTCATGTTTGTGACTTTACAAAATCATAAACATTTATAATTAAAGTAATTATGAACACCACCTTAGGTTTCAATTAATATTTCAAGTTAATATTTACTAAATATATTTAAGTCATTCAACAAATACTTAAATTCAAAGTAGTATTAGATTACTTCATTTAATTATGTCATTCCATGAAATGTTCAACGTAAGAAACTGCAAAATCATCCATGCTCGTGCTCACGACACGTGGGTATTTTACCTTGGGCTACAATCTAGTTCACGTTCTCACGTAACATAAATTGTAACTACAAGTGTTTCTAAAATATTAAATGACACAAATATTTAAAGTAGTCTTTGTTATCATCTTGACACATGTTCTTAATGGGGCAATCATACACATTTAAATGTATACTTTCTATTAGAACGTTATTCTCTTACTTTACAGTCAAGAGAATTCATTTAAATCATATTAATATGTGTTGTACCTTGCACATAATAAAGATTTCTCCCACTTGTGCATGGAACAACATCGTGTATCATATAAACAACACGATACACGTTCGTTTATTTGATTAATATGATTTATGTCATAGATATAACTAGTAGATATAGGACTATATATATTTGTAAGAAAACGCTCATGACAATCCTTAAAAAAACATAAGTGCCTACAATTGGAAAGTAACTATCTACATGATATTCAAGAGATAATTTGGATTATTACGCAGCAAATAAGGCTTGTAGCTCCCACTGAATTAGAAATCATTATAACAACTTCTTATTCACCAATTTTCAAATGCTCCCACTGAATTTGACAACATTGTAAGTGTTTCATAACCAGTGAAAACAACTTGCTTGCTTTTTACTTTGCTACACCTTTGAAGAACCATACGTAATCTTTACTAAGGTACTAAAAGGTGTATTCTACTCTATGAATGATGGGTTATCCATCAATGTTATTAACTTGAAAATTTTGGTATGCAATTTCTTCCTTAACAGGTCTACCATCTCCATACTGGTATGTAGCACCTTTAAAGGTTAAAGCAAACCAACTAGATAAATTAAGCTAGTTTGCCTTTTACCAATTTTCGCGGTAATTAGTCTAGCTTCTAATTTAGTAACTCATATACATGTTTTCCAGTTAACCAACATTCATGTTTGTTACAAAAGGATTCATTCACCAAATGAAGGTAATGAAATCTTTATGGAAAATAAGATGTGCAATTCATTGCTATGAGTTACATTAGAATTTAGACAATTCAAATGTTCCTATTATACCTTTCTCATTCATGAAAAGGAATAGGATTGAGTCTCATTCTTCTCCCATGGAAAAGAGACTTTGTTTGTCTTTTCGGTAAATTATTCTCAATCAAACATTTGGTTGAAAGCAAAATGGATCAATTTACTGATCAAAGACTAAACCTTGTTTACGGTTAAATGTTGCATTTATACACTCAAAAGAATTACAAAATTCAATTTTAGTATTTTCGATAATTAATCTTTTCAAGAAAATTAAATACCCATGGTATATAACCATTTAATTTTCATTGAAAACTAGGATCCAAATTGATATAGTTTCATCACATCAGTTGATCTGCTAGTAATGAAATTATTCAAGATGGTACGAGTCGAACCTCAATTGCCAATTTTCAAATTGTAATTCCTAGATTTATGGGATTTACATCTAGCCAATTTCAATTGCCATGTAAACATGTTTTATCCCCATCTTATGCCTTGAGTTGTCAGTTCTCACTACAAAGATCAATTAAGTTGTTTAAAGAGTTGTCCCTTACCGTTTTACAACTCAAACCAATATGGTGTAAGAATATTGTCTTACTACCACGTTCTTGTACACACGAATTAACCAACGAATCAAGCGATTGCTAGATCTAACACAAGTCCTCGTTTTAAGGAAAAACGAAACCAAACTCCCTAACAATGGGGTGTTCGGCCGAATAGGGACAAGAGAGATGAGAGGAGAGATCTAGGGTTAATTCAATGCACAAAGTTATGAAAAACCCTAGAACCTAGCCTTGTTTATATAGTAGATGGAAGACTTTGGGAACAAGTTAGGGCTTTGGGTTGAAAACCCATTCCCTTGGCCGGCCATTAGACAAGCCCAAGAGAAACCCATAACTTTTTCAAGATCTTCCATTTCTAGTCCTTTCTCTTTTCATTTAACGGTCGTTAGTCATTTTTCTGTTAAATACTTAACGATCGTTAAA
This sequence comes from Chrysanthemum seticuspe, assembly GCA_019973895.1. Taxonomy (NCBI): domain Eukaryota; kingdom Viridiplantae; phylum Streptophyta; class Magnoliopsida; order Asterales; family Asteraceae; genus Chrysanthemum; species Chrysanthemum seticuspe. The sequence goes on from BPTQ01000007.1 coordinate 13,791,431, forward strand.
CGGACTTAATCTGCAATAATTAATCGTAAACATAAACATTAATTATTTAACTTTAATTCTCATTCGCTAATGTGTGCAATCCCGTGGTCACGAGTTCGAATCCGGACATTTACGTGTTTGTAAATATATACATTTCCAACACATGTATCATCACAATACAACACCTTGTATCACCCACTATATTTCAAATTAGAGGTTAGATGGTTTATGTGTTTAGGCCTTAAAACACAAATGGTATAGGTTCAGTGTGTTTAGGCCATAAACAAAAGGATGGTAGGTTTGTTATACTTGCGCCATAAAACATAACGGGTTTGGTTGTCCCCGAAGAAGAACTTGATATCTAGCTTAGTATCAGTAAACATTTTAAGCGACGTTGTAAGGTTTTCTCTGCCGAGAATGGAGCTTATTGACTTAGTAAAGTAACTATCGAGTTGGAAACTCGAGGAGTAGAGTAGGGCGAAGATTGAGCTTCGTGACCGAACCACTATAAATCATCATGTCCGTTTTGCTCACTCCTTTACGTATTGTTTTTTATTTATTTTAGCATTGTGTTTATATTTGTGATGTGGTGACATGTTTTCTTTTATGTTTTCTACTATCATTATAGTTGCAGTGTTATTATCGTCGTTTATCATGTTGCATCACACTTGATCGGTTATTTGATATGAGAAACTTAAGTTTTTAGATGGGAAAATAGTCACCCCTTCCCCCATGCGTTTTCCACACTAACAAAAGTAATCTGAAATCACTGGTATTTTTTATTGTTCGTTTGATTTAAATGTTAAGAGATCTTAATTAGTAGGTTTGGTGGGTTTGTAGATTGATTTGAAAGATGAGAAAAGTAAATACAATATTTCAATTTTAAGGCTTTATAGGGTGGTGGTGGAGAATAATGGTGATGTGGCCGGAGGAATAGTTGTGTGATGAGGTCGGTAGAATGGTGATGGTGATGATTGTGGATGGCGGTGTGTGATTAATTGGGTATCGACAATGTTAGGTAGGGTTTGAAAGGTGGTGGAGTGGTGGGTTTCGATGTTAGTTATAGGTAATAAAGGTGATGATGGTGTGTTTGAGATTAGTGTTATGCTAGCAGGTTTTAAAGTTGATGATAATTTTTGTGAGTTTTGAGCATGGTGGTGGCCAATTTTAAAGATGACGGTGGCGGGTAGTAGCCATAGGAACGACAATAGTGGAGGTAATGGTGGTTTTGATGAAGGTGATGATGATTTTTCCTTGTTAATAAGATGAATATAGGTTTATTATTGTGTATGGTGTGTTATTTAAACTCATCTCTAAATATGATGAATATGAACTAATGTAATACTCCCTCCGTCCATATTAAATGTCCATGTTTGACTTTTCAAAACTTTCTTTTATAACTTTGACCTTAAATATTTTTGCTTGTGTTATATAGTATTAGATAAAATAATACGTTGTAGAAATACATTTAAAACTCGATCTATTCATATATTTTGCATCAAATATTATATAACACAACCAAAAATATTTATGATCAAAGTTAAGAAATAAAGACTTAGAAAATTCAAACTTGACATTTAATATGGGACAGAGGGAGTAATATATAATGAGAATGAATATGGTGACGTGTTTTTATTATTTTTGTATGTGTGAGAGGGGGGCCAAGAATGATATGAACTTAGGGCCCGTTTGGTTTGTAGGTGGATTTTGGAATTGGATTTGGTTTATGATTTAAATTTGCTTTTGGATTTGGATTTAGATTTGTGATAAAAATAAAATTAAAAGAGATAAAATATATTTTAAATGATATTATAATTAAATTATATTTAAATATTATATTTTGATTTTAATATTATAAGTGATGTGAGAGGAAAGAAAAAGGCCCCACAAGTTTCTTTAAAAACCCACCCACCCTACTATCTTTTGTGTACACCCATATTTAAAGGTTTGAAAGACAAATTTTAAACCTAAAACACCAACCAAACAATTATCTAGTGTCAAATCAAATTAAAAACCATTCCAAAGTAGGAAAACAAACGGACCCTTAAAATGACATACTAGCCCTCATGCGAAAGTCACATGATGCTCTTTAACAAATTAAGTTAACATATATTCCGTATAACTCATAAGGACTATGATGAATTAAGTTAACATATATTCCGTATAACTCATAAGGACTATGATGATTCTTTGTAAATTTAAAAACGGTGAATGTAGCTTTAAGCTCTCAAGACAGTAGATGCAGTTTTGGACAAACCACAACGACCATCCATGTAATCTACTCCAATAATAAAGTAGACTTGACAAAGAGTCTTTTAGATTTTGATATCAGTATGCTATAATTAGTGAGTAAAGCTTCACAATATGAAATATCCATCATATCTATGAAAACAAGTTTATTTATAAGCAACAAAAAAGTATTTTAGCAACAATATAATGTACTTTTGAAAATGTACATATATTATACATAAATTTCAAAAAAGTACGAACATCGTATACGTATTTTCAAATCTCGTTCCGATATCATCATAAACTTATTTTAACCTTCAATTGCTATATCTAAATGACACACGGTAATTCAAAGTTTCAATCAATATCAGCCTGCAAATATTTGAGGTTAATGCAGTGATTCAAAAGTTTCAATCAATATCAGACTAGTACGTGGTTTGTTTTCCACCAATTTGTAGACAATTTTTATCAATATTTGAGGTTAACCAATGTAGTTACTAATTTTATTATAGCAACATTATATGTTTGCTGCTTAAATTGTTAACCATTTGCTTTTTCTTATATATCCATTTAATCGAGTCATCAACTCATCAAGTGTAACCGCACAATTATTCTCCATTTTTTTTTTTTTTTTTTTTTTTTAGTAAGCATTACTTTGGACTAAAAATACACTTTGCATTACAAACTTCCTTTATATTCAAACAAGAAACACAATTCCATTAGCAGATGAGGTAGTGATAAAATGACTCTAACTAATCATATACAAATCAAATCAAACATGGTAGTAAATGAAAAGGCGAGTGATGTCGTGTTATGTACATATAGCAAATGGTGCGGACTTTTGCACATTAAAATAAGTTTGTGATAATATTGGAACGAAATATGAAAGTATGTAGACGATGTAGGTAATTTTTGAAGTGCATGTATAATATTTGACATTTATGAATATATCGATAATATATAGACTTAGCCCTATTTATCACATCATTTGACCACCTTTACAACTTTTTGAAACAATTGAATAGTGCTATAGCAATTCGAATTCATATAAGGTTAAGACAGCCAAATTCATAAACTCTTGCACCTATTAGAAAATAAATCTAACTAGTTTAGAGTGTTAAGTATTTATGGACTTTTTATTAGGGAAATTAATATAGTGCGTTGTTATGCATATTTCATAGATTTTTTTTTTTTTTTTTTTTTTTTTTTTTTTTTTTTTTTTTTAATTTTTGACTTTTTGGCCGACTAATTCACATGGTTTGATTTCACCGTTATACAGATTCAAACCGGATAAATCCCTCTTTTTTTAAGAGATTGGTGTGACCACTTCAATTCATAGTTCGTTTTTACATCATGGTTTTGTGTTTTTCTGTTGCATTTCACTAACATGCGTGGGCAACATGTTTTGTGTTTTTTTGTTGCATTTCACTAACCTGTGGGTTTACTCGTGAGCAACAGATATTCGCAAGTATGGGGATGGGTAAAAAATTGTATCTGCTGAGGGGTGATGGATGAGAAACAAACCCTTGGGTTAGAGGTACTCGTGACTGTTGCCCGCGTGTGACATCCTTATTTGGGCCATCATACTTGCCAAATTAAAGATCAATGTGAAGCTTAACCCAATCATAGTTCTCGGTATTCATTGGCGTTTTAGGATCGGTTTATTTGATAATTATGGATTAAATGAAAAACTTGTAAATTACTAACATGTCCCTTTTAAAATTAAATAGGCACAACTTGTGCCTAATTGTGTGCCTAACATATGTGGAGTTACCTTATTGGATTGTGAAGCAGTGGGCCCCGTTGTTACAACCAATGAATTAGTGACATGCAATTTTAGGCATAAAATTAGGCCTATAATTAGGTCTCCCAATCACTACTCAATTAAATAATCATCTACTAGTAGGACAATAATAGATGGTTGACAATTAATATATTATTTGGAGAGAGGGACCAGCTGTATCCTTTGCTTAATTTACTTGAACCAAAAAACACAAATATTTCTTTCTTATGGTCTTCCAAAAGTCTTGTTGAAAGAATTTATTAAACTTGTGAATTTTAATCAAGAAAGGTATCCAAAGCTTTTTTCTCTTCAAGAAAAGAATCTCAATTCTTATAAACAAACCTTCATTCTACAATCATCTTGCAATCTTTCCAAAAAAAAAAAAAAAAAAAAAAAAAGCAAAATGGCTAGTGAGACTGTTGGTGGTGAGACTGAGCAACATCCACAAGAAATAAACATTGAAGATGATGATGATGAGATTGAGCAACATCTGCTAGCAAGAATCAGGCATGCCATTGATCATCTAGGTGACAAGCAGTTACCAGCCCAAAATGAAATCAAGTCAGCTGATTTTATAGAGTTGGTGACCATGCTCCAAAACAAAGTACCTAATCAAGCATTAACCCCAAAAGTTAAGAAAGAACATTGGTCAAGTGTTAGAAGAGAGAATCTTTACTCACTCAACAACTTGTTGAGTGATTTGCAAATCGCCAAGAATCAAAGCTCATTCTCTCCAAAAAAAATATTGGATCAAAAGTCAACAGGGACAACAACAGACAACATCAAGACGAGCTTGAAGAAGATGAAGAAAGAACTTAAAGGTGATCCAACTGACCCTGAACTTGCTGAGATGTCTGTGAGCCATCATCAAGACCCTTATAAGCCGCTTTTCCCTAGAAGAAACAAGGACGAAGTTTATAGATGGAGTTCAAGGCATAAGCCAAGGAATGTTTATGGATTTCAACACATGGTCATGGCAATGGAAAGAGAGCTAGTTTTGCATGAACTTGATGCACCATTTAAAGTATATGGTGTTGTTGGTGTAGCTGGAATTGGTAAAACAACTCTTTGTCAAGATATATTTAACAAGGATTCATTCAAGAAGCATTTCTGTCCAAGAATATGGGTTTGTTTATCTAATCAACCGAATGCGCGAAAAAACTACAATGAAGAGATTGTTGTCAGGATACTGAAGTGTCTAGGTATGGAAGATGAAATCATTGGTGTAGAGAATGAAGATGATCCAAATTCACTCAAAAGACTCATTCTTCTTCTTAGGTTACAACTTGTTGGAAAAAGATTCTTGCTCGTGTTAGATGACGCATGGAAGGACGACCCGTTCTTCTGGAATCTGCATCAGAAGGAACAGCCAGATAAATGGAGCGAAAAGTTGCAATTGGCATATGGTTTGCCAAAAGGGTGTGGCGGAACAATTGTATCGTCTAGCAGGTCCGCTGAACTGCTAAAAAAAATGCTTGGATACAATGTAAGCTTGCAGCATATAAAGCCGCATACTAAAGAGAACATTGGAGAAATATTTAAAGAGGCTGTGAAAGGATATGATGAAGATGAAAAAGTAATTGGTGAGCATTTACAAGATGAGAAGATGTACAATGCAATAATTAAAAAATGTGATGGGATCCCATTGGCTGCAAAGTTATTAGCTAAGATTGCTAGAGAAAAGTTATCCCCACCAAAAGCGGAAACGGTGCCACCACCAGCTGCTGGTGCAGGTCGTCATGAGATTAAACCGGCTGGGGTTGCGGCTGGTTCACGGTGAGGATGCTGGTAGCCGGCCAAGATGATCAACACAAGGGTGGTTCTTGCTATGACTGAATCTGATCAGATGGTCAATTGATAAATGTTCTTTTTATTGTGTGATGTGTGATATATATGAAAGAATAAAAATATAACTGTACTAATGTTGGCTTGTTTTCATAATTATCAATAAGAAAGATGTTACTAGTATAAACTATCTAGTATTTGTTTATGATTAACTAGTTATTTTCAACTAGTTGTGTTATCCAAACTCATTGCTATTTCGCGCTATGTTGAACAAATGGACAAATGGTTGATCTACCAACCACCATTTCGCATTCTCCCTCCATAGATTTTGTGCAATGCCGCAAAATGTGGACACTCCTTTCTTACTTTTCATCACAAATAGGGCAACGGGTCGAAAGGAGATGTATTTCTCGTTGATCTTCACTTGAGTTGGTAGAAGTTCATGTATACTTCTCCATGTAGAAATATTGATCTTTGGGATACTTTGGTTGTTCCATCATGTTTTAGCAAAGTGGTTAAAGATTTCTGCGAATTTTGATTCAGCCCACTCTTGCAAAGGCCCATTATTATTTTTTGAAGGGTTTCAAGTCCTTGGGCTTATGGACCTGCTCTGATTGTTCTGCTTCAATCTACCCGATATACGTTCAACCTGTTTACCCACTTATTTCTATTCAAACATTATTTTTGTTTCAGACAGCAGAAATCTAGCCTATTTTTTGCAAAGGGTTTTTATACTGGGATAGGATCCTCTCAAGTTATAAATAACTTGATGGATCAAGTGAAGCAATTATCAACCATATGATCAAATCCAATGGCTCAAATCAAAAGAACATGAGATGATTTGAGCCATTGGATTTAATCCAATGGTTCATACTTGCAACTTGATCCATCAAGTTATTTATAACTTGAGAGAATCCTCTCCCTTTTATACTTGGTATACAGGGACGGAGCCAGGAAATTAAGTTAAGGGGGGCTCAATTTTTTTTTTGGTAAAAGCATACAATTATTTGTTTTAGAAGCTAGATCGAAGCTTGAATCGTTCGACATACGGGTCCATTGATATTTTTTTCGGTAGTAACAGGCAATTACTTATCTGAAGGTTCCTCAACTTATCTGACGCGACAAAATCGGCCAATAACCAAGTCAATTGGTAAACAGTTTTATCAAGTTGGGTCAGGCTACCGCAAATAGTTAGAAAAAAGGCATAAGATTGTGTGGATTTAAATGCTATAGTTACAAGTATAATAGAGATAGTAAAAATTTTATAGTGAGTAAGCGGCATTTTTATACAAAACATGTTAGACAAACTAAAAAATGTCAAATTTATATCGACAAACAAACTTTTTTATAGTTTAAGAAATGTTCATTTTATATTAAACCACAAAACAAATTCAGTGAATGCTAGTTCAAGCCTCCTAAAGTCCTAGGTGACAAATAAAAAGAAAAGTAGTATTAAAAGACTCTGAATATACTCCTTAACATATATAGTATTATACTGTATACATTTTGCCAGCTGTGTGCACTACACATTTTCCAATTTCCAAGCTTTATCATTTTTCACTTTCTCTCACCTGCTAAACACTTCATCTTCTCCGACGTCATGGCCTGAATTTGTAACTATAATTTTCCTTCTTGGCTTTTTCATTTAAATGAAACTAATTCAAGGTGGATCCTCTCATATATATCTAAGGCAGTTGAGCCGGTTAGGGGGGGCCGAGCACCATCCAGCCCCCCTACTGGCTCCGTCACTGTTGGTATATATATTACTTCAAAAAGTGTTTAAATACAATGGATGTGAGTGAATCCCGCATCTTAGCTTGTTACATAGGCGATAAAGCTAACATAACAAAACAATACTCTTTCAAGACACTACTCTTTCTATACGAAAGAAACGCACTCTTAACCACTATAAATACATTTGACTCAAGACCAAATATGTATTGTTGGTAATTAAAAGACGAAACAAACAAACAAAATCGAACAAACGAAGCGGAAGCTTTATTCAAAATTATCAAACCAAATACAAAGACAAATTCAAATGTACCAAACCCAAATTCAAAAGGTACAAAGGTTTAGGGCCCGTTTGGTTCGGCGAAATCCTAAGGATTCTGGTGGAATTAGAATCCAATTCCATTTCATAATGTGTTTGGTTGAAAATATTAAAGAATTTGGAATCTGAATTCCATTCCTTTTTGCGTTTTGATGGCAAACGGAATGGAATGAAATTCCTTCAAAATCCTATATATATGGAATTCAACATTCCATAGCAATATGAGAAGGATTGTTTACAATTTCATGGAATTCGTATTATCTTTATCATTGTCATTGCTATTATTATTATTATTATTATTATTATTATTATTATTATTATTATTATTATTATTATTATTATTATTATTATTATTATTATTATTATTATTATTATTAAAACATCACTTCATTAGAAAACCAAAAGGAATTACAAAAAATTGGTGGGAAGCAGAGACACTAGTTGAGCTTCCACTCCTTTCTGAATACAAAAGCTAAATCTGTGAAAAATAAAAGCCCCACTCTTAACACTATTCGAGTGGCTAATAGCAACAGTCTTGATACGTGAAAGTGTGTCCAAAGCTTCCGTGTCGAGCTCCCCAAATGTAGAGAAAGCAAATGGGATGAACTTGTAGCCATTTTCTTCACATTTGGACACATATTTCTTTTTCTTCTTCTCCACAGCGTTATGTAAGGCCACCCCGGGAGCCCACGCAGACGCATCAATACCCGCAAAAGGAGAGATTCCAGCCACATCCAAACACGCGTCCTTACCTTGGATCCAGTTGAATAAAAGCAGGTCTGTCGGACGCAACTCTTTCCCGTCCCTCGAAAGAAACCCCAATGGGGCCTCCTTTTTCACCATAATCCCAACCTTGGAACATATGTCGACAAGAATATCACGCACTAGGTTATGTCTGAATTTCACCCCCACTTCACTAGAACAGTGAACTGCATGGTCTCCCCATTGGTCCATACGATGCTTGCAGCTCGGCCAGGAGCTACTTTCAGAAAACATAGGTATGGTAAGCCTATAACACAATACCGAACGGAATTGGCGATGGTTCATCCTTTGGCCCAACCCATCAATAGGTATGGTGAATAGGAAATCTTGTGCATGTGGAGCCCGGGTACAACTGAGGATAGCCACCTGCCTCGGGCTTAACGAATACTTAGAGACAAGATCTTTCTCGATGACACCAAAGTAACACTTTGCCAAGGTTTTCATCATATGGGGGCAGGAGCGTCAGAGGCGACTGAGAACGTGTCTGTGTTACAAGCACTGTTAAACATATCAAGAGCATGTTGAAACGAAGGGCCATGGGAATTGATGCCTGTTTTTACCAGAATCTGGTCCTGCATATCACTGGTTTTGCAAGCGAGAGGCGAGGAAGGCGTATCGGATGATATCACTCGCCGCATGGATACCCAGCCCGCCCATCTTGATTGGGAGAGTGGCAAGCCGCCACTGCCATTCACCAAAACCTGGCCCGGAGGCTGTAATAATCTTCTCCAAAGAAGCTCGTAACATCTGATCAAACCGGACTTGGGCTTCTCGCACGTACAAAGGGGAACATGTCCGCATGGCATAAGATAATTTCGCCACCCCAGCACAGTTACGAAGAAGAAGGAGCTCACATTGGGGGTCATTAAGTTTGAGGATAGCTTCCATTAGCAAAATGGTTTTAGAGACCCTTTTCAAAGCCAGCTCCTGACAAAAACGTTCATCCAAACTAACAGAACCACCAAGTAGTTTGACACCTTCGACTGGGCGAGAGATATTTATAGGAAAGACACCCTCCACCCTGCTTATGGGATCCTCCATAGGCCATAAAAGTTCAGTCTTGTCGACATTAAAAAACAACCCCCGAGCCGGTCCATCTTCCATAATAATGTCAAGCGCCTTGGCAACCATAAGGGTATCTCCTACAATAGTACCATCGTCAAGATACCACGCCTGGAGTGTGAGCTCGCAGGACCTATTTTTTTGAACGTCGCAGGACCTATTATTAGGGGTGTAAAACGAGGGCGAACAACAAGGGACCTAGCGGGTCCCCTTGTTGCACCCCTTGACACGACCAAAGGATAGAACAACAAGGGACCTAGCAGGACCTATTATTATTATTATTATTATTATTATTATTATTATTATTATTATTATTATTATTATTATTATTATTATTATTATTATTATTATTATTAATTATTATTTTATTTTTTTTATTATTATTTTTAATATAAGCGATCATTTAATTATTATTGTTATTATTATTATTATTATATATAATCAGCCACGTTATTAAGATTTAAAAATTATTATTTATTTAAAATTGAATATAAATTATTATTTATTAATTTTTTTTATTATTATTATATTTAAAAATTATTATTTATTTAAAATTAGATATAATTTATTTATAGCCTACTTTTTTAATTTAGACTTTAAAAAATACAAATACAATTGTATTTTATATAAAAAAATATTTATTTAATATATTAGTTTATATAATATTATTTAAAAAATTATTATTATAATTTGATAAGTAATTTATTTAATAAATAATATTTAGTTTATTAATCTTAAACTAAAATTAAGTTTTAAATATTTTAATCTAATTATTTTTTCTCATTTCATTCTTCCAACCAAACATGCGCTAGTATTTGCAAATTTCAATTCCATCAGATTTTAAATCCTAATGATTTCAATTTCTAACATTCCATTCCTTCACATTCTAATTCCTTAAACATATTCCAATTCTGTCAAAAACATTCTGCGAACCAAACGAGCCCTTATAATGCTAATAATCCCTATTTATAGGCAAAACTAACCGTTATAAGATAGTTTCCTAATTCCCAACAAACTTGTAGGACAAGTCACACAATTTACCAAATTTACCAAATAACCCCTAAATTTAAGTCACTTTTCTAACAATCTCCACCGTGACTTAAACTCCTCCACTTGCTTCAAATCAAATTCAAAATTTCAAATGCTATAGATACTAGCCAAATTCAAATCAAACAATCGATACCCAAAAGCATTCCAAAACAAATTCGATCCAAAAAAATTTCGATCCAAAACGAACGCCGATAACTTCAAAACGAACAATCAAACGTTAACCGAAAAAATCAAAACGGTTAACCAAACAAACAAATTGGCTCAAACCATCTATAACAAAGGCAATCAAATTCGGGCAACCAACTTCAAAAGCCCGAAAACGAAGATCCAAAATTTTCAAACTAACAAATTTCCAACGATCGAACAAATTCAAACGACTTGAACCAAGTCTTCAAACACCAAATCGATCTTCAAATTCCAAATACCAAAATTCTAATTATAATGACCCACTTATGTAATAAGAATTATGGTCCAACTTCAAACTTATTATCCAAGTATCAACCAAATTCAAGTTAATAAATAACTTGACGAACGGGCTCTAATAATTCAAACACCTCAAATATGATACGGATAATAATGACCCACTTATTACGATAAGAATTATGGTCCTAATTCCCCATTCATATTCAAATACCATAACAAAAAAAAATTCAAATAAACAAATTCACAAAGAGCAAAAGAATACAATTTGTATTCGTATTACTACCCAAAAGTCCAAATATGATGCCAAGTCCAATCTAAAAAAAAAGGATCCGCTAGATGACTATTTTCAAACAATTCGAACCAATAAACAATCGTACTTTTCATATACCAAATCAAAAACAAATCTTCAGATGACAATTCCTAGCTTTCTTCTTCTTCTTTTTCTTCATGACGAACCTGGCTCTAATACCACTTGTTGGTAATTCAAAGACGAAACAAACAAATAAAATCGAACAAATTAAGCGGAAGCTTTATTCAAAATTATCAAACCAAATACAAAGACAAATTCAAAGATACTAAACCCAAATTTAAAAGGTACAAAGATTTCTAACGCTAATAATCCCTATTTATAGGCAAAACTAACCGTCATATGATGGTTTCCTAATTCCCAATAAACTTGTAGGACAAGTCACACAAATTACCAAATTTACCAAATAACCCCTAAAATTTAAGTCACTTTTCTAACATGTATTATCTAACATCTAACTTGACTAGGAAGCCTTATATCAAACGCATCACAGAATGTCATTTGTTCAAGAGTTAGGTATTTCATTCATACTCATCACAAGGTTTATTTTTATAGCTCTCCTTCCATTGTTCGTATAAGCTCGGCTTCCTACTACCTCCTCCACTAGAAGAGGTACTTGCAGTCTTCGAATATTTAGGATCCATAAGACATGCAATTTCATTGTCATCTTCGATAACATCATTATTATTGTCCCCATCATCCCTATTAACTTTCTTATTTTTTCCAACATTCACACCAACCATATTATTTTTGGAACTAAATGTGCCATTGAAAGCAACACCTACAATATCATCAGCCAAATTTAGAGCTTCAAATGGATTTTAAGTCGTGATTTTCTTTCCATTATCCACATGGGGTTTCTTTTTCGTACCACCAATAGTAGACACATTAGCTATATTGCCAACTATTTCAACAACTTTCAAACCATTACCATCCTTATTAGCTTCTTTTGATTTGGCTTGCCTTGTATCCTTACTTGGTGATGACATTTTTAGAACAAGCATGTACACAAATCTAGATTTGGTATTAAGACCATAATATCCTCCAGCTTGTTTCTTACAACCATTTACAGTATTGCTTCGGTTCATCTTCTTAATTCCTTGGAAACCCACAGCTTGAACCTTAGCCCGATTCATGGACATAGTAGGAACCACTTTAGGGCATAGGTCCAAAGAATGGCCAAATACCATGCACGTTTGACATCTAGTTGGTTTCCACTCGTATTCAACGCGAATTGAATGCAAGATATATCCATCACCTTTGATATTAGGCACCGCTAGAACAAGAGTGTCTTTCAACTCAACATCGGCTCGAATATCAATCATTGCTCTCGCAAAGTTAGATCGACCCCATGATTCCATGCACGTAGAGGCTGTATACATATCTAATATCAAAGGGGTGCCAATTTTGGTAGCAATATCACTTAACCCATCATCTGTGAATGCAGTGATAGGAACATCATGAAGTTTAACCCAAATCGGAACACTCTTTAAGTCTTCTTTAGATATTCGCCATAGGAGACCATTTACGAAGAATCAATGAAATATTACAAATCAACCATGGTCCACTGTCAAGCATTTCTTCCATACTTGTATTTGAGCTAAATTTAAAAAAGAAAATGCCTTTCGCATTCATCATAGTACGAACAAGCCCAAATCTACTCCACGCGTTCTTAACATAGTATTCAACCACCGGATACGCAACTCTCTTACCCATAAACAGAATTCTCGAACCATTCCTTGACCTCTAGGACAAATTTTATGGGAATAGCAACATCAGTCCCATTACCAGACGACGCTATTAAGGTACGGAAGTTAACAATCTTCTTATTTGGTTCACAATTAATGCTAGATTCCGTGTTACTCATCTTAGCACCACTTGTGTTCAATGGCTCCCCGTCGTCACCCAATAGCACTAGTTTACCTTTCAACATTTGTTTTTTAATGTTACAAATCTTAGCAGCTAAGGAAACATTTGTGTCCGCATCAACATTCAATATGTTGGCATAAATAGGAGACCCTATATGTACATGTGTTCAAGTTGACTTCATATTCATCAGCATTCAATACGTCTGGTAATGGTTCGTTTATAAATGAAGGAATCTTTCCAACTGAAGTTGTGATGCTCGGAAAATCCTCGCTCACAATCACATGTTCATCATTAGGATTCAATGATGAACCAGCATAATTCGAATTCATTTTCGTACCCTTTTTGCCTCCACTCCCTCTCCATCCCGAATCCGAAAAACCCCTTTCCATGTCACACGATGCAAGTAACCGTCAATTCACACCACCCCAAATTAATCCATCGAGTGATCTATTATACTCACTAGAATGATCGTTCTTGAATAGATAAAACAAGTTGCTAAGAATGGATCATTTGTGACATTGCTAATAGCAAGTTGGCCGGAGCGTTAGTCCATACGAAAATAATTTGTTAAAAAACATCATGTCTTCAAGAAAAGTTAGCAGTCGTTTTTGTGATTTTGTTGCTATTTGAAGATTCGTTACACTACAACAATCAGGGCTTTCGCAGGGGAAAAATCAGGGCTTTCGCCGGGGACATGTCCCCTGCGAAACCTTTCACCGAGGACATGTCCCCCGACAATACCCTCTCGGGAATACTTTCCCCGAGGACGTAAGTCCACTTTTACCGGGGACATGTGGGTCCCGCAGCCATTTTGAGCCGGCCAAACATGTCCGACATGGCACTACTTTTCGCCGGGGACATGTCCTCGGGGAAAGTGTTTTCAAATAATTAGCTAATTAGTTAATTACGTGATTAAAATAATTAATCTCACCTTTTGTCGGGGACATGTCCCCGGGGAAAGTGAGGTAATAAATTTATGGTTTCGACTTTCGGCTAGGACATGTCCCCTGGGAAAGCTTCTAACCCATTTTCCAACATAATGTTGCAAAATGGATAATTTTTAGATTTTTTTCCGAAATTTTTCCGAAAAAAATCTACCTATTCTCACCCCACACTAACATGCCAAATTTACTACAACACCACAAATTAACTCGCTAAAACTATAAAATCACTAATAACATAACGGAAATACAATATATCAATCTAGGAATATCCTTTACGACAATGCAATAGTGATGTTAAATCGAATACAAAACAAAAACTGCAGTAAAGGTAATGTTACAAGTGTATGTTCTACTGTAATGACTAATAAAACAAGGCTTGAGATGAAAAACCGAAAATGATCGTATGTGGCTACAAGATTCCGGTGGGGATGGTGACATATACCAATTGCGTCCTTCTCACGTACCTGCAAGTTTGTACAAGAATCCGTATGTGTGGTCATGAATAAAACCCAAATTAACCCATTTTCATATGCATATGGCTGTATTTAATTGATAACGGATCAAATGGTAAAATGATAACCGAATGAAAACTAAATTATGTACCTTCATCAAGTGATCTAGTTTTCCAGATTGGTGGCTGAAGTAGTACAAGTTTCTGCAAGAAATATGAAATGGGCACATAACAATTACGGAGTGCAAGAAATATGAAATGGGCACATAACAATTATGAATAAGCACTTGTAAAAAGCTAAAAGATACTAATAAGCTACTATAAGCTACCTAAACCTAAAACTAACCTAAACTAACTGGAAATAAGCTATTGAAATTGATTAGGAACCTAAGAGCACAAGATTTAAGCAAATAAGCACAAATGCAGAATCTAAGTTTAATAAGCCAAACGGCCCTACAGGGGGTACTTTAAGCACTGATTAAGGTGGCTTTTAAAAATCCTAAAATACCCTGTTAACCACAACCAACCAAAGTGCTTAAGTTCAAAATTTCAGCTCCTAACGACTAAATTTGAAGGAATTAAAAATCAAAACTAAAGGCAAGTTGGGGCACTAAAGCTGGTGCTACAGTAACAGATATAAGCAGAAAAAACTACTTGCAGACATGAATTAGCTAAAAAATAAGCTCCTAAGACTAAAACTAACCTACACTATCTAACATAAAGCTGCTGTAACTAAAATGAATCAAATGAGCACAAGCTAGAAGATATTTATCTACAAAACAGATCTAAACATACTATGCCAAAAGAGCCCTATCACCCCTACTTTAAGCCTACATTAAGCTATTCTAGAAAATTCACAAAAATAAAATAAAATTACCATGAAACTAACATCCTATCAGAGTATCTAATTCTAAAATTTTAGCTAAAAAGGACTTAGTATGAAGGAATTAAAAATCAAAAACAAAAGGTACTTAGGAACTAAACTGACCTGCTGATGATGCAGGCTTGAAACAGCCTACTGAGGCTACTTCTGACTTATTTTTGAGCTGTGAAATAAGCTTCCAAGGCCAAGACAGATAAAACACATCAAAGTTAGCATGGCCAAGTCTCTAAAGAAATTGATTTGGTCCAAGAAGGAGCCTTTTAACGACTTAAAAATAAGCTGGAAAAAGCTTGTTCAGTCATATTAAAGTTACTGATAAGAACAGATTTGTTGCAAAAAACCTTTTTTAAACTCAAAGATTTATTTGAGATCCATTTTGCACCTGATATGACCCATTCCCATTTTGCACCTGATATGACCCATTCCCATTCCCATTCATTCAATGACACAACAATTTATATTCATCTTTACATTCAATAACTAACATAAATATTTAACATAAATCAACTAATTATAACTAACTAACATAAATAATACATGGGTTATAACTAATTAACAAAAAACAAACCCCAAATTAAACATAAAATAAACAAAAAAAACAAAAATAATTGTGATGGTGGTGGTTACCTGTGGTGGTGGTACGGATCCGGTTATGGTGCTAACCAAACACAAACAAAAAAACAAACCCTAAATTAAACATAAACATAACCTAAAATTAACTAAAACTAAAAAAATTACAAAAATAAAAAACACCAACCTTAGTGTGTTTTTGTAAAAAAGAAGATAAAGAAAGAGAGGAAGAAGTGCCCAGTGGTGCGAGTGTACGGGGGACGTGGTGGTGGTGGCGGTGATATAGTGTTGGTGTGATGGCGTGGTGGCGTGGTGGTGTGGTGGAGACGGTAGTAAAGTGTGGTGATGGTGTGGTGGTGAAGTGTGGTATTTGAGATGAGGATGCAGATGAAGTGTGTGTGTCTATATATATATATATATATATATATATATATATATATATATATATATATATATATATATATATATATATATATATATTTACAAAGTGAAGAACTCATATATGAGTTAGTAAGAAGATAATTGAGGGAGGATTTTTGGCGGGACATGTCCTCGATGAAAGTTTTTACACCCAGTCAAAAAGGTTTGGCGGGATAAAGTAAATGAGAGGAGGGAAAAATAAAAAATTCGCTAAAACTTTTCCAGAGGACATGTCATCGGTGAAAGTTTTTCACCCGGTCAAAAAGGTTTGGCGGGATAAAGTAAATGAGAGGAGGGAAAAGTAAAAAATATTCGCTAAAACTTTTCCCGGGGACATGTCCCCGCCAAAAGGTGTATTTTTTAATTTTTCCATTTTTTTAAGTAATTAAAATTAATAATAAATCAATTTAAATTTAACCTAAAAATTTTCTAATTCATATTTGAATAATTTAAGAACTTATAAAATTATTTTAATTACTTTAAACTAATTTAAATTATTCAAAAAATTTCTATGGTATTCGTAACATGTTAAACGTCCAAGTCGAGGTGCTATTGTTATACATAACATGTTAAACGACCGAGTCTAGGTGCTATGGACATACGTAACATGTTAAACGACCGAGTATAGGTGCTATGGTATACGTAACATGTTAAACGACCGAGTCGAGGTGCTATGGTATACGTAACATGTTAAACGACCAAGTCGAGGTGCTATGGTATACGTAACATGTTAAACGACCAAGTCGAGGTGCTATGGGTATACGTAACATGTTAAACGACCGAGTCGAGGTGCTATGGGTATACGTAACATGTTAAACGACCAAGTCGAGGTGCTATGGTGTACGTAACATGTTAAACGACCAAGTATGGTATACGTAACATGTTAAACGACCAAGTCGAGGTGCTATGGGTAAACGTAACATGTTAAACGACCGAGTCTAGGTGCTATGGATATACGTAACATGTTAAACGACCGAGTATAGGTGCTATGGTATGCGTAACATGTTAAACGATCGAGTCGGGGTGCTATGGTGTACGTAACATGTTAAGCGACCAAGTGGAGGTACTATGGTATACGTAACATGTTAAACGACCAAGTCGATGTGCTATGGTATACTTAATATGTTAAACGACCAAGTCGAGGTGCTATGGGTATACGTAACATGTTAAACGACCGAGTCGAGGTGCTATGGTTAAGATTGCTAAGATCACAAAGGCTAGAATCCAGGTATACTTTTTACTTACTGATTTTTGTCTATTTAAAAAAGTAAATTTCAAAAATATTTATTATTTATTGCTTCAAGGCAAAATGGCTTTAGTAGACAACTGCAAGAATTTGGACTTTACTTGTGGGTCTGAGGAAGACATGCCTATCTGGTTTGCACCTGCTACAGATGGGTCGGATCAAGTTTGTTCAAAGATGTTTGTGGTGGGAAAGTTTCTTCACTAGTTCAAATCAAATCAACACCTTGGAATTTCTAGCTTATTTGTGTAATATTTGTCGTTTTAATTTTAAAATAGTTTAGGGTTTTACGTAATGAAAATACTATCCAAGCATCGGTGTTTAGTTGTGTGATAAATATTAATAGTTGGACTAAAATTTGATTTTTGTAAATATTACTTTTGCCGGGGACAGGTCATCGGGAAAAGTTTTGGCGGGAATAAAGGCGGGAAAATGGATTACACTTTTTCCGGGGACATGTCCCTTGCGAAAGTCCCCTTTGAATTTTTACTAACCAGTCAAACTTTGGTAAAAATGCAACAGGCTTTCGTCGGGGACATGTCCCCGCCGAAAGTTTTTCGTTGAATTTTTACTATACAGTCAGCGTTTTCGTTTGCCACGTTAGATTTTTTTTGTCGTTTAGTGACTTTCGCCGGGGACACCTCGTCCCCGGGAAAAGTGTCCTCGCCCGTCCATCCGATTGTTGTAGTGTTAGCAACAAATTTTGTGGTTTCGTAGCTATCTTTTGCCAAAGTTATCAATATATGTCGTTTGTCCCACCCCGATACTTTATTCTATGAATCCATCACTATATTTGCAAGCATATATTTTGAAATATATAGTTCGCTAGAGAGAATCAATACCTTAACCATTCTAAGGATTTAGTTTGAATATACGATATGACAACATATGGTTACCGGACAGCGGCCGGTGCATGTAAAAACATACATCTCTTTGCCCTTGCTAGTTGCTACAGTTTTCAGGTCATTTATATTGTCATTCGATCATCTTGTCACGTATATATACAAGGACCGAATGCAAAAGCAAAACAATATAATGCATAGTAAAGCGTGACCTACACTGTGTACTAAATATTCTTCAAGATTTTGATTGGTGTCTACAAAGTGGGTTTTCATAACACATACTGTAAATATTGTACCTCTGGTGCACGTATGTTTGATCTTCATCATGTTCCTCACAAAAGCTAAAGCAGTACGTACATACATGTCATGCATGCGCATAAAGGCAAGCCTTTTTCAAAGCTAAAACTCTATATGAATTATGATGTGAAATCATTGATAAATATGTTACATTCCAAAGAAAAGGTGAACGGAAGAGGTTTTCTCTTTTCGGGTAATATGAGATGGGTGAGTTTTTGAGTCGTATGTACACAAGCTAATAAACCGGGTTATCCCATAACCGTTTGCAACCAATTCCATGTGTGGCCCCACCAAGATGTGTACCAATTGATGTTTAAACATGCATGATAGATTTGGAGACCCAAGCCGTATTATGCGTTTAAGGTCCAGTAATTATAGACCCTAAACCCACAACCGGGCTCGAATCAACTAGTCTTTCTTCTAAATAGTGAGGACATCCGAGTGTGTGGTTATTAGGCCAACTTAATTGTTGATTGTTTGTTAAATTCCAAAGAGAATTAATCAAAAAGAGAACTAGTAACAAGAGGCTAAACCAACAATCTATAGAAGAGATATAATCAATTGTTGATACACAATGTAATAATTAATACATAATCTTGTTTATTTTCAATGCTTAAGAAGCTAAAGAAACATCTTAACAAGATTTCCTAGTTAAGGATTTAGACATGAGTGGAAGGAGGCACGTGGAGAACAGCTTTAAGAAAGAGAGCTCAATGGGGGGCACATGAGTAAGAAGATAGATTTGGACCACAAAGACTTGTACCAAATCACCTTATGAATTTAAAATTAAAAGCTTTGCCCTTTACAAAATACTTTGGATCTCATTTTATATTATGCTATGTAAAAACTTATGCTTTATATCCATTTGATATCATAGGAGTAAATGAAATAATACCCTATTTTCAAAATAGCAAAATCTATCCTTATTGAGATTTCTTGAATCAAGATGAACATATACAAGAGTACAAGACAATGAACACTTAAGGTTAGAATCACCAATGTATAGTCAAGATGATTTATCATAACCTATATGTGAAAAATATAACTAGATTCCCGGGTAAAAGTTAAGTTATAGTGAAAAAAAAAATAAGTAAAACAGGAAAGGAGACAAGAAGACACTATATAATATGAACTATGAAGATAAACATACTATTCCTTGTGTTCAGATCAGTGTAGCCCTATATTGTACCATCCAATAGCTCATGAAATATACAGATTTGTCGTATTTTATATGCTCATATCTATTACGAGCATTAATAGGAGGCTAATGTTTTGTCTTCTTAAGGCTACCCAATTATTATGATGTTAACGTTAACAATGTTTGGCTGTTTTGGCTAACAAATGCGACTCTTTATAGTAACACTTTAAAGATTCTTTGTTAAGCTAGAGACAATAAAGGAATACTTTGAAGATCCTAATAACCTCAAATTTGTGATTGATACACAGGTCTTAATCCTTACTCATACGACCTCTTGTGATTTTCTTAAGTACTATATGTACAAAAATGCAAATCTAGACCACTTAAGAAGGCACGGTATGGTGTGTTTTAACACGCCAAATGCACCCTTTTTTGGTGTCATTCGTGTGCCAACGATACCGAACCTTCGTGCCATTGGTGTGCTATTGGTTTTCACCCAATGCAATGGCTCACGCCATTTGCTATCTTCTTCTTTTTTCCTTATTATTATTATTATTATTTTTTTTTGGTACTGTAAGTGAGCGGGTATATTTGATAGGTATTTTGTGGGACCTAAATGTGATGTTATTGATGTGTTATGGAGGAGAGGTGTTTTAGTTATTGGTGTGTTATTGGGAGGAGATGGGGTTGCGCTGAGATGATATACCAATAACGTGTGATAATACCTAGCACTCTAAGAGCAAAGGGTGCAGTGACTCAAGCCAAAGAGGAAAAGGTGTGACATGTCATGTCACCTCACCATTTTCCATTTTCATCTCGCCCTTACCCTGCTCCGCATTGGGGTATAAAAATACAAATTACAATACAAAGATAAAAAAGACGAAAAAAAAATTATAAATTACAAAATAATAAAAATACATCAAATTGTCATTAAACTTCTTCTTGTTATTGTTGCCAAAGATGCTCCATAATATTTCGTTGCATAGTTTCGTGTGTATTTTTATCACGTAATTCTTTGGCTTTCCTTCCTTGTACATTGCGTCTCTTGATCCAAGTATGTTGTATTTTTTGTTGCGGACTAATATACAATACGTTGAAATCACTTATCGCCACATTTAATCTTTCAAAATCATGTTATGTAATATGATGCAAGTGTATATGATTCTTCATACCTTGTTGATAGTGTAAACATGCGCTCATTGTTGTATAATTCCCCAACGTCTCTAGAACATACCAAAAGCTCGTTCAACATTCTTTCTTGCACTTTCTTGTTGCCTTTTAAAGATTTCATATTTCTCGTCTTGTGCCACTATAAATGATTTGACAAAAGTTGCCTAATGGGGTTAACCACGTCAGTTAGGTAATACCCTTTTTCATATGTAACTCCAGTCATGGGCGATGTCATCACTAAGGTCGTAGAATAATGGAGAATAACTCAAATGTTAAGATCCTTATTTGAACCCCACTAACGAAGATCGTTATTTGAACCCGCTACACCAAAACAACGCATACCAAATCAACAAAATGTATGGCACAACAACTTCAAGCATTATAGTTGGATATTTTTTATCACCTTTTGCAAATTGCATATGCCATGCTTTAGGACATTTTGTCCATTCTAAATGCATACAATCAATGCTACCAAGCATTCTAGAAAACCTATAAACTCTTTTATGTGTAGCATGTAAATTTTGAATGTCATTAAAGTCTTGTTTCCTTAAAAACTCAGACGTGTACAAATAAACAATGCACACAGTAAAAAAATTTGGACAATCGTGTGCACAATGTTGACCCATTTTTAAATATTTACCATATGCACCAGGTGGTGTGCCGTATGTCAATTGGCATAGGGCGAAAGTGCATTTCATAATAACACTAAAACTTATTAGACCCGTACAATTAGGTCAGACTTGAAAAGAATTCAAGATTCTCGAGAAGGGGATCGGCAATATAAGTAGATATATGCCTTTAACTATTTCTAAAAATATATTTTCTGCTAATACGATATCGACGTCTAAAATAGTACTCCAGATATTTTGGATTATCACAAAAATAGTCTGCCATCAAACGTTCTTCTGCAACTTTATAGTCATGATATATCATTTTTTTAGGAAGAGAATCCAGGATGAACGATTTTTTCATTCACTATGCGCTGACTGGATGTGTACTCGCGTGATCAATCGATGGACGGGGGAGGGATTACGTATTCGTGAACTTTGAGCTTCTTGTTGTTGCAAAGATTAGTGATACTCATACGCTTTCATTAAAAGCAAATAGTCACATTCATCATCGGATTCGCATACAACATCATTCAGATTTATTTTTTTGGGTAAAGGGTATTCCACCAGATTTATAGTTTACAATATTTAAAGTTTTTTAAGTATTTTATGATAGAGATGATAAAGAAAATTGTATGAAAAATGGTTAAATAGGGTATGATATATATAAAAGTGGGTTAAAAAAAAAGAGGAATGCTAGGTTGACACAAATTTATAAAATAAAATCCACACGTACATGTGTCATATGCATATGGTAGAAGAGATAGATGAAAGAGAAAGCATTATACAACATTATTTGTCCAATTAACTTGTCATGTCATTGTGTGGAAAAACTTTTGTAAACTTTTGGTGGATCTAGCATTTCTCAAAAAAATATGTTAAATTTATCGACTGTTGCCTCAGACATCTAATTTTTTCTCTTTTCTCCATTTTGGCGCAAGCCAAATTCTTAACATTTTCTTTAGCGTCGAAGGGTGGGATACAGTGGCGCCGGCTTGGCGCAGGTCCACGTTGGCTTGGCCCCGGCCTCATGTGATTGCACTATTTGCTCTAATAGTCTAAGGTAACCTAACTAGCTAGTAACTAAAAAAAACCAACATCTCCACCCACCTCCCCCCACCTCCCCACCGGCGATCCCCATCTCCACCCACCTCCCCACCGGCGATCCCCATCTCCACCCACCCCTTTCCAACGGCGACTCTCACTCCCTCACCCTCCCCACCATCGACCCTCACCCTCAGTCGCAATTCGCACCTTCCTCACCGGCGATTCGCAACACCGATTAATTACCCAAATTGATCAGGGCTTTGTTTTCTTACTTCACTTCTGGTATTGATATGGCTAGGCCAAATTTAAATTCAGATCCCAATGGTTGGACCTGGGTTTTCGGAAAAAAGAAAAATCAACAATCAAAACCAATTGACAATCCTTTTGTCAAAGATGTGGAGAAAATTGCTACCTCCTTCTTCGTCACGAATTTTCCAAACTACCTGGATGCCAAGAATTTATGGAAGGAATTTCAACCTTTTGGACGTATTGTTGATGCTTTCATCGCTAACAAAAGATCTAAACAAGGTAAACGTTTCGGGTTTGTTAGGTTTTTGGGTATTCATAATGAAGAGGTTTTTGCAAAATCCCTTTCTAATGTTTAGACTGGGAATTATCATGTCTTTGTCTCGGTTGCTAGATTCCATTGTAACCACAAAAGTGAGTCGAGTGTTCTTAATAGACCCCATCCTGTGAATCAACAATTTCCTAATACCACTCGTGTTAGCCAGAACTTTAACTCCAATAGCACCTCTACGTTACCCTTAAATAAATCGTATGCTTCTGTAGCTCATGCAGAAACAACTTCAAAAGACACCCTTCCAACCAACCTGGATAATGTCAAGAGTGTTCAGTTATGTGAAGAAGATCTTATCACAGTGGATGACACGTCTACAGTGGTACTAGTTAAAGTGAAAGAGATTGACACGATTATCAATATGTATCACGTTTGTCAAAACGAAGGTTTCATAGATGTAAAGATACATTATGTATGAGGGTTATGGGTGTGGATGCAGTTCACATCTGCGAAATCATGAGAAGCGTTCAAATCCAATGTTTCCTTGAAAAATCTTTGGACTTTCATTCAAGTTCCTTCACCTTCCTTTGTAGTTGATGAACGAGTCATTTGGATTGAGATTAGCGGCCTCCCATTATGTGCATAGGGATCAAGTGCCTTCAAAAAAGTAGCAAATCTTTTCTGTAAATTCAGTTTTTTTGAGGTCGATGTCGAAGATTCCATGTGTATGGGCAGGGCTTGTATTACCACAATAACTCTATCTCTCATATCCGAAAAGGTTAATGTCACTATCAGAGGTGTGAACTTTAAAGTACACGTCAAAGAAATTGGTACTTGGAGCATTCATATCTCAAACGAACTTGACTCAAATGATTCTGATGATGATTGTGATTTTGAGGAACGTAGATCAACTAATGAAGATGTAGACCCAAATGCGGCTCTTGATGATTATGTTCAACAGAGTGTAGAAAAGGAAGACGTTCCGAAAGAGCCCTCACAGGTAAACCACTCAGAAGGTTCTACCTCTACCTTTCTTAAGAAAGATGCTACTAACAATGTAAAGGCTACTACACTAATAGCAGAAGATGGTGTTATTCCCCTAACAGAAGCTATAAAAAACGAATACATTTCTACAATCAATGACAAATCTGTTGAAGAGGATACCTCGGATATCTCCAAACCCCCTGGATTTGAAAATTTCATCAAGGAGAACAAAGATTGTGCTAGATTGTCCAATTCTTCAAGAACAGGTAAATGTTCCACTTCTTTTGGTAACTACAAAAGAAAAGAGTTGAAAGGTTTTTCTTTTATAGATGAAATGAATAGAATGATTGAAGTAGGTGGGGCTCTTGGTTATGATGTTAGAGGATGTAAAAAATCCCTTAGGCGGATGATTAATGGAATAGGTGTATCGATGGTTGACAAATGAATATTATTTCTATTAATATTCGGGGCTCTAAGAAGCGTAGGAAGCGAGTTTGGATCAAAGATCTTTGTTTTAAGCACAATATCCATATCCTTGGAGTTCAAGAGACAAAGATGACCAAACTGGAACTCTTTCAGTTAAGATCTATGTAGGGAAATTTCAACTTCGATTATGCATGTAGTATGGCGAGAGGTAGATCAGGTGGTTTAGTTACTATATGGGACCCCAATGTCTTCCTCAAAAAGAGAATGTGGTGTGGTGATAATTACATAATAATTGAGGGAGAGCGAAAAAATTCGGCGAAGGACTTCTACATCTTCAATGTGTACGGCCCTCAAAATCAACCGGATAAATCAATCTTATGGTATTTTTTATGTAATTTTATTCTAAATCAACCTGGTAAAGTTATCTTATTTGGTGATTTGAATGAAGTTAGGAATGAATCGGAAAGATTTGGCTCTATTTTTTCTAGTGGAGATGCGGCTATTTTCAACGATTTCATTCACGACACTGGTTTGATCGATCTTCCCATGGGCGGTAGAAATTTTACTTTGATGAACAAGGTTGATTCTAAGAGGAGTAAATTAGATCGTTTTCTTATTTCGGATGATGTTCTTCAAGACATTCCGAATTTACAGGTTGTTGCTCTTGATAAAATGTGGTCTGATCATAATCCGATTCTTTTACATTCCAAGAAATCTGATTTCGGTCCGACCCCCTTCAAAATCTTTCACTCTTGGTTTGATCGCCTTGATTTTGAAGAAGTTGTCAAAGAAAAGTGCGCTGCTATCTCAGGTGAAATATTGGGGTCTACAAAACCTCTTCATACCAAACTTAAAGAACTTAAATCCCATCTTAAACTTTGGTATTTTCACACTAAAGAGGTCGAGTTAAGCAGAAAAAAGTCTATATTGGCTGACTTACGGGATTTGGAGAAAAAAATAGATGATGGTCGTGCTTCTGATGAAGATAAAGCTATCCGTGTCATCAGGCTGCAATATCTCGATAACCTTGAGAAAATGGAGTCGATGGATTTAGCTCAAAAAGCGAGAGTAAAATGGGAGGTGGAGGGTGACGAAAACTCTAAATTCTTCCATGGCCTCATTAACGCTAGGAGAAATTCTCAAATGATTCATGGTATTATGCACGAGGGAATGTGGTTATCCGATCCAAAAGATATTAAAGAGGCTTTCATACAAGGACAAGTTTAGTTGTCACGATTCACAAGTTTCTTTTCCACCAATTATACCAGCTCATCATCTTAACGCATCTGATCGGGATTTTCTTGAGGCCTTTGTCTCTATGGATAAATTAAAATGCGAGTGTGGGATTGTGGTAGCCATAAAGCTCCAGGTCCGGATGGCTACTCGTTTACGTTCATTAAAAGATTTTGGGATCTTTTGAAGCATGATATTCAGGAGTTTGTGGTTAATTTCTTCTCTAATGGTATGTTCCCTCAAGGTGTTAATTCTGCCTTCATTACTCTTATTCCCAAGGTGTCTAATCCTTTGTTTATCAAAGATTATAGATCTATTTCTCTTATTGGTCTCCATTACAAGATTGTTGCAAAAATTCTAGCAAACAGATTGATTCGGTCCAAAACAGTCAAGTCTAAACAGACTTAAAACAGCTCAGACACAAATACAATTAAGATCAGAGAATACAGGGGATTCCCGGGTCGTTTAGTCCCAAGGAGACTCAATGGTGTGTTAAACAAATTCAGAAGATAGAATGATCACTAAGGATAGTGATCTGCAAAGGTTATGATTAGAATTATTACACTACTGATTGATTGGAAAGGAATTGGACACAGAATTGGAAAGCACAATAACCAGATCAAGGAAACGTAAACGTAAGTTTTAAAAACTACGTATACGCACAAAATAAAAAGTGAAAACTAAGAAATAAAATACCTAAAAATATAAAAATGACATTTTTGGAATCCTAAAAATAAAAGAAAATTATTAGAAAAGAAAAATTATTTTTAACACTATTTAATTAATTACTATTAATTAAAAACTATTTTAACTATTTAATAAATACTCTAAAATGAAAGAAAATACAAAATAAAGCTAGAAAAATAAACTTATGATTCTGAAAAATCTAAAATACTATAAAACTAATTTTAAAACTAAAAATATATTTTTTAGACTTTTTAATTATTTATTACTAATTATTTACTATTTTTAACTAATTAAAATTATAATAAATCCTAAAAAGATAAAGAAAAATCTGAAACTTTTTCTAAAAATCCTATATGATGACAGAAACTTAAGAAAAAGAGAAAAACAAGATTTGCTTATTAATAAGTTGAAAAGAAAAATCAAAAAGCTAAAAAATCTTAAATAAACGCTATCACTATTTTTATATTGATGTTTTTGTGATTTTTATTTTTGGAAACTACTTATATACTAATAATAAGAAACTTTAATAAAGACAAAAAATTTATAAAACACAAATAAGCTAATTTGATGGGTAAAAAGCCCAACAGTGGCCTAAACTAGCTTATTTGGGTTAATAAGCTCAAACAAGCTTGTTCACTGAAACAAAAGCTCAAAGTAGGTTCAAGCAATCTATGTGAACTGAAATGAAGCTAAATCATGCAAAGAAGCACACTGAAAAGCCAAGAATAAGCAATAAGCACTTTGCTTATTTGAGATGAAAAACAGAAAATGGGACAGACTCTAGGCTTATAGCAGCCCTAGCAAACAAGTTCCAAAGTTAAAAACAAGACTTGGGTCCTCAAGATGACCAAGTTGGCTTTCCAAAGAACAAGATAACACAAGAATTGGACAAGTAATAAGCTTAATACAAGCTTATCAAAATGGGCACTGTTACTGTGCACAGGACAGATTTTGAAATAGGTACCTCACAAAAAGCAGTAAAATAAGCACTCAAACAGCTGAAAAACTAAGAACTATCATTTTTGTAATTTTCTTTACCAACTAGACTACAAATCCCCAAGAGCTTATAAACTGAAACTCACTAATAAGCCCACAATGAAATTCCAAGTTTTATTCAAAAACGACCTTTTGAGAATTTTGACTTTTTTAGAAAAACCAAAAGTTGACCAAAGTGAGATTTGATCTGATCTAAAGCACTTGATATGTTGTTTTAAGATGTAATGAGACTAACTAGAGCATTATTAACCACTTTTGAACACAAATCAATGATAATGGCTCCTTAACTGTCAACAGTAACTGCATAAGGCAAGATCAAAGTGATTTTTGACTTTTTGTTAATGAAGACTTGATTTCTTGACTGAGCTAAGTTGTTTAAACCAAGTTATGCAAGTTTCCAACAAAGCTAAAAGCTAGAGCACCTTTAAACACTACAAACCAAACACCCCTTTAGGCTAACTGTTTTGATGTTTTTCAAATCAAAACACAATTGTAAACCATGAACTTGAATTCAGACCTTGAATTATGATTAAATAGAACTAAATGAGCTTAAACCAATAGTAATAACAACTTAAAACTGAAACTTGATGATAATACCACTTTAACTGTTGAAACTGAATTTTTGCAAACTACAAATTGAAAAGAGTAAGCTACTGATTTTAAAGCTTAAACACACTTAATTATGACTAGTTAACTCAAAGAAACAAAAATATAAGCTATTTAATCTCTACAACAGTAAAATACCAAGTTAGTTAAAAATGCTTACAAGTAGATTCCAAGGAACAAACTGAAAACCAAGATCAATGAGCACCCCTATAAGCTTACCAATAAGCTACTAACCCAAGGCCATCCATTATATACCCTGCTCCAGCTGTGAACACTTCCATGGAACCTTTTTTTATTTTTCAAGTATTTAAATGGATTTTTGGTAATTTTCTATTTTTTCTTCTAAACTGAATTTTAGAGTTTCTAATAGCTTATAAAAGCTATATGGGAGCTTATGTGTCTTACTTTAGTCCATATAAACAACCAATAACATCATTTGAAACATTTGAGATTTTGCATAAAAATGAGAAATTTGCATAAACTGAAATATAATATGATACTTGAATTAAAGGTTCACAAAAGCTTTTTTATAACAAAAGGACTTGAAATACAGAGTTTGAAGATAAAAACATACACTTGACTTGAAAAATAAGCTAAAACGACAATAATACTTAAAAATTACACTAGAGATAGTGATACATTGCATCTCACTTCATCTTTATAGACTTTTCTGCATCCTTGATGTACTCTGAGACTTTCCCACCACACCTAAGCCCTTGGATCACTCAAATGAATCAGAACCGTCCACCTTGATATTTGGCGCCAAAAAATTCTTCAAAGCAGGTATTATCAATTAATGGATTTGGTTGTGTTAATTAAAGGTTTTGGAGTATAGATGATGTGGAGGGGACATGGTATGGGGGGAAAGTTGAAAAAGTGGGAAAACCAGTCATGGTATTGGTGTTTCTGTTGGGGAAGAGAGGGAGCTACAGTGAAAGGGGTTTTGGGCGCGTTTTCCCTTTTTTGACTTTCTTTGACCGGATGGTATAAATAACAAAGGGGTCAAAATGGGATGTGGCTGGGGTCAGAATTAGATGTGACCTGGGGGTCAAGGTGCAAGGGTTCAAGGGCCAAGGATGTTGGGCTTGTGTATTGGATTTGGATTGGGCCTTAGGTAATTTATAAGGTGTCCGTTTGGATTATTTAAGATAAGGACCAAAAGTGTAATTTGAACAAACTCCAAGGACTGATCTTGCCATTATTCCAAACTTCTCACAAGGACCAAACTTGACAACTTTGATAATACAAGAACCCTTTTTGCATAAAATCTATTTTTAAAGGTCCAAGGACTATTTTTGTAATTTTCCAAAGTTAAGGGACCTTTCTTGCCAATTGACCAAAGAATCATTCAAGGATCATTTTAAACAACTTGGAATACTTCAGGGACCTTGAATGATAAATTTCCACATTTTTGAATTTCCAGGGACTAGATTTGACAACTTTTAAAACTCGGGGGACTAAAACTGCCAATTTTGCAAACTTTATACATTTTTCATCTGATTTTGATATTTTTGCAATTAAAACACATAAAACACTGATTTGTGATAATTTGATCATTTTGATGTGTTTTTGAGCGTTTTCAGATGATTTTGCAGTTTAGATTACACAAAAATGATGAGTATTTGGAAACTCATCACAGATTGTCTAAGGTCATTGATTCTATCATTAGTCCCGAGCAATCTGTTTTTATTTCGGGTTGTCAAATTCTGGATGGTCCTCTTATTCTTAGCGAGATTATTGATTGGTACAAGAAACGCAAAAAGAAGCTTATGCTTTTCGAAGTTGACTTAGAAAAAGCCTTCGACTCTTTTAGTTGGAGGTATCTTGATTATGTTCTTGACAAGATGGGATTTGGTATTAGATGGCGCACTTGGATTAAAAACATCTTAATGTCGGCTAGGACTTCTATCCTCGTTAATGGAAGTCCTACTTCGGAGTTCTCTTTAAGGAGAGGCTTGCAGCAAGGGGATCCTTTGTCTCCTTTCTTATTTATTATCATCATGGAAGGTCTTCATATGGCCCTTAACGATGGTATGGCAGCCAATATGTTTCATGGTGTTAAGATTAGCCCCTCGAATATCCATCTTTCCCATCTTTTCTATGTTGACGATGTTATTATCCTTTCTGAGTGGAACCAAAATGATATGGAAAACATTATTCGGATTCTTAACGTTTTCCACATCGCTTCTGGCCTTAAGATTAACATTCACAAATCGAATGTTTTTTGCGTTGGAGTTTCGAATAACGAGATTGTTTCCATGGTCCCTTGTACTGGTTGTGAAGCAGGGTCTTTACCTTTTTCTTATCTTGGTTTACCCATCGGTTCGATTATGAGTCGAATAGCGAATTGGCAAGTCCTCATTGATCGTTTTAAAGCTAGATTGTCAAGTTGGAAAGCTAACCTCCTTTCCATAGGAGGTCGTCTTACTCTCATCAAATATGTGCTAGGAAGTCTTGGTATATATTATTTCTCCATTTTCAAGACCCCCGAAATGGTTATTAGATCTCTTGAAAGCTTGCGTGCCATTTTCTTTTGGGGTGGTCATGAGAACACCAAGAAACTAGCTTGGGTCAAATGGTCGAATATTCTTGCTTCTCTTGATAAAGGTGGCCTTGCCGTTGGTAGCCTTAAAGCTTTAAATAAAGTGCTCCTCTTGAAATGGAGATGGCGGCTCTTTAAAAATCCGAATGCCTTATGGGTTCAAGTGGTTAAAGCTTTACATGGTGAGGAAGCAGGTATGGATCTTGGAGGCTGCCAAACGAATGGGATTTGGGCTAAAATTGTTGGAACAATTAATCATCTTCATTCGAGTGGTATTGTTTCCCTTAACTCCATTCGTTTTAAAGTTGGTGATGGCTCGTCTATCCGTTTTTGGAAGGATATTTGGTTAGGAGATGAACCTCTTTACATTAGATATAATAGATTATTCCACCTCGACAACGACAAAGATTGCTTTATTCGTTAACGTATTAATAATGGCTCTTGGGACTGGAATTGGAGTAGGCCGATAACTACGGGTAGATCGAAGACTGAATTTGATAAGCTTATTCTCGACATTGCAAATCTGGGAAGTGAAGAGATGGCTGATTCTGATTCTTGCGTTTGGAGTCTCTCCAATGATGATTCTTTCTCAGTGAATATGGTTAGGAAACATATTGATGAGCTTTCTCTCCCTACGCTATGTCCTAGCACTCGGTGGTATAAGACGATCCCTAAGAAGGTAAACATCTTCATGTGGCGGATGATTTTAGATAGACTCCCTAACCGATTAAACTTGTCTTCCCGTGGTTTAGACCTGGATTCGATTGCTTGTTCGGTTTGTAATAGGTTAGTTGAATCAAATGCTCATATCTTTTTCACATGCGACACGGCTGCTGCTGTTTGGTATCTTATTCGATCTTGGTCTGGTCATTCCTTCCTTAGTTTCTGCTCATGTGAAGACTGGGTCAGTTGGTTCGATTCGTGGCATGCTCCCAAGGACAAAAAGTCTCGTGCTTATTCCATCTTCGCGGCTACTTATTGGATTCTTTGGCGTTTTAGAAACAATATTACTTTCAACTCTCACTCTATGAGGAAAAGTGATATTTTTAATTTTATATGTCTTGCTTCCTTTTCTTGGCTTAAATATAGAGGTAATTTTTATATAGCTGGAACGATTGGTTTCAATCGCCTTTATATTTTTAGCGCCTTGCTAGTTTCTCTTCTTTAAAAATATCCTCAGCCGTTCAAAAAAAAAAAAAAAGTAGCTTTGCAATGTTGCATGCATTCGTACTGACCCAAACCTAGTTATGGAAGAGACTAAAATGATCGAGTCTAAACCAGATCTACCTTATGTCAAAAACAAAATTATATACTGACTTGTTGCATGGAACATAACCCAAAGTTGAAATGCATTATTCACACTCCACATTCCAAAGGACAGTTAAAAGAATCTAATAAAGTTCAACTCATCAGACATGTTCCAGGTTTCAAGATTCCTGGTTAACTCATGTAAACACAATAGATATGTCAACCATTATTACTTTAGTTAAAAAAAATGTCGCTTAAAGTTAATGCCAACACTGAAAAGTGATTAGCACCGAATACATCCGTTATATATAACCATAACTTTGCAAATAGACATGTTAACCTTTTTCATCCGAATTGGATTGATTGGATTTACGATCCAGTTACATCTTGTATGAACATGTTGTAATCTTTTTCTAGCCTTGCTAGTTGCTTTCTATATATATTAATTGCCGATCGAGAAAAAAGACAAGTTAACCTAGTTTGGTTAGAGTGGATAATTAGTAGTCCAATTAACTAATGCATGAACATGTTTTAACTGTTAACTTTCCGTTCAAAATAATAACCATAACTTCGCAAATGACATATAGTAACTCTGTGTGACAACAACACATTAGATTTGTGAGAGCCTAATACGTACAATCAATAAGTATCAAGCTAGTTCAAAAGATAACATGATGAACAAGATAAATTGTAAGAACTTACATTGAAGATTTAGCATTAAACATATCCCCCTCTCTTCTATACCAATATACCCCCAATCTTTCCCACTCAATCCACAAAGAAAAAAAACAAAAAATATTGTGATTTTATCCGCCCCTTAAACATGACCACAAACCCTAATTTATAAAAACCATAAATAAATACTTATATATACAAGAAAAGATAGAAGAACACGTACACTAGGCGTATTGAACCCAAATTCTTGATGGTAAATTCTTGCATTCTTGATGTTTGAAATTGGGTCGATGAGATGAAGAGGATCCGAGGTTCCTCTCAGCGCAAAATCGATCTTTATTTTTCAGCCTTTGATCATGTAAAATTTAGAAGGCTGAAATCTACTTTTGCTAGCTGACATGATCGCTCCGATCCAATCCCCTCCCATCGATATGAATTTTTCCTATACTAACTAAAACAAACCAAAGTTAATTGAGAAACACAATGTGATGATCAAGCGAAAAAAGAATATTTTTAGGGGGCTTTTCCGAATTAGCTAGATCAAGGACGAAATCGAAGAACCAATGTTGCTTGTTGGATCAAGCGCCCAGCCTCCTCCTTCTGTATCCCATAAAAGAGAATTCGGATCAGCTTCGATTTGATCATTCTTGTTCTCACCATGAAAACTGTTATTATTGTTGTTGTTGTTGTTGTTCCAATCCATCCTGCTTTGTGATTCTTCCATTTTTAGATCTTTAGCCATCGAACCACCATCATAGCTTGCAAACCCCATATATCTTTGTTGTTGATTAATGCTTGAAGTCAAGAGAGAAGCCATGGTAGGAGCACTAGTAGAGCTAGAACTCGAACCACCGCCATACATAGCGGAGTTATTCAAGTAGCTTGAAAAACTTATATTTGAATTATGACCATGATTAGTCCCAAGTGGAGAACCTCCTGTTCCCGCAGACGAAAACCCTAATCCGTTCGCATTCATATGAGTTTGAATAAGATCATATCCGGAAACAAGGTTTTCGTTTACGTTGGAAACCCTAGTATCAAATCTAGGATAACTAGGGTTTTGAGGTAATAGCCCATAGAACATAGGGTTAAGGTGATGATTGCTAGTACTATTTGAGGTAGTGGAAGGTGGAATATGATTATGATCAAGATTAGGGTTAGGGCTAAGGTTTTGGTTTGTGCGATGATTACCTTGTGATTGGGTGGCTGCAACAGGAAGAGTAGTAGTAGTTGTGATTGGTCTTTTGACTCTTTTATTCTTCCTGCAGCCACCACCTACAGGAACATTCCTCAAGGTGCCACCCCTTGTCCAATACCTTTTGCAAGCTTTACAGAAATGCCTTGGTTGTGACAAGCTGTAGTTGTTGTAGTAACAAAATTTCGTGTTTAGCGAATCACATCTCGGGCACTTTAAGGCTTCCTGTGGTGGTGGTGGTTGCTGATGTTGTTGTTGTTGGTGCTGGTGCTGTTGAAGTTGCATAGGTTTCTCCATAACACGAACTCCGGGAGCCGCCATCAACTCATAATTCGAGTGATGTACACTCGTCAAGTATCTAATGCTGAGAAAATTGGAAACAAAGAAGAATGAAATTAGTGTTTTTGTTTTTGGTTTGTGAAGAAGATGAAAAACAAAGAGAGAAATGGAGATATAGATACTTGCTCCAAATGCTAGAAAACAAAAGACATGGGTCATGTTTTGTTGTCTAAAGACTTAATAATTGAGACAGAGAGAGAACCTGTGGCCACTCTTTTACGAGTTGTATACATATTCATATACGACCATTTTTAAAAATTCTCATGGGAGATTAAAATATCCACAGAAATAAGATTCTAGAATTTACATCATTGTCAATAAATAAATTAACGTACAACAACTAATTAAATTTTATTTCATCCTTTTTCTAAGGCGAGTGCGATACATATATGCATTTGAGCAGTTATAAACAGTATGTTTTTCCTATTTCAACCGACAATGTTAATAGATTAAAACTAGCAACAAGTCAAACAATTATTTAAACTCGCAAGTTAAAGTTTGCACACTTTGATTATCCTATATACTTACCGCATTTAGTCCGTGCAATTTGCCACCTTTAATTTAGCTTCTAGGACAATCGTTTTTTAAAATTTAGATTGCCACTTGCATATTTGCGTGTTCAAGTGTTCAACTATATATACGTAAAATTATATAGTACACACTTTGCTATATGCATGCAAATTGAACACTACAACATTTGGGTCTATTGACAGAAAACTTTTTTTTGCCTATTGGCGAGGACCATTTTACCACTCGCTCGAGTCTTATCAATAAATTATCATCTACTTGTCATATTTAAAGAGAATGCAAATAAATTTTCTCATATATATATCTTAATTTATATGGTTTATAACTTAAATAAAAATGTTTACTATTTAAATTATACAAGAATTTAACATAATTAATAACATCTTTTTAAATAGTTTGTAGAATCTTTTGGCGATGACATGTCATCATCAATAGGAAAACCACATCATCAGTTTGATTTAATTACTTACTAAGCAGTTAAATAAATACATAATTAAGTGGTCAACGTTTTGATCAGCCTTTTGGCAAACACATGTCTTCGCCGAAAGATTGACGGAAAAATGAGATGGAAATTAATAAACTATAGCAAATTGTCAAAAATAGTCAACGTATAGTCTTTTTTTAGAACACGTCCTCGCCAATGCTTTCGGTCAAAATTCTTGTTTTTTTGACAATGTCAAAGTTTAGAACCGAGTTATTTTGTCGTTTAGCTGCTTTTGGCGAGCACATCTTGTCTTCGCCAATACCAATTCGTTGCCCGTTCTATTTATCCTTGTATGGCAGTGAGCTTCTTGATGTTGTTCGAATTTTAACTACTAAACACATGATTAATTAATCGCCCGTTCAAATACAAAGTTATATCTCTAGTTGTTTTTCCTTAAAAGAATTTGGATTCATGCATGGGAACAAGAGTAAAAAGACAAAGAGTGGGATTATAAACCTGTGAGAAAGCATAGTTTAATTAATTTCACGTGATTAAGGGTCTAAAAGATTACATCCAGCCACAACTGTATGTGTTATCATTAGTTTTCACTTTACTTTTCAAATTTAAGTATACCTTTTGACTTCGAATCTTCAAATTTGAAATAAATTTGGTTTCACTAGCATTGGTGTATCTGTTAGCTCTCTAAATTTAGTAAGTTGATAAACTTGATTTAGGAAATATACTCCTTTTGATGAGATTGTGACCTGGTCGATCTCATCATTCGTGGATTGTTGATAGGAGTAAGAACGAACTTACATCCTTCTTGACGGATTGGATAAAAATCGTAACTTTGCTTGTACCGCGTATTAATCCTTTGCTTGTAGCTTCTTACTAGAGCTTAATAAAAATCGAACTGCGTTTAAAAAAAAGTTATAAATTCAAACTAGAGAATGTTAAGTGTATTTAGTAAAAATGATAAAATTTTAACACTCGCAATTAGCTATATTAAACATGCATTTTCTGTGCCAGCAATCCATATGAATTATTTTAGCTATTAATTATTATATTACTAATTGATTCTTAGTTAATGAAACAATAACTTCATACTAGCTGCTAGTACGCAACTGGCAAATTATAGCTTGACATTATGCAGTGAATAAGTTGAATGTGAGATTATGATATATGTGATTAATGTTTTGAATCAAAAAGCAAAATTTATCAACTTTTTGGTTGTTAGCTTAATTCAAAAGATTATTTGAAGTGCGTGTAAACTAAAGATGAAGGCGTTTGAAATTAAAGATTAAAGTCTAACATAGCTGAATTTACTGGTTGCTACGATAGAAAGAGTAACAAAAGTTACCACTCAAGTGAAATTAACTTAACACAAATGTGGGAATTTTTTCTAAGATCTTTTTATATAATTTCTATTGCTTGTGTACGTAGTTTTGGTTTTCTGTATTTTGAGCTTGCAATGAATAAGTTAAATGTGAGATTAAGATACATACGCTTAATGATTCGAATCAAAAAAGCAAAATTTATCAACTTTTTGGTTGTTAGGTTAATTCAAAAGATCATTTGAAGTGCGTGTAAACTAAAGATGAAAGCGTTTGAAATTAAAGATTAAAGTCTACCATAGCTGAATTTACTGGTTGCTACGATAGAAAGAGTAACAAAACTTTTTTTTTTGGGTAAAAGAGTAACAAAACTTACCACGCAAGTGAAATTAACTTAACACAAATGCGAAATTAACTTAACACAAAAGCGGGAATTTTTTCTTAAGAGTTTTTATATAATTTATATTTCTGTATTTTTAGCTTGCAATGAATAAGTTGAATGTGTGTAATACCTGAATTTCTAAAATTCACAAAAAGACCAAAATACCCCTACAATCAAAAGTATGAATAATTAATTCAAAAGAATACCAAATAAGCTATGTAAATTCAGAAATTTTTTAAGAAATACCACATATGATCCAAATAAATTTTAATTACTTTGAAAAGCAAAGTTTTATAGTTTATGATTTTATAAAATCAGTTATTGTATTTTATAAATATGGCCGAATATAATTATTAACTTTTATAAGAGAATAAAACTAATAAAAGCCCAATATAAATATATATTATTAAGAGTCCATTTATTTTAAGTCCAATACATTATAAAGCCCACAATAAAAATTATGAATCCTGTATAAATACATTATTCGGTTCACATAAAAACCCTAACTAGCGATTTACCCAAACCGACTCCCAAAACCCTCAAAAATTCGACTTCCAGTTTCCAGAGATTGAGACCATTTTTCGTGGACAAGTTTGAAGATAAAGGAGGTGAGAAAAATCGTGTTCAAGGTCCTAAGCTACTGTTTTGATCGTGGTTAGTTTTTGGGTACATTAGGGTTTCGGCGAGTGAAGTTTTTGTGCTTCTTTTGTTCTAACGATCCAAGCTCATCAAGGGTATGTTCCTAATGTTGCTTTCAGTCCTACAAGTCACATATAACACATAAAAATTGGCCATGCATGTTTTATAAGTCGTACGGAATTAATTTGATTTAAAACCCTAGAAAGCGTATAAATATAACGAATGAGCTTATGATAATTTTTAAGACCATGATTTGATTTTTCCAGAAGCTATTATATGTTATAAGACCTGAATAAAATACATATTTATGAATTCGAAGCTTGTGTGATTTGTTTGGGGTTTTATGGTTCGATCGTATATAAATAAGGAAAGAATTAAAAAGGAACGATTAGGGTTTGCATGAACTAGGGTTTTCTTGTTATCATTAAGGGTAATAAATGAAGTAATAATGATGAGCTAATGATTGGTTTAACCTAGGTTTAGGGCTTGTACTTGAATTGTACATTATTCGGTTTTTACATAAAAGGTTTGGGTTGGTTTTGTAAATATTGAAACTTAAAGGTTATTTTTGTGAACAGTAAAATAAAGGTACAAAACGTATAAAAATAAGTATGGGGGTTAAACGTGTAATTTTGGATATTTAAAGGGCCATTCGAATTGTATTTAACCTAAAGGGGTATGTTTTGTAAATTCTAAAAAAACCTTTGGGCTAAAAGTGTAAAATCTGATAATATAAGGTTAGGTCATGTACTTAAAGATGTTAAGGGTGTAATATATAAATTCTGAGCAATTATGGGTCGACATGTGTAAATGAGTTACGTAAGGACATGCATGAGTTAAGTTAATTTCCGTTTGAGTTTTCGTACGATCTAGGTCAAAGTATAAATCATTAAAAGAGGTAACATGTAAATTAAATGCGTAATAAATGATATTAAAAGTATGGAAACCCTAGAACCTAAATGGGAAGTTGATTAGGGTTAAAAGCTAAGTGTGTAATTTCGTTATTTCATGTAAGTTAAAGATTATGTAAACTATTTTGAAAGAAGGTCTTAAAATCCGTTATTGACATTTGTAAACCCTATACTATGAATGATGATCATATAAGTTCTTAAATAAGATAATTATCATATTAAACCCTTGAGTTTACTATCTATCATTTGCAACCCATAAATTAAACTAATTAATGATTAAGACTCTAAAACATTGTAATTCCGTCCGTCACTAAAAATGAGAATAATCTGACAACTCTAAAAGTATTAATGAGATTAATCCGTTATACTAATAAGTATTAAATAAATCATAATCCGTGTAGATTCGTTGGAGGAGACGCGACGTTACATCTTCGTATTCGTTCATTTGTTGCTTTTCTCTCATTTGCTTTAAGGTACGGATATTCTGTCTTACTTTAAGACACTTGTGTTATCGTTCAGATATTCTGACCTTTTCATTAAAGATCCCTCATGTTTTCCTTCTTCGTCATATCTCTCATGTTTATTAGGATTCCCAATGCCATTGCTATGAACCCTTTACTGAATGTTGAGCTGTTACTTATCTGAACTATGTTCTAGTGAACTATGCAATATCTGATGTGAACTTATGTTAGGAAGACTCTGATATACACATTTGTTGAACTTTGCTATGGTTGATTATGAACTTCTGCTTATGAATGTATGATATGCCACTATGATATGAACCTCTGACTTCTGACTATCTGAATATGAACCTTATGATATGAACTATCTGATAAGTTATCTGTGACCTTTATGATGAATTATGATATGTGTCATTTATGACAATCTGTTTGACCTAAGTTTAGTTTGACACCCGAGCCAAATATTTAACTAGTCACGGGGGTTCCATGTCCGTATCAGTGATGCACCTCTGATATGACTCTAGGGCAGTAGAGTGATGTTCTGCCACGTCTCTGGATGGTGTAAGGAAGGGGCGTATGGATGCATCCTAGATCTGTTATCTGTTATCTGATATGTTTTCTGGTGAATGATGTCGTGTGTAATACGCGTCTTCACAAAATTCTGGGAGCTAGCTACTCCATTGGTTACCTGAGGTCTCCCCTCATATTATATATGGTATTCCGAGGTCACCCCTCCGAATACAATGGTTACTTATGATATGTTATGATCTGATATGTTTCTGGGCTCGTGGTAGTTGACTAAATCTTTATCTGTTACTTCTGTGTTAAGTATTCTGTATGATTCGGTATTTCGAGTGTTTATATTTTGTATTCTGATATGATATGTTAGAGAATGTGCTTATGACGTATTTGTTTAAGTGATTATTAGTTGCCATGCTAGGATAGGATTAATACGTTAAAACATGATTCGTATATCTGATATTATGATTTGTTATCGTTACATGAATGCGTTGATCTATGAGATGAATGTGCTAGTGTGTATTTGAGTGTTTTGAAGGTTAACATGTATGATTGTTCAGCTAAATTTGTAAACCTTGTCAATTGGTTAATTATCTGTCTGCATATGTGACCTGCCATGTTAAAACTCTGCTAAGGTTAGGATTTGATATGAGAACTGGTTTAGCTATATTGTCTGCCATGACTTGTCTGCCATTTCCGCTGCTACAATATTGCATTAAGTGTATTAAATGTTGATTAATTGATTTATATGAATGCCATGTTTATTTTCTAGGACTGTTTCCGTTAGTCTCTATATATTCCGTTTGGCTTATACGTAATCTGTTATTCGATATGTTATGCGTTTGGTTGTTCTGAAGTGTTTGTTTTTGTGTCTTTAATGTGCTATGTGATGTCTAAACTGTTATGTGGTTGTTTGGATTTCTGTATATTTGTGCTTCCGCAGAATCCTAAAGATCCTTCGTCATTATTTCATTTTGATTTACTATTTGTATATTTATTCTGTTTTAGTTTTTGTTTCGTTATATCTGTTCACTGGGCTTTGTAAGCTCAGCCGCATTTTTCTTTTCCTGCGGCAGGTATTAAGCATTCAAGATGAGCTTGTGGGATAGCTGATCTGGGTTGAGAGTAGAGCTGAGAGCAAGATTTTGACCATAGAGATCTTAGATTTATTTTTGAATATTAAGTTATTTATACTATCTTTTGTAAGTTTTTGTAAAGGCTTCCGCTTTTGTATATTAGTTAAAGTTCTGATATGAAACCGTATTGTGATATCTTTACCCTTGTCGGGTCGGGGTGTTACAATTTATGGTATCAGAGCTCTAGGTTTTAGGACCCTTAGAGCTTAGGCTATGACCTGTGAGAGGTGGGTAGATTTAGGATTTTCCCTTCTGCGTACTTCTTTGCGTACACTAGTGTACTTCGACTTTGCTAATAGTTGGTATTTCTTTTAGATGGTTATTCCCCGTCGCCCTAGTTCCTTTGATAGGATTAATCGAGGACCGGCTAGGCAACATAAGGAGAAGATGAAGTGGGCCGTCGTCATTGCTAAGGGCTGCACGAGGTATGGTAAAGTGAAGCGGACTAATAAGAGGATAAAAGTTCCGGCCTATATGTGGCCATGCACCATCGAGGAGAAGCTGACTTTGAAGACCATTGACGGAGAGGTAGTGGAGGAGTACGAAACTAAGATTGTTGACAACCAAGGTTTCACTACTAAATATCATGATAGGTGTCCCAAGTTCGTTGAGGATGAAGGAGTAGGACGAGCTGAGAGTCGCGATCTATATGCCTTCGTGGATCGTGTGCCGGAGGAGGAAGAGAGGAAGCGTAAAGGTGGCTTTGCTAGTCGCTTACTACCACAGCATGAAGGAAACAAGAACGGATGGATAAGCGAGGAAGACGAGGAAGACGAGGAGGAAGAGGAAGAAGAGGAACACGAGGTGGATTCGGATTTGAAATCTACGACTACTAGTAGGTTCAATCCGACACGAGAATAGGAGTTTCGTTTCTGATTTGTTACCCTCTTTATGAGAATTTCTGACATTTGATTTTGAGTTAGGTTCTTTTGTTTTCATTTTGACGTTTGAATCTTGGATTATTAAGTTTCATTTTGGAAATTCATCTTATGTCGACTTTGCAAATTTTGTTTGATGGATGGAAATAAAACAAAATTTTGAAAGTATAGTTCCTGTCTGTTGTTTCTTTCTGCTAAAGTCATTAAGTTTCCGTTAGTCCTCATAAGTTTTGCCGCTATTTATTTTCTCCATGATGTTATTTCCGTTTGAATGAAGTATGACCATCATGATGGTATACTCATGTGAATCTGGTCTGTTATAGTATGTTACTTGCTATATGTATGTTATCTGTATGTGGTATGTTATGATATTAGTTATGTGTTTTGTCATGACCCGAGACCGAATATAATGACAATAAGAACTTGTTATGTGATGCAAGTATTATGACGCCTGATCAACGTAATAATACCGAGATCACATAATCTGAACTTATTGAAGGTATACGACGTCTGGGAAATGCCTGTCGTTGATGTGTGATAGGACTTTGACTTGTATATGTTATTTGGTGTTTCTCATGTTCGTTTGAAATTCCGTACCTATTTGTGAGATTTCGTCGATATCTGTTTCATATAAGTTTTGTACGTTTGGAATCCGAAGTTGTTATGATCTGTACGACCCTATAGATTGCTATGTCTGCCTTAAGCTTATACGTCTCCACGTACTTCTGCGACTATTGAGGCCGATAGAATTTATTCCGTCTATGCATATGATGTCCTCATCATTAGATATCTGAATAAGTTAGAATTTGTCGTTTGATTTTCTGCGTTTCATCTGTTCTCCGCCATTGTTCTGATAAGTATATAATTATCTATTATAAGTATTTGACTATCGATTTGATTTCTGAATAAGTTTGAGTGTGAATATTCCGATAAGAAATTCATTTGTTCCGAGATAAGATTAACGTTTGTTATATTCCTAGAAATTCCGAAATCCGAATCGTTTTCTGTTCTGTTCCGTCTTGTCCAATTTCAAGGACGAAATTTTCTTTTAGAGGGGAAGAATTGTAATACCTGAATTTCTAAAATTCACAAAAAGACCAAAATACCCCTACAATCAAAAGTATGAATAATTAATTCAAAAGAATACCAAATAAGCTATGTAAATTCAGAAAATTTTTAAGAAATACCACATTTGATCCAAATAAATTTTAATTACTTTGAAAAGCAAAGTTTTATAGTTTATGATTTTATAAAATCAGTTATTGTATTTTATAAATATGGCCGAATATAATTATTAACTTTTATAAGAGAATAAAACTAATAAAAGCCCAATATAAATATATATTATTAAGAGTCCATTTATTTTAAGTCCAATACATTATAAAGCCCACAATAAAAATTATGAATCCTATATAAATACATTATTCGGTTCACATAAAAACCCTAACTAGCGATTTACCCAAACCGACTCCCAAAACCCTCAAAAATTCGACTTCCAGTTTCCAGAGATTGAGACCATTTTTCGTGGACAATTTTGAAGATAAAGGAGGTGAGAAAAATCGTGTTCAAGGTCCTAAGCTACTGTTTTGATCGTGGTTAGTTTTTGGGTACATTAGGGTTTCGGCGAGTGAAGTTTTTGTGCTTCTTTTGTTCTAACGATCCAAGATCATCAAGGGTATGTTCCTAATGTTGCTTTCAGTCCTACAAGTCACATATAACACATAAAAATTGGCCATGCATGTTTTATAAGTCGTACGAAATTAATTTGATTTAAAACCCTAGAAAGCGTATAAATATAACGAATGAGCTTATGATAATTTTTAAGACCATGATTTGATTTTTCCAGAAGCTATTACATGTTATAAGACCTGAATAAAATACATATTTATGAATTCGAAG
Source organism: Chrysanthemum seticuspe (assembly GCA_019973895.1). Taxonomy (NCBI): domain Eukaryota; kingdom Viridiplantae; phylum Streptophyta; class Magnoliopsida; order Asterales; family Asteraceae; genus Chrysanthemum; species Chrysanthemum seticuspe. Next base: position 13,834,902 of record BPTQ01000007.1, read on the forward strand.
CTTGTGTGATTTGTTTGGGGTTTTATGGTTCGATCGTATATAAATAAGGAAAGAATTAAAAAGGAACGATTAGGGTTTGCATGAACTAGGGTTTTCTTGTTATCATTAAGGGTAATAAATGAAGTAATAATGATGAGCTAATGATTGGTTTAACCTAGGTTTAGGGCTTGTACTTGAATTGTACATTATTCGGTTTTTACATAAAAGGTTTGGGTTGGTTTTGTAAATATTGAAACTTAAAGGTTATTTTTGTGAACAGTAAAATAAAGGTACAAAACGTATAAAAATAAATATGGGGGTTAAACGTGTAATTTTGGATATTTAAAGGGCCATTCGAATTGTATTTAACCTAAAGGGGTATGTTTTGTAAATTCTAAAAAAACCTTTGGGCTAAAAGTGTAAAATCTGATAATATAAGGTTAGGTCATGTACTTAAAGATGTTAAGGGTGTAATATATAAATTCTGAGCAATTATGGGTCGACATGTGTAAATGAGTTACGTAAGGACATGCATGAGTTAAGTTAATTTCCGTTTGAGTTTTCGTACGATCTAGGTCAAAGTATAAATCATTAAAAGAGGTAACATGTAAATTAAATGCGTAATAAATGATATTAAAAGTATGGAAACCCTAAAACCTAAATGGGAAGTTGATTAGGGTTAAAAGCTAAGTGTGTAATTTCGTTATTTCATGTAAGTTAAAGATTATGTAAACTATTTTGAAAGAAGGTCTTAAAATCCGTTATTGACATTTGTAAACCCTATACTATGAATGATGATCATATAAGTTCTCAAATAAGATAATTATCATATTAAACCCTTGAGTTTACTATCTATCATTTGCAACCCATAAGTTAAACTAATTAATGATTAAGACTCTAAAACATTGTAATTCCGTCCGTCACTAAAAATGAGAATAATCTGACAACTCTAAAAGTATTAATGAGATTAATCCGTTATACTAATAAGTATTAAATAAATCATAATCCGTGTAGATTCGTTGGAGGAGACGCGACGTTACATCTTCGTATTCGTTCATTTGTTGCTTTTCTCTCATTTGCTTTAAGGTACGGATATTCTGTCTTACTTTAAGACACTTGTGTTATCGTTCAGATATTCTGACCTTTTCATTAAAGATCCCTCATGTTTTCCTTCTTCGTCATATCTCTCATGTTTATTAGGATTCCCAATGCCATTGCTATGAACCCTTTACTGAATGTTGAGCTGTTACTTATCTGAACTATGTTCTAGTGAACTATGCAATATCTGATGTGAACTTATGTTAGGAAGACTCTGATATACACATTTGTTGAACTTTGCTATGGTTGATTATGAACTTCTGATTATGAACTTCTGCTTATGAATGTATGATATGCCACTATGATATGAACCTCTGACTTCTGACTATCTGAATATGAACCTTATGATATGAACTATCTGATAAGTTATCTGTGACCTTTATGATGAATTATGATCTGTGTCATTTATGACAATCTGTTTGACCTAAGTTTAGTTTGACACCCGAGCCAAATATTTAACTAGTCACGGGGGTTCCATGTCCGTATCAGTGATGCACCTCTGATATGACTCTAGGGCAGTAGAGTGATGTTCTGCCACGTCTCTGGATGGTGTAAGGAAGGGGCGTATGGATGCATCCTAGATCTGTTATCTGTTATCTGATATGTTTTCTGGTGAATGATGTCGTGTGTAATACGCGTCTTCACAAAATTCTGGGAGCTAGCTACTCCATTGGTTACCTGAGGTCTCCCCTCATATTATATATGGTATTCCGAGGTCACCCCTCCGAATACAATGGTTACTTATGATATGTTATGATCTGATATGTTTCTGGGCTCGTGGTAGTTGACTAAATCTTTATCTGTTACTTCTGTGTTAAGTATTCTGTATGATTCGGTATTTCGAGTGTTTATATTTTGTATTCTGATATGATATGTTAGAGAATGTGCTTATGACGTATTTGTTTAAGTGATTATTAGTTGCCATGCTAGGATAGGATTAATACGTTAAAACATGATTCGTATATCTGATATTATGATTTGTTATCGTTACATGAATGCGTTGATCTATGAGATGAATGTGCTAGTGTGTATTTGAGTGTTTTGAAGGTTAACATGTATGATGGTTCAGCTAAATTTGTAAACCTTGTCAATTGGTTAATTATCTGTCTGCATATGTGACCTGCCATGTTAAAACTCTGCTAAGGTTAGGATTTGATATGAGAACTGGTTTAGCTATATTGTCTGCCATGACTTGTCTGCCATTTCCGCTGCTACAATATTGCATTAAGTGTATTAAATGTTGATTAATTGATTTATATGAATGCCATGTTTATTTTCTAGGACTGTTTCCGTTAGTCTCTATATATTCCGTTTGGCTTATACGTAATCTGTTATTCGATATGTTATGCGTTTGGTTGTTCTGAAGTGTTTGTTTTTGTGTCTTTAATGTGCTATGTGATGTCTAAACTGTTATGTGGTTGTTTGGATTTCTGTATATTTGTGCTTCCGCAGAATCCTAAAGATCCTTCGTCATTATTTCATTTTGATTTACTATTTGTATATTTATTCTGTTTTAGTTTTTGTTTCGTTATATCTGTTCACTGGGCTTTGTAAGCTCAGCCGCATTTTTCTTTTCCTGCGGCAGGTATTAAGCATTCAAAATGAGCTTGTGGGATAGCTGATCTGGGTTGAGAGTAGAGCTGAGAGCAAGATTTTGACCATAGAGATCTTAGATTTATTTTTGAATATTAAGTTATTTATACTATCTTTTGTAAGTTTTTGTAAAGGCTTCCGCTTTTGTATATTAGTTAAAGTTCTGATATGAAACCGTATTGTGATATCTTTACCCTTGTCGGGTCGAGGTGTTACAATGTGAGATTAAAATACATACGATTAATTGTTCAAATCAAAAAGCAAAATATAGCAACTTTCTGGTTGTTAGGTGAATTCAAAAGATTATTTGAAGTGCGTGTAAACTAAAGATGAAGGCGTTAGAAATTAAAAATTAAAGTCTACCATAGCTGAATTTATTGGTTGCTATGATACATAGAAAGAGTAACAAAACTTACCACGCAAGTGAAATTAACTTAACACAAATGCGAAATTAACTTAACACAAAAGCGGGAATTTTTTCTTAAGAGTTTTTATATAATTTCTATTTCTGTATTTTGAGCTTGCAATGAATAAGTTGAATGTGAGATTAAAATACATACGATTAATTGTTCAAATCAAAAAGCAAAATATAGCAACTTTCTGGTTGTTAGGTGAATTCAAAAGATTATTTGAAGTGCTTGTAAACTAAAGATGAAGGCGTTAGATATTAAAAATTAAAGTCTACCATAGCTGAATTTATTGGTTGCTATGATACATAGAAAGAGTTTCAAAACTTACAATGCAAGTGAAATTAACTTAACACAAACGCGAGAAGTTTTCCTAAGTAGTTTTTATATAATTTCTATTGCTTGTGTACGTAGTTTTGGTTTTCTATATTTTGAGCTTGCAATAAATTAGTTGAATGTGAGATTAAGATACATATGATTAATGATTCGAATCAAAAAGAAAAATTTGTCAACTTTTTGGTTGATAGGTTAATTCAAGAGATTATTTGAAGTACATGTAAACTAAAAATGAAGGCGTTTGAAATTAAAGATTAAATTCTACCGTAGCTGAATTTACTGGTTGCGACGATACATAGAAAGAGTTTCAAAACTTACCGCGCAAGTAAGTTTTACTTAACACAAATGCGGGAATTTTTTCTAAGAGGTTTTATATAATTTCTATTGCTTGCATACGTAGTTTTGGTTTCCAGTCTTTTGAGCTTGCTCCATACTTTCTCTTATTTCTCGTCAGTTTAATCAATGGTTTTTTCTTTTTCTTTTTTTTTGATATATTAGATATGTCAACTTAATTTGTTTTTTGTTCAATCATAAGTTAGACACTTTGATGTTCTCATGACATTTCAGATTTAAATTTTCCTAGATATAGATACATATATCTTGGGGTGGCTAAGTAAAACATCAACAACAAGACAGGTTAACTCTGATTAGACCGCGTACACGAGCTCACTTTTGACACAAAAATTCATCCTCCTATTGCTCTCTAAAATTCGGCCCCGGGATTATAACTATCAGATTGAGTTAATAAGATTATATAGGTTCATAGGTAGACTATCATCCAATTTCAATGACTAGTTAAATATTGGTGTTATCATTCGTCATAAATGGCCAACTTCTATAATTAGCATCATTTTGAGCCATTATGTTTAGCTTTAATATCAGAAAGAATTATTGTATTCAACAAAAATGTAGGTAAACATAATTCTAACAAAAGATTATACTGTATTTCACGTATCTTGTCTAATTCCAGAAGTGAACAAAGTGAGTTTTTAAAAACGTTTTGGACTAAAAAACTAGACATCCTTAACAATTGAAACAATCTCCACTACTCAGATTTTTTTTTTTTTTTTTTTTTTTTTTTTTTTTGCTAATATATATACACGCTCTTTGAATTGTGATTGTTCTTTAGGTTGCTTGGAAATATCAACTGTCACTTTTCGTTCTAATTACCCAAGTGATCGATACGCCACGTGAGAATGTTAAGCTATTTTCTGATTTTTAGTACGTAGATTTACCTTCAGACCTTCAGTGATTTCAAATTGGAAGAAAAGACTTTGTAACCCGAGTCAATCCCTTTTAACACATTATGTAATTGTTCCTATGCTTAGGTTATTGCTAGAAATGCTCTAGTCTTCAATTTTTTTTTTCCTTTTTTTTTTGTTCATTGCGATGTTATAGATTAATAATTGGTTCCTCGAACTAACTAAGGAATATATCTTACGAGTCTTATAACGACAAACACTAGTGACAAATTAGCTACCAATCTGATGGCACCAAGTGTATCTGTTGCTATCTCATGAATCTTATAGACGACTTAGTAACAGATTACCGTTCCTCATTGGTGTTCTGTCGATAAAAGTAATCTAGCAAGATTTCTAAAAACCATCCGTCGCTGTCTCTAATTGTGGACCATTATCGACAACTCGACATATTACAGAGGGACGTCCTTTTTCCATCATGTTTGCGGATTAAAAAATTAAGAATGCCAAAAATTTGTTGGTAAACGATAACATTTCAGCGCAGAGGCAAGATAATACACATATCTGTGAATGTGGGGATTATATGCTCATAGTAAGCTTCCAATTGAAAGAGACAAGGGGGGCAAGTGGAATGATTGGAACTTGGTGGAAGACCATGTTTTAAGCTTCATCTAAGTCTTCTTTTCACAGCATTTTTTGTACTACTATCTGTTACTATTAATTCGTTACATAAAAATACAGAGCCAAGCTTTTTAAGTTTCTTTTGTTAATGCACAAAGTTTATTGATTTTGGAAAGCCCTTAGCACACCTTTTCATATATATAAGCAAATCTCAATCAGTCATGCCAAACTATCCTAGAAAAGTATCCAAGAAACCGCATTTCCCATATTTTTCTTTGTTAAAGTATTGTCATGTGTATTTGTTTGAACATGTTTGGTGCAAAAAAGCATATTGAAGTGACCACGTCCACGCCAACCTCCGAATCCTTGAAAAGTAGGGCTTTATTTTGAACGTTTGTGTGGCGGTGGACTCAAGCCCGTGAACTAGATGCAAAAGATCACAAATCTAAGTCATCAAAAAAAATAATAAGAAGAAGCATAATCAGAATTAGTTCACGATAATTAAAACAAGAAGAAGAGAGTTGTGTGCATATATATATGCTTGTATGTGTCGTACATAAAGACCACATACTTCTACGAACACCGGTAAGTGTTAGTTTATGGACGATATTTAATATGTGTATGTCTAGAATTGAACTCGAGCTCATGGGATTGCACACTTTACGTATGAAAAATTAAAGTTTAATAATTAAATATAAAAGGTTATGTTTAATTGTTAAAGACACAATAACGACTAACGGGCGTTAAAGTAATTAATGGAAATTGACTAGCGACTGTTATAGAGGGACTATATATGAAATTAGATGTCAAGAAGGTTTCGGAAACCTCTAAGGAGCCGATCGGTTAGGATTGGTATAACCCAATCCAACCCTAACTTGGACACTAAGTTTCATATAGTATAAATACAAGGCTAGGGTTAATTGTTTTCTACCTTCTGTTCACACAATCTAAACCCTAAACTTGTTTTCCTCCCCTTGTGGTGATAGCCGATCGTACATACACTCTTAAGGGTCGATCGGATTTGTTTTTCCAAAGCAAATCGTTTTGTGTTTCAAAAACTAGCATTTACTTTAATTCGGTATTAGTACGTGTGTACAAGAACGTGATACAAACACACTAGTTTGTATCTTGGATTGAATTGGAAAAAAAGGTAAGCGTCAATTCGTTAATCCGCATAAACCCTAATTAGGGTTCTTGTTCATTCTTGATCCGAATTGTTAAAAGGTACGCATACGTTTATTTTTCAGTTAGTTAATTACAATTATATGTTCCTACGCTTCCGCACTTGCTTTGATGTATTATGTGTTTTATTTATATAATTGTCATGTTATTTAATTCTAACAGTAAGTAGGGATAAAAATGCAAGAATGAAACATTTGATTTGAAAACTATGATATAATTTTGCCTGCCACTCCTGAATGGGTTGATTCTACCACCTTCAACAACATAACTTCTTTTTTTAAAAAGCAATACTTTTAGGCACCAACTAGCAAGTAACAAGCGGGCAAAAGAAGATGAAATATATATATATATATATATATATATATATATATATATATATATGTGTGTGTGTGTGTGTGTGTGTGTGTGTGTGTGTGTGTGGAAGGCTGTTTTGATTTGGTTACTCACGCAAGAACGTGGATCATTGTTCGCAACAGGAATAGCTTATGTTTCGAATAATGATAGCTTATGGATCACTCTTTGTTTTATGTAGCGAGAATGATGATAATTAGACTGGATGCAGTGGGTGTAAGGCCTCACCACTCACACCGAATCTCACGTGCCACCCTTAATGCAAACAAATACACTCACGCGTGAGGCAAGGGAAAAAAAAGGATGAACGGTTACCTGGCTCACCACTCTGACAATGTGTAATTGTAGAGCCCCCACTATGAAATGGCTAGTTTTATAAATAATAATAATAATAATAATAATAATAATAATAATAATAATAATAATAATAATAATAATAATAATAATAATAATAATAATAATAATTAGACTTTACCATTTTATTTATCATTTTTATACACAACTTCAAACATAATCTTACTCAATATATACACAACTCAAACAAAATATTTATCATTCCTCATTATCCAAATGAGTTCTGAAACGTTCTTTTTCACGGACTCATCGGAAGAAGAAGAAGAAGAAGTTACGAGTAGGGACTTAACGTTTTTTAGAAAAGCGTTGTCGTTTATTAAGAATCAAAGACAAGGTGCGCGAATGACGAGAAACGTCGCCAATAAAGATCGTTACGGTGCTCATGATCGTTTAGTAACCGCCTATTTTATTGCGTGTTGAAAACACAAAGACCTTGATAGATCTTAAGCACTCGGTGATCGTTAGTGTTGCCTATGTAATCACAAACAAACTAATAGAAGATCTCTACAACTTGAATTCTTTAGCGGAATGTAAATACAAGTTATAATAACTAAGAACTCTTAGATCCTCTATGGATCTTTTGATTATAGAAACTCTATGTTTCGGATATTTTACAAGACTTGAAAGACTTAAAAAAAAAACTTGTCTATTACAAACTATTATGGTTCCTTATATAGGCCAGAAACCCTAATGACTCATGAGCGTTTACAATATACGCTCCTAATACAAACATAGACCAAGCATGCATCTAGACAACCATGCAACTAATCATATTGTTTTGCTAATCATATTGTTTATTCTGAGTAAGCTCTATACCATACGGCGCCAACCTATCTTTTATACGGCGCTGACTTTTCCTGCATACGGCCTACATACTGCGCTTATCTCTCCTACGTGGATTCGCACTTTTAGCAGAATCACGATTTCTGCTTTAACACTTCTGCTGAAGTATAACTTCAGCAGAATCCATTCTTCTTCGGCAGAATCTCTTCGGCAGATACTTCGGCAGAATCAGTAGTTTACCTTAATTCCCAACAATCCTCCCCTAAACTAGAATTTGACTAGGTTAAGTTCCAGTTTCCTTGATAGATCGTTAATGCTGTTGAGGATTGTACCATCTTATGATTAAATTTCCAAACAAGGTCCTCCCCATATCTTAAACACTTCTGAGCTATGAAGGTCCAGTTTCTTGAGGATCAGCAACAAAGATTCAGAAGAAGAACATCTCTATGATGACTGAACTGTGAAACACCAGATCTTTGCAGCAACATATGACATCATGTACATCAAAACATATAAGTTTCATACTATTCTCATCACTTCCAGGTGTGTTAACACCTGTGAGAGGTGAATCATTGAAAACAATGGGTTTGATGTCTCTTTACCAATAGCCATCACTACTGGAGTAGCCACATGTTTAAGTTTGAAAACTATGGTACATTGATAACCATCTGATTTATTGGCAAACCAGCAACCATATTAACGGATTTGACTTGTCTTTACCTGTAGCCGTTTGCTCAGGACTAGTCAATTCTTAGAATTGGTGAATTGAGAACCAAATATGGATTCAGTTGCCTTTACCACATGCCATATACATGTGGGCTTGCCAATTCTTGGATTCCAAAAAGGAATAGACCATGGTGAATTGATGACCATACAACCCTCAGCAGTTAAGCATGGGTGGTTGTAGACCCTATGATTTTGAGCAAACCATTACAGCTATCAACAGATTTGTTGTGTCTTTACCAAAGCTGTACCCTTTGGACTAGCCAACTCTTTGACATACAAAAGGTAGATCTGGTGAGTTAAAAACCATCAGAATGGTACAACAAACAAACCTGCATAAATGTTAGGTTTTTTTTTTTTTTTTTTTTTTTTTTTTTTTTTTAACTAAGAAATTGAAAAATAACACAGAAATTGACAAATAACACAATTAACACAAACTAAAAGTAACAAAACAAGGTAGTGCAGAGAGTACCAAGTATCATGATAAGGATGAGTATGAGGCTTATTGTTGTTGTAGAAGTTGAGTCTTGATCAAACCCACCAATGTTGAAACATACAATCTTTCATTGCCCACTGGTTCTGGAGGAATCTCCAATTTGTGACAAAGCATCTTTTCCATAAGTCTCTTGGGCAATGGATACTTTCTTTCAGCAAGCATGCAGACAGTGATCCCACTCTTCGTCTCAAGTACATGTACACGAGGGAGAGGATAGAATCTCCAGGACGCAACCTTCCACCGATGTGAGTTCTCCCAAATGGAATGCGCTTTACTATTGGGAGAATGAGAGTTAATCAGGACTTGTAGATCTCCCGGTAAGAACATCCCAGAACCTTGTGGTTCCTCGTTGCAGTAATGGGTGGTAACAAGAGTGTACAGAGTAATCAAATCTGCCCTGTCTACCAAGTGTAGAATTTCCTTCAGAAAGGTGAATTCCATTGAAGTGGAATCCTGTCGATGAATGACATTCATCTCATCATCCTTCAGATTCCATTTGACCAACACATTTTGATCTCCCTCGGGAAAATCAGCAGCAGAACCCTCTTTAATGAAAGTTGAGTTATCAGCTTCAAGATCCAAATGAGATCTTTTGGCCATTCTCTTCTTCCTCCCACCAGGCTTATGAATTTCCCCAGAGGGAGCATTTTCAGTTTGAACATTTGTGGTAAGGCTTGAAGAGGCAGAGGGAGAGTTAGCTGGAACACCTTCACGTAGTGCATTCATCCTGTGAAGCATCTTTATTGCCCTTTCTGTTTTTATTTCTGCGAGATCAGCTTCCTTAACTCCAGAAGCTTCTTGTGTGACAACGATTGCCACAGATGAAGTGGGGGCTGATATATCAGGTGCTTCAGTAGAATTGGTAGATGGTTCAGCAGATGGACCCTTGTCAGTAGAAGAAGCAACTTCAGAAGTTGCTTCAGCAGGAATGACTGGAGTAGTCACCTTAGGTGGAGCATCATCAGCCTTGAGTCTTTTGGCTTCTTGAGCAACTTCATTCTCAGCAATTCTTTTCAAGTTGGTAGAATGTGTTGAAGATGATGATTTGTCCCTCATGATCTGATTATATTTGCGAAACAGGACATGATCAGGAAAAGCCTTGACTTGTTTCATTGTTAAGCCAGAGTTGTACATCGAGCATTGATTTTTCACCACCATTCTCATTTCAGCTTTAGTAGGAGGTTTCTCTTTGTTCTTCTGAGCTTTGATGGCTCTCCTTTGCGCAATAGCTTCTTGCTTCCTTTGTCTTCCCTGAGCCATCATTTGCTCCACATAATTGTCACTGAGGAAATCTCCACCTAGTATACTTTGAGCAAGAGAAGGTCTTGAAATGACTTGCTGAGTTAGAACATCCCAGTGTTCAGCAGGCATCTGGACCCGCATTGCATCCAGTTCTCTTCTTCTCTCAGGAGTTAAAGATGAAAAGTCCTCTGTTTCAAGTTGATGAGCCAATACTTCACTTTCCTTTGACTTCTCAAACTCAGCCAATCTATTTGCTTGACCTAGTCTTTCCTCCTCACTTACCAGGTCTAGACCAAGCTCATCTTCAGTTATTACATCTTTCCCTTTATCATCAGGCTTCTTAGCACACTCATCTTCAGTTATATTAACAACAGGAACCTCAGTTGCAATACCCAGGTCCACTGTAGGAGAAACATGTTGATGCAGATCATCAACATGATATGAAGATACATCTTCAATTTGTACATCAGCAGATGCAGCCTTGTCAACACCAGGGTCCTTTGAAGTTTCAGAAGAAACCTTACTTAAATAAGATCTCTTTCTTCTTTTGTAGAGAACAGGTTCCTTCTTCTTTGAGGAGGCAGCAACTACTGATGAAGGATCATTGAGAGAAACATCAGCCAACATATCCAGAGACTCAAAATGAGGTACTTCTTGTTCTTCATCAGAAGAAACCACAAGCTTCCTTTTGGAGCCCCCTTTAAGTTTATCCTCTAATTCTTTGACTTGATTCTGCAGTTCTTCAATCTTACTCCCAAGAGAAGACTTGGTCTCTGCAAGCTCCTTTTTCAGACTAGCAACCTCGGCAGCATACCTGTTGACAAGAGCATAGACAGATGAGAGTGTAATAGGGTCCTCAGCTCCACCAGCAGATTGCTCTGTGGTAAGGGGAGCTTCATTGAACCTTTCAGTAGAATCATGGTCATGCTCAAAGTGAGGAAGATCTTCATTGAGAGGATCCCTAACAGGACTTGGTGTGGGTAGTCTATTAAGATCAGACTTATCATGAGTCACCTGTGTGGGTGGTGGACTGGGACAAATTGGCTGGTCTTGAGCAACATGAGTTGCTTCAACAGTTGATGAGGGGCCCTCATCAATGTTAACTAATGGATTACCATCAGTAGCATCAGGTGAAGAAGGAGGATCATTAGCCACATTCTCCTCATCAGCAGCCTCATAGCCTTGGGGCAACATGGCTGCAAGCAAGGGATGATGTTCCCCCTGAAAGTGAGTTCTCATGGTTGCAAATAATTTAGCAGTTAAAGCACCTATGGGATAAAAGGATTGGGCTTGAGTAGAGGTGTCTAAAATCATTTGCAGAAATCTTGGGTACATTAAAAACTTAGCCTTTTTCTTTTGAATATTTTCAACCATGTTTTCAAAAATATACTTAGAAAAATTGAAAGTTATCCCTTGGGAAAGACACACAATACCATATCCCAGTTGGGTAGAGAACTGGTCCCATCCCCCTGACTTGTTGCTTATGCATTGAAGCAACGTGTGAACCAAGAACCTCCACTTCGGGCAAAGTTCCTTCTTAAGCCACATATCAGTCCTTGTACCTCGATAGCCAATTGCCCTTAGCCCTGTAAGCACTTCTTCCTGATTAGAGTGAGATGCTCCATCAGCATCTTCCAAGTGAAGCTTCCTCCGGATTAGGTCCTCTGTCACTATGTGCTCTGTTCCGTCAATCACAGCCCTAATCTCTGTCTCATTCCTTTCTTCAGCAGATTCCCAGAACTGAGTAACCAGTGATTCATATATCTCATTCGGAGAATGAGTTAGAGCATAACAAATCTTGGACCTTTTCAAGAATTCCACCATTGGTTCGTACACTTCATATCCCTTGCCATTTCCCAGAAATGCAACTTTGTTGTGATCATGTTTAAATTCAAGAGCCATGAGGGATATGAGTTTTTAGGGTTATGTTTCTCGTAATAGTGAGTGTTTGTGGATGCAGGATGAGAGAGAATTGGTTTGTTCTGAAGAGAGTGATGGTGGAGTGATAGTTTTTGCCCAAATTATAGTCAAAGAAAAATGGACCGTTTGGTTGACCGTCGCTGACGTGTATTGCATCTTTGACCCAACCCAAAATAACCCTTCAGTAGAAACACATGGTCAATCTGCTGAAGTTATAACTTCAGCAGAAACCATCAAAGATAAGAATATCTTCGGTAAGTTTCTAGAATTACTGTGCCACCCACTCGCATTAATACTCATTGAACCTCGAACCCGTCTATAAAATGATCCCAATGTAACTTATCTCTTTATCAAGATCCCCAAATATTTACCACAAACCCTAGATGTAAGAACAAACCCCAATTAACCAAATTGCACCATGAATACCAAACCTGAGATCATAGATCTCACAACATCATCTTCATCATCCTCTTCATCATCATCAAGTGGTGAATCAAACCCATGGCTACATTACTTTCCTCAACCCTATCCACGACCAAATAAATCACCCTTTCTCCCTTCTTCAGAAGATGATAGTGTAGTGAATCCAAGTGAATCTGCTAATGATTCTGATGACTCCTATAAGGAGGGAACATCATACTCCCAACCTCCAGCACCTCGGCCTCAACAAAGGCCTCGTGCCAGGAATCCGCCACTCCCCAAAGATAGAGAGGTGGTTCTTGGTCTCACTGCGCCATCTTTTGGTGCATCAACACACATCATATAATAGAAGGGCTTTAGGAGGGTGGATGGATTGAATTTTGGTTGAAATGCATAGATGAAGCACACAGGAGATGTTATTTTTCTCCATCATCATGCGTGGTCATCGTCATCATCAACGTTTGCATCAATCCATCCTCTCCATTTTGGTCCTTAGCATCTTCGTCGTACTGGTCATGCATATCCAGCCATCTAGATAGACGGAATGGGTGGTTATGCAAGACCCACAAAAGCAAAGCCAGCATCTAATGCATATCCAACATTCACTTAGATGTTGGAATGGATGATATGCACTAGATTAGGATTAGCTTAAGTGTATAGCTCGTATCTTGAAGATGCATTTGTAGTAGGTTGACTTTATGTAAGCTGTAAGCTATAAACTGTTTCTTGAATGAATGAATGAACAATTTGACTTCAATTACTTTTCTTCAGAATTATAACTTCAGTGGAATCAAATTGTTTGCTTCAGTACTTTTAATTTCAGAAGAAACAAGCAACAATCTTTTAGCTATCTTGACCATATGCTAATGAGCCACACTTGATGAATTTGATCTTGATCATGGGATATACAAACTGCAATCCAGATGAGGAACAGACAAAATGCAGTACAGACAACTGCAAAACAGACACAAAAACACACAAGAACAACACAAAGACAAACAAACTAAAGAATTATTAGAAAGTTAGAGTTAGTAATCAAATAATACACAAAAAATCTGCAGAGTTTGCACAAATCCTCCCCTGAGGCATATGCCTCCCCTGAGGCCTATGCCTCCCCTTAAACTATGCAGTCAAGGGTTTAACATTCCAATATTTACCACAAGGTGTTGAAACCTTGGTCCATCAAAAGCTTTTGTTAACAAGTCTGCCACATTATCATCAGTATGAATTTTAGCCACTTTTATCAAATGTTTTTCATATGCATCTCTTATAAAGTGGTGTCTGATTTCAATGTGTTTTGTTCGACTATGAAAAACTGGATTTTTGACTATGCAGATGGTACTTTGATTATCTATATGAATTGTAGTGTTCATGAAGTTGTACCCATAGTCCAGCAATTGGTTTTGAATCCAAAGGACCTGTCCACAGCAATTTGCAGCAGCAACATACTCTGCTTCAGTAGTTGAGGCAGCCACAATGGTTTGTTTCTTGCATTGCCAAGAAATCAACCTTTTGCCAAGAAATTGGCAGCCTCCAGTTGTGGATCTTCTATCCAGATTTGCACCAGCATAATCCCTGTCACTATATGCTTCCAACTTGAAAGGAGACTCTTTTGGGTACCAAAGGCCTAAAAGAGGTTGGCCTTTGAGGTACTTAAAGATCTTCTTGACAGCATTGAGATGAGAAGTAAGTGGAGTGACTTGATGTCGAGAACAAACACTCACAGCAAACGTAATATCAGGTCTTGAAGCTGTTAGATACATCAATGAACCAATCATGGACCTGTACAGATGAACATTCACAGGTAGATCTGGTTCATTATTTGCTTTTGTCTTTGGAGCTTCATAAGGAGTTGTGGCAGTCCTAACACCTTCCATACCAAATTTCTTCAAAATTTCCCTCACATATTTATCTTGACAGATAAAGATGCCATCTTGTTTCTGCTGAACTTGGAGACCCAAAAAGCAAGTAAGTTCTCCCATAGCACTCATTTGAAATTCACCCTTCATTAGTTCCTCAAATTCCCTGCACCAAGCTTCGTTTGTGGAGCCAAAAATAATGTCGTCCACATAAACTTGTACAAGAATGATGTCTGAGTAATTCTTCTTTAGGAACAGAGTTGTATCAATAGCATCTCTCCTATAGCCATGCTTCAGCAGGAATGATGAAAGCCTAGCATACCAAGCTCTAGGTGCCTGATGTAAGCCATAGAGAGCTTTAACAACCTTGTAGACATGATTTGGATTATCTGGGTCTTCAAATCCCTTGGGTTGAGTGACATAAACCTCCTCTTCAATCTCACCATACAGAAAAGCACATTTAACATCCATTTGATACACCATGAAACCCATGTAAGAAGCATAAGCCAAGAAAATGCGAATTGCTTCAACTCTGGCAACAGGGGCAAACACTTCATCATAATCAATCCCCTCCTCTTGTCTGAAGCCTTGAGCCACTAATCTTGCTTTGTTTTTTATCACAACACCCCGAGCATCTCTCTTATTTTTTAGAATCCACTTTGTCCCAATGGCATATTTGCCATCAGGGAGTGGAACCAAAATCCAAACCTGCTGATTGTGAAATTGTTGCATTTCTTCTTGCATTGCTTCTAGCCAGCTTGAATCATTAAGAGCTTGAGAAACACTGGTTGGTTCCACTTGAGAAAGGAAACAAGCAAACAGACAATGTTTGAAGTCTGTGTGATTGTCTCTTTGCTGGTTGGAGACATAGGAGTGAAAAGCAATCTGTCCAAATTGAGGACTTGTTATAGCCCTTCGAGTTCTAACAGGTGCCAGAAGATCACCTATGATGTTGGATTGAGGATGAGCAATGTTGATCCTCTGAGTAGCAGTGGGGCTGACTTCAATGGATGAATCAAGATTAGTGATAGTTGGTTCAAAGTCAGCATCATAAGAAGGTGAAGTGAAGATGCCAGCTTTGGGTTGATGATTTCCAAGATCGGAGGGTTTTGGAAAGCGTGTATGAGGTTCGCCAAAGTCTGAAGACACTTGAGAAGGAACATGAGAAGAAACAGCATAGCCTGCAGCAGATTTGTGGATGGTAGGTGTGACAGAATCAACTTCAGCAGAAACATGGTTTCTACTGACTCCTTCATTAGCAACCTCTCCATTCAGTTTCTCTGCTTCAAGCTTAGCAGCAAATTCTTGAGTCTGAAGCCTAGCAAGGTCCTCAGCATAATGTGAGTCATCTTCATCACTCTTATCAGCACTATCCTTGGAGGTGGTACCTGCAATATTGTTAGGGGAGAAAGAAGGCACAAGTATAGGTTGCTCATCATTTTCAAACTCATTTTCAGAGTCATCATCTAAGGGACCTGCATTGTTAGTGGGAGAAGCTTGAGGACCTGCATTTTGATTAGCCAAATGTCTAGTGTAACCCAAAGAATCGGTTAAGTAGTCAAGGTCAAAAGACCATGTATGACCCTGTCCTTGAACATTATGCTTATCTTCCAAAAATCTCAGGTTCAACGTCTCCTCTATTTTCTTGGCTTGCAAATTGTACACCCTGTATGCCTTACTATGAGCTGAATAACCCACAATGTAACCATCATCAGCCTTCTCATCAAACTTTCCCAACGGATCACTGGTGTTCAGAATGGTCACTTGACAACCAAAAGGTTTTAGGTAGTGAATGACAGGAACCTTCCCAAAGAGAAGTTCATATGGTGTTTTGAGTTCTGGTCTAGTAATGGAGACCCTGTTTAGCACATAGCACGCTGTGCCAACAGCTTCAGTCCAGAACATAGTGGGCAGTTTAGAGTCTGCAAGCATAGATCTTGCAGCCTCTATTAAGGTCCCTTTTTATACCTTTTGACCCACAGAGTTCTATAAGAATAGCATTTTTGAACTCTGTCCCATTATCACACCGAATTCCCTTAACCTTTTTGTTCAACTGATTTTCAACGAGAGTGATGAATTCAGTCAGCACTTGAGATGTTTCATCTTTGGTTCTGAGAAAGAACACCCAACAAAATCTGCTATAGCCATCAGTGATAACCAAACAGAAGTACTTATGATCAATGCTTCTGACTTGAGTTGGACCAAACAGATCCATGTGGAGCAACTGAAGAGGTTCAGTAATGATGCTCATAGCATTGATAGCTTTGTAAGAGGCTCTGTGTTGTTTTCCTTTGTTGCAAGCGACACAAGTATGATCATTGGTGAAAACTTTGGAGGGAAGACCTTCAACAAGACCCATTTTAGAGAGTTTGTTTATGGTCTTGAAATTCACATGAGCCATCCTCCTATGCCATTTAGTAGCCTCATCAATAGATGCTTTAGCCACCAAACAAGTGAGGTCACCACCTGGTTGAACTTCATTAAGGTTGAATGTGTATAAATTGTGAGTTCGAGGAACTTTCAGCAGAATTGAAGTTTCTTCTGGGAGTTTGAAGTCTTTAGACAGCACAAGACATTCATTCTCAGAGAAGAGAACTTTGTTCTTAGTGTCACAGATTTGTGAAACGGAGAACAAGTTGAAATGCTGAAGTTCCTTAACATAGTACACATTTTCAAAATCCAGATGAGGTGTCTTTATGGTCCCTTTCCCTGTGATACTCCCATCACTTCCACCAAAAGTCACATTGCCTCCTCCTTCTATAGGAACAAAATTGTGCATCATATCTCTGTTCCCAGACATGCTTCTGGAACAGCCACTATCAACAATACCAATATTCTTATGCTTAAGGGGATGATCCTACAAACAACAACAAAAAAATATATACATATAGTTAGTATTCAAAGGAGGTTCAAGTCATTACTGACTTGAACCTGCCTTGTGGATCACAGGTGTAGGCCATGAAGATCTAGAGGATCCACCATTGTTCTTGGTCCTCCATTGATGATTGGGTCCCTTGGCAGTCCAAGAACAACCTGCTGAGGACTTCACAGCAGTGCTCCCATATCCCATCCCAGCATACATAGAGTCAACATATGTAGGCCAATAACTATGATTAAAGTATGGGCTAGTTGGTTGCACATAAGGTCTGGCAACTGAACTTCTCCAATGAGAGTCAGTATTAGCTGCTTGTGGGACATAAGGTGGAATATTATCAACATTGGTCCACTTAGATTTATGTTTCTGGTGAGTAGCACATGCACCCAATCTTTGCTCATAAAAATCACAATCCTTAATTAAATGAAATTTACTTCCACATACAAAACATGTTTTCTTCTTAGAAGATTTATTCAAATAGGGAGATGTTTGATTACATGAAGAAGTACTTAAATCAGAAACATTCAAGGAATTGTTTTTAACAGACTGATTATTCAAAGATTTAAAAGATAAGTCTTCAGAAGAAACTGTCTTGGAAGTTGATTCCTCAGCAGCTTCCCTAGAAGGCTTGTAAGTAGACTGGGGTGCAGGCTTGGGTGTAGGCTCTGGCTTGGGAAGGTCAGACTTCTCATTTGAATCACAGCTTTCATAGGAAGTAGACCCTTGATCCGATGAATTGTCACTGTCAGAGCAAGAGACAAAGTCATTAGATGAGGTATCAGGGTCTGGCAAGTCTTTTGACTTTCTGCCATATAGATGATGTGATCCATCAAAGTCAACAGTGATGGATAGGTCAATGGGCATAAATTCACCTCTAATAGGTCCAGGGACAGCATGCATTTCACCTTCTTTTACAAAGTTAGCTAACTTTGCTGGTGTGGATTTACGACCATCATACTTAGCTTCTACTCCTACATACTTTTGAAAGCCTAATCCTAAGCCAGAGGTTACTGATTGACTGTTATAGATTTCTCTAGCCAGATTATCACCTGAAATTAACCGTTCCTTATGCCTAGCTATTTCCTCAGCTAGTTTTTCTTTAAGCTCTAGGTTCTCAGACACAGCTTCATCCTTTGCTTTCTCAGACAGTTTTAAGTAATTATTTGCAACTTCTAGATCAAACTGTAACACCTTTATCTTTTCTTCATAAGCTATTTGATTCTTTTGAAACCATACTTTTTGTCTTTCTACTGTTTTTAATGCTAGTTTATGAGCTTCATTTTCAACATAGCATTCATCAAACTTAGGTTTCATATCATCATATTCTTCTTTAAGTTCATTGTATCTTAGACTACAACCAAATATACAGTTGTGTACCTGAGATAGTCCCATCAAGGCAAACTGATCAAGCCTTTCATCCGAAGTGCACCTTGCCAGCAATCCAAGCTTATCAGTATCATGAGCTTCCTCATTCACAGGTTCATGTGCAGTCCAGTTGACCTGTTCATCCATGGTGAGGAGAGCTGCTGAAGCTCCAGCTTCCTGCTGTTTCTGCTGATAGGAAATGTAGTTAGCTCCATCTCCACTCTTCCTGTCTTTGCATTCCCTTGAGAAATGCCCCATCTGGTGGCAAGTGAAACACTTGACTTTTCTCCTGTCAAAGCGAGCTGGTTCTTTTCCCTTGAAAGCAAACTTCCTTCCAGACTTCTCTTCAAACCTTTTGATATCCACTGACAGTAATGCCACCTGCATTTTCAGTTTCATCTCCTCCATTTCAAGTGGGTCCAACTGATCAAAGTCTTCATATGCAAGATACTGCTGAGTATCATAATCAGCAACAAATGAATGAAGGACATCCTCCATCACACTACTAGTCTTAGTTTGAGAAACGGGTGGAGTGGGACGAGTGTTATGTGATGGAGTGGGAGTGCAAGATGATGGAAAGTAGTTGGAACTAGGAGCAGGTACCATCATGTTGGAATGAGATGTCCCAACAAAAGCTGCATGGCCAGAAGAAGATGTACGGTAGGGAGTTCTGACATCAGGTTCAAGAGTTCTGAGTCTGTTGTACAGCTCATCAAAGGTGAGCATGTCCAACCCACCTTTAGCCTTGAGGGCTATACTAACATGTAACCATGATGGAGACAAGGATCGTAGGAACTTTGAGTTGCAATCATCATTGTCAGGTTTTGCATTTAGCTGGTTTAGCTGACTCAAAATCCTATGGAACCTGTCGTATCCCTTGTGGATACCTTCTTCTTCGGAGATATTAAAGTCCTGAAATTGTTGTCTCAGCATGGACTTCCTCATTCTCTTTGATTCTTCATTTCCACCGAACCTTGCTTTGAGAGCCATCCATATGTCCTTTGCATCATCCATATGGTGAAAATCACACAGATGATCTTCAGGAATGGCTTGAAGCAGAATAGTTTTTACCTTGTGCTCTCTCTGCATAGCCAGCACCTCTTCAGCAGTTTTGGGAGGAGCCATGATAAACTTCCCATCCCTGTCAGGAATCATTTTCTTTAGACTGTTTCCTTTCTTCACTACCTCCCACAGATTCCAATCAATATTGGAAATCCAGTTTTCCATCTTCATAGTCCAAAGATCATACTCTTCCCTTTTTAAATAAGGAAATTTACCATTGCTGTTTGAAAGACTAAGCTGTTGCATGGAAGTGGTGTTGGTGTTGTTTGTGTTGGTGACTTCAGTTTCATTATCGGATCCAGGCATGGTGAGTGAATGTTTGGTTGTATGAGGGTGAGAATGGTTCTTAGTATCGTAGAGACTTTCCCGAGGCTCTGATACCACTTGTTGAAAACACAAAGACCTTGATAGATCTTAAGCACTCGGTGATCGTTAGTGTTGCCTATGTAATCACAAGCAAACTAATAGAAGATCTCTACAACTTGAATTCTTTAGCGGAATGTAAATACAAGTTATAATAACTAAGAACTCTTAGATCCTCTATGGATCTTTTGATTATAGAAACTCTATGTTTCGGATATTTTACAAGACTTGAAAGGCTTAAGAAAAGCTTATGTATTACAAACTATTATGGTTCCTTTTATAGGCAAGAAACCCTAAAGACTCACGAGCGTTTACAACGAACGCTCCTAATACAAACATAAACAACGCATGCATCTAGACAAGCATGCAACTAATCATATTGTTTTACTAATCATATTGTTTATTCTGAGTAAGCTCTATACAATACGGCGCCAACCTATCTTTCATACGGCGCTGACTTTTCCTGCATACGGCCTACATACTGCGCTTATCTCTCCTACGTGGATTCGCACTGTCAGCAGAATCACGATTTCTGCTTTAACACTTCTGCTGAAGTATAACTTCAGCAAAATCCATTCTTCTTCGGCAGAATCTCTTCGGCAGATACTTCGGCAGAATCAGTAGTTTACCTTAATTCCCAACATTGCGCATCTGGTGTACTATGCATATCGTTTCCGGAAGAGGTTCCGAATGAGTCAAGAGCTATTCACAAACATGGTTAAAGAAGTAACTGATCATTTTGCATACTTTCATGAGAATACTGAGTGTACCAGAAGAGAAGACATTTGGGCATTAATGAAGTGCACCTCCACAATTCGTTAATTGGCATACGACACCATTTCTTATTCCCTTGATGAATATTTTCAAATGGGCTTAACAACCTCTAGTTATTCTCTTGATAAGTTTTGTACGTCTATTACGGAAATTTTTGGAGTTGAGTATTTGCGAAAACTTACTTACACGGATGTTGAAAAGCTATAGGCCTTTCACGAATACAAGCATGGTTTTTCGGGAATGTTAAGAAGCCTTTATTGTACAAATTGGGAGTGGTTTAATTGTCCGAAAACATATAAAGGGCAATATTGTAGACGTGATCATGGTTTGAATCCATTCATTTTGGTGAAAGTTGTTGCGTCACATGACTTTTAGATATGACATGCTTTCTTTTGTGTTTCGGGTGCAAACAACGACATCAAATTTATACATCAATTGCCTATATTCAACCATCATCTTAAGGACTGAAAAAGCACCAGAGGTTCCATTTGTTGCTAATGGTGTAACTTACGCATGGGGATATTACCTAGTCGACGAGATATATCCAGAATTGGCGACACTTTTTAAGTCAATTTCAGAACCGGTCGACGATGGCCACAAGCGAATACGGTTAAGCGAATGCATTAAGCAGCAAGGAAAGATGTGGAACAAGAGTTTGGTGTTCTGAAGAGAAAATGGGCTATAATAGCCAATCCTGCACGACCGACGAGTATGGAAAAAAAAGGAATATGATGTATACGTGTATCATATTACATAATATGATTCAAACACACAAAAGGAATGCGATATCTCCCGATTGCTATCCGAGGAAGTACATTAACCGGACGACTTCCTACGATCCCATCAATCAACGATACAAGTTATCCGACAAATCAAATCGTCACAAATGCTTCAAAATCTTCGTGTCGATTTGGTTGAACACATTTTCTAGTGAAGTTTAATTTAATTTTTTAATATTTATGATGTTTTTTTAGTGTAACGTTGTTATTCAAATGTAATATTTTTAATTTATGAATAGAAGATTAATTTCGTTTTACATTAAATTTATTTAAAAAATGGGTTGAACGGTGAGGGATGTAGTGACCATTGCATCTAAAAGGTGAGGGGACTAGTGATGTTGAATGGTGATGTGACCTTGAGATTGAAGGTGAGAGAGTGAAAATTAAGGGTGACTGTTGCACCCAAGGTTGTCAAAATTGTTAGGCGCTAGCCCGGTGGCCGGGTACCGCCTAACGATTAATCGGTTAGGCGACGATTAATCGAGGATTAAAAGTGTTTGTAATTATATATAAAATAAACGAAATGCTTCAAAATACTTTAAGGTTCAAAGTTTAAATGGTTCAATTAATTTTCAGAAAACAATTTTCGAATTCAATTAGTGTCATTAACATTCAATTGAAATAAGAAAAACGAGCATACGTTTACATTTTTTTTGTAAATCACTGCTCGAGGTGCATTTGAATGATTGTGTTGACTGATTTTGTGAAAAAACGGGAGATATATTGAAATATACACCTCAATTTTAATTTTTGAAAAAAGTTGACCAACGTTAACCGAGTTGGCCGATTTAGCCGATTTTTGTCCGGCTTGACCTTTTTTTATCCAATTAATCGATACGTTGACAAATTTTTGACCAATCCGATTAATAAAGCCGATTAATCTAAATCCGAACACTTATTCCCTGCCTAGCACCTAGGCATCGATTAGTCGGCCGCCTAAGCCGATTTTTACGACAATGTTCGCACCTGGTCTAATAGACAACGACTAGGAATAAAAAAAGGACAAAAAATCGAGGTCAATTTAGGAGGTGTGAATTGGGTGGTGGGACCTTTCAAATGCAAATAGATAGCAAGATGGAATCCATGAAAGGAACCCAACCTAACCCTCACGTTAAGTGGACCAGATTTTGTGTAACACATTGTGTCAATTACGGGCTTATGCATAGTATAGTACTCATATATGGAGTCTCTATAAGATCGCATAAGTCAAAAGTCCACGCTTCTCTCGAATGATTTAGATCAACGGAGAAACCTAAACTTATGTATCTTTTTTTATGC
Organism: Chrysanthemum seticuspe; assembly: GCA_019973895.1. Taxonomy (NCBI): domain Eukaryota; kingdom Viridiplantae; phylum Streptophyta; class Magnoliopsida; order Asterales; family Asteraceae; genus Chrysanthemum; species Chrysanthemum seticuspe. The sequence continues at coordinate 13,857,961 of BPTQ01000007.1, forward strand.
CAATGACGGGTATATCTACCATACTTTGTATAGTAATTTTATGGATTAAGATCCTTTAAAGTTAAGTCAAACATGATAGGTAATGTTCACCAATCATAAACAAGTTAAATATATTGAAAAATTTCTTATACTAAGTGTGTCCGTAATCATATGTTTGACGTGAGAGTACGTGATTAACTCATACGTTTTCTAGGAGTAGTACGTAAAAGGGCATGTGATTAAACTACATTTTCTCACTTTTTAAAGGTTTATCGGATTGATGTAATGCATTACGAAGTATATATCAGTATAGTAATGAGTTACTTGTAGACGCGTTGAATTGATGTACAACGATTGATAAGACAATTTGTTTGTTCTTTTCTTTATATCGTGTTCATGTATATATATTTTGTATCCATTTGTTTTTCTTTCTTATTAGAGTGCATATTAAAACAATAAAACTCAATCATATTTCTATAAAAAAGAAAAGAATTTTTATTCCTAAGGACGACAACAACAATACTAATCCCGCCGGAGCGAGATATGGGGAGATGAGATGCAGACAGTCACACCCTTACTCGAGGGTAAAAGTACTGCAATAATATGTAAGGACAAAATTGACGGAACAAAATGGAAAACCAAATGTGAAAATAGGGACCAAATTGACGGAACAAAATGCAAAACCAAGTGTATTACCATATTTCGCAAATAGACAAGATGTGTACATAAAGATTTTCCCACCAATTTATTAAAAATCATTGTTATCTTTGGTCACATTTCAATCTAGATTATCTTGCTTTCCGTGGTACAATTGTGGTCCTGATCGATCGTTCTTTTTGAGCCTTTCGTGTGATTATCATTCTTTTCCTAATACTGCAAAACCGGTATCATAGTTTTAAGTCATTAAAGGATAAAGTTTTGGTTTTAACCTAAAATGATTAGTTTAGGTGAATGAGTATTGAAATTCATGTCTTGAAAGAAATGCCTCCTGAGTTTTGTTAAATGAATTACAAAATTTTGCTGAAATTACGTAAAAAGAGCGACACACAACCACGAATATGAAAGAGTTACGAATTTTGTATGCTAATTGCCTAATTCTATATTTTGTAACTTCATGCTAAATTCTTTAACGACTACTATCTAAAATCTAAGGTTACTTACGTAAACAATTAGGTTAACGGATAGGTCTATTCAAGTTACTTGAGAAAGACGAGTTTTTGACTCACATATATGCAGCCTAACCAGATACCATTTAAGCGTTCCGGAACGCCTTCTCCTCTAACATTGGAACCTTGCTATTAGCTTGGCCACCTTAGGACCACTAGTTGCGTCTGGTAGTTACTTGTCATCATTTCTCGACTGTATTGCATGTATTGTAGTATTGTGCTAGCTAAAACACATTCATAGTTTAATATTTACAACAGAAGAAATTTTCATTGGAGGAGTACATGCAAGCAGACAGTATCGAAAATTCTATTGGGAAAACAACGCAGATGTCAATTTTTCAAACGTAAAATCCATGACAATTATGTTCACATATGGCCTCTTCTTGTTGGCCTTTTGTTCTTCTTTATTGTTCCTTGGCCCCACTTTAATTCTTCTGGTTCAAATTCATTACTACGGAGTACTATTTTATTCACCAGTAAAATATTGATTGTCAAAACCTTCTCAAATTAAAAACAATATGATTTGGTGCAGGGCTTTAATCAAGTCAAGCTAGGCTCGAGGTTGACAGGGTTTGAGCTTGGCTTCGAGCTTAATCATCCAACGAATAAGTGTCGAGTTCAGCTCGAAAAACTTGAATTTATACATAAATATTGTATTCGATAGCCAAAGTCTTCAATAAAGTTAAGAAAGTACGCAATGAACTCAAGAGCAAATAACTTATACAAAACATTCGGTAACATTAGGGTTTTAAAAGTCCTTGTATGCTAAATATTTAATTATTATACCATATTCAGCATTTATGTTGTTTAAATAATATGTATAATAAAAAATATTTATGTATATGAAGGCTCGAAAAGTTTGATAAAAGCTCGAACTCAATTCGTTATGTGTTTCGAGCTAGTTTATTGCAGTCTTATTTAGACGGACACATGTTATATAAGTCGCGTTTGGGTTAATTAGACGTAAACAATCTAGGATTATTTCAAAAACAAAAAATAGACAATCTAGGGTTAACAAGTTTTAACCTAATAATTTAAAACATGTTGTATTTAGGTTTTTGTTTTCTGAGTCGACAACTTTTACCAGTCGACACGAATAGCCTGCCGTCACCATTATAGGCAATGGAATTGAAAGAAGAAAATGACATGATAATATATTTTGTAAGGAGTGTAAATTGTAAAAGCATGCATTTAACCCCACAAACAATTATTTAAAAAAAAATGTAATCAAAACATAAGATTTTGATGGTAGATAAAGCAACATATTCTAGTAATATATAAAGCTGGAATAACTCCATGATGTTGAGAATTTTGTTTGATTATATATTTGTATCAATACTATATAAGAAATCTCAGTGGGTATGCCCACGAGTCGTCATCTCTTAGTTGTCAATGAGATCACATTGGATCTACCATTTTTCTCATTTTCGTATGTTTATGTTATTAGAGTTGTACAATAATATAGCCAAATTTGGATAGTGATTTTTGGTCCCAAAAGGCCATCTATAGTGCTCATTTTTTTGTTCCAATATATTGATATGTTCTTAGACGACTAGGACTACTTGAAACTTTGTGTGCGTGGCGGCTATAATATGGTGTTTTTTGCAGTTTTAGTCGTACATGTCTCTTTTGTCGTCACACTTGGGTGGTATCTTAGTTTGTTCGCATTGTTCTCGATTTGGAACTATTTCATGCATGATGGTGTTAATTTGGGATGGTTTAATACAGTGACAGAGTTTGAACGACTTTGTTGGAGAGGCCGAAATCATTTTATTTCATTTTGGAATGGTCAAAGTATAAAATTGTTCTGATATAAGTTTATTTCATAAACAAATTACACTAAAAATTTATATGGAAGTCAAAATTTTGGAGAGCCTAAACCCCTCCTAGCCCTCATTTTCTCCGTCAGTGGGTCTGAACTCTTTAAGTGTGGTTCTTAGTTATTGAGGTGTTATCGATTTTATGTCTTGCCGCGAAGTATTTAAGGTGTTGTGTTGTTTGTCAGTTTCGAATTGTCTCATGATGGTGTTTAATTTGGGCTGGGATGTGGTGTGGTTCTTAGTTTTTAAGGTGTTGTCTCATGTCTTGTCGTGACGTGTTTAAGGTGTTGCATTGTTTGTCGGTTTAGATGTGTCGATACTTTCTAGTCTCTTGTTAGTTTTTTTTAATATATATCCTCGTTATAAAAACAGTTAAAACTATTGGATATACACAATAGTATTCATTGGGGAAAAAATCGATTTTTGGTACCATACCGGCATGGCGGCATACCACTTAAAACCGACTGAAACTAGAGCCGTGCATTTTTAACAAAATCATGTTTCTCGTTAGAATAATATGGACAAAGGTGAACAACAGATTCTGTATAGTAATGCTAGATTTTAATATGGAGAGGTTATAGTAAGGAATAACACAATTTTACTCAATTTTAATATGTTTTAAGTTAATTGAATTGAATCTAAAGACTGTTAGTGATAATGTGTTTTAGTGGCAAAACATTTGTGACTAATCATTAAAAAGGTGAAAAGTTTTAATTCTTTCAATTTTTTGTAGGTGGAAACAACCCGAAGTAGTCACGGTAGCCTTTATAAAAGCGTTGGTTTTACCCGATTTAAGTCCGTGTGACGGCGGGTTCAAATTCGTGGATTAGTCGGAAAAAAAGTCGAAAACCATAGTATACTACTATACTTTCTTTCTTTTTCTTTTTTTTTCGAGTGACTTAGTGAAACTATTGTAAAGTAAAAGCTGTTTATCGAAATTTCATTAACCTTTTCATAAAGTAAAGTAGAAGTTGCCTTTATTTTTAAAGTGGGCTAGATAATGGTAAGCATTTATAAGGCCCAAATCTTACATAAGACCTTAGCCTGTTGGGTTTATAATCTTGGCCTTAACATATTGAGTCTGTAATACTTGATTATTGAATATTTTGTTCTCGCTAGTCGCTAGTCTATGACATCTTCTAGAGTTATGGCCCAGGTCGTCAGCATATCTGTGTCGAAAGTAACAGTTCAAAAAAGTTTATTTCATGTAGCTTATAAAAATAATCTCTTTTTTATAATCTTTTTTAGCACCACCATCAGCACCAGCACCATCTATTTTTGCCAAACATACAAAATATGTATTTTCATGCATTGTACTTACAAACGAGTTGTATAATATGTAGGTCATCCAAACTGCTAGAGCTTGATACTTACCGATAATCGAAGTCGAAAATGGCTCTTTACTTTTGCATCAATCTCTTATAACGGGAAGACACTTATTTAGATTGCTAATTTGGTGAGAGAGATCAACGAATTCTCATTTTGAGTCATGTTGGTGGACCTTTATTAGACGTTCCATTAATAAGGCTGCTCACTATTTAGCTAATTGAGCACTGGAAAGCATTACCTTATGTTGTTGAAGGTTTTGTTTAAGATGTAGCAAATTCTTCAAAATGTTAGACCTTTTTTTAATCAGGCTGTCTGTGATAATCATCAAAATTAATACAGTAATATTGTTTTGTGTTTATAAAAAAGTTAACGACGTGAATAATCACATGTAAGTATTCATATATACGTAGTTGTAAGTTAGTTTATAGAGGACTAATAGTATGTAGTTGTGAGATGTCACTTTATAAGTTACATTTAAGCTATCAAAATTAATGAGCATGCGACATAATCTGTTTTTTTTATAAAGGCAACATATTATTAAGAATCTAAAAAAAAACCAAAATACAATACAAGGCGACCCACTTCTATTATACAAGGATGAGACCCAAAGAAAATAAGAAGACCATACACATAAAACTAAATCGTAATGATGTAAACACTAACAACTAGTACCATATGAGGAGAAAAGTATTTCAAATATAGTAAACGCTATCATTGTCAACATGAGATTGAAAACCAACACACCCACTCGCCCGACCGATAAAATTCGTCCCAATGTGTCTAGCCTTTAGCCATATACATTGACACTGATCGTGAGATTAAAATGCATATCAACTGAGAGCTGAAAATACATATAAAATCCACATTTTGACTTGTCAATACTTATGCTCCATGACTTGAACAATCCAAACAAATATTAACGGTACACCTTTTTCAAAATGATGCTTTAATTCGAAACACATGATTATTATTTTTATTTATTTTTTTGAATAGAAACACATGAATTCAAAAAGTTAAATTCACTAAACACATAGCCAAGAAAAAAAGAAAAGATGATACATATAGTTGTGCACACATAGAGAAGGAGATGATGGTGTGAAAAACACACTTCTCTAGATAACATAAGAACACATATAATGTACTTTATTTTATCTAATTACTAACAGGGTTTTCGCGCAATGTGGCTCATGTACTTTGTAATTTAATTTTTTCGGTTAATAATTTATTTCATTTGTACGTTTTTTGGCAATAGTTTTACTGATTAGCTTTTTCGTTTAGGGACTATGAGCAATGACAAAAGTTTTGTGAAACTTTGCACGATTTTTTTTTTAGTACTTTGCTTAGTTTGTACAATGTGTTTGTTGTATTTTTTTTTATTAAAAGAAAGTTTTAAAGTATCATTAATTAGCAAGTTGCATTACTTGTACTATGTATTCTAATACTTGTATTTATCATTTGTATTTATCATTAAATGAGTGTTTTATGCCCATGAGAAAAACATGTACTTTTAGCTTCCTTACTTGTATTGTTTAATTTTCAGTTTAAATATGCTATGACATTTCATTTTCAGTTTTAAATATGTTATGACATGTTGTACTTTTAGCTTCCTTACTTTTAATGCTGAATTTAAAAAAAAAAATAATGAAGGAAGAGGTCTTCCTCTATTATAAGATAGTAAAATAAAAGATACTTTAATATGACTTTAGTCTGTATTCTTTTATTAGTAGCATACTTATAAACATGCAACTTACAGAATTATTCGGTTTATAATCTTACCAATTATTAATTTGCATGTAATAATAATAAGGGTTAAAGACTTATATTACCAACGTACTTTTCTGAATTTCTAAATACATGTAATATACTCTCTAAAATACCATTATCACCAACCAAACTTGTTGGTACCGGTAAATATCACCAAGATACCAATATGATTTTTTACGTTATTTTTTCAGTCCACATGGAATTTCCTTTTTTTCCACCTAGGTTAATTATACACAGTTTATACCCATTTGGTCAGGTTTTCCCATACCCTTAAACATGTAAAGCAAGTCTTACATTAAACATGAATTAAACCTATAAATCAAAACATGTGAATCAATATAAACATATGCAGAAATCATGAACATATGCATAAATCAAATCAAAACATATGCCGAAATCATGTAAATCAAACCAAAAGATTAAACATCAAACCATTAAACATATGCAGAAATCATGAATAACCCATACACTAAAAGATTAAACATCAACCTTACACCATTAAACATATGCAGAAATCATGAACAACCCATACAGTTAAATTGTTGTTGCATTACTTATTAACTACCATTCAACAGACAATCTAGATTTACATCAAGTGTATCATCGTTACAAAATATAAGGACACAACAGTTAAACTACCATCATAAACAGCTAATTGTTATCAAAAAGATTAATTGTTCAAACTACCATCATAAACAAGCAACTACCATCATCAACTACCAAATACCCGAAAATCTAAAGTTCTAGCTTCTAGATCATCTTCCTTTTTCCTTTTCCTTTACTACCTTCAACTGCTCCTAAACCTTTGGGTTTTCTTATTCCAAAATTTTTGTTACCACTAGAATCACAAGTCAGATTTGCTGCAAGGCCTAGTACTATATCCCTGTCAAATCTCGTGCAAGGCCTAGACTTCTGAATTGGAATAGGATTGGAACTTGAACCTTTTTTAGCATGAATAGGATTAGAGCTGAAACATTTTTTTAGCTTTAATAGGACTGGAGCTTGAACCTTTTTAGATTGGATAGAAATTGGTCATCATCAGAACTTGAATCAACAATGACATACTCAGCTTGTAGAATCAGTTTGTGGCAAATACCATGAAAGCATCTTCACTTCTCTGCTTATATCCTCAGAACTTGTGTCAACAGAACTTGTATCATTAGTGCTTACATTGAATGATAAAGTCGATTTTGTAAAACTTATAAGTATTTAATATTATTTTAAATAACGACCATCAGAATCAGAATTATATTTCAATAAAAATATTGACTAAAATATATGATGTAACAACGTCTTCAGACATCAGTTATATACATCTGAATTATATTACAAAAAAAGTATTGACTAAAATATATGATGTAACAACGTCTTCATAAATCAGTTATATACATCAGAATCATTTAATCAGAAATCAGATACATACAAGCACGTTAAAATATAGAATGTAAACATTAAATTCAATCAATATTTTTGATAAATAAATATGCATATTCGGTGAACAAATAAAAACATTTACATCAGAATGATCAAATCAAATACTAAACGTTTTTTTCCCGTCAGATGCATCCTCGTCAGAAACATCAAAATATATTTTTTGTATTCCAATCTGACCTTCTTAACCATAATTTTGAACAAATCATCAGCAATTTTGAGAATCTCAAACTCATTATCATGATCATCCAAAGAAAAATTATAAATTGTTAATAATAATACGATTTATTATGTTAATATATTTAGAACAAATAATTTTAGTTCTTTTTAAAATCTGATTACGTGCAACTTCTCTGTTTGTGATCAAAGTTATTTTAGGAACACAATAAGAATCCAACATGACATCAACTGCATGTAATGCATACTTTTAGTAAGGTTAAATCCTCTAACTTAAAAGTAATATATAATTGAATGATGTTAATTATTATAATGACTTACAACAACATGTACAATGTTCTGCAATGATAAAAAATGGTTCAAACAAATATTTGTATGTGATTGTCACATATCTATACAAATCAACAAAATAACTTTAACATAATAATAATTTTAAAGATTTTTCTGTTAGCTTATTACCTCAAATCTTGAAGCATAAATCCTAAAAATAATTTAGAATCATTTCTGGATTTAAAACCGATTGTCTAAAGCTAGGCCCCGTATATATATTCGTGATGAAGGAAGAGTCAAAACATTCGAATGGGCATTTAAAATATGCGGAAAGTAGGGCATGAATTCGAGTCTAGCTAGAAGACTCATAAATAAAGAAAAACGCTTATTGGAAGGCAACCCGTGTTTAATTGTTTGCTTGTTTTGTTTTTCAATTTTGTTTGTGTGTTTTTTTCATTGTTGTTTATTCTCATGTCCATTTGTGAAAATGCTTTATTTTTTTTTAACCTCGTCTTAATTGCATATAAAGGTATTTTACAAAAAGATAAGTGTAGGAAAGATCACATATGTTTTAAAAACGTGCATGAACATGAGATTAACAATAATTGGAATCGTATATATTTGTGTGTTTGTTATAGTCAAATGAGTGTATCGAGTCATAATGGATGTTTTGCAGGAATTTTTCCCGATTTTTAAAAAAATAATTTTTCCAGAATTTTTCCAGAAAACGTACCAGACATTTTCTGTCAGAACAACCTGACGGCGTCGGGACTAAAGCCCGGCGGCGTTAGGCAATGTAGAAACAGATTCAGTTTCGTTTTCTGTCTAACTTGTGATATTTGGAAACTTCGAATTCTTAATTTTCCAGAAAAACTGCAAACATCCATTCCACAAGCATTATATCTTATTCGCTTTCTAGTATAGTTTTTATATATATAGTTTTTACCGTCGATTTTACGCGAGGTTTCGTTTCATTTTCTTATTAGACAAGAAGAAGAAGAAGAAGTACATGATGGAAGCAACACATATTACCTATTCATTCTTCTTGGAGGAGGATTTAACCGCAACTTCATACATATCCTATCGAGCTAATCAGGGGAGTATGATAACATCAAATAGTCCTGAATATTAAGTGTCAATTTTCCCCGATAATGCTCGTATTTTATATCATTTATATGGATTTACGCTTGTTTTCCTCTGTATTTCACTTTCATGTAAAATACGAGCATTGGAGCTAAAGAGACGTGGATTTGGAGAGTTTATTGAAGATTTATCATAGTATGCTTACTTTGAAGAAGTTACGGCGTAACTCTTCTCTCACATTACGCCGTAACTAAAGCGTGGCTCAGAAAACCAACTTAACAGAAGATTACGGCGTAACTCTATCCAAGTTTATGACGTAACCATATTAGGTCAAATGAGGTTCCGCGCCGCTACTAACTACGCAGCAACTCACGCAACAACTACGGCGTAACCAAGATTTATTGAAGATACAGCGTAACTCCTTCCAGTGGTTACGCCGTAACCAGCATTATTAGTGCAAATTACGAAGAATTGTATGTTACGGCGTAACTCTTATAATTAGTTACGCCGTAACCAGATCTGGCCTATAAATACCCCACGATTTCCAGCATTTCAAATCATCCCATTTCACACACAACATTCAGAGAACGCGAGAAGAAGTCGAAGGCAGATCTAGAGGAGCATACGGAGCTATCTCCAATGGAGAAATCACTCCCCTACGATAAGCATTAGCTTTTTATCTTTTCTTTACTTTCAATTCATGTATTTCGTAACATTAAACATAGAATCGATTGTTACAGTTAATATGATCGGCTAAGCACCTCTAGGTGCTGGCCTAGTTATGATTCTTTAATTGTTTTGTTTGCGTTTACATTGCTTCTGTATAATTATTTCTAAGTGTATGCATGCATAGTTTGTTGGTAGCTACCCCATGTTTCGGTAGTTTTGAATGGCGGTAGAGGCTAGTTGCTTAGGAGATATGACCAACTGACCCTAAGTGAGTAGACTGAGAGTGGAAGGGTAAGATATGACCAACTGAAGACCCTTTCTACTTGTGCGATTTGACCAACTGATCACCTGCCGTTTGGATGAACTTAAGAAGTAAGGGGTGAGTGTCTAAGATACTAGCGCTCGAGCACTCACTATTATGAATCTAGCATGTAGCGGTACTTAATGACTTGGATTAGGGGACCAGGAACAACTGGACTTATGAGGGGACACCTGACTTCTCGAATGGGACACTTTGCTGATAGGTTAGGACGAACTGACCAAATGTTGTCCTAGCGACTTTGACCCCACCTGAAGTAATTGGAAGTAATTAGACGTGAACACTACTAATTAGGATAATTAACTAGGTTAGCACCCCTCTCCTCTATTGATCACAACCTTTGCCTTTATCTGCTTTAGTAATTAATTAGTTAATTCCATATCTAAATCATATTAAAATCTGTGACACTTAGACTTAGTTTAAATCCGCACACATAACTCTTGGGACGACCTCGTTTTTATCGAAATACTACACTATACACGACCGGGTATACTGCCTGTCAATGCATTAGGGTAGACCATAGGTATAACGAGTAATAATAAATATTAAAACCTGGTCAGTAAAACTGCATCAAGTTTTTGGCGCCGCTGCCGGGGAGTTATATTAGGATTTCTATTAAGTCTTTCAATTTTGTTTTGTTTTAAAATTTTCTCAAATTCTCACGATCTCTTTTCAAGTTTCAGATACCATGGAAGTTGTTAACATTGATGACCTCACTCTTGAGAAGTATTTGGCGTTGACAAGAGAAGAACAAGGGCCGGGGCTCGTAAGACCGGCAATTGGAGCTAACGTCCGTTTCGAGATTAAAGACCAATTTATGAGGGAGCTTCGTGCTAACCCTTTTTCAGGAAACAGGGACGAAGATGCGTATGAGCACCTTGAAAATGTCTTATACATCGCAAGCCTTTCTAACATTCCGGGTGTGTCTCATGACGCTGTTATGCTAAGGATGTTCCCCATGACTCTTAATGGGGCTGCCAAAAGATGGATCGAAAGATTACCCGCCGGGGCAGTTGAAACTTGGGCTCTACTAAAGAAGCACTTCATCCAGAGGTATTGTCCTCCGTCGAAGATATCTAACCAGCTCTTGAAGATCCATAATTTCAAGCAAGCAGACGATGAAACCTTGTATCAAGTATGGGATAGATACAACGATCTCCTCTACAAGTGTCCTACACATGATCTGAACAACCAGCAAAAGGTCAACATCTTCTACAAAGGAATCAACATAACTACAAGACAGATGCTGGACTATCAAGGACCAATTTCGAGCATGACTCCTACTCTAGCAATTGAAGCCATCCAAAAAATGGCTGATCATTCCCAAAAATGGCTCGATGGAGGAAGCAAAAGGAACCATGGCGGAAATCTTGACGGAATTGCAGCCATCACTAGCAAAATTGAAAATCTGAGTCGAGATATGCTAAAAATCAGAGAAACTGTTCATGCCACCCAAGTAGGTTGCGGAAGCTGTGGCGGAGGACATCTCACCAAGAATTGTCCTCACATTAACGAAGAAAACACAATCGAAGAAGCTAGATATGGAGAAAATCGACCGTTTTACGAAAATAATCGAAATAGTAATGGCTATCGTGGAGGATCTGCTGGAAACTACAATCATGGGCCTTATGGAGAAAAAAGGCCAATATTGAAGAGACCATTAACAAATTTTTGGAGACTTCAGCCCAAAGACAAAAGGAACAAGATGAATGGCTAAAAGAATTCCAGGAAAACACTGATAGAAGTCTTTCCAATCACGACACAACCCTAAAAAACCTTGAAACAATGGTGAAAAAGCTTAGTGAGAAGGTAAGGAAGAATAATAATAAACCGGAATGGACAAAACCCACAATGGAATGTAAGGTCATCTTTTCTGATGAAGACTCAAAGTTACAAGCTAATTCTCACACCGAATATTCGGATTCAAGTGAAAATTCCGGCGACAGGTTGAAGTTACGTCGTAACATGTCTGAAGAGTTACGGCGTAACTATGTTTTTGACAGCGATCGTGGGATTATGAAAGATGTCGATAAGGATGACTCAAGCGAGTTATGTTGTTGGTATGTGCTAAAACACATACCATTTCTTTACCAAAATAACCAAAAAAGAGCCGTTAATGCCTAATATTTGTTGGTTTCTTGAGTTTATGCATGTGCAGGTACGGATATGACAAAACAGATGAAAGAAAGGCAAAACGAAAGAAAACCGAGCACGAGATTGAGAAGATTGCAAAAGCCGATGTCTGGACGCAGTTTTACAGGTTTTGGGCTTATATTGCTCAAATCTGTCATTTTACGAAGTCTTGGATCATGTTTGGGAAATTTACACTTTAGAACCTCATCTTTGGCAAAATTACAATTCACACCCTCATTAATCCCAAGTTACCATTTCATCCCTTAATTTATCAAATTCACATCTTTAGTCCATGGAATTTCCAAATTGGCAAAAATAAGTCTTTATGATAATTTTATTACCAAGTCCAATCCAAAATAATATCACTACCCTTTTTATCATCCTTGGCCCAAGCCCATAACACCAAATACCCCACCCGTTTCACTTATAACACCCGGGTCAAAACAAATCAAATACCCTGGTCAACTCCTTTTTATTTCCTAGTCAAACACAATAAAAAACCCAACACATAAGCGCCCAAATTAACTGTTCTTCACCCCAAGCTTGTTTACCCTGCTTCCCACCAAAATTACCCACTTTAAGTACACCTTCTAGAAGCCTGCCAAGGTGTCAGAGTGTGACAGCATGAGGATTGCCAGCATGGCAGAATGAAGCTCTCCTATTGGACGAAACACCTCATTCCAATGATCTAAGGGCTCAAATTTGATGGGATGACAAGATGAAGAATCTATGGCTATGATTAGACATCTAGGAGCTTCTGAAAGGCATCCCAAGCTTCTCCTTCAGATATAAATACCTTCATCATCACAAGAGAAAAATCGTCCAATTTCTATGCTTTTAAGAGATTGTCACCAATTTAAATTTCTGTCATGTTACTGTTTTATTAGTGTAATAATTTTAATTTCAAGTTGTAATCTCTTTTTCATTAATACAATTGCCTTTTTCAATTTAAATTCCGTTAAATTTGATATCAGTAGTTTAGTGTTAGAAGCTTGTAATTTTTGTTCTTAAGAGCTCACATAAGCTTTTGCAAGCTTATGAGAGCTTGTTGTTGGATTTCTAGTTCTTAATTCCAAGTTTTAGAAGAAAGTCAACATAAGTCAATTTTGAAAGTCAAAGCAAGCTTGTGGTTAATTTCTGATTTCTAAGTGGTAAAAAGCTGGTTTTAATGTTAATTTGTCAAATTGGATTCAGTTTATTTCAGTTCTCATCATGATTAGACAGTTAGATTGAGTTTTGAACTTTAAAGGGGTGTTTGGTTAAACTTGCTTTTGGTACTTAAAGGAGTCATTTGATAGACAAGTTTGTTACAATTTGGTTTGTATTGAGTTTAGAAACTAGTGTCAACTTCTGGTTATTATAGATTTCTTTGTCCAAAGGTTTTAAGTTTCCAAATCAGATTTCAAGTTTTCAATGAAATTCAACAATCTGTGTTAATTACCATCTGATCTCAGTTGCTTTTATAGCATCAAGCTGTTTTGAAATTATGTTTAGTCTGCTTCTAGAAGTAATTTGTAGTATAGATTTTGTCTGATTACATTTTGGTTGCCATTTAGATATGCTTAAGTTGCTTTAATTTAAGTGCAAAGTAGCCTAGTTCTTGCCTTTATCTGTTGTTGATCTAAATCAGCATGTTCTTAGTTGATCTGTGATAACGCTACACGCGTCGTTCGGGGTCAAGGAAACTTCCTTTTCTTCGAGCAAGTTTTATAACACCCTAGGCAGTGAACCTAATCGTTGTAGTGTAGTAATTAGGGTAAGCCACGGGTATTGATATCGTTCTCTAGGGGAATAGGAATGCTAGTAAGGAGTTACTACGCTAAGGTTAAGGTTGAGGAAGATTATTTTTTTATCTTTTTATGTTTTATGAAATGGAAAGGTACGAATCTCGGGTATTGGATTTGGGGGTTTGGTATTTCTACCGATTACTCTACTATTACCTAATTATCTAAACTAAGGTTGTGGGAGTCTATGTCTAATTAATGTATGCTCGTATGATAGTTTAAAGATGTGTTTACTTAGGTTGTATTACTCCTTAATTATCTCCTATTGATGGTTGAGTTGTCACGTCTTATTCTTAGTTGCGTTGTGTGTCTAAAGTTGTAGGGTATGCGTTTCTCCCTAACTCTTTGAACTTACCAAAGGGTCTCGTCTACAAACCCACTAGGGATGATAAACTCCTACTCTAAGGCGCTCTTTGGATGGTTTAGCCTACAACTACTCAGGTAATTATATTCTAAGGTTCACAAAGATGAATCAAGCATTAAGTACACAACGAATGACCTATCGCATTACTAGATCATATATCAACTAAGATAAGAAACAACCAATCAATATTCAATAATTAAGTTTCATAATTCCTAAGCAAACACACAAATAAATTAGCCGGACATGGAGGACATGCAAGCATACACACAAATAATCAAAGACATAATTGAATTAATGAAGTAAAGACTTATCTTGATGTAAGATAGGGTTTAAAACCCTAAAATACTGTACAAGACACCTTAGGTTCGGTTTTAGGTTTTTACTCCAAAAGACTCTTCCCAAAGACTGAAAAATTCGGATTCTATATATAAGATTACATTTGCGACGGCGTCACCTTATGTTTAGTGACACCGTCGCGTCGCCGTCATTAGGGTTTCGTCTTGGCCACGTTAACCTTGCGACGGCGTCACCTTGTGTCCGTGACGCCGTCCTCTTCAGCTTCTGACGTCGTCTGGATTGCATCTAGGCCGTCTGAGTAGCGACGGCCTACTCTTTCACAACTAGACGTCGTCGCTTGAAAATACGAGTTTTGGGTTCTGGACCGTCACAATAATTTTGGGACGGCGTCGCCATTAGCACCTGACGCCGTCGCCTTCTGTTTTCAGCAACTGTGAGTGTCTCGATTTTGACTTTGGCCATTTTCTTCATATATTCGCGCCTTTTCGTCCAAATAAGTGCCATTCCAGCATTTTGCCTTCACGAGACCTAAAAAGTGAAAAGGAACGATATTAAGCAATAACGGATACAAAAGTGATCAAATAAGGACTAAAACGACCCCTCAAAATGGTACCTTTTAAAACCTTATCAAATATCCCTACACTTGTTATTTGCTTGTCCTCAAGCAAATGTGCTTTTAGCCAATTAATTTATAAGTTAGGGGTCATGAAGCATTAATTCAAAACGGTTCACAACATATATAAGCCCCGCAAAAGTCATAACAAGCACGGAAATTACATACTAGCACCTCACATGAGGTGTTTGGATACTCACATCTCTCTCGGGTGTATATATGAAATATAACAAAATAGGAAATGGAAAATAAACACTCATTAACCGGTCCTAGTACATAGATTACCATAGGCTTGAGAATAGATCAAACCTACATCGCTTTAGCGTAAGCACCTAGGAAAGACTATCAAAGAGGTCTTTTAAAGGGTTGTAATGTTAGGCTTACGGTAGGGAAACAAGGGTTTGGTGGGAAAGGCTATTTAGTGGTGGCAAGTCAAAAATCTTTATGTTACAAGCATACGAAGAATGGCGTTGCTAAGCCAATACTCGACACTCTAAACTTTACATAACAGAAATAAACAAACAAAAATTCAAAGATAGATGTAGGATGGTAGCCCGTTTTTTTTTTTTTTTTTTTTTTTTTTTTTTTTTTTTTTTTTTTTTTTTTTTTACACTTTATTTTTTTTCTTTTCTCTTTTTCTTTTTTTTTCGATTTTTTTTTTCATACACTTTTACTCTACCATCCTCTACGATAACATCAAAATAATAGGGATTTATAGGCATATCCCTACACTTGAGTTTTTATTACTCAAACACTAATTTGACCCGAATTGAAAAGATCAAAACACTTGGGGTACATTATTATGCAAACAAAGGGAATTTGAATTTAACGTTCTCTTCCCGTCATTTCATAAACATTAACTTTTCCCATGAATCCCAATCGTCCCAAAACTGTATACAAAGAATATGACTCGACTTAGCAACTTATGCAAGCAACTAGATAATTGAACTAAGGGTTTAGGGTGATAACAAACATTTGCACTAAAAGTGAGTGCATAAGGGGTAGGCTAAGGCGATTTGGGTGTATATTTGGGGGTGGGGTGTAAACAATGCTCTTCATTGATATTCCGGAAAAACCGAAACATCACGAGAACCGCGAAAAGGATAGGCTCTGAGGGGTTAACTAAGGGTATCGTGTACTAAAGATGAGTACAACGCAAAAGGTGTGGGGGAATTACTCAACCGATGTGGAAGAAGTAATTATATTACGGGTATCAAACAAGGGTTTATCCTAATGCCTCTTATCATTTAGTTATTCCTAACTACACAAGTGTAGCCTCACTTGAGATCTCGGAATGCATCACAAAACAAGTTCTAGAATCTAATATACTACCGGTTCACACTCTAAGCATTGAAGATGAATGCTTTAATTCCTACTAATCTAAGGGCGATCCTCACATTTTGGGTGGAATTTGGGTGGTAAAGGGTTTTTGTGCTAGTCATATAACTTCCTATCCGTGAGACGCTTTTGTTAAGACTAATGGCCCACTCCTATATGTCATGAAAAATTTTAAATTTGGTGCCAAAATTACCCTAACCGACATTTTCTCATGGTTTATTACACAATCACAATTGGACAAAGCAAATAATCAAGGATAAGCATAGTTTCAAAGTTCCCGTTTTATTTTCCCTCCCTACACTTAAACTGAACATTGTCCCCAATGTTCCCCGAAAGTATCAAAGTTATGATAAAAGAAGGTAATTAAAAACGAAAGAAACTAGTACTCCCCTGATTAGCTCGGTAGGATCCGTGTAAAGTGGTGGTTAAATCCTTTTCAAGAAGAATTATTGCGTGAAAAGCTCCTTCCAATCTTATGTAACTTCTTCTTGACAAACTAAACCTGCACACTTGAAGAAAACAAACGAAACCTTCGCGTAAAATCGGCGGTAATAATATATATAAGACTCGATTTAAACTAGGATATAATGCTTGTGGAATGGATGTTTACAGAATTTCTAAGAAAATTAAGACCTGGAAAATTCTAAAAATTTTATAAGTGGCTCAGAAAACGAGAAAAAAGTAATCTGATGTTTTTACTCCTTCCTGACGCCGTCAGGTTGCAATCCTGACGCCGTCAGGTTATCCTGACAAAAACTGGTCTGCGATTTTCTGGAAAAAATTCTGGAAAATTTACATCTTTAGAATCTGGAAAAATTTCTGCAAAACGTCCATTATGACTCGATACAAGCATTTGACTCGAACAAACAAACATAAATATCTTTTAGTTAATTGTTATTCTCATGTTTACGTTTCTTTTGAAAACGTGTGTAATCCTCCCTACACTTATCCCTTATGTAAAATACCTTTATATGCATTTAAGACGAAGTTAAAAACAAAATAAAGCATTTTTACAAATTTAAACATGAGGATAAACAATTAATAAAAGATATATGACACTAACAAGCAAACAATTAAACATGGGTTGCCTCCCACGAAGCGCTTTTCTTTATTAAAGAGTCTTGTAGCTAGACTCATAGTCGTGCTCCTACGTTTTCTCATTACCGCCCTCTTGACCCTTTGTTTTCCCTTCATCGAAAGGGTGTAGACGCTGTATGCTCACCGTGGATTCCTTGCCAACGCTGTCAATTATGGCGACGGTTTTATCTTTTAAATTGGTCTCCTTAACTATGAAAGGCCCAAACCATCTTGGTTTGTTTCTTCCTCGTAATGCCCTTATCCGAGATCTATACAAGAGCACTTTTTCTCCCTTTAGAAATTCCTTAGGGTCCTTTTGTACCTTAGGTATTGAGGTGGGATTGCTTCCTAACTTTTTATCGGGTTTCCACAATGTCGCATACAATCCTTGAACCATAAAGTCTCTAAGCCCTTTTTCCCAGTCATTCATCTTCTTCTTAACATTGTTGCCCGGGGCTTTTAGATTTCCACCTGTAATCATCTCCATGATCTTAAGAGGGTATCTTGGGATGATGGGTATCCTAGCGTACCCTTTTCCGCTTTTGAGTATCATGATGCCTTCTCCGTATTTGATGGTTGCCTTGGCGGTGGCCAGGAACGGTGTCCCAAGAATGAGGGGTACGTTTTTATCTTCCTCAACATCAATGATCACGAAATCCACTGGATAAATGATGTTAGCCACCTCAATTAGAACATCAACAGCGATTCCTACGGGGTGGACATAAGTATGATTAGCTAAGGAGAGTCTAAGGTCGGTCTTGGCTGGTTTCTCTATAGTTAACTTATTATAGATTGACAATGGCATTATGTTCACATCGGTCCCTTGATCGGCCAAGGCATTTATATTATCCATGTCACCGAAACTAACTGGTATCACGAAATTCCCTGTGGTGTGTCGTTTTCTTGTTAACAGTTTTTTTATAACCAACTCATACAGAGGTTCCATAGGTATGGCGTCGTATTCTTCTTCCGTCATTTTTCCTTCAAGAGCTTCCCTAAGAACTTCATTGTACCTAAAGTTGTTTACTTGGTTTGCAATGGTTTTCTTGTTAATTTTGTGCTTAAGGTAGTACTCAATGGTCTCAGGTTCATTATTAGGCACAGACTCGTCCTTCGTGCTTTCCTCAGTTTTCCACATCTCAGCCCTTGCATTCTCAGGCATAATGGAAACAGCGTTCACAAATGAAGTGGGAGGGCAATCGTTACTTCTTACAAGTACTTTTTCGGGAACCTTTGTTTTGGTAAATTCAATTACCAAATTCATCATTTCTTTCATTTTTGCTTGCATTTCCTCTCTCTGCCTATAAACCTCCTCTTCAAATCTGGCTAATCTCTCTGTATGAGCTGCCATGTACTCCCTCATTTGATCCTTGAAGCTTGGTGAAAGTGGTATTGGGGAAGTAGAACGGAAACGCCTTTCGGAACTTGGGTTTTGCTCGCGACTTGGGGGTTCCGAAAGAGGTGTGGAGCGGTTGGTGGAGTGGGCGGATTTGACGACCTCTCGAGGAATTTGTACGGGTGCTCTTTTCTGCCTTTCCATAAGATAATCAATTCCTCTCTCGATGGCACTCAATTGCTCTTCGAGTGTATCGGAGGATTCAGGAGGAGTGGATATGGCATTAACCACGTTAATCGGAGTTTCGGGGGATTCACTCCAATCTTCATAGCTTTGATCGGCAAGCTCCTCTATAATATCCCATGATTTCTCTGCATTAAAGTCGCTGAGTCTTCCACCGGCGGCTCGATCAATGGATCGTCGAGTGATGAAATCGGTATGATCATAGAAGATTTGGATTTGAAGCCAAAGATCAATGCCATGGTGTGGAAGTCTACGGAGTAGTTCCTTAAATCGAGTCCATGCTTTGTAAAGAGACTCACCTTGGAGCTGCTGGAATGTCAAGATGTCTCGCCTAAGCTTAGTGGTTCTCCCCGGTGGGAAAAATTGAGCAAGGAAGCGAGAGGTAAGATCATCCCAACTTGAGATGGAGCCGGCGGGAAGTCGCTCAAGCCAATTACTAGCTTGGTCCCGTAGAGAGAATTGGAAGAGACGCAGGCGCGTGGTCTCCCGAGTAGTAGCATCAAGGTCGATGGAATCGACGATTTTGAGGAAATCCCTCAGATGCTGATTTGGATCTTCAGAACGAAGTCCATGGAATGCGCATCCGTTTTGCACCAACCGGATGGTGTCGGATCGCAGGGCCGTAGTTTGGGCTTGGTCGGGAAGCTCAATGGTGTTCCTATAGCCTAGGTGGCTTGGTCTCGAGTATTCACCGAGAGTACGGGCTCTTGGCGGGTCATTTGGTGGTGGGTTGATGAATGGTAGTGGGTTATCACCTTCCATAATGAAAAGTGATGGGATTACGAACAAAGGTCACGAAGAAGGGGGATAGACTAAGAGAAAGCTAAAAATGAGAAAAAATTTACTTGATAGGAATCAAGCAAAGAACCTAAACGAGGTGAACTACTAACTAGCTATTCTATTCCCCGGCAGCGGCGCCAAAAACTTGATAACGCTACACGCGTCGTTCGGGGTCAAGGAAAATTCCTTTTCTTCGAGCAAGTTTTATAACACCCTAGGCAGTGAACCTAATCGTTGTAGTGTAGTAATTAGGGTAAGCCACGGGTATTGATATCGTTATCTAGGGGAATAGGAATGCTAGTAAGGAGTTACTACGCTAAGGTTAAGGTTGAGGAAGATTATTTTTTTATCTTTTTATGTTTATGAAATGGAAAGGTACGAATATCGGGTATTGGATTTGGGGGTTTGGTATTTCTACCGATTACTCTACTATTACCTAATTATCTAAACTAAGGTTGTGGGAGTCTATGTCTAATTAATGTGTGCTCGTATGATAGTTTAAAGATGTGTTTACTTAGGTTGTATTACTCCTTAATTATCTCCTATTGATGGTTGAGTTGTCACGTCTTATTCTTAGTTGCGTTGTGTGTCTAAAGTTGTAGGGTATGCGTTTCTCCCTAACTCTTTGAACTTACCAAAGGGTCTCATCTACAAACCCACTAGGGATGATAAACTCCTACTCTAAGGCGCTCTTTGGATGGTTTAGCCTACAACTACTCAGGTAATTATATTCTAAGGTTCACAAAGATGAATCAAGCATTAAGTACACAACGAATGACCTATCGCATTACTAGATCATATATCAACTAAGATAAGAAACAACCAATCAATATTCAATAATTAAGTTTCATAATTCCTAAGCAAACACACAAATAAATTAGCCGGACATGGAGGACATGCAAGCATACACACAAATAATCAAAGACATAATTGAATTAATGAAGTAAAGACTTATCTTGATGTAAGATAGGGTTTAAAACCCTAAAATACTATACAAGACACCTTAGGTTCGGTTTTAGGTTTTTACTCCAAAAGACTCTCTCCCAAAGACTGAAAAATTCGGATTCTATATATAAGATTACATTTGCGACGGCGTCACCTTATGTTTAGTGACGCCGTCGTGTCGCCGTCATTAGGGTTTCGTCTTGGCCACGTTAACCTTGCGACGGCGTCACCTTGTGTCCGTGACGCCGTCCTCTTCAGCTTCTGACGTCGTCTGGATTGCATCTAGGCCGTCTGAGTAGCGACGGCCTACTCTTTCACAACTAGACGTCGTCGCTTGAAAATACGAGTTTTGGGTTCTGGACCGTCACAATAATTTTGGTACGGCGTCGCCATTAGCACCTGACGCCGTCGCCTTCTGTTTTCAGCAACTGTGAGTGTCTCGATTTTGACTTTGGCCATTTTCTTCATATATTCGCGCCTTTTCGTCCAAATAAGTGCCATTCCAGCATTTTGCCTTCACGAGACCTAAAAAGTGAAAAGGAACGATATTAAGCAATAACGGATACAAAAGTGATCAAATAAGGACTAAAACGACCCCTCAAAATGGTACCTTTTAAAACCTTATCAATCTGCTTATTTAGTGTAGGATTATGATTGATTTTGTTTTCCCCTAGTAGCTTATAGTATGGAGATAGCTTGGTTTACTTTAATTTCCATTAGGAGCATGCTTGTGTAGATTATTTAGGACTACAAATCCCCATTTATGTCCCCTTACTGTTCTACATCAGTCATCTTTATGTCCTAATTAGCTTTTATTTTTTATTTTTTATTTCATCATATTAAGTCATTTTTAGCTGTAATTTAGGATTTTAGAACTATAGTTGGTTGTTTTTAACATGCTATTTTTAGATTAATTTTAGGAATTTTTTAAACTAGTTAAAATTTAGCTTAAAGTTGTAGGTTTAGGGTTGTTTGGCACTTAATGGATAGAATCTGATCATGTGCAAAATCTGCTTATAGCTTGTGCTATTTTGATCACAGTTAGCTAAATTAGGTATAATCTTGTCATTTTATGCTTATCTTAGCTTAAAGTAGAAACTGGTAGCTTTTAGTGTCTTATAGCTTATTTTCTCATTTGCTTTCCATATCAGTTGTATGCCCAAATGCCTAATCTATGATCACTAGTAGTTTTTAATAATTTTCATAGATTCCTCTTAGCATTTAGGACTTTTCTGTAATTTTTCATATTTTTCCAAGCTTATTTAATATTTTTCTGCATTTTAAAACAGTTTTTAGTACTATTAATTAGCTTTTTATTGAAATAAATTAGAAATTGGTCACAAAAATGCAATTTCAATTTTCTTAGGTTTAGAAAAATCAAAATGTCAGAAAAAGTATTTTCCCAGAATTTTCTTAGTTTAAATAGTATTTTCTAGTCATTTAATTATTTCTAATCAGTTTTTAATTCATAATATATAGAGAAAAAAGTCAGAAAAATGCAATTCCAGTTTTGAAAATTCTTTTTAGTTAATTTAGATTTTTGAAAAATAGTTTTGTAATTTTCTTGTCAATTTTCATAATTTTTAGCTTTTTAATTCTATTTTAAATGTCTAAAATTAGTTTTTAATTCAAATAAAATTTAGAAAAACCAAAAAAATTAGTTTTAAATTTCCAATAATTTTCAAATCATATTTTTAGCTGTAGAAAAATATTAGATCACTTTTAGAGGTTAAAATAGATTAGTTTGCTTTTAATTTACGTTTTAATAATTACGTTATTTCAGTTTTAGTTTAAATTTGCGTACTTAGTTATAATTTCTTTGTTTGCATCATAGATTCAGTATATTTAATTACCTTTTATCATAATTGCTTGTCCCGTAGTTTAGAAATCACTCAACATCCTTTTTACCCATTCGAATCCCGAATTATGCGACGTGAGTTGTTAAACTCCATTCATCCCTCGCTAGGAACGATCCGGGGACTCAAACCTAATACGTTTTAGTTACCCAATACTGCAAATACTTAAGAAGAAGAACAATTAGATCAACAGATGCTTTAGCAAACCAGGGTTTCAGATATACTTGTTGATCCCAGTTGAGCAAATGATCTAATATAGAAACTGACTTGTAACAAAAGCTTATCAAGTATTACGCGGAATTTAACACTTGATCTTAAGAAGAAGAACAATTAACATTCAACACCTCAATATTATTTATTAATACGAATACTCTTACAGTATTAGGGTTTTGCAACCTTGAAGTGTATCGACCTTAGATATATAACATACGTATATCTAACCTAACCTAGGACCTCCTTTTATAGGCTAAGGAGTCCTATACAATATACAATACGTAACCTACAAGATAAATATCTTTTCCATATTTATCTGATACAATAAACTAACCGACTATAGAAAACTAGCAGTGTTTACAATGTACTATCAGCAGTTACTCAATACTACTAGCCGCGGTTATCTTCATCAGTGGTTACACTTCTTCAGTCCGTGGTTATCTTCAAGCTTGTCCGTGGTTCCATTACTTAAAGTAATTCATCATCCAAGGAACCTAAAACCCAACAATCCTCCCCTAAACTTGATAAATTCTAACAGAATTCTCAAGTTTCTTTTAAGCTCAAAACATCTGATGTGGAGGATGTAGCCAAACACTTACTTGCTTTAAGTATCTTCTCGTACTTCTTCAACAAGTCATAAGCTTGACTATCATAGGACAATAGCATCTTGAAACAACCCGGCTTCAACATCTGAGCAATTATTCCTGGATGATTATTCAATTTAGGATAATCACCTTCTACAAGCATATGAATAATCTGTCCAGAAACAGTTAAAACATGAACTCCACAGGTTTGATATAAAAACCAACGAGTAACTTGACCATTGTAGAGTCCCTGCCATTCAGGTTCAGCATGAGTAGGCTCAAATAGAATCTTCAAATTATGATACATCAGCCTCTCATGATAATCATCTGGATGTACTTCACCAAAATTATTCTTGTAAAGTACCCAAAGATTCATCAAATCATCTCTATCAAAATATTGAAGCATTTGAGAAAATTTATTAAACTCAGAAACTTCATTATTGAGTCTTTGAATTTTCCAAACACCTTCACTTCCATCTAAAAGATTAAACTCATAAGAAATGATTTGATTCACATCTGCAACAACTTTCAACTTCTTAGAATCAGATGTCTCCTGAACCTCAGATGTTCTTTTTCGTTTACTTTGCATCCATGCATCATGCTCTTTAATCCACTCTTTCTCCTTTTGAGAATTCATCGGACAGAAATCATCATTATTAATTCGCATACATGTCTCATAGATTTCCAAGATTCTTTTAAATGAACAGGTACTAAGATTTTCAGAAACATATATACCAGAATTCTTGATAATCCTCATCAAAACATTCCTCAACTGAGCAATAGAAGGAGGTTTCTTTCTTACAATTTTCTTCTTTTCTTTACTAACCTTCTTTGCCAATGTACCCAGAAGTCTAGCCTTTTCTTCATCATCGAACAAAGCCCATTCTTGTACTGTATATTCATCATTGATCAATTCTGAAGCTTTAAGATAGTTTTGAGATTCATACCATATAGCTAATATCTTCTGACTAGCTTCTTCTTCATCTTTCTTTCTCTTCTCCAAAGCTGCTCTATCCTCCTCTTCTATACTTCTAGCAAACTCTTTATCATAAGCCTCTTGTTCTGTTTTATTTTTGAACTTCAGTACTACTTCTTTGCCTTTTCCAACATTAGATTTGACCATTTTCTTCTTCAAAGGTTCACCAATAACCAAACTTTTACCTTTTGGTTTACCTTTTGATTTAGTAGCAGTAGACTGAATAAATAAAGCAGGTGCAATGATTGATGTAGGTATAGATGATGTTTTGCTCAGATTCATCAATGTGCTTGCAGCCTCTTTCTCTACTTCTTTAGGCTTAGATGGTAATTCAGAAAGAGTTGTAACAATAGTAGAAGTAGTTGTGATAGCAGTGGGTATGACAGTAGTAGAAACAATAGCCAAATCTGAAACAACATCAGTGGTTACAAAAGTACTAACCAGGGTTTCAGATATACTATCAGTTGTTGTGTTCTGCACTATGTCAACATTCCTCAATTCTTCAAGAACAACAGCATTTCCAGCTTTATCAGAAACTACAAATTCTTGATCTCCACTGTCAACATCTTCTTCCATAGTAACACCAACAGATACATTCCCAGCCTCCCCTGAAGTCATGCCTAAGCCCTTGATGTTTCATTCTTTTATTTATTTTGTCTCATCAAATCCAAGGAACCTAAAACCCAACAATCTTCCCCTATTTGATGATGACAAAACAAACAAATTCGTGTACAAACTTCCCTAGACGAAGTAGCAGAAGTTGAGATAATTAAATCTCACCATGAATGAAACAATCTTGTCTTCCTTTGTCTTCCCCTTAATCCATACTATGCCACTCCAATATATCTTCCCCTTTTTGTTATCAACAAATAGAGAATGTAAACATTAGAAACTTCCCCTTGAGTGATGCATGAAAATTGAATGATTCTTCAAATCTGTAAGCTCCTTGTAATGATCACTTGTGAAGAAAACCAAATATAACAAACTTGATAAAGAAGTAGAATAACCCAAACCTGTGTCTTATATCTTGCACTATAGATGACATCGAACGTATACCCAATCTTGGTGTATAAGGAGACCGCAATCCCTTGACGATAATCACTGAGCACAATAATGTCACTCCTTTAAGTGTTATGTCAATTCTTTGTCATAATCATTGAAGCACGAACAAGTTACCTCCAAAGTGTAACACCCACTTTGAGATATGATAAGAGCACGAATCTGTGTTACTCAACTACAATATCAAATAGGTTATGATCAATCGTCTTCGTAATCACCTATTCAATAAATCTCCAAAACGAGCCTTTTAAATCCTTTGAGAACAAAAACCAAACTCCTTGTGTGTGAAAACCAATCTTCTGTGTGTGTCGACAAAACTCAATCTCAACCGAGAATCAAAAACCATGTACCATTATGTACTGTTGAAAACTTTCATAAAATTCCAAATTTCCAAACCATGTACATAAACATAACATCCCATGCGTAGAACCATGCATGTATATCCAATCCAGTAGGCTGCTTTGTAAATCACCATGACAAATAGCATAAAGTAACAATATAGACAAGTGAATAATAGAACCAAATAGCAGCTACTTATGCACAATATACGAATGTAAAATCAATTGTCACTACCATCCATGACACAAGAATGCATGACCTACTGAGCAACTCATTCACACGTAATTCCATCTCTTAATCTCACTAACATTAACCATCAATGTAAATAGCCAATCAAACAATCAACTTCCATTTGAAACATTCACCCGAAGCATAAACACCTTACTCGTCAACGATAGTAAGTATCAATTATCGAGAAGCCCATCAGTGATTACAAGTAAAGCTATCAGTGGTTTCGATATAACTAGAAGTGGTTTTGAGAAGCTTGTCAGTGGTTACGATGAATGTTAGCCGTGGTTACGAGATGAAGCTATCAGTGGTTGTAAGATGACTGGCAGTGGTTATGAGTGAACTCTAGCAGTGGATACAATCAGGAACAGTTGCAGTAGAAACGTGTAACGACAAGCAGTAGAAACTGTTAGCGATAGTAAAACATGTAGTAGTAGTAGTATCTCGTTTCCAATCAGCAGCTGTGAAAGTTTTCTATCATTGCATCCATCAGTAAACCTTATATAATATATGCGCTCATGACCATATGTGATATCCTTGTAGTATAACCATGACCATTTAATATTAAAGGTTAAAAAAAAAACGTAACTCCACCTTGAATATAGCGAAAGTCATCAAAGATACCAACCTTTATACAAGGGAATATATTGCACATAATTATAACCAATCAATGCAACTCATAATTAGAACCAATCAAAAAATCATACGAGGTAAGCAATTAATTGTATGATCTCAACATCAATTGATTATATTCAATGCATGATAAATCCAAGCTTTACTCCATCATGTGAACTCTTGATGATCTTGCACAAAAATCCAAGAACCATTAATAGAAAATTCGAATATTTACCATGTTTCTGAAAACCCTTCAGCAGCCAACTTCGACAATGAATAACTTTTTACTGGAAGCTCAGATCGAAAATCCCTTCGGTGAAAAGTTAGATGAATATATAGAGAACGTCCACCAAAAATTTCGTCATGATCCAACGATTAACGAAAAAGTTATGATCGTTACAAAACAGTGTTGCAGAAACATATACGAAAAATTTCAGCTTCGAATTTTTTCTTCTTTTCGCCATTCTTCGACCAATAAAACCTTGTGAATCCCTAGGTAACGAGCTCCCCAATCTCTGATACCAATTGTGGAGTTTGTTAGACTCCTTGAGATCGTTTTGAGCCTTAGGGTTTAACAATAACATGTACAATACGCAGCGGAATAATAAGAACATTATATGTTATTGACACAAGGTTTTTCATTATAATCACTCCAAGCCCCAAATATTATTTGATCGGAATAATACGGTTACACCAAACTTGTAACAGGGATCAAAGATCCTTGAGGCTAAACTACACAAATCCT
>BPTQ01000007.1:13888105-14452748 GCA_019973895.1 Chrysanthemum seticuspe
TTATGCATTTACTAAACTCGGTTATCAAAAGATTGTGTGAATGCAAAAGTGTATTTTGTGATTTTGTTCATATTAACTAAAATACTAAATTATTATCCCTTTTAAGATTCTTACGTAAAAAGCGAGTTCCACAGTAGTGAAAAATCTTTTTTTCAAACCCATAAAGGTTTTATTTGAAACTCTGAACGCTGAAATAGGAAGGTTACATTATCACTGTGCACAGGACTGTCAAAAGTCTCAGGTTAGTAAAAGCATGGATACTTAAAATCAGCTGATTAGAGGCCGCTGGAAAATTCTAAGCGCGCTAAAAAAAAAACTATAAAAGCTCTTTTTTCAGTTTGATATTTTTCATTATAAAATAAGGAAAACGAGGAAGGGTTACAGCTCGCTGAATTCGCTTAATTAAAATCGCCAAAAACCGGTTTATCATAAAAACATGAAAAAGGGTTAAAAATGTGGTGCCATTTTTATGAAAAATGAATAGTGTATAGAAAGGATTGGTTACTTAATCTTATGTAATTTTGTAATGGGGGTGTAATGTATGTGTTATTCTAATTCATTGGTTAGGAAAGATATGTGATAAGTAAAAAGTATTTTTACCGTGGTGTAAAAATTGGGAAAAAGTACAAAAATACTATTTGGCCAAAAACCGCTAAAATTAATTCGCTTAAGTCGCTCGACATTGGGAAGGAGCAAAAGGAATAAAATATTACTTTTTATAGTTTGACTTTTTTCTCGAAAATATCAAAAAAAAAATCGCGCGAATCTTAAAAGGTCGCCGGAGATTAGTCGACTAAAATTCATAGGTACGAAAATGATTGGACTCTGAAAACTGTCAGGACACGTGTCACTATTACATTGGAAGGATAAAGTCGCAAGTCTCAAAGTTTATTTTGGAAATACCCAAACTTTTTTTCTAAAAAGTGATGACACCTTGAGCGAAAAATGCATTCTTAGAATTTTCCCTATTATTAAATCATAAAATCAATTATACTTGTTTTAGTGTTTTATGTGAAAACGTAAGTGTGTTAGAAAACTATTGGCTCAAATCATTTACGTATTTTATTTGTTTCGTTAAAATGATTTTACGTTTGTTATCGACAAAACATTAGAAGATCGTAAAATATAAATAAACGTTTTTACGGCTTATTTGTATTAACAATCTCTCCCTTTTTGTTGATGACAAAACATAAAATTATTTTAAGGAAAAACTAAAATTCGTAAAAGATCGAATTGGAGTTTTTACTCTCTTCTCCCCCTTTTTGTCGAAACAAAAAGAGCGTCGAAAAGAAACTAACACAGTGTTTTTAAGAAAAAACCTGTAAAAGAAGAAAATATAGAGAGCAAGTGGCGGGAAGAGTTCTCGTCTTAACTCCCCCTTGACGAGTCCATCCCTTTGTGAGGGCGTCAAGTAAATAAAAACTACTAAGCTAATGCATTGCAACTATGTTTTGCAAATGGTTTTGTCTTAGTGACGATAATGCTCCCCCTTGATGATTGCAACTTTGCAATGGGGCGTAACGAAATGTAATCCATGTGAGGATTATATTGCAAGTGGTTTTGCAATGTATGGTTTGACACAAAGCTCCCCCTAGCTTATGGTGTCTAAATCTTCATGTGTATTTTGAAAATCTACAAAACAAAGGTTAGAAAACAAGTATATAGTGCATAATTTCCTGCAAATAAGACTCCAGTTAGTTGAAAATTGGTCTTCTATTGTACGGATCCCACGGTTCCCTCCTTGTAGGGATCCAGCTAGGTAAAGTTCAGGGATCCGTCTGTCTGATGACAGAATTCAGCAATGGTGATATAACAAATAATTTTACCATCAAAGTGAGATATGTATTCAAGCAACAAACATATACTCAAAGCAATATGGCATATAAACTATCATTCAATAAAACAAAGAGATAATCAACAAATCTCTAAAACTAAGAGAATGACATAGCCATGTAATACATATTCTATTAATACTAATAAGTAACCTAAACTTAAGAAGCAACCACGTGCTTGAGTCTAAGGATGAGTAGACTTGTTGATTGGGTCCAATCTTCAAGAGGATGATCAATCATGAAATGAGATTCCTAAACGATCTAAGTTAAGTTTGAGACTAGGACACCATTTTAATCCTTAGGCTCATTGTTGTTTATGTTTTTTAACCTCATCGAAAAGTTTGAGGAGGTAATGAAACATGAAACGTTGCTCCTCACATAGTTCATGTATTAACCCTTCAACATGTTGACAATGATAGCAATCCTTGTCATGGTTTTGAAAGGATGGTGGCAAGGATGGAGCAACTTGAAGCGGAGGTTCAAGTGAAGAATGTTGGGGATCCTCAAATGAAGGAGGTATTGATGGGGGCACATTAAGTGGTGGCTCAACAAGAGTTGATGGTGGAGGTAGGGAAGTGTCAACTTCCATGTGGTCGGGTGGTTGACTTTGATGTCTCCTCATAATCCAAAATGGACCATTAGAGGGAAATGGAGAAATGGACATTGGTGCAAGTGTTGATTCAACACCTTGGTTTTGTTGTACAATCTTTTCTAGTGAAGAGTGTGTTGGTAATGGTGTAGGATGATATGGCCTAGGAGGTAAGTTCTCTAAGTTGTAGGAGTGTGGAGATGATTGTAAGGTGGTAAGTGATATGGTTCTAGGCACCAATGATGTTGGTTGGGTTGAAAAGGGTGTGTTTGGTTTAGTAGGAATTGTAGATTTTGGTGATGATATTTTTGTGGGAACAATCCTCTTGGGGATTGGTTTGATTGGTTGAGTTGGTGGAGGGGAAATCCTAGTATTTGTGGATTTAACCGGAGATGATTCGGTTGAAGAAATTTCGTGTACAACACGAGCAAGTTTCTATGGTGGTTCTTGGGTGGATGAGTTAGCACTAGGAGCTTTCCTCATGATGAAATGACTAAGGATGATGTTTCTAATTGTTTAGAATTACGTTGTGTTTGATGACTAAGGAATTCTAGCAAGATGATTTATAAAGAGAGGAATTTGTCAAGTGCATTCAAGACTTAAACCACTAAGATTCTTTTGAATGTGATGATTAGCATGCACAAGAGTCAACTTCAGAGTTGTACTGATCTAGGAACTTAATTAAGATGAGATGAAGTGTTCAAGTTAGCAAGA
Organism: Chrysanthemum seticuspe; assembly: GCA_019973895.1. NCBI lineage: Eukaryota > Viridiplantae > Streptophyta > Magnoliopsida > Asterales > Asteraceae > Chrysanthemum > Chrysanthemum seticuspe. Next base: position 13,891,241 of record BPTQ01000007.1, read on the forward strand.
TGAGCTTGAAATGATTGTTTTAGCTATAGTTGCATGAATCTGTCATACGGATCCCACTCTTCCCTCCAATGAGGGATCCCTCTAGGCTAATCCTAGGGATCCGTCTCTCAGCAGCTAAGAAAAAATAACGATGATGTTTGTAAAGTCTAATACCTATACCTTCTTGAGTGTTTCAGTCCATCTAAGTGTTTTGAATGAAAGTGTACTTGAATGATCAAGGGCAATGAGTGATGTAGCTAATGATTGCCTTTTATGGAAGGAAAATGAGACTTTATGATCACCAATGGGTGTTCAAGGATGACACTAGGAAATTTGATGGTGTCAAGTCATAATAAATGATCCTATAGATCAGATGTAAGCTTGAGATGGAGTTTGAAAAATCCTCAAAAAATAAAAGAATTGAAAAACTAGTTTTTGACCCATTTTGAGATAAGAATGACTAGAAACAATTTCCTAAAATTGATAAATATATCCACCTAAGAGTTTTGAGACGTGAGAAACAATGTGTGAGTATTGAAGCGAAAATATGGTGAGTTTCGATGAGTTGATAAATCAAAAGCACTTTGAATTAGATCCTAGGTAAGCTATGGGTGAGTTTGAAGCTTTCAAATGCTTGAAGAAGACTTAGTTGGTTCTAAAGTCTTATGTTTGGCTAGTGTGAAGTGATCTAGTGACACGGATCCCACGGTTCCCTCAAAGGAGGGATCCGTCTAGGCTAATCCTAGGGATCCGGCATCTGTAGATCACAACCATCACAGAAGGTAATGCAGTATTTGCACCAACCTATGTGCACTAGTAACCATTAAACTTAACCGTAACAAAAACATGTTATCACATAAATCATATCATAGATAGTAGCAGTAATGATAATATCCAAGATAACACAAACAAGCGTGCTAAAACATAATCATTCATACACAAATCAAATGTCTAAAAAACAAGCATAGTCCTAAAGTCTCTTTCGTCAATCCTTTCTTTTCCTCTTTCCTGACTTCATGACGTAGTTAGCTAGGTTTTGAATCATACCCCTTAATTGTTTGAATTCTGCGGTCTCGTTTGGAAGAGTTGGAAGTTGTTGATAGTAGTCAAAGGGGTCCAAGTCAATGTTAGCTTTGGGGTTGAGATTTACTTCTTCTTCTTCTCCGTCCGAGGAGTCTAAGAGAGCTTTAGCTTTTCTACCATTGACCATGAACCGTTTAGGGGGTTGTTTGGTAAGAGGTACCATAACGTGATCGGAAAGGAAATGATCATCGTTGATAGGAGATGGTTGCAATGCACTAACATACTTACAAAGTCGTGTTAGGAGCAAACCATATGGAAGTACCATGTTGGCAACTTTGAATACCCCGACTATTCTCTTCACCATGTAATATGCGAGATTAAATGGCTTTTGGTGGGTAAGGCAATAAATCATTTGCACAAGACATGCATTTGGATGATCCTTGTTACAGACTAAGCTAATGACGTTTTCCCTAAGAATTTCTTCCCATTTTCTAAAAATGGGGTGCATTTCGAAGAGTTCCATTTGAAAGGGATCATGGTGAATGAGCTTGTTGTTTCGGTTGAGACGGGATTGGTCGGCTCTAATTTTGAAAATTATGTCTCGAATGGTTTCGGGTTCATCAAGAGGAGTATGGTATATTGGTTTGGGATCAAGTGCAAGAGTTTGAGCGGCAATTGCCCAATCTTGGGAATACATGCAAATTCCTTCACAAGGAATACGAAGGATTTGAGCAAATGTTTTGAGAGGTAGAGTGAAGTTTCGTTAGGATCATCTTTGAATTCTACATGCAAATTCTATCATCGGTGTTTCGAATGATCCTAACGCTTTTGTAGAATTCAAAGATGAAAACCGGACAAATTTGTTCATCAATATCAAGAAGACAATCAAAGTTGATTGCCGAGAAGACTTGACAAATGTTGGTATCTTCAAGGAAACATTCCTTGAACACACGACCTTCGTATATAAGTCGTTTTTCAAGTCTTTTGAAGACTTTGTGATCGGTTTTTGACAATCCCACTTTCCGATAATAATGGGTAAGGTAACGTACGGTATCATGGTGGTCTTGTTGAGTGGCTTTAGGCATGGTTGGTCCTAGAAACACAAATATTTCGATCAGGAAAATTTTGTTGAGATGGGTTTATGGTTTTGATTTGTATTAACAATGTTGTAAACACAATGTAATCTTAGTTATGTGAAAACCTGACAACATCAAATTAGCCTGATCTTTTATATATCAAATTCCCGTGTTTATGGCCTCATTTGTATTAATATGATACTTAATTCATTCATATTCGTTCTTATTTGCATTTCAGGATAAATGAGGCGTTGGAGCGGAAAAGATGTGAGAAAAGGCCAAATATATGTTCTGAAGATTGATTTATGAGGGCATGTTAATTATTTGTGAAGATTACGCCGTAACTCATTAATAATGTTACGACGTGTTTATGATGCTTTGAAGGATACGGCGTAACCATTTCTTATGGTTACGTCGTAATCATTTTGTGAAGGTTACGGCGTAACATGCAATTTAGTTACGCCGTAGGGATTATTTCGGAGCAGATAAGAATGAGATGACGAAGGCTTACGGCGTAAACCGATGTTTAGTTACGCCGTAATTTATTACTTGGGCGCAAAGTTTTGAAGGCTACGGCGTAATTATAATTTAATTACGCCGTAATTAATTAAATGCGGCTATTTTATATGAAGCTACAAGGAATTACAGCGTAACTTATTAATTTAGTTACGCCGTAATTATTAAAAGCCCAGGCCCAAGTTGCATTGTACCCTAGAAATATTAGTATAAATAGATGACATAATATGTCATTTGAAGGTATCAATTAGTGTGCGTATTTGGTTCTGTATGAGAGGCAGAAGAAGAAAAAAGAGGCGCAGGTTTTTATGGGGCAAATCCTTCGGGGTTTGCCCCGGTACTCAACTAGGGGATCGATAGCATTATCTTTGGCACGATATGTAATTATTTTCTGACACATAATATTATTTTGGTTTCATTATTATTTATTATAATCTTGATTTTCAATATAATTGTTGGCGAATTAATTCTTATTGTGTTCTATTTAATTGATTATTAATTTATTATTAGTCAATTAATTATTTGATGTTATGTCTTTGTTTATTTATTGATTTATATGGTAATTATATTTGTCATTCCACTAGGGTATTATGGAGGTGTGGAAATTAGGTCTTGGCCTAGTTTTGATTCTTTTATTATTAATGCTTTTGCGTTAATTAATTGTTTCTAGTGTATGCATGCATAGTTTATTGGTTTGTTTCGGTAGTTTTGAATGGCGGTAGAGGCCAATTGCCTAGGAGATATGACCAACTGATCACCTACCATTTTGATGAACTTAAGAATTAGGGGGTGAGTGTCTAAGTTCCTAACGGCCGGGCACTCACTATTATAAATCTAGCATGTAGTGGAACTTAATGACTTGGCTTAGGGGACCAGGAACAACAGGACTTATGACGGTGCGCCTGACTTCTCCTGTGGTGGCATCTTTGCTTATAGGTTAGGGCGAATTGACCAAATGTTGTCCTCTCGACTTTAACCCCACTTGAAACAGGAATCTAGTGACATTTAGAACCCATATATTGCGATAGTAAACCCTGGCTCTTAATGACTGCTATTAGATTGTCGAATGATCCCGGGTGACCTGTTCATCTTGGTGAGGATTCTAAGAACCATAGGGTAGGCGAATTGACCAAAGGAGTCTATCGACTGTTGCCACTTATAGAACAACTCGGTTTAAGAATTGCATCACTATCTTTCCCATTAGCTTGTTTACCAGAGAACCAGCCCAATTGATCACGTGACACCTTATATATTATCAATCCTTACATTAAAACTTATTTATTTGACTAATTTAATTAATTAGACAGTTAGGAATCAATCGTTCTTGGGACGACCTCGGTCTTACCATTCCCTCACTACATGCGACCGGGTACACTGCCCGTTAGTGCATTAGGTAGGCCATAGGTAGACGAGTTACTATAAATGTAAAACATGGTCAGTAAAACCTGCATCAAGTTTTTGGCGCCGCTGCCGGGGAACGGTCTTCGTATTTTTGGCTGTTTGATTAATATTATTCTACAATTTTGTCTTCTGTCTTGAGATTACGGCGTAACCTTGGCCATGGTTACGACGTAATCTATTCTTATTATATATCAGGTTGCTTTCAGACTGAAGTTACGGCGTAGTTAGTAATTGGACTTACGCCGTAACCAAGTCTGAGACATCTTAAAATTAAAAATGATGTGTTATATCTCTCTTGTTGCTCATGTTTATTATTTTTACACATTTAATGCACGAGGTTTGATAGTGTGCAGGTTGAGCAAGAAGAACAAGTGGAGTAAATCTCGACAAGATCATAAGCCGAGATTAGGAGAGCAATGGACATTATTGGAGACGTCTGATTGATGGCTGTTGCTGGAGTCTAACTTAAAGACTCAAGGGAGTTAAAGAAAAGTGCTCGTCGGGAGACTACCCGTCCCTATCCTAGATTTAGTTTTTGATTTTGTTTCTTAGACATTTATGGATATTTTTGTAGTTTTTATATTTTGCTTTGGGTTTGGTATGTTTTGTTATCTTGTTTGCAGGTATAAAGACCAAAGATATATGATAGGAGTTCCGATAACTCCTCTTGATCACGTAGGAAGAAGTTGACACTGTGGGCACAACAACATCATAAAGTAATTACGGCGTAATGGGCCGATCCATTTACGCCGTAACTGGCTATCAGTAAGGCCATCTGCCCACTTCATTCTAACTACGCCGTAACTAGGCCGATCTAGTTATGCCGTAACATCCATGTTCCAGGTATCTTCTTTCTAGGGCTTTCTTATTATGCCGTAACTGGGTCGATCCAGTTAAGCCGTAACTATCCTCTGATATGAAAATTTTTAATAAAAACAGTTTCAAAACATTTTCATAACCTTGTATTAGTAATTAAATGAACTTTGTGGGTGTGTTCCCTGTAAACTGATTGGTCCCAAATGGTCAGCCCAAATTAACCAGGTAAATGGTCAACAAGAGTCAAACAGCTTGAGAACGCAATGCAATTATCCAGGAGAGTTTAGTGTTTCCCCGAGTCGTTAAGTCCCAACGAGCTGTGCGATTGAATAGCTAAACGCGTAGTGATCGGGTGAATATTGAACAGGAAAGGGTTTATGATTTATTACACTAAGGAAATTAAATCTAATCAAGACTTTTAAGTCATTTTAATTCTATATTTAAAATCGTTTAACGATTAAAACCTAAAAATGATCTAAAATCACTTTTACTCTAAAAATGCAATTTAAAACTTTATTATGATTTAAAACTAATTTTTATGATTTTTCTTTTATTTATTTGATTTAAAAACTAATTTTAAACTTTTAAAACTAATCTAAAATACTAGAAATTATGAAATTAAAGAGGAAAATTGTGAAACTATTTTTCAAAAATCTAAAATGACTAAATAGAATTTTCAAAACTAATTTTGTATTTTTATGATTATTTTTCTATTTTCTATGAATTATAAATTATTTAAAACTAATTAAATGGCTAAAATTACAAATCAAACTAGGAAAAATCTGGAAAATTTATTTTTTTTGCTTTTTATATTTATCTTAATCTATGAAAATTGAAAATTTATTTTTTTGAAGTTTTTCTGATTTATTTGTATTAAATGCTAATTAAAAAGTCTTAAAAATAGATTTAAATAGAGAAAAATAGTAAACAGTGGCAGAAAATTATGCAAAATTCAAGGAAATTCTAAAATTATATTCTAAGTCTATGAAAAATATAAAATACTATGCTTATGTGTGAGATTATGAAGCTGTAGTGTAACTGACTTGAGAATAAGCACTTAGAATAAGCTAAAAAGCACTAGAATGCACCAAATGATTACAGAAGCAAACTTATGCTATAATAACTCAAATAAAGCTAAATCCAACTACTCTTAACTTCTATAGTGCAACCTACAATGATTTAAGCTAATTTACCACTTCAGCCAAACAAGCCTTTAAGGCCCTACTTTAAGCTAAAGCACAGGCTTATCTAGTGAGCTTATCCTAATTCCAGAAATGAGAAACTCTAGAATACCAACCAATGATCAATTGTACCATATTTTAGACAAAAACAAGCTCTAATGAGGCTTATGCAAGGCCTACAAGGAAGCTGTTTGCACTCAGCTAATGCTGAGTGCTGACACAGGGCAAATCAGAGCTTAATTAACAGCTTATTTGGCCCTTATAAAGACTTACAAAAATTCACCAAAAATCACTTTAAGAAACTTGAGCAACTGAACTTGATTTTTCCAAATTTTCACTTGAATTGAACCAAAGATGAAGCTATGAAAAATCTATAAAGTTTTGTAAAAACCATCATTTTCACTTTTGCAAATTTTGACTTATGATCAGATTTAGAAAAAGTTGACCAAAATGAGATTTGAAACAAAATTATTGAATGTAAATGATATGATGAGATGAAATACTACTGATATAAGCTATATTATGATGATCTAATCCTAAAAATGCAAGCTAATAAATACTTTACTAACTGATTAACACAAGAGATCAGTTAGAGTGCAAAATTGACTTTTAATGTATGCATATGAGATATGATGACTGAAATGAGAGTACAACGCCACTATAAGCATAAACCTACTACTCTAATCAACAGAAACAACCTCGAATTCAGGAAACTCTCCTGATCCAAACACTCTTTTATGAGACTGATTTTTGGTTTTTTAAGACAAATGAGTACCAAGGCTTTTGAAACTGCTTTTTATCAACTTGTTATGAGTTAATAAGCTTAAATAAACACAGAAACACTAGCTTAAACTACAATTACCCTAGATTCTATTTTATGCTATTATGACAGTCAATACAAAATTTTTAAGAAAAATGAGAACTAATTAACAAGTCTACAATATTAAGCTTCAATACAACCAAGATATACCTAATAAGCTAGAAGAACAAAAAATAAGCAGAGAACAAGCAGTTGAACAGTAAAATCACAAAAATAAGAAAAATTCTTACAAAATGCCATCCAAGCTGAAAACCATGAACTAGAGACCAAGGACCATCCTACTAGCTTACTGATAAGGTTTTAAAAGGTACCTTTTTGAGGGGTCATTTAAGCCCTTATTCGATCACTTTTGTATCCGTTATTGCTTAATATCGTTCCTTTTCACTTTTTAGGTCTCTTGAAGGCAAAATGCTGGAATGATGCTTATTTGGACGAAAAGGCGCGAATATACGAAGAAAATGGCCAAAGTCAGAATCGAGACACTCAAAGCTGCTGAAACATAAGGCGACGGCGTCACTGCATATCTGCGACGCCGTCGGGAAGGCATTTTGCGACGGCTCAGAGGCGAAATTGCATGTTTTCAAGGGACGACGTCAGGTTCTAAAGGAGTAGGCCGTCGTTACTCAGACGGCCTAGATGCAGCCAAGACGGCGTCAGAGCTGAAGGGGACGGCGTCACAGTCATAAGGTGACGCCGTCGAAAGGTTTACGTGGCCAAGACGAAACCCTAATGACGGCGACACGACGGCGTCACGAAACATAAGGTGACGCCGTCGCAGATGTAATCTTATATATAGAATCCGAATTTTTCAGTTTTTGTGTGTAGTCTTTTGGAGTAAAAACCTAAAACCGAACCAAGGCTTTCTTGTGCAGTATTTTAGGGTTCTAAACCCTATTATACATCAAGATAAGTATTTACTTCATTAATTTAATTATGTCTTTGATTATTTGTGTGTATGCTTGCATGTTCTCCATGTCCGGCTAATTTATTTGTGTGTTTGCTTAGGGAATATGAAACTTAATTATTGAATATTGATTGGTTGATACTTATCTTAGTTGACTAATGATCTAGAGTGCGCTAGATTATTCGTTGTGTACTTAATGCTTGACATTTCTTTGTGAACTTTAGAATATAATTATCTAGGTAATTGTAGGATAAAGTATTCAAGGACAACCGTAGAGTAGGCGTCTATAAATCACTAGAGGATTTGTAAACAAGACCCTTTGGTAATTTCAAAGAGTTAGGGAAATAAGCACGCCCTATAGCCTTAGAATCACAACGCAACTAGGAATAAGGACGTGACAAATCAACCATCAATAGGAGATAATTAAGGAGTAGTAAAACCTAAGTAAACACATCTTTAAACTATCATACGAGTACACATCAATTAGACATAGACTATCACAACCTTAGCTTAGATAATTAGATAATAGTAGAGTAATCGGTAGCAATACCAAACCCCCAAATCCAATACCCGAGATTCGTACCTTTTCATTTTCTAAAAAACATAAAAAGATAAAAAATAATCTTCCTCAACCTCAACCTTAGCGTAGTAACTTCTCACTAGCATTCCTATTCCCCTAGAGAACGATATCAATACCCGTGGCTTACCCTAATTACTACACTACAACGATTAGGTTCACTGCCTAGGGTGTTATAAAACTTGCTCGAAGAAAAGGAAGTTTCCTTGACCCCGAACGACGCGTGTAGCGTTATCACTTACCACTAAGCTTCTAAACCCAAGGCCATCCAAAATTTACCCTGCTCCAGCTGTGATCATCTTCTTCATTGAATTTTTCGTTTTTATATATTTTTATGTGATTTTTTTGGTATTTTTGAATTATAACTCTACACTGATTTTTTAGGTTACTAAAAGCTTTCAGAAGCTTTCTAGGAGCTTAAGTGAGCTTAATGAGTCCTTAACATCAACTAATAATAACTTTAAGCTAATATGAGAATTTTAAGTAAAAATTGCACAAACTGAATACTTGAAGATTAACTGAAATTGAAACTGAAAAGAGGTTTAGATTACACTTAAATTACTTAACAAAGTACTTGAAAGCTTGAAATTGCACTGGAAATTTAAAACTACACTATTCGACACTACATAAACTAAATTACACTAGATATCTCTCTTTTCTCTGCTTCTCCTTCCTTATATTAAACAAAAGTCTTCCTCTCTCCTCTCTGAGCATTTCCCATCAATAATGTGAGCCATTGGATGAGTGGACTTCATTTTAGCCGTTGATGGATTTTTGGCGCCAAAAAATACTCTTGCCAATTGGACCTGATGACTTGTAAGGAAGAAGAAGCAATTAATGCTTCTTGTTTTGTTGTTGAGGTGGAAGGGATAAGGTGAGGGGTTGTGAGCTGGAGGTATGGTGATGGAGCTGGAATTGGAGAGGGGTGGGTGAAGATGGAGGGAAAACGTAGGGGTTGACTGGGGAGTTGACCCCGGTTTTATTAATAAGGGGTTGGGCTGGGTTTATATATGGGTGTTGGGCTTTGGTTAGGGTCCGGTTTGGATTTGGTATTAATAACAAGGACCGAAATTGCAATTCCACAAAAACCAAGGGACCGAAACTGTAATTTTCCAAAATTTATTATAAGGACCATTTTTGACAAGTTTAAATTACCAAAGGACCAAAAATATTAATTTTCCAATTTAAAATGTCTAGGGGTAAATTCTATCAATCTTTGAAATTTCAGGGACTAAAGTTGCCATTTTGCAAAATTGAATTTTATAAGGCTAATTTTGACAACTTGAAAATCCCTGAGGGCCTTTTATGAAAAATTAACTTGTTTTGAATAACCAGGGACTAGATTTGACAATTTATGCATAAAATACAGTCTGAATATTTTTTCTGTCTTTTCAAGACTTTTCAAAGTGTTTTTGACTGTTTTTGCAGTGTAGAAGGAACAAAAATGATGAGTATTTACACACTCATCAATCCCCCACACTAAAACATTGCTAGTCTCTAGCAATCTTTTGAAAAAACTTAATGGATTTGAATCTCTTTACCAAAAGCCATTACTTCTGGAGTAGCCAATTGTTTTAGTTCAAGTAAGAACCTTGGTACAATGATAACCAAATGATTTTGAGCAAATCACCAGCTTTCAACGGTTTTGATTTGTCTTTACCAGAAGCCGTTTGCTTCTGGACTAGCCAACTCTTAGATAAAATATCTTTGGTGAGTCGATTACCAATTATGGTTTTCCAACTGCCTTTACCACAAGCCATAAACTTGCGGGCTAGCCAACTCTTCACTAATTAAAGATATGGTGAGCTGAACACCATACAATTTTGGGCAAATTGCAAGCCGTCAACGGATTTGAGATATCTTTACCAAGAGCCGTTTGCTCCTGGATTAGCCAATCCTTTTGTTTATTAGACATGGCGGACTGATAACCGTAAGCTGAGTAAGTGCAAAACACTTACTCCAAAACAAAATTTAGCCAAAAATGGGGGAATTGGGTGGTATAATTACATGATAAAATTCGTGAGAATTCCCCCCCACACTAGAAATGAATATTGCCCTCAATATTCAAAGTAACGGCGGTTATGCCGAAACATAGAACGTAAAAGGAAAATACTACGGCCATTATTTTTGTGATGATTTTTTTTTTTTGAATGAAAAACTTATATACAACAGCGGGGGCAACTCCCCCACACTAGGGTGGTAGAAAGTAGAAAGAAGTCAGAAATATGGGTGAAAACCCATATGGTGTGCTACTGTTTTTGATTCCCGAGTCGCTAGCTTGACTCGATCCCCGCATTCATTGGTTCATGGGGAAAGTTTGTAGATCCGGGACAACCACAGGTGGAATGTTCTCTCCAAAATAGTGCTTCAATCGATGACCATTCACTTTAAAATTTGGACCATCGGGTTGAGATAACTCAATGGTTCCATAAGGAAATACTTTAGTGATGGTGAATGGTCCAGACCAGCGGGATTTTAGTTTTCCTGAGAAAATCTTCAATCTTGAATTGAAAAGAAGGACTCGATCACCGACGTTGAAAACGCGGTTCTTGATTTTGGAGTCATGAATCTTCTTTGTCTTTTCTTTGTAGATCAAAGAGTTCTCGTATGCTTGATCACGGAGTTCATTTAATTCATTCATTTGAACTTTCCGGTGATCACCAGCTGTCTGAATATCGAAGTTGGCATGTTTCAAGGCCCAGTATGCTTTGTGCTCAAGCTCAATCGGCAGATGACACGCCTTTTCGTACACTAGCTTGTATGGAGTACACCCGATGGGTGTTTTATAAGCTGTACGGAAGGCCCAGAGTGCGTCATCTAGCTTATCCAACCAAGAGGCACGGTTTTCGCCTACTGTCCTCTCCAGAATTCTTTTAATCCCTCGGTTGGAAACTTCCACTTGCCCACTTGTTTGGGGGTGGTACGCAGTAGAGAGACGGTGAGTTACACCATACTTTTGCATGACTCTATCAAACTGGTCATTGCAGAAATGCGTACCACGATCACTGATTATAGCTCGTGGAGTTCCAAACCTAGCAAAAAGAGATTTTAAGAATTTCACAACAACTCGGGCATCGTTTGTAGGTAAAGCTTTCGCTTCAACCCATTTTGACAAATAGTCAACGGCCACGAGTATGTATTTATTTCCTCGAGATGAAGGAAATAGCCCCATAAAGTCAATGCCCCAGATGTCAAAAATCTCACACACTTGAATGGCGTTTTGCGGCATTTCATTTCTTTGTGAGATATTTCCATGACGTTGACAAGCGTCACAGGTTTTGACAAATTCGTGGGCATCTTTGTAAATCGTGGGCCAATAAAATCAGGAATCAAACACCTTCTTGGCAGTGTAGTTGGGGCTATGATGTCCCCCAGTAGGTCCAGAATGGCAAGCCTTGAGAATGTCATTGGCTTCCTGACCATACACACATCGCCTGATGACTTGATCCGCGCAAATTTTGAATAAGTAGGGGTCGTCCCAGAAGTAATGTTTTACATCTTTAAAGAATTTGTTTTTCTGTTGGGACGACATCCCTTTCACCACAAAGTTACCCGCATGGTAATTTGCAAAGTCAGCAAACCATGGGGTAGAAGAGTCTCCACGAAAAGAAACCACATTGAGTGTTTCGAGAGGAAATGTTTTGTTTATTTCCTTTTTCTCGAACACATCCTGGTGAGGGTTTTCTAGACGGGACAGATGATCAGCCGCCAGGTTCTCAGCTCCTTTTTTATCACGTATAATGATATCAAATTCTTGCAGGAGGAGAACCCAACGGAGCAATCTCGGCTTTGCATCTTGTTTTGCAAAGAGATATTTGAGAGCCGAGTGATCCGTATACACCACGCATTTGGTCAAGATTAGGTATGGCCGAAACTTCTCAAACGCATACACCACGGCTAGTAGCTCTTTTTCTGTAGTGGTGTAATGGGTTTGAGCTTCAGTCATAGTCTTACTCGCGTAGTGGATAGGCTGAAAATGCTTGGTTTTACGTTGCCCCAGGACTGCACCGATAGCAAAATCACTTGCATCGCACATGAGTTCAAAGGGTAAATCCCAGTCGGGGGCAACGAGAATGGGTGCTTCTGAAAGCTTTTTCTTTAATGTTTCAAAAGCTTCGATGCACTCAGGTGAGAAGATAAAAGGAGCATCCTTCTCAAGGAGATGAGTCATAGGCCGAGCGATTTTAGAAAAATCTTGTATGAATCTGCGATAAAAACCGGCATGACCTAAAAAACTCCTAATACCTTTGACGGTAGTAGGATGAGGCAATTTGGCAATGACATCCACTTTCGCTTTGTCAACCTCAATCCCGTTTTTTGAAATCTTATGGCCTAGGACAATTCCTTCCTTGACCATAAAATGGCTCTTCTCCCAATTTAGACAAAGATTGGTGTCTTCACACCATTTTAGCATTTTTTCTAAATGGGAGAGACATGTTTGAAATGAGTCCCCAATGACCAAGAAGTCATCCATAAACACCTCCATTGTTTCCCCGATCATGTCGTGGAAAATTGCCATCATACAGCGTTGGAACGTGCCAGGAGCGTTACATAGGCCAAAAGGCATACGTCTGTAGGCAAAAGTTCCGTATGGGCAGGTGAATGTGGTCTTTTCTTGATCCTGTGGATCAATGGGGATCTGAAAATACCCCGAGAAACCATCTCGGAAACAATAGTATTCGTTCCCTGCTAATCTCTCAAGCATTTGGTCCATGAAGGGTAGAGGAAAATGGTCTTTACGGGTGGCTTCGTTTAACTTGCGATAGTCAATACACACACGCCATCCCGTAACCAATCGAGTTGGAATTAACTCGTTTTCTTCATTTGTGACAACAGTTATGCCACCCTTTTTTGGAACACAGTGGATGGGACTGACCCAAGGACTATCAGAGATCGGGTAAATTAGACCGGCATCAAGAAGTTTGAGAACCTCCTGTTTAATAACCTCATGAATCTTAGGATTCACCCTTCTCTGATGTTGGACTGCTGGTTTGAAATCATCCTCCAATAAAATCTTGTGCGTACAAAATTCAGGGTTAATACCCTTGATGTCGGAGAGTCTCCAAGCAATTGCTTGATTGTGCAACTTCAAAACCTTTATGAGAGCAGTCTTCTCCTCCTCCGTTAAGTCCTTAGCAATTATGACAGGTAATTTATCATCACCCTCCAAGAATGCATACTCGAGATGAGGAGGTAGGTCCTTAAGTTCAACCTCGGGAAATTCTTCAGTAGATGTTTGTACGGATTTGATTTCTTCAATCGTGATCTCTTTCGGAGGGAGTGACGGTAATGGATCTTCATTCAACAATTGCTCAAGATAAAGGATATCTCCCTCCGAATCATAAACACCATCATCAATTCCCGGTGGAATCGATTCATCATTAGCAAGAAACTCACCGATCTCTTCTAAAAAGAAGTCACCTCCCTCAAACGGAGTAAGAGAGGGGGAAGAATCGGCAATAATTGGTTGAGAAGATGTGGTGGGATCCCCACTCACAGAATTATGAAAATAACCAAGAAACTCTTAAGAGTACTCCTCTGAAGCAATATCTATTACATCGATTCGATTAACCGATTCAGCATCATAGTTTGAGGAGTACCTCCAAGTTTGATCAAGGTTAAAGGTGACAGCTTCATTACCCACACGTAATGTGATTTCTTGCTCAAATACATCAATGAGAGCAGGGCCCGTTCTCAGGAATCCTCGTCCAACAATGAGGGGAACCCGATGATCGGCATCGAAATCAACAACCACAAAGTCAGCTGGAAAATGGAACTTTCCTACTTTCACGAATACATCCTCGGCGATGCCAAGAGGACGCGATATTGAACGATCTGAAAGCTCAAGAGTCATGCAGGTAGGAATAAGTTCTGGAAGAGAAAGTTTCTTCCATACTGAATAAGGCATCAGATTGATGCTTGCACCAAGATCGGCGAGGGCAAAGCATTCAATCATTCCTGGAAAAACACAAGGTAGAAGAAATTTTCCAGGATCTCCAAGCTTCTCGGGAAGCTTCTTTAACAGAACTGCTGAGCAGTTCTCGTTCAGAGGAGTTTTAGCCATTTCAAACAGTTTTTCCTTGTTGCTTAACATATGTTTGAGAGTTGATGCAAACTTGGGCATCAGCATGATAGCATCCGCAAAGCTTATGTCAAAATGTAGTTCTTGGAAATTTTGAAAAATTTTTTCCATTTGAGGACTGGCTTTTTCGCGGAGCTTTTGCTCATTTAAACGTGATGGGTAAGGAATAGAAGTTTTGGATTTGGGGTTTTCAATTGGAGGTTCAAAAACAACTCCTGGTTTGGATTTGGGTTTCGGGACAACTTGAGGATGGACATGTGCTGTGCTCTGTGAGCTAGTGGGTTGCACTTGGTCCTTTGTCACCTCAGGTTCACTTTCCACTACCTTCGGGAGAGAAGAAGAAGAGGTAGTAGGAATAGCGGGTCCATCATATGAAGCACCACTTCTGGTTGTTATCGCCTTTGCATCGCCCCTCGGATTAGCGATCGTGTTGCTAGGTAAAGTACCTGAGTCCGAGGGTCGATCATTTAAAGACTTCTTAATGTCAGAAATCTGGCTAACCAACAACCTATTCATTTCCTCTTGGGATTTCATGAATTGCTTCAACAACTCATCAGATGATGGTCCAGTTGGAACAATGGCTTGATTTTGTGTAGGAAAATTCTGACCTCTATTGTTTGGATTAGGGCCTTGATTTTGGAAATTTCCTTGATTATTGCCATGAAAATACCCTGGGTTGAAATTTCCTTGACCTTGGTTTCTATTAAAATTTCCTTGGTTTTGGAAATTTTGACTTTGATTTTGAAAACCATTATTCTGACTAAAATTACCTTGGTTTTGAAAACCTTGGTTCGTTCTATTCTGATTTTGATTACGGTTTTGGTTTTGGTTGAAATCGGGTGGTCCAGGGTAGTGGTTAGGACGGTGGTTCGGGTCCATAGGAGCACGGTATTGGTTGCCTCCTAAATTGGAAATCCCGCCCACAGCGTTTGCTTCAAAAGGGTTACCATCGGTGGCCATACAGTTGTAATAGGCATGGGGGCCACGGCAAGTAACACATACTTCCACTTTCTTAACTTCAGCAGGAGGTGAAGTTTGTGGAAAAGAAACTTTCTTTTGGTTGGAGAGAACCAAAGCTTGAATTGCTTCCGTGAGTTTGTCAATCTTAGCATCGGTGCTAGATTGACTCACGGGCGATGAAGCAGAAGGACCAACACTGACTTGGGAAACAACCGGTTTGCTTCGTGCAGTGCGGACTTTAGACTTGTTTTCAATTATCGCTAAAGCTTCTTTTACAGTTTTGCTCAAGAAATTTCCTCCAGTGGAGGAATTGAGAGAATCTTGATCAGATTGACTCACTCCATTATAGAAAGTATCGAGTTGCATCAACTCGGAGAAACCATGGTGAGGACATTTGCGGAGCAACTCCTTAAAACGATCCCACGATTCACTGAAGGATTCATCAAACTTTTGTGTGAACTTGATGATTTCGTTTTTAAGACTCGTGGTTTTAGAAGGTGGATAGAACTCGTTCACAAATTTCTTCACCAGGTCTTCCCATGTTTCGATCGATTGAGGGGGTTGTTTTTCAAGCCAAATCCGGGCTTGTCCCTCGAGGGAAAATGGGAACAGAAGAAGTTTGACAGCATCGGTAGGGACATTCTTGTATTTGATGGTAAATGCAACCTTGTTAAACCATCGAATATGAGCATGAGGATCATCCCTCTCAAAACCATAGAATTGACTTGAGGTTACAAGATTTAGTAACCCGGTTTTGAGTTCAAAATTTTCGGCCACAATGGCTGGAATAACAATAGCATCTCCATACCCATCGATGGGTGCTTGGAGAAGCTCGCACATAGGACGTTCATCCGCCATGATAACGGAAGTAGTGCGAGCAGTCCGGATCTCAGATCCGACTGATGGGGCAGAACGTCTACGGATACGCCTTCTTGGAATCCTGACAAGCTCACGGAATGGGCTCACAGACCTAGAAGAGCGAGTGCGCATACACTAGAGTTAACTCTAAGAAATCTCAGAGTCAAGGGAATTATGAAAATGGGGAAAGAAGAATCTTTTTGGGTTTTATGGTTTTTTATAAGAAAATATAAATATATATAGATGGTATGAACAAGGAGTGAATATTCAAATCACTAATCTGCTAAACGTAAGACTATTAGCACAGCTCCCCGGTAGCGGCGCCAAAATTTGATTGGTCCTAAATGGTCAGCCCAAATTAACCAGGTAAATGGTCAACAAGAGTCAAACAGCTTGAGAACGCAATGCAATTATCCAGGAGAGTTTAGTGTTTCCCCGGGTCGTTAAGTCCCAACGAGCTGTGCGATTGAATAGCTAAACGCGTAGTGATCGAGTGAATATTGAACAGGAAAGGGTTTATGATTGATTACACTAAGGAAATTAAATCTAATCAAGACTTTGAAGTCATTTTAATTCTATATTTAAAATCGTTTAACGATTAAAACCTAAAAATGATCTAAAATCACTTTTACTCTAAAAATGCAATTTAAAACTTTGTTATGATTTAAAACTAATTTTTATGATTTTTCTTTTATTTATTTGATTTAAAAACTAATTTTAAACTTTTAAAACTAATCTAAAATACTAGAAATTATGAAATTAAAGAGGAAAATTTTGAAACTATTTTTCAAAAATCTAAAATGACTAAATAGAATTTTAAAAACTAATTTTGTATTTTTATGATTATTTTTCTATTTTCTATGAATTAAAAATTATTTAAAACTAATTAAATGGCTAAAATTACAAATAAACTAGGAAAAATCTGGAAAAATTATTTTTTTTTTGCTTTTTATATTTATCTTAATCTATGAAAATTGAAAAATTATTTTTTTGAAGTTTTTCTGATTTATTTGTATTAAATGCTAAGTAAAAAGTCTTAAAAATAGATTTAAATAGAGAAAAATAGTAAACAGTGGCAGAAAATTATGAAAAATTTAAGGAAATTCTAAAATTATATTCTAAGTCTATGAAAAATATAAAATACTGTGCTTATGTGTGACATTATGAAGCTGTAGTGTAACTGACTTGAGAATAAGCACTTAGAATAAGCTAAAAAGCACTAGAATGCACCAAATGATTACAGAAGCAAACTTATGCTATAATAACTCAAATAAAGCTAAATCCAACTACTCTTAACTTCTATAGTGCAACCTACAATGATTTAAGCTAATTTACCACTTCAGCCAAACAAGCCTTTAAGGCCCTACTTTAAGCTAAAGCACAAGCTTATCTAGTGAGCTTATCCTAATTCCAGAAATGAGAAACTCTAGAATACCGACCAATGATCAATTGTACCAAATTTCAGACAAAAACAAGCTCTAATGAGGCTTATGCAAGGCCTACAAGGAAGCTGTTTGCACTCAGCTAATGCTGAGTGCTGACACAGGGCAAATCAGAGCTTAATTAACATCTTATTTGGCCCTTATAAAGACTTACAAAAATTCACCAAAAATCACTTTAAGAAACTTGAGCAACTGAACTTGATTTTTCCAAATTTTCACTTGAATTGAACCAAAGATGAAGCTATGAAAAATCTATAAAGTTTTGTAAAAACCATCATTTTCACTTTTGCAAATTTTGACTCATGATCAGATTTAGAAAAAGTTGACCAGAATGAGATTTGAAACAAAATTATTGAATGTAAATGATATGATGAGATGAAATACTACTGATATAAGCTATATTATGATGATCTAATCCTAAAAATGCAAGCTAATAAATACTTTACTAACTGATTAACACAAGAGATCAGTTAGAGTGCAAAATTGACTTTTAATGTATGCATATGAGATATGATGACTGAAATGAGAGTACAACACCACTATAAGCATAAACCTACTACTCTAATCAACAGAAACAACCTCGAATTCAGGAAACTCTCCTGATCCAAACACTCTTTTATGAGACTGATTTTTGGTTTTTTAAGACAAATGAGTACCAAGGCTTTTGAAACTGCTTTTTATCAACTTGTTATGAGTTAATAAGCTTAAATAAACACAGAAACACTAGCTTAAACTACAATTACCCTAGATTCTATTTTATGCTAGTATGACAGTCAATACAAAATTTTTAAGAAAAATGAGAACTAATTAACAAGTCTACAATATTAAGCTTCAATACAACCAAGATATACCTAATAAGCTAGAAGAACTAAAAATAAGCAGAGAACAAGCAGTTGAACAGTAAAATCACAAAAATAAGAAAAATTCTTACAAAATGCCATCCAAGCTGAAAACCATGAACTAGAGACCAAGGACCATCCTACTAGCTTACCACTAAGCTTCTAAACCCAAGGCCATCCAAAATTTACCCTGCTCCAGCTGTGATCATCTTCTTCATTGAATTTTTCGTTTTTATATATTTTTATGTGATTTTTTTGGTATTTTTGAATTATAACTCTACACTGATTTTTTAGGTTACTAAAAGCTTTCAGAAGCTTTCTAGGAGCTTAAGTGAGCTTAATGAGTCCTTAACATCAACTAATAATAACTTTAAGCTAATATGAGAATTTTAAGTAAAAATTGCACAAATTGAATACTTGAAGATTAACTGAAATTGAAACTGAAAAGAGGTTTAGATTACACTGAAATTACTTAACAAAGTACTTGAAAGCTTGAAATTGCACTGGAAATTTAAAACTACACTATTCGACACTACATAAACTAAATTACACTAGATATCTCTTTTTTCTCTGCTTCTCCTTCCTTATATTAAACAAAAGTCTTCCTCTCTCCTCTCTAAGCATTTCCCATCAATAATGTGAGCCATTGGATGAGTGGACTTCATTTTAGCCGTTGATGGATTTTTGGCGCCAAAAAATACTCTTGCCAATTGGACCTGATGACTTGTAAGGAAGAAGAAGCAATTAATGCTTCTTGTTTTATTGTTGAGGTGGAAGGGATAAGGTGAGGGGTTGTGAGCTGGAGGTATGGTGATGGAGCTGGAATTGCAGAGGGGTGGGTGAAGATGGAGGGAAAACATGGGGGTTGACTGGGGAGTTGACCCCGGTTTTATTAATAAGGGGTTGGGCTGGGTTTATATATGGGTGTTGGGCTTTGGTTAGGGTCCGGTTTGGATTTGGTATTAATAACAAGGACCAAAATTGTAATTCCACAAAAACCAAGGGACCGAAACTGTAATTTTCCAAAATTTATTATAAGGACCATTTTTGACAAGTTTAAATTACCAAAGGACCAAAAATATTAATTTTCCAATTTAAAATGTCCAGGGGTAAATTCTATCAATCTTTGAAATTTCAGGGACTAAAGTTGCCATTTTGCAAAATTGAATTTTATAAGGCTAATTTTGACAACTTGAAAATCCCTGAGGGCCTTTTATGAAAAATTAACTTGTTTTGAATAACCAGGGACTAGATTTGACAATTTATTCATAAAATACAGTCTAAATATTTTTTCTGTCTTTTCAAGACTTTTCAAAGTGTTTTTGACTGTTTTTGCAGTGTAGAAGGAACAAAAATGATGAGTATTTACACACTCATCATAAACCCTCACGATACTTCACTCGTCCACTCGGGACACCGAGGGGTTTAAAAGGCTTGTTGCATGCGCTAAATGCAACCGTGATTCCTACGAAAGTGAGTTAGGTTTTATTTTTATTTTTACAATTCGTGCTATTTTTGCTGTTTATCCGGAATTATGCTTTTTGGTATTAGTTTTTCTTGCAGCAGTACAGGTTGAAGAATTATGAAGTTATGATTGGCTGCAAGAGAACACTTTTTATCCGTCCTAGTTGAGTGACTTGGTGTTTGCAAGGAGAGTTGATGAGAAGTTGGATGTTGCTCGTGGAGGCACAATTGGAGCATGTTTTTGAACATGCATTATTATTCATACCGAGCAAATCCAGGGGAGTTTTTCGTTCCATCTCTAACCCTTCCTATTTTTCATTTATATGCTTAAGTATGACCCAAGTGGGGGGAAGGGAATAGACGTAGACACCCACTTGTTTTTACTTGCCTTTATTTTTCTAGTTTTTGATGAAAAGTGTTTCATTAATAAAATTTTGACATGTTTTTTATTACTTAACTGGATTAATCTAGACTGAGCACACCTACCATATACTTCTATTGTGTGAGGATAAGCCTTTCTGTTTTCCCCTTATACATAATACCATAAAAAGAGTGTGCCGGTGGCTGTAGTTGACTTTAGAACTTGGCCTTGTATATCTTTTCGAGACCATTATCATGAGCATTATACTGAGGTAACTTGGTGTGATCGGTGCAAGTAGGATTTAAGGCAATTTTAGGATTAAACCCAAAGAGCCCATATATGTATTGTGTATATTGACTTTTCACATCGATCAGTCAATCCCCCTATTAAACCATGTTTGTTGCACTCTCCATTAGTGCAAGATACCCCTAGATACACCCTTCAGAGCCTTTCCTTTCATTTTGTTCACCCAATATATGTTGTTTTGTTACACCTATCACCTACCCTACCCTGTAGTTTCTTATGTCCATGGTCCGGGCGCTGTTGGTTAATTTTGGTTCCACTAGTGAAAGTCGCGGGTTTTGAATAAAGGGTTTTGGAAGAAAATCGGGTTTAGATGATAGTTGATCTCAAGTGGGGGGATACTTTATATGTTTGTATTGTTTTTATTTTTATTCATGTATACCTTGTCTTGCATAAAAAAAATGAAAAACAAAATCAAAAAAAAAGAAAGGAAAAAAAATGCAAGCAAGAGTTTATTAGTTTGTTTATAGTCGATCTAATAATAATCATTTTATGTGTCGTATTGTGTTAAGTGTTCTCGCCTTGTTTCAGCTGGCAAAATTTTTTTACAAATCCGTTTTGTCTTACGGATAAAATTAGAAACCCGAACATTTCTATCTCGCCTTCCAAATTTTAATCAATATTCGTACAATGAGGGCATTGTACATTTCAAGTGGGGGGATATGAGATAGAAATGGTTGATTTTAGTAAAAATATGCGCTAAAAATACCCAAATTTTTAAAAGTACCCAAATATGGCACATACTTTTTTTTCATTGATTATGAAGGCTGAGTTAATGCATCTTCTTTGCCTATATTTATGGAGATTATGAGGCACTACACTACATTTTATATGCATTAACTCGTGTATTGAAGACCCCTTGACTCTTGACCCTCGATTTTTGCTATGGAATTGAATGCGACTAGTGGTGGGGCGACTGTGGACTTAGGAATCTATTTGTTTCGTGTTTTTTTGTTTACACCCATTAAATGTGTTCCCATGTCTTATCCTACCCTTAGTCATGAATCGAGTTTAGGTGAGGAAGCGAGCAATCATTGGTGTCTTGGCCATGGATTTGGTCATGTATCATTGGTCTTGTCCCCTTCGCCGTAGCTCGTTAGTAATGACAAAATAACCCCATAAGCCTATGTTGTGTCAACCCATTGCCATTTAGAATAGCTGCATCTATAGACTCTAATGGTGGAGATTAGTATATTTGCCAAGCCTATGATAGAATACTCGCCATGACTGAGCAGTTGAGTGATCACCTAAAAATAAACACGTGAATTATGAGAGAGAGTGTGACTTCAATTCCCTTTTCGTGAGGTGCTCGGTTTGGAATTTTCTAGCTTAGGTGATTTTTAGACTCATATCTTCCAATTAATCCTGGGAGATATCTTTTTAAGAATTATTTAAAGGATCTACTTGAGGACAAGTAGGATTCAAGTGGGGGGATATTTGATAACATCAAATTAGCCTGATCTTTTATATATCAAATTCCCGTGTTTATGACCTCATTTGTATTAATATGATACTTAATTCACTCATATTCGTTCTTATTTGCATTTCAGGATAAATGAGGCGTTGGAGCGGAAAAGATGTGAGAAAAAGCCAAATATATGTTCTGAAGATTGTTTTATGAGGGCCTGTTAATTATTTGTGAAGATTACGCCGTAACTCATTAATAATGTTACGACGTATTTATGATGCTTTGAAGGATACGGCGTAACCATTTCTTATGGTTACGTCGTAATTATTTTGTGAAGGTTACGGCGTAACATGCAATTTAGTTACGCCGTAAAGATTATTTCGGAGCAGATAAGTATGAGATGACGAAGGCTTATGGCGTAACCCGATGTTTAGTTACGCCGTAAGTTATTACTTGGGCGCAAAGTTTTGAAGGCTACGGCGTAATTCTAATTTAATTACGCCGTAATTAATTAAATGCGGCTATTTTATATGAAGCTACAAGGAATTACGGCGTAACTTATTAATTTAGTTACGCCGTAATTATTAAAAGCTCGGGCCCAAGTTGCATTGTACCCTAAAAATATTAGTATAAATAGATGACATAATATGTCATTTGAAGGTATCAATTAGGGTGCGTATTTGGTTCTGTACGAGAGGCAGAAGAAGAAAAAAGAGGAGCAGGTTTTTTATCGGGGTTTGCCCCGGTACTCAACTAGGGGATCGATAGCATTATCTTTGGCACGATATGTAACTATTTTCTGACTCATAATATTAATTTGGTTTCATTATTATTTATTATAATCTTGATTTTCAATATAATTGTTGGCGAATTAATTCTTATTGTTTTTTATTTAATTGATTATTAATTTATTATTAGTCAATTAATTATTTGATGTTATGTCTTTGTTTATTTATTGATTTATATGGTAATTATATTTGTCATTCCACTAGGGTATTATGGAGGTGTGAAAATTAGGTCTTGGCCTAGTTTTGATTCTTTTATTATTAATACTTTTGCATTAATTAATTGTTTCTAGTGTATGCATGCATAGTTTATTGGTAGCTACCCTTGTTTCGGTAGTTTTGAATGGTGGTAGAGGCCAATTTCCTAGGAGATATGACCAACTGACCCTAGGTGAGCGGACTGAGACGGGAAGGGTAAGATATGACCAACCGACCCATTCTACTTGCGCGATTTGACCAACTGATCACCTACCGTTTGGATGAACTTAAGAACTAGGGGGTGAGTGTCTAAGTTCCTAACGGTCAGGCACTCACTATTATAAATCTAGCATGTAGCGGAACTTAATGACTTGGCTTAGGGGACCAGGAACAACAGGACTTATGACGGTGCGCCTGACTTCTCCTGTGGTGGCATGTTTGCTGATAGGTTAGGGCGAATTGACCAAATGTTGTCCTCTCGACTTTAACCGCACTTGAAACAGGAATCTAGTGACATTTAGAACTCATATATTGCGATAGTAAACCCCGACTCTTAATGACTGCTAGTAGATTGCCGAATGATCTCAGGTGACCTGTTCATCTTGCTGAGGATTCTAAGAACCATAGGGTAGGCGAATTGACCAAAGGAGTCTATCGACTGTTGCCACTTATAGAACAACTCGGTTTAAGAATTGCGTCACTATCTTTCCCATTAGCTTGTTTACCAGAGAACCAGCCCAATTGATCACGTGACACCTTATATATTATCAGTCCTTACATTAAAACTTATTTATTTGACTAATTTAATTAATTAGACAGTTAGGAATCAACCGTTCTTGGGACGACCTCGGTCTTACCATTCCCTCACTACATGCGACCGGGTACACTGCCCATTAGTGCATTAGGTAGGCCAAAGGTAGACGAGTTACTATAAATGTAAAACCTGGTCAGTAAAACCTGCATCAAAACCCTTTCTAGTGATCAATTTTGAAAAACCTAATTTTATCAATTGATTAAAAAATTGAGAAACCATAAACCCTAGGATAAGGATTAGAACATGTTAGTGTAATTACTTACAATGATGTTCTAGAGATGAATGATTGAGGATATGGAGTCCTATGGAGATGAAAACAGCTCTTGGGTCATTTTTATGTTTTGTGAGGAGAAGGAAAATGAGCAGGGTTGGTTTTGAAAAGCGTATAGCTGGTTTCTGTCCCACGGTTCCCCAGGATCCCTTATAAAGGATCCGACTAGTACAACTAGAGGGATCCGGCTACTGTAGACAGAAAAAGAAGTGTTTGGCAATATTTTTGTTATAAGTTATAAAAAAGCTTATGGGACAAAAATAGTTTTGGGGTTAAAAAATGTTGGGTTCAGTAAATACCCAAACCCCTTAATCTATGATTTGAATAGAAAATAGCCAAGTGTTTAGTCCGTTAAACACTAACAGGTCACTGAGTGCATAGTCTCTCAGTGAGTCATCTTCAGGATACTCAGTATGAGGCGAAGAAGAAGTCTCTCCACTCAGTAAGGCGGAACTTAAAGGGTGAAGACTGAGTCAAGAAGAAGATGATGGATTCAGTGAGTGATGACAATAACTCACTGAATCCCTAAGACTCCTCTCCAATTCTTACACTGAAGACAAACTGAAGTAGAATACTGAAGGATGTAAAGATTGAAGAATGAGCGGGACAAGGCGGGATAAGTTTGAATCAGATAAGACGAAGTCCTTATCAACCAAAGTCAACTTTCCCTGAATGGCAAAAGATCAGGCTCAGTGTCATCACTGAACTTAAGAAAGTAGTCTTGTCTCTTACCTAGAATAGTCTTTGTAAACAGAGACAAAATACATCAGTATTTTGTCTTCTGTATGATGTCAGTTTGTCACTTAGGAAAGAGTTAAAAATGATACATGTATAAATAGCATAAGAGATGGAGTGAAAAGATTATGCTTGTGAATTGTAAAAACACACACACGTAAGCCATCTTTTCACTCCTCCAAATACAGCTTTATCCCTGAGATAGCTCAGTAGGTTCTAAGAGTTGTGCTCAGACTTAGCCTGAGCTTAGAGAGGAGTCACCAAACTTTGTCATTTCAATCCCAAGTACTGTTCCGCAAGTACTTGGGTAACGTATTCTTTTTAATTGATTTCTAATAAAGAATATGATGTTGAAAATTACTTTGTGTGTTTTACTTATGTTAATTTCAGTCATTGTTCACTATTAAATTGTTTTTTAAACGATAGTGAATAGGGAACAACAAAATAAAATAAAATAAATAATGTTTGGTCAACGGGATTTAATGAATTAATCAATTAATTATCGATAATCCATTTGTGACGACGGCGTTAGTTTGACGAGATCAAAAGGAATACTATTCCCGATGATGGGTAAGTCAGGAAAGTGGCGAAAGAAGACTTTTGAAAGACTAGCAATTAAAAAAAATGGTATTAACATATATTCATGTAGATATAAGCTAGCTAATGAAGAGTAAACATGCCTTTATACTCTTGATTTTGGTTTGTGAAGATATAAGACCAAAAGTACTTCATAAGCTCATGTTAATTTCATTTTGATTGATTTTGATTTCTAATAAAGAATATGATGTTGAAAATTATTGTGTGTGTTTTACTTATGTTAATTTCAGTCATTGTTCACTATTAAATTGTTTTAAGTACTTAATTGTTTTTTAAACGATAGTGAATAGGGAACAACAAGTGGTATCAGAGCAAGGCTGATTATAAAACCTTTTATAAAAACTTTTAAGCCGCTCTAAAACGTTTTTAAATCAGGATCCTTATGGCTGAAATTGATGTACCCCAACTAGTCGATAAAAAGGGTGGAGCTTATTCAGCTGTTGCCCCTAGACTTGAAGTTGGTAAATTCAACAAATGGAAAAAGCGTATGCTTTGCGATTTGATTGGGATGGAACCTTATTATATCAAGTGTATAAATGAAGGTCTATTTATTCCAAAGACTGCTGAAGGTTTGCCTAAACCTGAAGCTCAGTGGACTCAGGATGAGAGAAGAGTGGTCAACCAGGACCAAAGGCTCAAAAGTATCATAATATCTTGTCTTCCTGACGATATTATGGAGTCAGTTATAAGCTGTAGTAAGGCCAAACAAACCTGGGATGACCTGGTTCATAGTCATGAAGGTCCATCTGACACCAAGGAAAACAGGATTATGGACTTGAAACTTGAGTATAATACCTTCAGGGCTATGGACTCATGTTGGGATATGAAAGTGCTGAAGATATGAAAGTACTAAAGATATGAAAGTACTGTAAGCTGCAAAGTACTGGAAGAAGTCAAAGAGTCAAAGTACTGCTAAAGACAAAGTCAAAGTACTGCACTATGAAGTCAAAGTACTGCAAGAACAAAAGAACTGTTATATTCGTTTATGGAAAGTATTGTAACTCTAGAATATTCTATATTTAGATTACTTGACGTACAAGAATACAAATTGTAAACCGACTAGGATATCCTTGAGCCTATAAAAGGACTCCTAGATTGGCATTAGAGAGGTACGAGTTTATGAGTTTTAGAGTTTACGAATTCACAAGTTATTTAGTGTTTTAGAGAGAAGTTCGATAATCTTAGAGTTGTTTAGAGTATCTGCATAATAAGCAGATTTAGAGTTTATAATAAAAGTTATTCTTCTTAGCTTTGTTAAGTAAATTCCGCGTACTTGATAAAGATTACTCAGTGTTTCTTTGTTAATAACTTAGGATTTATCCGAGGTTATTAAACCTTAACAAGCTAGTTAAAGTTAGTTTGATTAAAGTATATCGATCCAACAAGTGGTATCAGAGCTTGTGTGGAAACTCTGACTAGGAAGAAACCCTACTTCAACAATATTCAAGATGTCGACTGAAGCTGTTCCACCACCCTCAATCACCTCACTCAGAATTCCAATAATCAAGAAGGGAGAATATGATCTCTGGTGCATGAAGATGAGACAGTATATTGCCATTACAGACCATGCTTTATGGAATGTAATTGTTAATGGCAATGAAGTAGTTCCAGAACCTATTAATATTCCTGAACAACCAATAGCACCAAAGGCAGTCTTACCAGCAGCAACCCTAAGGAATCAAGAAAAGGCACTAAACATTCTCTTATCTACCATTCCAGATGGTCATCTCCTCAAATTTCATGATGCTAAAGATGCTAAGCAGCTCTGGGCTGCTCTCAAGACCACATTTGGAGGGAATGAAGCCTCTAAGAAGATGCACAAAAATTTGTTGAAGCAACAGTTTGAAACTTTCACAGTAGGTGAAAGAGAGAGTCTTGATGCTGCATATGATAGGTTTCAAAACCTCCTCAACATGTTGGAGTTATACAAGGCAGAAGTGTCAGTTGAGGATGCTAATTTGAAGTTTCTAAGGAGTTTACCATCTACATGGCATGTGATTGCTACAATGATCCGAGGACAACAAGGTTTGGATGTCATGGACTTTGATGATCTTTATCATAAACTGAAGGTGTATGAGCATGAGATGAGTGGTCAAACAAATTCTAAGTCTCACAGCATAGCTTTTCTATCATCTGAAAAGAAGGGTAGTACTTCTATCAAAAGTACTGCTTCTCCTCAAAGTACTGTTTCTCAAAGTTCTGCTATTTACAACCCCCTTCATATGCTCAGCAGGCCCCACCACCTACCACTTTGCACTCAGATGAAGTTGTGTGCTCCTTCTTTGCACAACAAGCCAGTTTACCTATCACTTATGAAGAGGATCTAGCACAGATTGAAGAAGATGCACTTGAAGAAATTGATATCAGGTGGCAAGTTGCTATGATCACTGCAAGGATCAAAAAGTACATGAAGAAGACAGGCAAAAGCATTGATTTCAAACCAAAACAAGGAATAACTTTTGACAAATCCCAAATTGAATGCTTCAATTGTCAAAAGACTGGTCACTTTGCAAGGGAGTGCAGGTTTGCTAAGTATCAAGCAAACAGGACATCTGAGAAACCAAAACTTGAGCTCAAAGAAATTCCAATTACTGAAACAAAGGCTTTGGTTGCTCAAGAGAAGTTATCAGAAGTTGACTGGAGTGAAGAGTTTGATGATGAACCAGTGACTTACTGTATGGTAGCAGTGGAAGATGCAGTTGAAGACACAGTGGAAGCATTGGACTGGAGCACTGCTTTTGATGAAGAACCTGAACATGCTGCTTTGGAATCTGATGATGGCTTTGGAGGATTTGATTGGAGCAAAGAAAGTGAAGATGATCATGTTCTTCTTGCAATGGTGGCTACTTCACCAACTCAGCCTCCTATCTCTGAGGTATGCTCCAACTGTTATGATTTTTATCATAAATTACTTAACAGTTATGTGATTGAAAGAGATAATTGTGTTAAGGCTAGATCTGAAGTGGCTGGTTATCAAATTACTTTAGAGTCCATGGAAGCTAAAATAATAACACATGAAAATAATGAAATGGCTTGGGCTGAAAAGTATGAACAATAGGATTACCAGTTAAAACTTAGTGAATGGAAACTAAACTGTAAAATTGCTGAAATTGAGAAATTAACTAAGGAGAGAGATGATATGTTAGAAAAGTTTGCTGCCTGGAATGAATCTGGTCTGTCCCATGTTACTTATGTTGAAAAACAAAGAAGAGCATACATTAGAACTGGATTAGGTTTTGGTATGAACTTTGATAACATAGAAGAAAACCAACCTAGTGATCAGGATATAGGTGATTTTGAGGACATAACCACTAGTGATGATGAACTCATTAACTATGTAGATACATCTAGTAATGAGGGCTCAATAAGTGAACCACCTCCTGAGTATAAGAAAGACAGGGGACATAATGCTGTCCCACATCCCATTAGTCATCAACCCATAAGGCCTGATGTTTCTCGATTTGGAGTAGACAGTCTAGAGTTTAGAAAGAAGCTTGTTGCTCAAACTAGGTCTGAAAAACCCAAAGAAGCTGTTGAAAATAATGTTCAAAATCAAGCAGTACCTTCAAATCAAAGTACTGCTCCACAAGCAGTACCTTCTGCAAAACCTTTTCAAAACAGTACTGCTAAACCTTTTTGGGATAATTTTGGTCAAAACAGGTTTAATCATTCACCTAGAAGGCACAATAGTTTTGGTCATAGACATAAAAGAAGTCATATTGGGAGTATGGGTGAAAAACTGTGTTTTGTGTGTTTTAGTCCTAATCATTTAATTAAGGATTGTGAACATCATTCAGAATACCTTAGGAAATTTTCAAAGAATAGGACTGTTAACCAGAAACCTAGAGAGAATAAACCAGTTTGGAATAATTCAAATAGGGTTAATCACAGAAACTTCACACCAAATCATAGATACCCACATCAGAGAAGACCTTTTTCAAAACCTTCAGTATCTCACAGTACTTTCCAAAGTACTGCTCAGAAACAAGGTACTGATCACACTACTTGGAATAGGAATCCTTGGAGATCTCACTATCAACCTAGAAGATATTACAATTCGCATAGGGGATCTAGATCACAGGAACCACGTGTTAAACCAGAATGGGTTAAGAGAGAAGGTATTGTTGAGGGACAAACAATACTTTCAACAAAAAGTGAATCTGATGTTTTTGTGACACAAGAAAAAGCTAATAATCATGTAAAAGAGATTTATGTTGAAAAATCAGAAAGTTTTGAAAATCCACATGCTAAAGATCAAAAGATAATTCTGGATCATCATTTGAAAGATAGTGGGAATTACATACTCAAAGAATTTGAGTTTGTAACTCCACAAGGGGAACACAAGTCAGTAATGGCTTGGGTTCCTAAAAATCACTAACTCTTTTCTTTGTGTGCAGGGCAACCCAGAAGAGGAGCTTAAAGATCATCTAATTGTGGATAGTGGTTGCTCTGGAAGCATGACAGGAGACAAAGAGATCCTGTCTGATTTTAGAAATATTAGTGGAGGAAGAGTTGCATTTGGGAATGATCCCAATGGAGGAAAGATTACTGGCAAAGGAACTATCAAAGCAGGGCTTATAGACTTTGAGAATGTTAGATATGTGAAGGAGCTAAAGTTCAACTTGTTATCAGTCTCTCAAATTTGTGATAAAAAGCATCATGTGTTATTCACTGACACAGAATGTCTCATCCTTTCCTCTGATTTTAAGCCTGTTGATGATGAATTAGTAGTCCTTAGAGTACCAAGGACAAATGATGTGTATAGTTTAGACATGAAGAGTCTACATTCTTATGGAAGAGCCACATGTTTGGTGGCTAAAGCAACATCTGAAGAAGCACATCAATGGCATAGAAGATTAGGCCATGTTAATTTCAAGAATATCAACAAACTGGTCAAAGGCAATCTAGTTAGAGGTTTACCTTCAAAGACTTACAAGAATGATCACTCATGCTTGGCATGCAAGAAGGGTAAACAACACAAAGCTTCTTGCAAGAAGCTTGAGGAAAGAACTATTAGAGAACCATTGGAGCTGTTACATATGGACCTGTCTCTGTGGCAAGTTTAAACAAGAGAAAATACTATTTGGTTGTTACAGATGACTGCAGTAGATTCAGTTGGGTTTTCTTTTTGGGTTTTAAAGATGATACTTTTGATGCTACTCAGACACTAATTATATCACTTGAAAACCAATTAAGACTCAAGGTTAGAGGTATTAGATGTGACAATGGGACTGAATTCAAGAACAAGCTTATGGATGAATTTTGTGCCAACAAAGGCATAAAGAGGGAGTTTAGTATTGCAAGAACACCACAGCCAAATGGTGTTGCTCTCTTATGGTAGCCAATTTAGACAAGACTGAAGATAATGAGGCGTTTCATGATATTATTGATTATCTAACTGGGTCGCCCATCAGTTATGCTCTCTTAGTGGAGCCGGATATTATTGAGCCTTGGATTCAAGAATTTTGGGCTACTGCAAGAGATAACATGGAGAATGAAGAATTTTATATTAGGGCTACAGTTGTTGGAAGAACCGTGAAGATTACTGAAGCATCTATTAGAGAAGATTTGTTGTTTAATGATGATGATGGTGCTATTCATTTTACTAAGGAGTTGATTTGGGAAACTTTTGGACATCTTGGTTATGAAGGGTCTTTGACAGAACAAACTTTTCGGAAACAATTATTTTGTCCTCAATGGAAGTTTTTAATACATGTATTGTTACATTGTATTGGTGCTAAAAGTACTTCTTGGGAGCAATTTGGGTCTAATATATTATCTGCTATGGTAGGATTGGCTACAGATCGTGTTTTTAATTTTTCAAGGCTAATTCTTGATGGCATGCTTTCTCACATCAATCATGGATCAAAATGGTTAATGTATCCCAGGTTTGTACAAGTTTTTCTGAACAAACAACTTGCTGATGTACCTAAGCCTACAGACTTATTGCCTGTTATTGTTCAACAATCAAAGATTTTTACTTTTATGGCTAGAATAAGTGATCTATTCAGAGGTCCAGATACACCATTAACTACTTCTATGATGGAAGTTGTTCAGGCTGTTAGAGCTGAGGTTGAAGATGATGCAGCAAGTGAAAGTACTGCATCTGAAGGTACTGCACCTGCAGGTACTGCATCTGCAAGTACTGCTTCTCAAGAAGGTACTGCATCTCTACAGGGTACTATTTCTCCAAGCCCTGAGGTTCAAGAAGAAATTGCAAGATCACCTTCTTCATCTCCACAACGATCTGTTCCTATTTCTCAATCAGAGGAACATTCACAAATTCAAGGTGATGATTCACATACTATACCTCGTGAAGGTTTATCTTTGGATAATTATGCTTTGACAAAGGAGATAGTTAAGTTGCAACAGACTACTAAGGTTCAAGCCAAGCAGCTAAAGAAATTGAAGTTGAAATTTAGAAGGCTAAAAACTTTTGTCTGGCCTTTGATTAAAGAATTTCGTATCTGGGTCAAATCAAAGAAGAAAGCACAAAGGCAGTCCAAGACAAGTAAACACCAAAAGGTTCATACACCATCTTCTGTCAACTTAGGGAGGAATCTAGAAGAACAGAACTTGAAAGAAGATATGGTTAAAGAGAATGAACCTGATAGTTCTAAAAAGTCTGAAAAAAAGATCATTCAAGATACTGATGAGCAAGTTCAAGTTCAAAGTACTGCTGATGATCAAGGTACTGAACAACAAAGTACTGGTTTTCATGATACTTTCAGATAAGAGGTAATAACTCCAAGAGTATTAGACTTTGATGAGGAAGCTGGTCCTTCAACAACTTTACATGAAGAAGTTGTTGGTCCCTCAACTGTTTTTCAAGAGGATGAAGCTATTCTCAAACCTATTCATTCTGCAAGTGATGATGAGTTCATTGCTACAATTTTTGGAGATTTATTACAACCAAGAGGAGGAGTTACTATTCAAGAAGTCCAAGAAGAAGAACAACAAAGAACTTCTCAACCTACATTTGATCCTAAGGATAAAGGAAAGGGTGTTTTGGTAGAAGTTAAGAAGAAGAAACCAACTTTAGCACAGTTAAGAGCTGCTCAAGATGCTTTGAATGAACAAGCAGCTAGAAAGATTCAAGAAGAGTTAAATGCTAAAGATAGAGAAGCTCAGGAAGCTCAAGAATCTCAGAATAGAGAAGCAGCTAAAAAGGTACAAGATGAATTAGATGCTGAAGCTGCTGAACCATTACAGTCACCTGTTCCTGTTAGATTTATGCCAAGAAGACTTAATAAAGCTAAAGACAGAAATGCTATGATGGCTTATCTTAAAAGTCAAGGGTATAAAGGATTGCAGAAGTTTAATTATTTTGAGATGAAAAGATTGTATGATGCTGCTAGGGAGGATTATAAGAAGGATGTTGCAGGCATCAAAGATTTTAGAGAAGAAGCGACTTGAACTGAAGCTGAAAGAAAGAAGAGTTTGAAAAGAAAAAGGAAAACTGAAGTTACAGATGTTCAGTTCTCAAAGAAAGAAAAAGTTGAATTGAGATCTGAAACTAATGATGCATTAAGAAATTATATCAGAGTGGTAGATTATATGATTTTTCATAAGGAAGATGAAAGCTTCAAAGTTTTCAATAGGATATGGGACTTACTGCACATTATAGATAGAGTAGATCTATTCTATTTATATCATGTGGTGAAAGCTTACTTTGAACATAATCCATTAGAAGGGATTGGTTTAGTTTTACATGGTGATCTCATAACTGTATGGGAAACTGAAGAGGAGAGCACTGATGATATTTGGAAGAATCAAGAAAGTTGGGAAATTGTTTGCTGGAGATTCTTTGAAGAGTCTGGAGTTCATGTTTTAGAGCTGGAAAATGGAACAATGATACACATGTTTGCAGAAAGAAGATACCCTCTCACAGTTGAGCTCATGAGAAGAATGCTAGAGCATGGAATGGAAGTAGAAGAGGACAATGAAACTGCTTGCATGGTTATCAACTTATTTATCAACTGGACTACCATTGCTGAAGATGATGAATAAAATGGTATGAAAATTAATTGAATAAATTATTGTTGATAAAACAGTACTTTATTCAAAGTACTGCTGATCAAACAGTACTTTAGTCAAAGTACTGCTTACAGCTTTTTAAACCAGTTAAGTGATTTTTGAATGAAACCTTTTGCTAAGTAACAAATTATTGAAACAAAGGTTAAGTGAAATAAATGGATTTTGAGATGGTAACAATAGGTCAGCAATCCACCATGGTTACAAAAGGATTGACTAATCCATGAGCAAACGGCTCTGGTAAAGATATATCAAATCCGTTTTTAGTTGACAACTTGCTAATAAGTTGGATGGTATTCAACTCACCATATCAGTTAATGTGAAGAGTTGGCTAGCCCACAAGAAAATGGCTTGTGGTAAAGGCTATGGAAAAACCATTATTGGTAATTAGTTCACCATTAGATAGAAGAACTAACTAGTCCAGAAGGGTACAACTTTTGGTAAAGACAAAACAAATCTGTTGATAGCTGATGATTTTCTAAAAATCATATGGTTATCAGTGTACCATGGTCTTACACACCAAAACATTTGGCTACTCCAGAGAAAATGGCTTTGGTAAAGAGATCTAAATCCATTAAGTTTTCAATGATTCACCTCTCACAGGAGTTAACACACCTGGACGTGATGAGAATAATATGCAACTTTAACTGAATTAATGTACAAATTGTCATATGTTGCTGTGTTGCTGAAAAGATGGAGCTTGCTGAATGCTGCTGTAAAAGAATAATTCTAGAGATACTTTGACAAGCACAGACACTACAGAGATACAATCTAAAGACTAAGAAATAATCTGTCCTTAAAGATGAAGTTGTTAATGATATATTCACAAAAGGGAACTTGAAGTCAAACAAGTAGAATTCAAGTTAGGGGAGGATTGTTGGGATATGAAAGTGCCGAAGATATGAAAGTACTGAAGATATGAAAGTACTGTAAGTTGCAAAGTACTGGAAGAAGTCAAAGAGTCAAAGTACTGCTAAAGACAAAGTCAAAGTACTGCACTATGAAGTCAAAGTACTGCAAGAACAAAAGAACTGTTATATTCGTTTATGGAAAGTATTGTAACTCTAGAATATTCTATATTTAGATTACTTGACGTACAAGAATACAAATTGTAAACCGACTAGGATATCCTTGAGCCTATAAAAGGACTCCTAGATTGGCATTAGAGAGGTACGAGTTTATGAGTTTTAGAGTTTACGAATTCACAAGTTATTTAGTGTTTTAGAAAGAAGTTCGATAATCTTAGAGATCTTTAGAGTATCTGCATAATAAGCAGATTTAGAGTTTATAATAAAAGTTATTCTTCTTAGCTTTGTTAAGTAAATTCCGCGTACTTGATAAAGATTACTCAGTGTTTCTTTGTTAATAACTTAGGATTTATCCGAGGTTATTAAACCTTAACAAGCTAGTTAAAGTTAGTTTGATTAAAGTATATCGATCCAACAACTCAGAAACTCTGTCTCAAACTTACACCCGTTACAAAAATCTTTTAAATGAATTGTCAAATGATGGTGTTAAGTTGTCCAAACATGAAATCAATGTTGGTTTTGTCAATAGTCTCCCTGAGAAGTGGTTGAATTTCTCTCAGGGACTTAGGAATGCTAATCATATCCAGAATCTTGAGCTTTCTGAAATTTATGGGAAATTTGTCTATGAGAAAAAACTCATCAACAGACGATACACTGACTTAAAGAAGTCTCATGAAATTTATGGGAAATTTGTCTATGAGGAAAACCTCATCAACAGACGATACCCTGACTTAAAGAAGTCTCATGAAATTTATGGGAAATTTATCAACTGCTTTCTTTTCTAACAATGTGGTTCAAGATTTCCAAGAAAACTCAGATGATGAGCCTGATGAGAGATCAAGTGAGGAGTACCTAAATGACCTGAACGCTGAATTTCAGGAAAGGGCACTCCTTGCTAACTCTCGAAGGTTTATAAAAAGAAACAAAGGTTTTTCAACTGCTAAAGCAACTGAAGACATTGAATGCTTTAAGTGTCATAAAAGAGGCCATTTTGCAAAAGACTGTTTTTCAAAAACAATTTCTTAACCCTCTTACAAACCATCAGGGTCTAATCAGTCTTCAGGCTTTAGCAAATTTCAACCAAAAATTTATCAGTCTCATCAAAATTTTCAAAACAAATCTGATCAAAACAAAACCATTGATTATGAAGCTAAGTATAAGAAAGCAAAAGCTAAGCTTGCATTGCTTGAGGCCAGTCCCTCAGAAACAACAAAAAATGTTCAATCTGTGCAGGGTAAAAACAAGGGTCTCGTTGCTGAAACCTTCGACTGGGATGAAGAGCCAGTCTCATCTGATGATGAAATGGTGCATGTTAGTGCACTGATGGCCCTCTCAGAAGAGGACAAGCTAGCTGTTGGGAAGAATCATGCCAGAAATGGGGAATGGGTCAACATCACAATGAAGAAGGTAAATATTTTACTTTCCATGGATGATGACTCTGATTGGCAGTCTTATATGAATTATCTTAATGTTGACCTTAAGTTTGTTGAAGAGCAACGATTAAATCTTTTTTCAAAATATAACAAGCTAAGTTTTGAATTAAACAAGTGTAGAGATGAACTGCTTCTTTTAAAACAAGCCAAGCTTGAGGCTGTCACTTTGCAAATTCAGAACACTGAACTAGTTAAAAGAAATCAGGCTCTTCAAGATGAACTTAAAAAGGAACAAGATATCCTTGATAGTTGGACTGCTAAGAATCCCAGGGTCTTTGATACTGTGGGAGCCCCTAGTAGTAAGAAGAGAGTCTTAGGTGAAGATCATCTTCTTGACTCTCTCAACAAAGACCAGGGTCCTAAGCCATTTGTGTCTGGTGGTATGATTACCAGTATATTGACTAGTCCCAAGCCCAGTGATTGGATTGATCTGGTTAATCATGATAGTAAGCTTCCTAATTTCGATTCTGGAAGAATTCTAGAGCCTGAGAGTCAAGCTCTTAAGAGCATGCTTGGACTCCCTGATGTGCCCAGTAGTACTGAACACATTGAGTCCGAAGCAAAGTCTAATGCAACGCTTCCACCCCTGAAACCTCTTCAGGGTGTTGCACCAAGCTTTGAGCTTACTCCAATGCAATTCAATCCTCACTCACCAAAAAAAAGGTCTGGACTTGGTAGAACCATCCTGAAAAGGCCAAGAAAACCAACTCAACAAGAGTCTACTCCTACTGAGACTTCAACATCCTCTGTCCCCACTGAAGCTGACCAAATTCAGCAACTAACTGAGCTTGTGAGGAAGTTGACTGAAAAGATGGAAACTAAGTCAGCCTCATCTAGCTCATCAAAGTCAAAATCCACAAACAAACCCAAGCAGAAGTGTGAGTTGTGTCATTACACCAGTCATACCACTGACAACTGCTATAGAATCCTTTTTTGTATGATCTGCAAAAAGGATGATCACAGAACTGCAGACCACTTACAGTATGTAAGTTCTGTCAGTAAAGCAAACTATACCAAAGTTGGTCATCAGTATGCTTCATCCTCCAAAACTGCTCCCATGAATAGAGCAAAACCTTTTCCTCTTTGCCCTCACTGTGGGTTCAATGATCATCATCAGGATGATTGCCTCATGAACACATGTTGTGATATATGCGGTAATCCAGCTCATGAGACATCCCAACATGACAGTGTTATTCATGCAAGGAGAGGTACAAAACAACCCAGAGTTACTGAGTCATCCTCAGTCTCCAAATGCAAAACCTGTGGTAGCACAATGCACTCAACCACTGACCATGAGTCAATTACCAAATTCAAAAAGACCTTGAGACCCAAGCCCACTAGTAAGTGGGTCACTAAGAGAAACTAATTCAGTTTACTACTTGTGCAGAGATACGCCAGGGAGCCTATTTGGCATCTAGACAGTGGATGCTCAAGAAGCATGACTAGCGTGAAGGAGTATCTGCACAAGTATATAGAGGAACCAGGACCCAAGGTAGTATTTGGTAATATCTCATCATGTCCCACTGAAGGTTATGGTTCAGTAAACTGCAATGGAATAGTTTTCTCTAGAATAGCTTATGTCAATGGTCTAAAATACAATCTCATCAGTGTCAGTCAACTGTGTGATGCTAAGTACATTGTGCAATTCAATGATAAACAAGGTACCATTTTCAATGCCAACAAGGAAGTTGTGTTGATAGCTCCTAGGAGAGATGATGTTTATGTGTTAGACATGTCAACACTCTCCAAAGATGGAACTTGCCTCTTTGCTAAAGCCACTGAAACTATCAATTGGCTGTGGCATAAGAGACTCTCACACTTAAACTTCAAAAACCTCAACAACTTGGCTAAACAAAACAAAGTCCTTGGCTTACCATCACTGGTTTTTACAAAAGACATATCATGCTCTGCCTGTGAAAAAGGTAAACACCACAGAGCATCATTCAAAACCAAACAAAATTTCTCCATCATAAGCTGCCTTCACCTCCTGCATATGGATCTCTTTGGACCTGTCAGTCCCAGATCAATCCAGCATGAGAAGTATACACTTGTCATTGTTGATGAGTTCTCAAGATACACTTGGGTATACTTTCTTTCCAAAAAGAGTCAGGCAGCTGATACAATAATGTCATTCATCAGGAAGATTGAAAACCAGAATGACATTACTGTTAAACAAATAAGAACTGACAATGGTACTGAGTTCAGAAATCAAGAGCTTGAGAGTTTCTGTGATGAAAAAGGAATTTCTCAAAATTTCTCATCTCCTTATACCCCTGAACAAAATAGGGTTGCTGAAAGGAAAAACAGAACTCTTATTGAGGCCGCAAGAACCATGTTAAATGGCTCAACCCTCTCAAAGCATTTTTGGACTGAAGCAGTCAAAATTGCTTGTTACACTCAAAATAGGTCAATCATTGTCAAAAGACATAATAAAACCCCATATGAGATCTTCAAAGGTAGACTTCCTGACATCAGTTATTTTCATGTGTTTGGATGTCCTGTGTTTATTCATAACCACAAGGATCATCTAGGCAAGTTTGATGCTAAAGTTGATGATGGATATTTTTTAGGCTACTCACTGATCTCCAAAGCCTTCAGGGTTTTTAACACAAGGAGACAACAGGTTGAGTAAACCTTTCATGTCACCTTTGATGAAAGTTCAGAAAGCATCAAGTTCACCAACACCTCTGTGGAGGAAATAGGAATTGATAACTCATCAAGATATCCTCCTGATGAGTACAACACTGAATTCAATTCCTCATATCAAGCTGATGCTGACATCTCATATTATGTATTGCCTCACAACCTGTCACAACCAACTATCAGTGAATTCATTGATAATAAGTCAGTCCCTACTGGGATAGGTAACACTGATCCAAATGATCAGGAACCTGTGATTCATGAAACCCAACCTAAACAAGACATCTCAACAGATGTTCCTAATGATTCTGTGGCTCATACACCTGAACTCACTCCTGAGTCTCCAGTGTCCTCTTTAAGCTCAGATCCTAGACCACAAAGTAAGTGGACAAGATCTCAGGACATTGAGCTTGTAAACATCATTGGTGAACCCACTGAGGGCATGCTCACTAGAAGCATGGCTGCTAATTTAAATGCAGCTTCAGCCAATGAATGTATATATGTTGATTACCTATCAGATATAGAACCTAAAAGTGTCACTAAGGCTCTAAAACACCCAAGCTGGGTTCAGGCCATGCAAGAAGAACTTCAACAGTTTGATAAAAACAAGGTCATGACCTTGATCAAATGTCCTCAGGATGTCATTGTCATAGGAATGAAGTGGGTTTTCAGAAACAAAACTGATGAAAATGGCACTGTCATTAAAAACAAAGCTACACTTGTAGCCAAAGGTTACAGTCAACAAGAAGGCATTGACTATGATGAGACATTTGCTCCTGTTGCAAGAATGGAATCCATCAGGATCTTCCTTGCATATGCTACCTACATGAACTTCAAAGTTTACCAAATGGATGTAAAAAGTGCATTCCTAAATGGTGAACTCAAGGAAGATGTTTATGTTCAATAACCTCCAGGCTTTGAGAGTAGTGAATTCCTTGACTATGTCTGCAAGCTTGATAAAGCCCTTTATGGACTGAAACAAGCTCCCAGGGCATGGTATGAAACTCTCTCAGCCTTCCTGATTCAAAACAAGTTTGTCAGAGGAAAGATAGACAACACATTGTTTATCTATAGAACAAAACAAGATGTGATACTGGTCCAAGTATATGTTGATGACATCATCTTTGGCTCAACAAACTACACTCTTTGCAAACAGTTTGAAAAACTAATGACAAAGAAGTTTGAGATGAGCATGATGGGTGAACTCACATACTTCCTTGGACTACAAATCAGGCAAACTAATAAAGGAATCTCCATCAGTCAAGAGAAGTACGCAAGAAATCTCTTGAAGAAATATGAGATATCTGACTGTGCCTCAGTGAAGACTCCAATGGTCCCACCTAACAACCTTGGACCTGATCTCACTGGCAAATCAGTCAATCAAACCCATTTCAGAGGGATTGTTGGCTCACTGATGTATCTAACTGCTTCCAGACCAGACATAAAATTCTTAGTCTGTCTAATAGCAAGATATCAGTCTAATCCTAAAGAATCCCACCTCACTGCAGCCAAAAGAATACTCAAGTATCTGAAGGGAACACCAAGCCTTGGACTCTATTATCCAAAGTGCTCAGGGTTCGATCTCAAAGGTTACTCTGATTCTGATTATGCTGGCTGCAACATGGACATAAAAAGTACCTCAGGGTCTTGTCAATTCCTTGGAGGAAAATTGGTTTGTTGGAGTGCTAAAAAGCAACAATCAGTGGCTATGTCTTCAGCTGAAGCTGAGTATGTGGCTGCTTCAGGATGTTGTGCCAATGTTTTATGGATGAAAAGTCAACTCAGTGACTATGACATCCATTACAAAATGGTACCCATCTTTTGTGACAACACCAGTGCAATTGCAATCTCCAACAACCCCGTCCTTCATCAAAGAACCAAACACATTGATATCAGATATCACTTCATCAGGGACCCATAATGAAAGGAGACATAGAACTCCATTTCATCCCTACTGAATATCAACTAGCTGATATCTTCACAAAACCCTTGGATGAACCTACCTTCAGGAGACTGAAAGCTGAATTGGGAATGCTTGATATTGAAAGTCAGGCATCTGAAAACCAATCTCAGTAAGTTCTCTGACATGGTTCCTCCTCCCTGAACGAAACCCATAATAACCCTCTCAGTGAATGAGTAATACTCATTCAGGGACCCTGACAGTTAATATTGAGCATTGAATGAGTAACTAAATGATCCAAGTATCAGTTACTTAAATGTCCTAGGTTGGTAACTATGCCAATTTAATATAGGAATATATGTCTCTTTGTCTTACTGTCAACCATATCAAGGGTCCCTCATAAACTTACCAAATCCCCACTTGGCATTAAATGCCTCCTCTCACATGAAATATCTTATTGATATTTTATTACTGCAAAAGTGCACTTTTACTGTGCACTGCAACTGTTCCCTTGAAAAACGAGATTTTACTGCGGGTAGTAGAGTGGTGGCATTAAATGAGGAGATTCAAAACGTTTTCAAAAACTGACTCTTCAAATCATCATTTATACAAGTTTTACCCCTCTCATCACTCTATAAATACCCCCTTCCAAAATCACAGACACACACACAAATTATTTTTGCAACAAAACTCTGCTAAAATCTTTTCTCAAACCCAGAAAATTTGTGTGTGCTTCAAATTCATCAAATCCTTTCTGAAAAATCATCTTTGTAAACCTTTACAAAAGTTTTTCTTCACAACTTAAGAGATTCAAAACCTTTGATTGTTCTTGTCAATAAATTTTTTCAAAAAACCCTAAAAACCTTTTAATGGAAATGGCAAGAACACAATCTCTTCAGTTTGCTTCACAGTGGGTAGGTGATCTTAGCAATGTTGAATTTAAAACTAATAATGTCATAGGCAATTTTGAATATCCTCAAACTGTCCCAGCCTATAAGGACATTATGAAATTTTTGTATAACTGCCCACTGAAAATGGCCTTTGTTCAGTGTCCCTCAATACTGTACCAAAACCTCCTCAGGGAGTTTTGGGCAACAGCTAAGGCCTTTGACCCGACACCCTCTACTGATGAGAACAACCTTAGACCACTCAGGGAATATCTCATCAGGTTCAGTCTTAACGGGGGTCAACAATTCACCGTGGATTATAAAACGTTTTGCACTTCAACAGGGTTCGATTATAACAAAGGAGTTTATGTCGCCCATCCTGAACCCTCCACAGTGAAGGGTGGATTAAAACAAATCGTTTTAGATCCAACTTTTTTGGACAAGACTCCAGTCACTAAAAGTTCATTCCCCGTGGCATGAATGATCCTATTCACTTTTGTGATTCAGGTCCTCGGCGGGAACCACTAATCCACTGAACAAGTTAACTCTATTCAGTTGATGATGGCATACTGCCTGATGAATAGGGTCACTGTCGACATAGGGGAGATCATTTACAGTGATCTCGTAACTAAGCTACAGATCAAAACTAGGACGAAATACGTTTCGTATCCTAGGTTTGTCTCTTGTGCTTTGCAAACGTTACTAGGTTCATATTATCCTCAGGAAGAAAAATTTGGAGCTTTACCTGGCATCCTGAGCCAATCAAACTTTCAAAAGGACCCATCCCTTGTCACAAATATTGAATTGACGGCCCATATGGTTGCTGTAAACAACCAGAGGGAATCAGTGTCTCCTAACCCTGCTCCTATAAAGAGAAAGGGGAAGTCTCAGACTGGGACTAAGACCAAACCCAAGTCTCAGGGCCCTGAGGCTTCTGGAGCACTGGCCAAAAGGCAAAGAAGGCCTAAGACTGATTTGACACCCACTGGAGGCCAATCATCATCTACCCCAGTGACAACGAAGGATACTGATAAAAAATCACTGTCAGTGCCCTTGGTCCCAACTACTACTCCCCAAGATCCAGAGGGAAACAAACAACCCGCTGGTAGGGGAGCGCCTTACACATCGCCCAGTGATGACATTAGCAAATCCATGCCTTTGTCTGAGGGCACACTGAATGATCCCAAAGACTCAGAGGGAAACAAACAACCCGCTGATAGGGATATCACTTTCACTGACTCTGCTAAAGGCACTGGGAAAACCCCATCAATGTCTCAGGGGTCTAAGGGGGACAAAGACTCGGAGGGAAAGGAACAACCCGCCGATACGGAACCCAAAACCAATCATGACTCCAGAGAAGGCACTGGGAAACTCCCACCAGTGTCTGAGGGGTCAACGGGGGACAAAGACTCGGAGGGAAATATACCACCCGCTAATATGGAACCCATCACCAACCCCTTGTTGACTGT
This sequence comes from Chrysanthemum seticuspe, assembly GCA_019973895.1. Taxonomy (NCBI): domain Eukaryota; kingdom Viridiplantae; phylum Streptophyta; class Magnoliopsida; order Asterales; family Asteraceae; genus Chrysanthemum; species Chrysanthemum seticuspe. The sequence goes on from BPTQ01000007.1 coordinate 13,934,042, forward strand.
TGCTGATGTTACTGGAATACTATTTTCTGAAGATGAACTTGCTGACAGTGATGATGAAATTTTATCAGCAGGGGAAGAAGTGGACGCTGAGGTTCAATCTGAACAAGGACCTCAGCCTGATCCACAGGAGCATACTGAATCATCATTCCAACCTGAAAATAATGACTCTGACTCCTATTCCTCCACTGATGAGTTCAAAAGATTTGATAATGTTCTTCCACTCACTGATAGGCAGCTTGTTCAGTGGATCACCAAAGCTTCAAGGAAGCTATACTCAGGGGTCACTAAAACATTATGGGAACAACACACTGAGGCTGGTGCGAGTTATGCATATCTGAAGGTTGACGTACAAGCCTTTGATGAAAATGTTCATGAGCACAGGGATTTGATGTATGACAACATTCATAGACTGGATGAAAATTTGGCTAAATTCTTCAGACACCTTCAAGGTGTAGGCACAAAGGTAGATGAAATCAGGGAATCTGTCAAAGAAGACCCAACACTCAACTCTAAAGTGCTGGAGGCTACTGAGGCGTACTTGAAACAATCCTCCAGCCTCACTGAACTGATCGAAATGCTCAAATCAGCAAATGTTCAGGGTCTTCATTATTCAGTCCAGTCTCTTCAAGCTACATTGAGCTCTGTGAACACTCAGATGGCTACGTTGGCTCAGGCATCTACTTCCTTAGCCTGGAATCTTGGGCCGCGCATGACTGCTTTGGAAGTATCTCAGGCTAATTTGGAAGCTAAGGTCACTAGCATTCAAACATATTCTTCATATATCAAGGCCATGATCACTGAAATTTATCAGGCCTTCAAGGGTCAAGCTGCTCAGTCCCTCTCAGCACCAACACCAACTTTTGCCCTTACTGACGCTCCGGTAACAGTTGAGGGGGAGAATACTGCTGAAGAAACTCCTCTTCACACTGAGGGGGAGCCAACACCACCAGTATTTGTAGCACCAATATCATCATCACCACCAGTCCCAGCTGTACCTATCTCATCAGTACCACCAACAACATCAACAACAACAACACTGACAGTCACACCACCTATCATGACAACAACACCACCCTTGGTTGCATCATCTTCCTCAGGCCAGGACAAAGGAAAAGGCATAATGACAACTACTGAGCCTGAGAAGATTCCCTACAAAATCGGAGACACTGAATACCTTCTCACACCTCAACAGCTAAGTAAATATCTTGCTAAAGAAGAAAGGAGATTGAAACAAGCTGAGGAAGATAAGAAGAGTAAGGAAGCACTGGTTAAAGTGATTACCGAAGAAGCTGAGAATGTGGGAATTGATCCAAAGAAGCTTGAAAAGGGTCAGGCAGGACAGAGGTTCAAGGATGCTCAGGCAGCAAAAATGGCTAAAATGAAAAATCAGTTGGAAGAAAAGAACAAAAGAACTGCAGCCATCAGGAAAGCAAGAATTGACCATTATAATTGGACAATGACAAGCAGAAGACTGCCTAAGAAGATCACTGATGTCAAAATTATCCCCAGGTCTAAACCACTGGCAATGAACGTCTACAGGGGGGTTGATAAAAGGCATTTCGAGGTTCATGATCCCCTAAAATTCACTGACTTTGGGATCACTGAACTCGATGAACTCGGTCCAATAATTGAAAAGAAGCAAAACGCGGTGGTTAAGGAGCTGATGAAGATGCTCAGTAAAAGGTATAAAAGACTGAGAGATACACCAGCACAACTGGGAATTCAGCCTGCCTTAACTGCACCACAAGGATCTCAACCTCAGTCATCACAGGGTAAAAGAAAGAGGGTTGAGTTCCAGCCTGAGATAAAAGTGCCAGGACTCGAATGCAACAGGGAACTGCTAGAAGGTGTTAAGTTCGTAAACTGTCTAGTGATTGAGAAGCCTGAAAGAGGGCTCTTCCACATTGATGTCTATGGAAACCCAGCATTTCAAAGATGGAGTGATATTGATCAGGCAGGTGTGGCTGCAATGCTGAGCTACATACCTGTGGCCTTTCAGATCCAAACCCCAGCAAACATCAGGTTCTGCCAAGATAAGAGAGCACCCTGACAAAGAAACACTCCTAAAAAAGAAGCCTAAGCTTGAAGCACTGGGGATCCATCTCAACTGACATCATTTTGATTTATCTTTTGTACTAGTGATAGGAACCATGTAATGTGATCAATAAAAGATGTATGTTTTGTTAAAATACTCAGTGTTCCTTAATGTATTCATTAGTACATTCAGTGTAAGAAGAAGCCATTTGCTCACTTACACTGATCAAACACTTAGGCTATTTGTATATCCAAATAGGGGAGACTTTTGGGTTCAGTAAATACCCAAACCCCTTAATCTATGATTTGAATAGAAAATAGCCAAGTGTTTAGTCCGTTAAATACTAACAGGTCACTGAGTGCATAGTCTCTCAGTGAGTCATCTTCAGGATACTCAGTATGAGGCGAAGAAGAAGTCTCTCCACTCAGTAAGGCGAAACTTAAAGGGTGAAGACTGAGTCAAGAAGAAGATGATGGATTCAGTGAGTGATGACAATAACTCACTGAATCCCTAAGACTCCTCTCCAATTCTTACACTGAAGACAAACTGAAGTAGAATACTGAAGGATGTAAAGACTGAAAAATGAGCGGACAAGGCGGGATAAGTTTGAATCAGATAAGACGAAGTCCTTGTCAACCAAAGTCAACTTTCCCTGAATGGCAAAAGATCAGGCTCAGTGTCATCACTGAACTTAAGAAAGTAGTCTTGTCTCTTACCTAGAATAGTCTTTGTAAACAGAGACAAAATACATCAGTATTTTGTCTTCTGTATGATGTCAGTTTGTCACTTAAGAAAGAGTTAAAAATGATACATGTATAAATAGCATAAGAGATGGAGTGAAAAGATTATGCTTGTGAATTGTAAAAACACATACACGCAAGCCATCTTTTCACTCCTCCAAATACAGCTTTATCCCTGAGATAGCTCAGTGGGTTCTAAGAGTTGTGCTCAGACTTAGCCTGAGCTTAGAGAGGAGTCACCAAACTTTGTCATTTCAATCCCAAGTATTGTTCCGCAAGTACTTGGGTAACGTATTCTTTTTAATTGATTTCTAATAAAGAATATGATGTTGAAAATTACTTTGTGTGTTTTACTTATGTTAATTTCAGTCATTGTTCACTATTAAATTGTTTTAAGTACTTAATTGTTTTTTAAACGATAGTGAATAGGGAACAACAAAATAAAATAAAATAAATAATGTTTGGTCAACGGGATTTGATGAATTAATCAATTAATTATCGAGAATCCATTTGTGACGACGGCGTTAGTTTGACGAGATCAAAAGGAATACTATTCCCGATGATGGGTAAGTCGGGAAAGTGGCGAAAGGAGACTTTTGAAAGACTAGCAATTAAAAAAAATGGTATTAACATATTCATGTAGATATAAGCTAGCTAATGAAGAGTAAACATACCTTTATGCTCTTGATTTTGGTTTGTGAAGATATAAGCCCAAAAGTACTTCATGAGCTCATAAAGTAATCATTTGTACTTAGAATAAGTATGTTGTGATTACTTTTAGATTCTTTCTTGAAAGTTGACTTCATTATTCTTTGAATAGAAATGAAGGTTTTGGAGAGATCCTAGCATGAAGATTTCTTGAAAAGAATATGTTAGAATAATCTATCAATATCCAACATGAAAGAGAGAAAAAAATGTTTTAAAAGATTTCCTTCTTTGTAGTTTTCAAACATACACGGATCGTATCAAGTTTTTAAAGTACAGCATACTCTAAGAAACTTGGTAACGAAGCTCTGATGCCAATTGTGGAAAACTAGAAGGGGGGGTTTGAATAGTTTTACCAATTAAAACTTCGTTTTAAAATATTTACATCGACTTATGTCCATCTATTTAGATGTGTATGTTGGACATTGATAGATAGATATATAAACGTGTAATAAAAGATAAAAAGTAAGAAGCACATAACCACGACACGAGTATTTATAGTGGTTCGGCTACAAGGATACCTTCCTTGCCCTACTCCACTCCCCGAGTCACCTACTCGAGAGTTTGTAATCACTACACGACACCAACTCCTTATGGCGAAAAAGCCTTCACAACGTCGCCTACTCTTTTTCCGGAACTAGGCTAACCACCGGGTTCTTTCACCAAGGAGAACCATACCTACCACAATGTCGCCTAACCTTTATCTGGTACTAGGCTAAGTACCGAGTTCCATTACAATGGAGGAACTACTACCCAACACTACATAACACCTAACCCCAAAGGAGACCCACTCCTTATTACAACACCATCAAGGATATCAACATCCTTGGAAATAAACTATCACTATTTGTATAACGATGCACCTCATCAATTATACGACCTTGGCATCCTTCACTAATGCCATTTGATTTGACTCCTAGGCATCTTTCACTAATGCCCTTGACACGAACGCTTGGAACCTTTCATTAATGCCTTTGTCTTGACTCCTTTAGCATTCTTCACTAATGCTTTTGACACGGACGTTAAGCACCTTTCACTAATGCTTTCATCTTAAATCTTTCTGCATCCTTCACTAATGCATTCGACACAACACTTCTATGGAGGAAGAAAGAACTATCAACAAGAGAACCTCAGTAGTCTTGATGATGACGAAGCATGGCAACTCATGGACTTGAGCTTGCTCGACTTCAAGAAGTGGTGATCTCGCCTTTAAGAGGAACCTAGAAAATCACACAAAAACAAAAGACAAACTACATAGAAAGATCCCTTAGGATCAGTGTTTAGAGAGTTACAATACTTGGGGTAAGTATGTGTGGGAGTGGCAACCCAAAAGGAAGAAATGGCTCACTATTTATAGAAGAAAACTAGTTACTGTTCTCCGGATCCCTCCCTTAAGGGATCCGTCTAGTGTAACCTCAGGGATCCTTGGGACGCTCCTCTTTGCCCATGGGTTTTTTGGTTATGGGTCATGGGTCATGGGTTATGGGTTGGCTCATGGGTATTTCCTTATATACAATGTATCTAATAGATGCAATGCATCTAGTCAAATGGATATGGGTCAATACCATGGGTTATGAATATGCTCCATGGGTTGTATTTTTTGCCCATTATAATACATACTAGTTATATATATATTTGCCCAATATGTAAACACTAGTTGTTGTACATATGTATTATTAAATCATAAAATCACTTATACTTATTTTAGTGTTTTATGTGAAAACGTAAGTGTGTTAGAAAACTATTGGCTCAAATCATTTACGTATTTTATTTGTTTCGTTAAAATGATTTTACGTTTGTTATCGACAAAACATTAGAAGATCGTAAAATATAAATAAACGTTTTTACGGCTTATTTGTATTAACAATTTTGTTAACCCAATATATTGTTTCATTACACCCATACACCTTAGCCTATCCTGTAGTCTTTATTTGTGATTGGGAAGTCATCATTTGCCTAAGTTCAAGGTTCAAGTGGAAAGGTTCGGGAATCACGATTTCATCGACGACATATTCTTGAAGATCATTAAAGACCCCCCCGAATTCCCATTGTTCATCTCATGTGGGGTGATGTTATTTTTATTTGTTATGTTTATGTTGGAAAAAAAATGGTGATTCGAAAAAAAAAAGTTATGTTATTCAGTTGATTGTAAAGTGCGATGTTATAAGCACTATGTTATGAGCTTGATTAGATTTAGTATCGAGGAGGCCACATCGGTCACATTTGAAGATTGGAGTTGGTAATTACGCCAACAGTTGGAGAAAAGGTGGTGTGCCCATGATGACATCCTCTAATGACACATCTACCTAGTACATCATGATCCGGTTTCTTAACTTCGAAGCTTGAACTTTGGGCGGACGGTAAGTGGTGATGACTTGGTTATAGACTTAGACTATTTTCTTGATTTTTTATTTTACACCATTTATATCCCATGTCTTATCCTACCCTTTAGTCATGAAGCGTGTCTAGGTGATGCAGCGAGCAATCTTTGGTGTATTAGCCATGGATTTGGTCATGTACCATTGGTTTTGTCCACTTCGCCGTGACATGTTATTAATGACGAGTCACCCTTAACCTTTGTCGTGTCTACCCATATTGCCTTCGAGAATTGTTTAGCCCTTAACTCTAGTGGTGGAGATTTGTGTAACCGCCAAGCTTATGATAGAATACATGCTATGACTGTGCGATTGAGTGATCACCCCGAAATTGACACTTAGAATAGTTGAGAGATTTGAGTGTTTCGTTCTTATTTCGTGAGGTGTTCGGCTTTGTTTTATTCTAGCATAAGGGATTTGTAAACTTATATTTTCCAGGTAATGGGAGATATCTTTTTAAGGAATCTATCTAATAAGGTCTACTTGAGGGCAAATAGAGTTCAAGTGGGGGGGATATTTGATAACATCTAATAGTCCTAAATAGTAAGTGTCAATTTCCCCCGATAATGCTCGTATTTTATATCATTTATATGGATTTACGCTTGTTTTCCTCTATATTTCACTTTCATGTAAAATACGAGCATTGGAGCTAAAGAGACGCGGATTTGGAGAGTTTATTGAAGATTTATCATAGTATGCTCACTTTGAAGAAGTTACGGCGTAACTCCTCTCTCACATTACGCCGTAACTAAAGCGTGGCTAAGAAAACCAACTTAACAGAACATTACGGCGTAACTCTATCCAAGATTACGACGTAACCATATTAGGTCAAATGAGGTTCCGCGCCACTACTAATTACGCCGTAACTCATGCAACAACTACGGCGTAACCAAGATTTATTGAAGATATGGCGTAACTCCTTCCAGTGGTTACGCCGTAACCAGCATTATTAGTGTAAATTATGAAGAATTGTATGTTACGGCGTAACTCTTATAATTAGTTACGCCGTAACCAGATCTGGCCTATAAATACCCTAGGATTTCCAATATTTCAAATCATCCCATTTCACACACAACATTCAGAGAACGTGAGAAGAAGTCGAAGGCAGATCTAGAGGAGCATACAGAGCTATCTCCAAGGGAGAAATCACTCCCCTACGATAAGCATTAGCTTTTTATCTTTTCTTTACTTTCAATTCATGTATTTCGTAACATTAAACATTGAATCGATTGTTACAGTTAATATGAGCGGCTAAGCACCTCTAGGTGTTGGCCTAGTTATGATTCTTTAATTGTTTTGTTTGCGTTTACATTGCTTATGTATAATTATTTCTAAGTGTATGCATGCATAGTTTGTTGGTAGCTACCCTTGTTTCGGTAGTTTTGAATGGCGGTAGAGGCTAGTTGCTTAGGAGATATGACCAACTGACCCTAAGTGAGTAGACTGAGACGGGAAGAATAAGATATGACCAACTGACGACCCTTTCTACTTGTGCGATTTGACCAACTGATCACCTACCGTTTGGATGAACTTAAGAAGTAAGGGGTGAGTGTCTAAGATGCTAGCGCCCGGGCACTCACTATTATGAATCTAACATGTAGCGGTACTTAATGAATTGTCTTAGGGGACCAGGAACAACTGGACTTATGAGGGGACACCTGACTTCTCCGGTGAGACCCTTTGCTGATAGGTTAGGACGAACTGACCAAATGGGGTCCTAGCGACTTTGACCCCACCTGAAGTAATTGGAAGTAATTAGACGTGAACACTACTAATTAGGATGATTAACTAGGTTAGCACCCCTCTCCTCTATTGATCACAATCTTTCCCTTTATCTGCTTTAGTAATTAATTAGTTAATTCCATATCAAAATCATATTAAAATCTGTGACACTTAGACTTAGTTTAAATCCGCACACATAACTCTTAGGACGACCTCGGTTTTACCGAAATACTACACTACACACGACCGGGTACACTGCCCGTTAGTGCATTAGGGTAGACCATAGGTATAACGAGTAATTATAAATATTAAAACCTGGTAAGTAAAACCTGCATCAGAGTACTAGTTTCTTTCTCTTTTACTTACATTCCTTTATCATAACTTTGATACTTTCTGGGAACATTAGAGACAATGTCCAGTTTAAGTGTAGGGAGGGAGAATAAAACGGGAACTTAGAAACTATTCACTCATTTGATTTTTGCCTTGTCCTTAGTAAATTGTGTAATAAACTATGAGAAATATTTTTTAGGGTAATTTTAGCACCAAATTTAAATTTTTTTATGGCATTTACGAGTAAAACTTTAGTTTTAATAAAGCGTCTCATGGATAGGAATTATATGACTAGCACAAAAATCGTATACCACTCAAATTCCACCCCAAAAATGTGAGGTTCACCCCTAGATCTTTGGGAATAAAAGCATTCATATTTAATGCTTAGTGAGTGTATCGGTAGTATAATAGATCCTAGAACTTGTTTTGTGATACATTTCGAGATCGCTAGTGAGACTACATTCGTGTAGTTAGGATTAACTAAATGATAAGAGGCATTAGGATAACCTTTGTTTTAAACCTGTAATTTAATTATGTCATCCACATCGGTTGAGTAATTTTCCACACACCCTTGCGATGTACTCATCTTTAGTACACGATACCCCTAGTTAACCCCTCAGAGTCTATCTTTTTCGCGGTTCTCGTGATGTTTCGGTTTTCAGAATATCAATGAAGAACATTGTTTACAATCCACCTCCAAATGTTACACCCAAATCGCCTTAGCCTACCTTGTATCATCTTTATTGCATTATTGTAATCATTGTTTAAACCCTTCGTTCAATTATCTAGTTGCTTTCATGGTTGCTAAGTCGAGTCATATCATTTGTACACAGTTTTGGGATGATTGGGACTCATGGGTTAAAGTAATACTTTATAGAGTAACGGGAAAGAACGATAAATTCAATTTCCCTTTGTCTACGTAATTAAGTACTCCAAGTGTTTTGATCTTTTCAATTCGGGTCAATAAAAATTCAAGTGTAGGGATGCTCTTATAAATCCCTTTATTTTGATGTTATTGTAAAGGATGGTAGAGTAAAAAGGTATTAAAAAAAATTGAAAAAAAGAGAAAAAGAGTTACTAAAAAAAAAGAAAAAAACATACGGGCTACCATCCTACATCTATGTTTATGTTTATGTTTTTAAGTTTAAGTTTTGTTTCAAGTTATTTAGTGTTAGTGAGTCGAGTCTTGGCTTAGCAACGACACGTTTTACATGCTTGTAACATAAGACTTTTGACTTGCCACCACTAAATATCCCCTTATCCAACAAAACCCTTTACTTCCCTACCCTAAGAATAAATTTTAACCCTTTGTAAAGACCTCTTAGATAGTTATTCCCAGGGGCTTACGCCAAAGCGATGGATGTTTGATCTATTCTCAAACCTATGGTAATCTATGTACTATGCCAGGTAGTGAGTGTTTATCTTCCATTTCCTTACATATTATATTTCATATAAATCCGAGAGATGAGAGAATCCAAACACCAATTGTGAGGTACTAGTGTATAATTTCCATGCTTGTTATGACTATTGTGGCGCTTGTATTTGTTGTAAACTATTTTAAACCAATGCTACATGACCCCTAACTTATAAATTGATTGGCACATTTGCTTGAGGACAAACAAATTCCAAGTGTAGGAATATTTGATAAGGTTTAAAACATACGTTTTTAGGAGGTCAATTAAGCCCTAAATCGATACATTTTATATCCGTTACTACTTAAAATCGTTACTTTTCACATTTTAGGTCTTTTGGAAGCAAAATGCTGGAATCAAGCATATTTGGACGAAAAGGAGCGAAAACATGAAGAAAACGGCAAAGTCAAGATCCAAGGCTGTTTTATGCACCTGACGCCATCCCAACCCAAAGGGCGACGTCGTCCCTAAGGAGGATTTCTAATTAGATTTCACGCGACGGCTCAGGTATGAAATTGGTTCTAAAGCATGAAGGCGTCACGCCTATTTTTCTGGAAGGCTTCTCTCTTTCTTTTACACCAGACGTCCAAGACCAAATTCAAGACGACGTCCCTTATGAAGACAGACGACGTCACACTTCTCGACTGACGCCGTCCCAACGATGACTTGGCCCAAACGAAACCCTAAAGATGGCGACCAGACGGCGTCACCAGCAAAAGGCGACGCCGTCGCATTTGTAAATCTATATATATAATTCGATTTTTCTGCATTTAAAGTTGTATAATTTTGGAGAGCAAACCCTAGTTCGTGTGTAGTCCGACTTGGACAGTATTTTAGTGTTCCAAACCTTTCTTTACATCATAAGATAAGTTTGTTAATCCATTAAATCACAATGTTTATCCTATGTTTAATTGTTTGTGTGTATGCATGCTTATCTATCATGAGTAGCTAAATTACTATTGTGTTTGCTTAGATCTATGAAACCTAGTTGTTAATTATTGTTAGGTTGTCTTTTGTTTTAATTGGTAGACGCTAGAGTAAGGAAAACTGGCTTATTCTTTAATTGTTGCGAGCTTGAACGTCCTAAATAGCATAAAGCTTGAGAGTGCACTTGAGCCATCGTTGTGTTTATTGCGTGAGTTGTAGCTTTAGGATAATAGAGTATTCAGAGAAGATACTACGGTACTTGGCGATCCCAGATAGTCTAGAGGAGAGTTATTCATAGAACTAGGGAATTAGGCACCCCCTATGACCACACGGAATACAACACACCAATTAAGATGAGGATGTGACAATTCAACCGACCAATAAGAGATAACTAAGGAGTAAGAACATCTAAGTAAGCATACTTTTAATCATCATAAGAACACACCTTACAATACATAGTTTATCTTTTCCTTTTCATTAGTATAATTAGTCATTAGTATAATTAGTAAGTAGTTAAAATTGGTAGAAGTACACCACCCCCACTCCTATACCCCGAGATATTTAATTGCTTTCTAAAAAATATAAAAAGCTAAAAAAAAGAATCACCTTTAACCTCATCTTCTCGTCATACATCTCTACTAGCATCTCTATTCCCCTATAGAACGATCAACCCCCTGGGCTTACCCATACTACACTGCAACGATTAGGTACACTGCCTAGAAGGTTGTAAAGCTTGCTCACGGAAAAGGAAGTCTTTCGACCCCGAACCCGCTATCACCTCTCATATTTGAAAATACGTCTATGATATGCCCAAGAGTTTCACGACACCAAAGTTTCAAAAAACACACCCGGTTCCTCAAAGGTTTTTTATTCACGTTTTTGACGCGTTTATATTTGGGGAGCCTTTTAGAAAACCCCAAAACTGGCCCGACTTTTTCTCACTTAAATTTTGATTGACCAATGAGAGGGCTCAAATTCAATACTGATCCCTCTCATTGGTTAATCGAATCCCTCGATTTGGCCAAAAGTGGGTTCTCTTATATATAGACACACATGTGAATTCATTCACCGTTTCACCTAATTACTAAAACACCTTAATTTCACGTTGAATCCCTGACTACGATAAGACCGTAATAAATCCATGACTATCTTTAGAACAACGACATCTAAATGTAATAAATGCTTGATATCATTTACAAAAACCATATCCCAAATTAAGGTCGAGTAAAACAAACCGAAAATCAAACCAAACCGGTTCGATCAAAACCAAATTGACCATATTTGGTTCAGTTTTCAATTTTATATATTTATGATTTTCGGTTCTAGTTCAGTACAAGCGAAAACTGAGAAAAACACACACATAAATTATATAAAACGAACCGATTCGAATCACTTCAATTCAGTTCTCAATTCAATTCGGTTGAGTTTAATCCGATGCTAAACCCTATTCCAAATAGTGTTGATATATAGACCTAAAACATAAACCTCTTATTAGACCTAATCTATACAATTCATGACAAGTGTCATATACTGATTCTCTCTCATCATTTTTAACCAATTAAATTTTCAAATTAACCAATCACATCTTTAGGTCTAAGTTTAGGTTTTAGTTTTAGACCTCCAATACCAATTGCACAATGGCACATCCACATAGCCAAGCAAGGACACAAATAGTAAAATATATATATATATAAAAAAATGAATCCTCTAACAATATATAAATAAATAAAACCCCACCCAAAATTCGACACACCAACACAACAAGCAACTTATTTTTAACTCCTTTCGGCGTGTGTGTAATAAAACCATTCCCCGGCGGCGAGTAGACTCAAACAAAATGCCTGCTCAAAAGCCTTCTTCTTCTTCAGAAGAAGAACACGAAGAAGATGCTGACGTGGACCTCCAACGTAACAGCCAAAACGAAAACGACGACGTTCAACCACAAGCACAAGGTTTATTTATAATTTTTTTTTTGTATTTTTTTATATAAATTGTTAGTTATTAGACGTAATTAATTGATTAATTATTGTGCTGCATTTTTTGACAGAATCAGGTGAAGAAGAAGAAGAAGAAGATGACGGTGAAAGCAGTTCGTCTTCTTCTTCTTCTTCAAGCTATAGCGACGATGGAGATGAGTATGTGTTTTTATATATCTAATTATTTTTTAGACCTAAGCTGTTAGCGCTATTAGACGTGATTGTTGATCTAATTGTTTTAACTCTTTGTGTGCATGCTGTTAATGTTAAGCTATCCTATTCACTATTATTTACTAATGTTAGAATACTAGACGATTACCGGCGACGGTGTGTAGTAGCGTTAATTTGTGTGTGTGCAATTTTTTTTTATGTATATATGCGTGTGGAGTAAGTGAGAGTGGAGAAAGTTGCTGGTTTAGGCGTGATTGTTGATTTGATTTATTAGTTTATGTCATTAAGCGGATTTGCATGTTGTCGAATTCGCTGGTTAGTAATGTGAGTGGTATATGTAGCCGTAATGTAATTTACTTATTTTAGATGTTAGTTTATGTGGAATTTGTTTGTTTGTATGCAGTTGTGATTTATTACGACTATGTTTATATTATGTATATATAGATGTAATAATTTTGCGCTATTGTGATATTAGATGTGATTGTTGATTTGATAAGTGTGTTTATATAGTTTGTGTGATAAATTGTGAGTGAAGACTTGCATGCTGTTAGAATTATGTTATAGCATTCACTATTTAGGCTGTGTTTGAGAGAGAGCTTATAAGGGCTTATGGGGGCTTAAAATTCTAAAATAAGTTGGCTTGTAAAATAAGCGTTGTTTGTCGCACGAGCTTATGGAGGCTTTTATAAGTCATAAGCCTCCATAAGCCCAAGCCCAAGCCCATTGAAAAAGACTTGTGGGCTTATAGCTAGTCAAATTACTTAAATACCTTTCAAAATATAATGGATTATCACGCAAAAGCTGGAAATATATCTGAATTTAATTTGATGTATTTTTATGCGATTTTACATTAACAAACTTCAGCTCCAACTAATTCGCCAAACAAATTTATAAAATTATAAGCTCCAGCTTTCGGCTTATAATATAAGCCGCACCCCGGCCTCAGCTCGAGCCCCAACCTCAACCCGTTTTGCCAAACATACCCTTTGTAATGTTGGAATATGACTGATATATATGGCTGTATTTGGCGTGGGCTTATAAGGGGTTTATAGAGGCTTGAGCTTATAAAATAAGCTTTGTTTGTCATACAAGCTTATGGAAGCTTTTATAAGTCATAAGCCTCCGTAAGCCTAAGCTCATTGAAACGGGCTTATGGGGGCTTATAGTTGGTCAAATTACTTAAATACCCTTCAAAATATAATGGATTAACACGCAAAAGCTTGAAATCTATCTAAAAATTACGGAGTAATTTGATGTATTTTTATGCGATTTCACATTAATATGCTTCAGCTCTAATTAAGTCGCCAAACATCTTTATAAAAATATAAGCTCCAACTTATAATATAAGCCCCATCTCCGGCTCTGGCCTCAGCTCGAGCACCAGCCCAGATCCAGCCCATTGGTGAAGGAATTCGTATGCAATTGTGAATTTTTCGCATAATTTCGTATTTACATTGAGGACTGATCGGCGAAGATAAAAATTAGAAGAATTAGGCATAATAATAATGAAACTAGTGAAATTTTTTATATGATGTTGCAAAAAAAGGTCTACAAGGCCGATTAATCGCCGTCTAGGCACTAATCGGCCACCAACCTTTTGATTTTCGCAAATCGGTCAATGGTGGTCAACAGTGGTCAAACTTATTGAATTCGTTTTGGTGACAGAATTGGTAACGAATTAAAATTTATTTCGTGTAAATTTGGAGATGAGTATGTGTTTGCCCTAACTTGATGTTTAGGCTTGAGACTGAGTATTATGTGTTCTAACTGTTTGTGCGTTTAGTTGTGTGCATGCTGTTAGAATTAAGTCTGAATTCATTGTTTAGTATTGTTGAAATGTGACTGTAAGGAATTGGTAGTTGTCGATATCGTTGCTTCTGCGATTGTAGTACCGAGTTGGTGTTTGTTTCTGTGAAATATGGTAACGAATTGTGATTTTTCCGCGTAATTGTAGTGATGATGGAAATGAGTGTCTATATTCTGTATCTGTATGTATCTATGATGTTAATACATTTGCCCTAAGTTGTTGCTGCTGTAATATTATTCTATGTGTTTGTTGATTTAAGAAGTGTGTTTAAAAGTGTTTGTCTGATTAGTTGTGGAGTGACGATTTGCGTGCTTATGTTATCAAATTTACTATTTAGAAATGTTGGAATATGAATTGGTTTTTGTTTTTATCTGTGTCGTTGCTTCTGCCAACATAATTTATAAGTTTAGGTGTTGTTTTTGTGAAATTTGGTGAGGGAACTGGTATGGAGTTGTGATTTTTTCACGTAATTTCTAACCAGATGTCTTTACATTGAGGAATGATTGGTGAAGATAGAAATAGTAAGAATTTGGTATAGTAACATTGAAACTAGTGAAATTTTTAGTGTATGATAAAGATGTAATTTGTGAATGTGGAAATGTTATTGTCTGGTATTTGGCATGAATTTGCATCAGTGCTAAAATCATTATAGAATAAACTTAAGATTAACCATACCCATTAGGTTAGGGTTGGTAATTGGTATGTGTTTGCTAATTAGGGCTATGGTTGAGCTTTCTATGTTTAGACTTTAGAGTCACAAGGTGTTTACTTTCCCTAACTAAATGTGTAGATTTTGCATTTATGGAAATAGTGACTTAGTTTTAGACTTATTTTAAATATAGTATGCTTAAGTTTAGCAAGTAGGGCTATGGTTAGCACAACCTATGTTCTATTATTAGAATATGTATAGTTGTTAAATATTAGAGTCATATGTAGCATATGCAACTACTAAATGGAAATGTATACGTGTATCCTGCAGCCATTTAACTATCTTTCTGGGGTCCTGTTATCAACTCTCTTTAGAGGCAGAGTCAGAATTATGTGTTCTCTTTTGAGCAAAAGTAGCTTCGACTCCTAAAAGGACTCTTTATGCTCTTACAACTAACCAAAAAAAGTTATCGCATGCTTCGATTTATATTTCCCTGTGTAATACTTATCCTTCCCCTTGCACCCACTTTAAGTTCTTTTATGTGGTTTGTAAAAGTTGTATGCTTGTTTTATGTAAGTATTCAGTTAGTCGCTGCAAATATGAGTGGAATGAATCAAAACTAGATAATCACCAAAAATGATTGTGGCATAATGTGTAGACAATATATTTTTTTTCTTTTTTTTTTGTATGAAGGTCTATCAGTAATTGCTCTGTTTGGACTGTGTCACAGGTTTGTATATGTAAAGTTGGCCGATATTCGCAAGGATGTGCAGTGTCCAATTTGTTTAGGTACTATTTCCAGATCTTATTGCACTATGCTATACTTTTGATATCTTATTCCAGGAAGTATGACTGGGAGGTATATTACAGTATTCTTGGCCTAGAGGATATTTTTGTAGAAAGGCAGGCCTAGAGGATATTCTGATTACCAGAAAATCAAACAATGGTGACACAATAATGTTATTCTTAGACATAATATAGTTTTGGTTGGCTCCTAAGGCATGTACCAGGCATTGTACCACATGATGAAATAAGTGTGTTGAGTTAGGAGAAAGTTTGTTTTTTGGCAATTGGTGATTCTAAGTAGTGTTTGTGAGCAATACTAAACCTCCTTAAGGATAGAGAGATGAAATTAAGAACTAAACGTGATGGGATTTGGAGGACTATTAGGACCATCAAGGGGGCTATAGCACATAGTTAAAATTTTAATTGAGCTGTCTGACTCGTATTAGAGGAAGTCTCGACTATCATCTATCTAGGATCCTTACCAGACGTTGAAGGGTTTATCACCAGGATAATATGATGTCAAGAAAAGACACATCAAGACCTATACCAGGTGTTTGAGGGAGATTTTAAATCTCTTTAAGCTTGATCTTAACCCAAGGTAGTAAATAGAAACCGAGTGTAGTGGGAAGAAAAACAATACTGATTGCTTACAAATGACATAAAAGATAAAAGGTTCTTTTTCTGTAGGTGCCATAAAATTTAAGGGACTTATAATCCTCTTTGTTTGGTCAGCCATCATTACATGCAGAAAGCAAGTGTACCAAGTGCTTTCTGAGGCAACATGAAATAAAGAACCAAATGGGTAGAACTAGAACATGGCATTTGACTCTATTTTAATAGCACAAAAAGGGGCACAATCAATCAAGGTCTTGTTCTCAAGCTTGTGGTACTGTTATATAAACTGTTTTCGGGTGGATAGCAGTTGCTTCCTCAGTTTGCTCTCGCAGCTGATAAGCCGTTGACTCCTCCATCAGCCAGATATTACACATGTATTTGTTAAAGCTTATAAATAGTAAGTGATCAACCACCCGTTACTAGGTTTAGGAGGTTCTGAGGGTTTGACATCTTTGGCTGTGAATCCCAAAATACATTTTAGGCTCAGAATTTTCCCTGTTGCATGGCCATATCTTTAATGCTTGAAACTCTTACTCAGAAATCAATCCTCTTACATCATTAAGATAAAGATGTGACATGTTAAATATGAAAACATTTATGGTTTAGAACAATCTCGGAAAAAACCTGAGAGATTTTATAAAACGGAAAGGTCCTTTTAGACCCCAAATTTTGACTGGTAACTGGTCTAACCTGTTTAATAATGCAAGGGAAAATGTTATAAAAGCCTTTGGACTTCCACTTTTCCAGTAGATAAGTCCCTGAACCTTTCTTTGGCATTATTCTAAAATAAATGCCCTTATAAATAATTTGCAAGTCCTTCAAACTTGGAATTAGTTAACATCAGTTCGAGTTGTACACTATGCTGCTAAATCAAATCCAAATGTCTCATATCATGAATAATTTTCAAGGTTCTACATAGGTTAAACACAGTTTACGCTGATTTTTCCGCATATTTCCATGCCAAGCAGCAAAATGGAATGCTTTTTACTTGTATTCTGTACAACATTGGTGACTAAACATATAGCGATATTATTGACATAAAACATTCAAGACAAACATATATGGAATTTGAAGAATTAGATGTTATGTTATCTTCATAGAATATTGAAACCTATCAAAAGATTAATGTCAAGATTGGTGCGCGATCTCCTGGAAATGATGTTTGTATGTATATTGAACTCTTATAAGAGCATAGCGACGAGTTATGTCTAAAATGAGACTAATCGCCACCTTTTATGGATAGGTATAATTCGGAAGACCAGAAAGGTTATGGAATGCCTACATCGATTTTGTCGAGAGTGCATCGACAAATCTATGAGACTTGGGTATGTATTGAAATGTTGAAATGCTTTTGTAGCATCAATTAGTTGGTCCTTATGAACCTTGACTTTGTTTGACTGATATGCAACAGGAATAACGAATGCCCTGCTTGTCGTACGCATTGTGCAAGCCGCCGTTCCTTAAGAGATGATCCCAATTTTGATGCCCTGATAGCATTGCTGTATCCTGATATCGATAAATACGAGGCAGAGGTAAATTTATACTTTTTGATCTCTCATTGTGATGTGTATATGTGATACTATATTTTCAATGATGTTAACCTGTTTACACGTTGATTCGGAATCACAGGAAATGGCGTTTCATGAAGAGGAAAAAGCTCGGAATCAACAGGTGAAGTCGATAGTAACCTACTTTGTTTGTAGCGGTAGTTTACATCATCATGTAACTCCTAAGGCTAAAAACTTTAGGCTATTATTGAAATATATTATTTTGTAATCATAACTAACATAAATTATATATAAAAAGGACAAAAAAGTGTTAGTGGGCTTACACGGCGTGACCCAATTCAGCATGATTTAAAAGTGACCTTTTTCAACCCGAACTAGTTTAGACAAGTTATACAGGCGTCCCTCCCATTTTGCCATCTCTATGTTCAAGCCATGTTCCAACCCATTAATTTTAATGTTTTGGAATATGCATTCTAAAGATCCTAGGATTAATTTGATTTATGTGGACAGATCCAAGCATCCATCGCCCAGACTTCTCGTCGACAGTTAGAAGCATTGGGAAAAAAACGGGCAAGTGCTAAAGCTACAGCGAATGCATTTTTGAGGAGGTCACAGGGAACCCCCCGGAATCTAAGGGGAAGAAGTCGAAAATCTGCTGAACCCCAAGTTTCTGACGATGAGGTTGATTCTGATGATAATGATAATGGGGGAAGTTCTTCGTCTTCCGACGACGAGCCCTTTACAGAAGTTGCACCAAAGCGGTACAAGAGATGGTCAGGAGGTCAATCTTCAGTGCCATCAAGTAATGCAAATGGACGATCTGATGATAATGAGACAAAAGGAACTAGAAAATCAGTTGGTGCATCTGTCCCAGAAATTCCATCTTGGGGTGGTGCTGGTTTCCGCAGTCATACACGCAGCAAGGGTGCAAAGAACAACCAATTCTACAGACTGATTAATCATCTCCAAAAGTCGCCACTAAACTATGATAAGGTACATTGCTCGTCTTTCTAGAAAGTTGTGTTTTCGATTTAGATCTTTTGTGGTAGTTATTCTGGAAAAAATTGATATAAAGATAATTTTTGTTAGGATGAGTTTCAATTTTAGCTACCCATTTTTTAAAGTTGCAGGTTTCAAACGTATTAGTTTCAAATTATTTACTGATTTTGTACTCGCACTATAGTTTCTTTGTCGTTGGGATGCACTCGTGAAATTATTTTAGACGGCGGCAGCGTTCCAGATTGTGTGACCGTATGGATAACTGAAGATGTACTCTTTCGATCAAAAAAATAAAATAAAATAAATAAAAATTTAAAAAATAAAAAATAACTTTCATTTACTAATTTGTATTGCAGTTAAATAGCATATTTATTAGCTTTTGTTAATAGACCTATTTGACACTGAAACGTCAAATTTTGAACTAGTGTGGATGGAGTAGTAATTTCCTTGACGGAATTTTTAAATATACTTGTCATGATTATTTATTGTTCTCCAGCTGGAAATTCATCTCAAGCTCGTATCCTTGGATGAGCAAAATATACCGCATATGCAGAATTCAAATGTTTGCTGCAAGCCGACCATGTCAACTACAAATATCTGCCAGGTAAAGATATATTCTATTCCTAAAAATTGAAATAATTAGAAGTAGTCTCTTTCGGTGTCCCGATTAGCTTTTTATAACTGTTAACTGATGTTCTTTCTATGTGGGTTTTTAATCAGTATGTTGCTCTTGAGAAAGGTATGCAAGCCAGTGAGATTGAGTTGTTGCTAGTGAAAGGGGAGCGATCTGATCTCAATCCTTCAGGCACTTCAAGAATACCACCTGCTGAAGAGCCGGGACCTATTGCTATAAATCCTTGGAGATACGAGTTGCAGCTGCTGGACGGGAATCAAATCTTGTTAGATCTTGCCAAAACATCCCCTCAGAACAATCTGGTACGCTCCCTTCGTTACTAACATAAGTTAATTTCAGGGTATACATGTGCGTTCTTGTGTCTACCTTATTTTTGACCTTTTTAAAACACTGGCTGAATTTGAAGTGGGTCAAAATTTAAAATGTTTAACGACTTCATTTTATAAGCACGCAGAAACTTGATTTTCTGCTTCCACAAACGCGTCTAATCTAGTACGTCCGTTCCCCTTTTGATGTTTGCAGACTATAGTTTACAAGAAGAAGTTCCATAGCTAGTAAAACAGGTGTGAATGAGGTTTGTCGTCGAAAAGTAGGTACTAATTTCGAGAAGAAGAATGGTCTGATATGCCGGGAAGAGGCTAAATTATGGATATAAAATTTTGGCTAAAGGTTATTGAATGTTTTTGTCCTTCCTGTAGTACATTAACTTTGGTACATTATATAACTATATCTAAATTATATTACAGTAGTTAAATGATGTTTTTTTTTTTTTTTTTTTTTTTTTTTTTTTTTTTTTTTTTTTTTTCCTCGTAATTATGGTTTCCGACCTTTTGGCTCAAACCACAAGGTTTCCGACCTTGTAGCTTTGTGCGTGTGACTCTGTACACAAAAAATTTAACTTAAATAATCAAAGAGAAACAAGTTTTTTCATGATTAATATTGTAAACATGAAAAGATAAAACGGATTATTGGCTTAAAGGCGTCAGCTGCTCGTAATAAAAGAGCACCACAATCAACTTCATCGCAATAAATTTACACATCAGCTTTCTCTCTCTGCAACCAACTTCACCACCACTAACTTAGTGTAATAAGACAACCAACTTCACCACTAAAACATACCCTACTTAAATACAAATATACCCCACAAAACCAAAATATCACACACAAACACTCCACGACTCGGTCTTTTTGGGACGACCGAGTCCTCCATTTTCTAGCCCAGGAAATGTGACATGAGTCACCTTAATAAGGGAAGATGCGTTCTAATTCGACACATAGGAGACAAGACGCGTGTTAATTTACTTAATACGGGTGGTCTAATAATTATCCTTTACGGGTCGTGGTCAATAAATTTGGTATGCAGTCGGCGGATACATTGAATGTGCATCACTCTGCACCGATGAGATAATTGCACCGTTGAGATAATGATACATAGATGAAGCATGATGCTTTCTAAGATTAAATACGAGTGGCCTATTTACGTATGCAATTTGTTTATTTAGTGGTTGTATTAGCACATTGTTTTCTTGTTTATTGCCATACATTGCATAAAAACTAGTTCACGACTAGTCGCGTGAACTAGTTTTTGTGTTAGAAGTTGTACCAAACAATCACTCATTCAGACTAGTAACTTGCGTGAACTTGTAGAACTTTTTTTTAGGTTTTTATTTTTTCCTTTAGTTACCATGGGTAAGAATCCAGTGAGAAGAAAACTTAAAATGAGAAGAATGAGAAATAACTATAGCCGCATATTTGAGATGCATCGAATTGAATGAAATGCATCTCTATTTATTTAGATGCATCACAATTAGTTTCGAAAGTGATTTTGAAGTGCAAACGATGCAAAATAGTACTAGCAACAAATTTGACTCGCAGAGAACGAAAAATACATAGGATTTGTATAACTTGATGAAATGCATCTAATATATATATATGCATCTAATTTTTAGCTAGAAAATATATTGTGATGCATCTAAAAGATTAGGGATGCATTTAAATCAAATCGATGCATCTCTAATTTGTAGTTCTAGCTATTTCTCATTCTTCTTATTTTAAGAATTCTTCTCATTTGATCCTTAGTCTAGTTACCATACCTAACAGTCACTCATTCCAATTCAAATAACACGTAGTAATTTGTTGTTGATTGCTAATTTGCAATACACATTTAAGGCAAGTGAAATGTCAATATCCGTAGATATTTTAATATAGAATTCAAATCCTATAGCTTAATCCCAAAACTTAAATAATTTAGCATACCAAGTTACCATCATGGTCACTTTCTAATTATAATATTTTCAAATGTGGGGTAACATATATCGTGATTATTTTACAAACCAACAAATAACAAAAGATGCTCATTAAAACAGGATAATATTAATAAAAACACAGAATAGTACTCTTAACAAAAAGTAATTAAACATGAACACCAGTAATCGCTATCGATCTAACTGCTGATTACCGATGTTTACACGATACTTATAAATAGCTTATCAGATGATCGAGCATATAACAACAACGATACTCAATCCCGTTATAACAAGATATAAAAAGGTAGAAAATCCACTTTCAGAAAATAAACAACACGTGGCGATCAAGTACTAGATATTTACATTCATCAGTCTCTAGTGACTTTAGAAACTTGTTTAACGACGTTTGCTCCTTGTTTCCTCACTATAGAGCCTATACGTGGTACAAACAAAACACAAATAAACTAACCATTACGAGTACATTATATGATGATATTTAAACATGGCTTGCATAAAACAATATCTAATCTTTTGTAATATCACTTGTTTACTCATAAGATAAGGGAGTAAATTGCAAAAATCGTTCATGTGGTTTGATCAGGTTCAGTTTATCTTTTCGAAATTGCACTCTACGAAACTTGAAAGTGCACATTTGGTCTCTGGCTGAAGTCAAATTACTAAACTATCCTCTTCGTCTTCCTGTTCACTTTCGTTCCTATGGGGTCATTTAGCCTTTAAATATTGGTCAGGGACCAAAAGTGCACTTGTAAATTTCTTACAAGAACGACAAATACACTTTCAAAAAGATAAAAACATATAACAATATACTTTTGTCTTGTCCTGAAGAAATGAACAAATACGAATTTTAACAACAATAGTAGTAAAGTATCATATATGATTTATTTTTTTTTATTTTTTTTTTGTTGAAAAACACTTATGACCGACTGATCTACAAAGTTTATGCAACATAACACATACTCAAACCGACTAATTTACGAAGTAATTTGTTGATTGCTAACATGCAATACACATTCAGCGCAAGTGGAAGAAATGTCAAGATTCACCTTCCCCTTAATCATTTTTTATCTCTTCTATTTACAAGTCAATATAATTTTATCAAATTTTTGACATTCAACACTTTTGTTTGGTTAAACTTTACAGCTTTACCTCGACTAATACGTTTCAAAACATTTTCGTACATTTATATATATATTTTTTTTTACTTTTAGTTTTGTTGTTTTTTCTAGTCTAATCCAAGTAGTTATTCCATATTTATGTATTTTAATAATTTTATTTTATTAAACTTTATAAACTTATCTTCTATAATACATTTCAAAACAACAAATATATTATATTTTTTGGCCCTTATTTTAAAAAGAGGGTATCATAATCATTTAAAAAGGATATGATAAACTCCCTATTTAATATATAATTAAGGAGTTAGAAGCATTGAGAAATAAAATTAAAATAAAAAGAATTAAAAAAAACTCGTAATTATATTTTAGATGCATCTACAAAAATAGATACATTTTTTTTTTGAAATTTGTGGCTAAAAATTCTTCATATTCTTCTCATCTTAGTTTTTCATTTTAGTTTCTATTATCACCGGATCCTATGTCTTCTTTCTTTGGGTCATACCGCTGTACCAAAGAAAAGTTGAGCTTAATCCCAAAACTTAGGGTGCGTTTGGTATCCGCCAATCGGAATGAGTCTATGAATTTCATTCCGATTCAAGATGTTTGTTTAGTAGGCAAAAAATGAGATGGAGATATTACAGCATTGATTCATTACACATCAATTTAGTGTCTATAAAATTCATTCTCATGAGCCTTTATTTTTCCCACTACAAAATTCAAATATCTATGCACTTTATACCATATCTGTCATCCAAACATAAACAATCGTAATAACACACTTTTTTCATATCTATTATCATTTGAAAAATGATTGTCATACCTAAATGGCATAACTAATTTTATACCTAATCCACTTAACATATGACAAGTGGAGTATGACATTTTTCTCTCATCATGATATCCTTTGATTATTCCATGTGTTGTGATCTAATTGTTAGGCATGAAATTAAGCATGCCAATTAAGCATGACAATCACTTCTATTATCATTTTACCTCATACTAAATCCGATAACTATTAGAGCGCTGGGTGTGGCTTCATCGTGGCTCGCCGTCGGCTGAGGTGGCACCTCTTCGTGGCTCGCCACCACACCGCCCCCTTCATCGTGGCTCGCCGTGGGGTGCTTCGCTGTCTGCACGACGAGGTGAAAGTTGTCCTTCTTTTCTTTTTTTTTTTTCTTTTTTCCTTTTCCTTTCTCTATTTTCTTTTTATTTGTTGAGTTTTATTTGTGGAGAGGCTAAATATTTTTGAAGGTGAAGTGTTTTTTTATAAAGATTGAAAGGTTCGTGGAGGAAAAAAGAATGCAAACATAAACGGATACTGATGAAAAACACAAATTACATTGAACATTTAACTGAAAACATGAAATACATAATACGCTTAAACATTAAAAACTACATAATAAAACTACTAAAACTTAATAAAACGAATCATCTGAGTCCCAACCCTCAGAACTTGAAGAGGAATAAAACTCGCCATTAACGATGACCATCGTACCAAAAATTCAATCACGGGAAAATGGACGAGGATTAACGTTGATTGCAAAAAATTCAACGCGATTTACAAACATTTGCAGCGTCGAAGTGGTCAAAATGACCACACTCATCTCGAGAATGCGAAACTAAACTTTCAGCAACAATTTGATGGAAAGGAGTTCAAGTATGTTCACGTTTAGGAGATTTTGAAAAATTATCCGAAGTGGGATGTCAAAGATCCGATCCATTAGTATGTGTTGTATTTTTTTTACCCGTGTCTTTTTTTTCCCGTATCTTATTTATTTTTATTATTATTGTGTTATATTTTGTATTTTTATTTTTAATTTAATGAATTTAGTTTATTTGAAAAATTGAATAAAAATAATAAAATGGTAGTGGTGAGCACAAATGAAGAGGTTGATTTTTGTTATGAGGAGGGTTTATTGTAGGTAGTTGTGAAGATTTGTTATGCTGATGTGACGTTGAAGTGACGATAATGAAAATGTATGATCCACTCACCACACCCAGCCCTCTTACAACGAACCAAACGGGCCCTCAAATAATTATCCTATATACTATAGAGCGAGCGGGTGAGTTTTGCATAACTTTGGGTTACCCACGTGGCTGTACATAATTGGAGAAGCATTAAATGTACCTGACAAAATTAATGCTTCTTAATAAACACCATCCAGCACCACCGCCTTCTCCAACCTCCACCGCCTTCTCCGACCTAGAAAAATCCAGATACGCAGTTTCCACCGCCTTTATATCCGCATCCCATATTTCAAAATCCCTAATCTTTCTCCTAAAAATAAAATAGGCAGCCACATAATCCTCCTCAAAACACATAGTTTAACACTTCTGATGAAGCACATCGACACCAATCCAAGTATGTGAAGCCTCCCTTTTTTGTTCTTTTCACAAGTATTTAGTTAATTTATGTTTGGGTGTTTGATGTGGGTTTGCTTTTTGATGGTGATTAAGATTTTCGACTTTGCATATAATGTGTTTGATGAAATGTTTGGGTTAAAAGCAGTGGGTACTATACACTTTTAAGTTCTATATTCAGGTTTTTGCCAATCGTATCTTCATACGTTTATGTCTTGGGTGTTGTTTGCCGCACACCAAATGTTTGAGGGAATGTCTTAAGTAAAAATTGCAATGAGAGTTTTGGTTTGATTTGTTTTCTTTATAGTTGCTGCTGGAAAATGAAGAGGATCCAGTAAAGAACCAGCAGAGTATTGATGCGCGGTCAAAGGACATTACTCGCAATGTGAGATGTTTATTGTTTAGACCAAGGTATGGTTGATTAACATTGTTTCATCTAATTTGTAAGAACATCATCTATAACTCGCTTATAGAGAAAGAAAGATTAAAAAAAAAAGGTAGTGGCAGTGGTTTTATTATGTAATTCATGTTCATGTTTGGAGCTTCAAAGATTAATGGCCTTTTCATGTTATGCAGAAGCAATTACCGAAGCAAATTATGGAGCTTCCGGTGTGGATGATTATCTAGATTCCATGTTCAGCTGTCGATTTAGTTCCGTTGATGGTGATACTAAGGTATGGTTTTTTCGATTATTATGCTTAAACCTAGAAAATAAGCTCATAAGCCAGAAAATAAGCCACAAACATAGGCTGAACTGAATAGCCACAAACATAAGCTCAAAAGAGTAGAGTCTAACATGTTATGATCTAATCCGTATAGCAAAAAGTTTGAAATTCCAATAAATAACTAATACTTAAAATATGATTACATAATATTAAGTACTATAACAGTAGGCTAAACTTTTTTCTAATAGCTATGTTTTAAGTTCGAAGTTTTTTTTTCCACTTCTTCATTTGAGCCATTAAACATTTTCTTAGTCCATTCATAGTTAATTTCTTATTTGACGCATGTGATCCGTTCAGACGAAACATATTAGAAAAACCGATAACAGCCATTTTGCCACATTGACATGTTCTTAGGGGCTATTTGCCTTAATCCGGATTAAGCTATTTTGGTGAAATAGGTACGGAGAAGGGATCAGCTACGGAGAAGGAGATTGTAGGCTGGGGTTGTGTTGCCTATGAAACATAATGTTTAGGCACGTTTGATGGCAGTTTCGGCCATCCGGCTGCTGGAGAACGCACCAGAGAACTTACTCAGTCAATGGTCCCTCTGTGGAGTTACAGTACAGAGAGAAAACAGATCTTCTCTGGACATTAATTCACACCACCTCTGACTGTCAAATGTGCCTATATCTTGGCGTGGCATCACCACGACAGTGGTGTTTGCAGCCATGATGTGGTACTCTAAGCCATGAGGGGCGTTTATTCAATAGGTTTGTGTGTGCTTTGGATTTGCATACATGTAAATGTATACTACATAATATCTTGAGGTTGTGATGAGTTTGAACGGGTCGGGTTAATAGTCACATTGGCCGTATCTTGGCATGGCAGCCTGTTAGGCTTGCAGCCATGGCGGGCCCACCCATGTGTTCTTAATTGCTACCCTATCTGACCCTAAAAAAGTTCAGTTTGTTGTAGCTAACATCAGTCAACATCTCACATTGTTCTTAATTCTAATGAATGTCTATGGAATCAATTAAAGGTAACATTGTGTCGAATTTGGTCGTGGCAAGTTATTGCTATTTACCAGTGTCTTGGTAGGGCAACTTACTATTGTTACAGCGATGTGTTTACGTTTCTAACGAATACCGGTATCTTGGCGAGGCATCCTCTATGGGATGAGACTTGCAGCCATGCTTGGTATTTCGGCTGGGACTTCGTATTCTCAGGTTGTGGCATTATGCGTCACTATGGATTGGTTGTTAAAACGTTGCCTTAACTTGGTTTCACTTTCATCGCTAACAAAGCTGGGATGTTCTGTTATAGTGAAAGTAATTATTCTGGTCTCATTATATATTTTACGAAACACATGATCAATACGAACTTCAAATGGCATAAGCACATCAAATCATTATTTAGTCATGATTATTACCATATAACAACAGGCTGTGATGAGTTTGCAGGGAACTGGGATTAAAACTGAGATTGTCCGTACCTTGGCGTGGCAGGTCACTACACTTGCAGCCATGTCGGACATATCCTTTTTTATGTCGCTTACCTGCCTGAGCCTGCCTTTGATCACGCTTTGATGATCTGATTTGAATGTATGCATTTGTGTAAATGTTTGGGAAAATTCTGCTATCCATGTTGTGTGTGAAATAATTAGTATACAAAAAATATTAAAGAGGCAATGATGATTCACCATGACATTGGTTGAAGCTGAGACCGTCTGAATCTTGGCGGGGCAACCTATTAGGTTTGCAGCCATGCCGGACGTGGTCACATTTGCTCCCTATCTGAGCCTCATAGTTAATTAGTTAATTTGTTGTATTACACAGAGTTTGAGGTTTTTGTTTTCAGACTAAGAAGATGATAGCATGGTTATCCCCACCGAAAACAATGACCAGTTAAAGTTGGACATGGGTCGAGCTGAATTGTCAAGACTACGAGGTTAGTGCATAAATATTTCAAAAATCTCTTCTTTATGTCATTCACTACTTATAATATATTTTGGCTACATTCTGAACACTCGCTAAAAAGTAACGAAAAAGACTTTCTTACTATGTTCTTAATTGAGAATATGAGTTGGTTGTATGTGTTGGATTTCTGATTGTTATTTAGCGTAAATAATTGTATGAGTGGTAAAATGTTAAGTCGAAGGTTATGCTTTGTTTTAATAATTTGTGACATTGCTGTTATTCTGGGTGGAAGAAAATGTGCAAGTTTAAATAGTGTAAATAATTGCTTAGTCAAACGTTGTGCGTTTAAATTTGAGACATTCCTGCTCTTCGGACTTTAGGTTACTCATAGGGTATAGAGATCAATCAGGTACTTACAAACATATCTTGGCTTTTGTTGTAGTTTAGCCTGTGTATTGTAGCAGTGCTTGATGATTGATTGTTGTTTAGATACTTTGGGTTTCTAGGCACAACTGCAGGTTTATTGAACTATTGTTGTTGATTGTGTAGTGGACAAGAGTAAGTGTAGGAGTGCACTACATTTAGTAAGATATTAGCGTGCGAAGGCATCAATATAACAGGTTACTCGAAAAGTTCTACATATGTATACCATCTGTTGCAGTCTTTAAAGAAATAGTCGTAATATGTAAATTATGTGTAGGGTATATATATGTTGCACAATGATATTAGATAAAAGTCGAAACAGTTAAAAACTCTCATACAGGTAGAAGTATTTGTAAAGCACCTTTCGTGTTTTTGTTTATTGTTCTACTTAAAAGTTAAAGCCTATATGACATCAAATACCTTATGTAGCCGCCCCGATTTATAGGATGCAGTTTCATGAACTTTTTTGTTTTTAAATGTAGCTTTTTATATTTTTGATGTAAGCAACTTCGATATAAAACTATATAAGACATATAACTTTGCATCTTTCAGTCTTATATGTGCTCAAAAGTTAAGTCCTTAGTCTTTCTGATACAACCAGAGTGGTACTTTGACCAATTAACATCATTGGCGACATCAGGATAGTAAAGAGTTACAAAGAGTTTGTAGACTGATTTGGTTATGTTAATTGTTGTTTGGCAGAGGTGACAGTAGTTTGACACGCAAAAGTACTGCTGTCGTTCCTGCTCACATGGGTTCTGGCTGCTTTAATCTGCAATCAAAATTAAGAATAGTCCCGACCACCTTCCACAATGTTAATCAGTACCATGTCAGTTTTGAATTTCCCACAGAACACACTTTGAAGTCGTCGTCGGCGAAAGACCAGAAGAAACTAATGAAAAAAGCAATTGAAGAAAAAGAGAAGTTGAATAAGTAAGCTGAGAAAATTGTTAAATTGGCTGAGCAATGATTAGGATTTAGTGATTTAAGAAGCTCCACTCATTTGTGTGATATGTTAGGCATTGTTCAGGTCGTTCGCTTTCGGTTGTTGCTGAAAGGGTTTCTGGCCCATTTATAATTACTTAGGAGCAGACATGATTGGAAGTAGTCTTAAATTTGTGTCAACTGAAACAAAAATGTAATGAGGGCCATAAAGAGAATTATTTGGTTAAAAAGTTTGTGATTTTACACCACTGTAATGCCTTGGTTCATTGTTTATAGTGTATATTGGTTTGGAAATGAACTGCTCCTGAAGCCCCCTAGACTTATAACCATGAATTGTGTAACGTTATACTTTCGTTTTACCCAGTTATGTTATAACCTGTGCGATTTTATTACAGTATGGTAGATGAAAACTTAACAATGTTGCTAAACAAAAAAAACGCGAATACACTTTTTCCATGGTCCTCTTTAAACAATTTTTTTACACGGCATTCCCGCAGCAACGCGCGGGTTACCATGCTCGTTTAGTACTAACAAGTTACCATCATGAGTAGCTTTCTAATTACAATATTTTCAGAAGTGGGGTTAAAAATATCATAATTATTGTACAAGTACAAACCAACAAATAATTACTCCCTCCGTCTCATAATTATTGTCCATATTTCCATTTTGGGACGTCTCAAAATAATTGTCCACTTTCCTTATTAAGTAAAAACTAAAGAATCTATTAAGAGAATATTCTATTTTAGTGGTTGTATATTAAAGTGGACCCACTTTTATTAAACATTGTGCATCTTGTCTCATGACAATAATTTTGAGATGGAGGGAGTACAATATTTTCAAAGGTGGGGTAATATATATCGTAATTATTGTAGAAACCAACAAATAACAAAAGATGATCATTAAAACAGGATAATATTAATAAAAACAGAATAGTACTCTTAACAAAAACTAATTAAACATGAACACTAGTAATCGCTATCGATCTAACAGCTGATTACCAATGTTTACACGATTACTTTTACATAGCTTATCAGATGATCGAGCTTACAACACCGATACTTAGTCACGCAAAAGGAGATAGAAAAACCATAGCTTATCAGATGATCGGCATACAACAACAACGATACTCAGTCTCACAAAAAGAGGTAGAAAAACCACTTTCACAAAACAAACAACGACGTGTGGCGTTCAAGTACTAGATATTTAGTATTTACATACATCAGTCTTCAGTAACTTGTTTAACGATGTTTGCTCCTTGTGTCCCCACTGTAGAGCCTATACGTGATACAAACAAAACACAAATAAACTAACCATTACGAGTACATTATATGATAGATATTTAAACATGACTTTCATAAAACAATATCTATTTTTTTTGTAAGATCACTTAAGCTTATACGTAGACTTATAAGCTTATTTGATTTCGGCTTATATTTTAAAGTTAATTGCATTTTTGGTCCATGTGGTATGGCCAAATTGCCTTAAAACTTTGAAAGTGCACTGAACGTCCTTATTTTAAAGTTTTCGTTGCATGTTTGGTCATCGGGGCCAGACAACATAAAAGTTTTAGGACCAAATATGAAATTTAGCCATACCACAGAGACCAAATCTGCAATTTGGCCATACCAAGAGGACCAAAACTGTAATAGAAACTTTAAAATAAGAACATTCAGTGCACTTTCAAAGTTTTAAAGACCAAATCTGCAATTTGACCATACCACAAGGACCAAATATGCAATTAACTATATTTTATAAGCCTCAATTTTGTAGCTTATTTTAAACTTGTGAGCTTATATAAGCATGTTATATCATAATAAGCTTATATAAGTCCATAAGTTTCAAAATAAGCCAGAGAGTCAGAAATCAAATAAGCTCATAAACCCATATATAAGCTTAAACAAACGCCCCCTTAATAAAAGGTTAAAAGTGAAGGAGTAAATAAAATATATACCAGTCGTAAACAGTGGGAGATCCAGCATGCTTAGGGCTATCAAAGTAGTTAGATCCAACACCTTTGGTAGCTAAGTTACTACCAGGATTAAAAACACTCCTCCACACGTTCTCAGCTTTACGTGCCGATGATGGTGATGGTGTTGTCGGAGTTCCTGGTGTCGTTGGACTTGCTGGCATCGTTAAAGACCTTTGGAACTTATTGCTTCCTTCACCTACATATATATATCACACACACACAAAAATTAACTTAAAAGTTGGTAGATCTAATACACTTTTCTTGAATATTTACTACAGTACGTACTAGGTAGTTTTGTCATGTCTATGTAACCTTTTTTTACTATGATAATTGATTATTACCACACAAAGTATAAAATTATGTGGATGGTCCATGACAAAAATCATTTTTACAACACAGGATCATCGTAACTATAATATCCAAAGTTGATTAATATATAAACTAGGAGATATATATAACGTATAGTATTACCTTCGGTCATGGTGGTGACTTTGCGTAGCTTGCCGAGACCACGTTGTGGCTGAGGTCCAGCAACAACTTCATCCCAAAACTCCATGATTATGATTGCTTAACTAATGTTTTTTTTAACTGATGATCGATATGTTTGTGCTTTGAGATGTATATATTTAGCTACTACTCAGAGTGACAATATATAGAACATTTGAGTGAGTGCTAAAATATCTTAAGACCTCTAGACTCATCTATGGTTATTTTTCTAACTGTGGTTAGTTTTAGATGTGTTGCTTTTTCCAGGCCAGAAATACCACCTTTGTGTCTTGACGTAAAACTTTTTGATATTTGATTAGTCGGTTTGAGTAGGACACCAGGTAAGACTAATGCTAGTTGCGACTATTTTCTTACTCAAGTAACCCTCAACGTCATTTTAGCTTTTTTTCTTCACGATTTTACACTAACTATAACTAGCTAGTGGTGATCACAAAAAGAATCACAACTTTTTTTTTTAATTAAAATTTAATTCAATAAGTAAAAAAACATTACAATAAATAATTTAGATAAATAGAAGAGTAAAGTCTAAAATACATCCCTGTGGTTTGCCTTTTGTCTCGCTTTACATCCCTAAACTTTTTTTTGACACAAAACCTTCCCTCCGTTAGTCAGTTGGCACAAATACATCCCTCTGTTAGTAAATTCAGTTAGGACTAACGGTGCAAATATTTCTCCTTTATCTCCTAACGGAAGAGGAAATATTTGCACCGTTAATCCTTAGGACTAACGATGCAATAAAATAAATTGCATCGTTAGTCCTAAGGACTAACGATCCATCAAAACCACATACAGAAAGTCCTATCCTTACCAAACAAATCTTCTCACAACTACAGTCAATCAAAACCAAAAAACCATATCTATCATCTTCACATATCATCAAAAATTCACCATCACTCTCACACAAAACAAATCGATCCATCTATCAAAATCACTGGAAAAAATCCACCACACACAAACAAAAAAACCGACACATAAAACACCACAGATTCATCACAACTTTCCACAACCAAATAAAAAAACCCACATCTCAATCTAATCTCATGTCAATCGGAAAAAAACTCGTCTAAAACAAAAAAATCCATATAACCTCTCGACACACGACTCAAAACCCTATAGAAAATCATGAGACAAGTACTATCCGGTCAGAATAAAATGGCGGCTGTGATAATAAATGGGTTGGTCTTATTTTTGTGTTTTGGATTATGGCTGTTAAGTGGACAACTTTAGGCGTGGGGTGGTTATTATTTTGTTCGTTGATTGAATGGTACAAATAGAAGCTGAGATGGAAAATAAATTGAATCGGTTTTGTGGTTAATGAGTATAGATGGAGATTAATTGGTGTTTAGGGTGAGCTTCTGAGCAAGGGGTGACTGTGATGGTAAATCAGTTTTGAATCAGGGAATGGGCTATGAACCTGAAAATGTAGGATTTGTATCAAAGACTGGGGAAGCTGTGATGAGGTATTAAAAGAGGTCCTGTGTGACAGATTGACTCAGTGAGCGTGTGACTCACAGAGTGATAAGGAGGGTTAGAATGTTTTTCAGGAAAGCCTGAATTGGTCAAAGTGGTATGGAAACCTGTTATCGTTAGGTCTTATCAGGGAGTGTTGAAAAGAATTGTTTGTGGTGCTGAAAACTGATACCAAAACCTGTGGAATCAATTAATGTGTATGGGTTATGTCATGGAGCAAATGTTTTAGGGAGTGATGAAGCTGGCAATAAGTCAGCTACACCAGCCACGACCTTACTGATTTGGTCATAGGATAGTAGGTTCAGCAAGGGGTGAGAATCAATGGTTGGGATTGGAGTTGTGAATTGAAATCACCAACTCTAAAGTTGTTCCCAAAATTGAGGATCGAAGTTTTCAGGGACTGAAATATTTCAGTGTGTTGTTCCTTGTATGGCTTGAGATATTGAAGAGTGATGGGGTTGATATCAGTATCTAAGAGTGGTGGGGGTGGTGGCGTTGGGTGATGGTGGGTGGAGGTGGTGGTGTAGTGGTGGCAGTGGTGGCGGCGGTGGAGGTGGGGGGTGGTGGCGTTGGGTGGTGGTGGGTAGAGGTGGCGGTGGAGGTGGTAGGTGGCGGTGGGTGGTAGCGTTGGGTGGTAGGTGGCGGTGGAGTGCATCGTTAGTCCTTAGGACTAACGATGCAATTTATTTTATTGCATCGCTAGTCCTAAGGACTAACGGTGCAAATATTTTCTCTTTCGTTAGGAGATAACGAAGAAATATTTGCATCGTTAGTCCTTATTAACTAAATTTACTAACAGAGGGATGTATTTGTGCCAACTTTACTAACGGATGGATGGTTTTGTGCCAAAAAATGTTTAGGGATGTTAAGCGAGACAAAGGGCAAACCACAGGGATGTATTTTGGACTTTACTCTAAATAGAAATACATTACTGTTGGAATCACTCCTAAACCTTAATTCAAGTGTTAGTTACTCATATGTAATAGGTAGTTAATTATGGCCTTTATGTTTGTTATTAGCCTTAAGCTTATGTAGAAGGCCCATGAGCTTAGGCCCAAGCCCATAGGAGAAAGGAAGGGAACTAGGAGTGTTGCCCTAGCTTCCCTCCTATAAATACTCTTGTAAACCTTCATTTGAAGGTTGGTTGTTCAAGTTTTCTCTTTCACTTCATACTCTACGCACAACTGTCTTAGTATAACGTGTGTGTGTGTGTTTGGTTTACTTGTTCAATCGCCTTTATCTCTTTCTTATAAGCTTGTGTTGTAAAACTAGTGACCTAACAGTGGTATCAATCGCCAAATAGTTGGGTGCACACTTTTGTTTTGAAGTTTTTGATTTTGGTCTTATGCGTAAAGATAACGTGTTCTTTGGTTCTCTTAAAAACTTGTTTTTTACACTTTTTAATCCAAGATTCTTGTACTTTCAACGTTTTAAGGTGTTAAAATACTTGTTTTTGGCAAAAAGTTTCAAACTTTACGCGTGGATCTAAGTTTTTGAGCTTGATTTTGTTCGTGGGTGAAGTTCTACGCGTAACCCGTTTAGCCGTTTTGGTTCATCAAGGTTCACACTTTTGTGTTATTTTGGTACTATTAACGCTATTCCATAACAAAAATCTGGTTTAGAAACAAATTTGGGCATAATCATTTTTACGAGTAAGATTACGCGTATCAAAACCCTAATCTTACGCGTAACTTTATCCGTGGCTTGATCTTCGTTTTCGTGGTTTACTCCGTGTTTTCTTGCTTGGATAAGCCTGAAAATACGTCGACTTTGGATATCTTTTGCACTGTGAATTGTAAAAGATCACTTGGGATAAAACCCTAATCTTACGCATAAGCATAAGCTTACGCGTAGAAATCCTACGCATAAGATTCATCTTACACATAAGAAAATCCTACGCCTAACTTTCTACGCCTAACTTTTGTCTACGCATAACTTTAGAGTCTTTTCCATACTTACGCGTAAGTTAAATCTACGCGTAACTCCTTACTGTTACGCGTAACTTTGGTGTTTTTACGCATAAGTGATACTTGGTTAGTGTGATTTCTACGCCTAAGGATACTTCTTCAACAAAGGTTCATTCGACTACAAAGATCCATTTTTATAACACAAGTTAATCAACATGTCTCAACCACCATACTCTAACTATTTCCCTTACACTTATCCTCAACGACAACAACAACTAAGTCCACAACATCAACAATGGAATCAACAACAATTTAATAAACAACATACTCCACAACTTGGAGCAATTCCTCCACCACAAATGGTTCAAACACCGCCAAGTCTTCAAGTTCAACCCTACACAAATGACTTCAATCAACATCCATCAAGGAACACTATGAAGGAACCCACTTGGTTTGCAAAGATGTGTGAAGCTTTAAGCAGCCAACAATCAATTCATGAGGCTGGATCACTTGATAGACCTCCAATGCTCACTCCAGGAAACTACAATCAATGGGTGATAAGGTTCTTTAGGTTTTGTGATCTGAAGAAGCCACATGAAAAGTTCTTAAAGTAGGTTATCTTGGAAGGTCCATTTGAGATGCCTACTGTCATTGTACCCGGAGATCCTAATGCTATTCCACCAAGAGATGAACAAACAAACATTGCTACTGTTGCAGAATTAAATCCAACAGAACTTCTACACTATGAAGCTGATGAGCTTGCAATGCAATATATCCTTTTAGGATTACCTAACCCAATTCTTCGAAGTGTTGATGCTCAAAAGACTGCAAAGGAAATGTGGGACCATATTCATCTTCTCATGGAAGGATCTGTACTCAATCAGGAGGATTTGGAATCCAAAATTTACTTGGCTTATGAACACTTCATGATTGAACCTGGAGAGACACTAGAGTCTTATCATCATCGATTTTCAGACATCATCAATGATTTGGATAAACACAACATCATCATGCCAAGAATTGCAGTGAATACTAAGTTCCTGAGTAGTCTTGGTCCTGAATGGGAGAAGTATGTCATTTTTCTCCGTCAAGCGAAGAATATGCATCATTCTACATATGGATTGTTGTACGATTACTTGAAGCCTCATGAAAAGGAAGTTGATCGGGAAAGGAATCTCCGTGCTCAAATTGCTTCACCTACACATCCGGAAAATCAACAACTTGCATTATATGCTCAACAAAGTTATCCTCCTCAACAAGCAACTCAACCAACTGCCTCAGTCACACCAAACGATCAATCACAGCAACCTCAACAAAATCAATTGGTTCCTTACAACAACAAAAATGATCAAGCATTTCATAGTCAAACTAATGAGGAATCCGAACCGTTCGAAGCATTGCAACAGGGATTTGTTATGATTGCTAATGCTTTTAGCCGTTATACCAACAAATCCAACAATCGTATTCGTTCCTCATCCAATACACGAAATCAGGCTGTTGTGAACAATGGACGAGTTGAAGTTCAGAATCGTGATTATGGTCGTCAAATGGGAGGTGGTCAAGGGTTTAATGCTATGGGTAGGAATAACAACAGAGCTCAAGTGGTGGAACAGGGAAATGCTCAGAATGGGTTGAATGGTCTTCGATGCTACAACTGCAATGAGAAGGGACACCTGGCTAATGCATGCCCAAAGCCAAGGACTAGGGGCAGTGCTTATTTCAAATAGGCTCTTCTTTTGGCTCTTAAGGATGAAGCTGGTGGATCTCTCACAAACAAAGAACAGAGCTTTATGGCAGATGCAGACTCATATGATGATATGGAGGACTTGCAGGCCAATGCAGCTGTTATGTTGATGGCTAATATGCATGAGTTACACATGAGTGAAACAGGCCCAGTGTATGACACTGATGGCTTGTCTCAGGTACCCGAACAAACCATCATCATATCTGAACTAATATATCCGCCAATATCTGAATCCGGCACGGCTCAGACTGTTCAAAATGAGTCATCTACATCTCATTCTGACGATTTTCAAATAAACCCTGTAGTTACATTTGACGATCAAGATGACCTTATGGTTTCCTTTGATAATCAAATTGACTCCGTGGTTGTACTTGAGGATCTAAATAATGATCATGTTGTGACTCACGTTGAACAAGCCGAACTGTTGCCTCATCCAGACTTTGCTCGTTTAATTAAAGACCATCAAATCAAAATGGAGGAATGTTATGCATTAAATAAGGAATTAAAAAGCAAAAATGCACTGTTAACCAAGGATTTTGAATGCTTACAAATGCAACTCAACTTTTTCAAAACTCAAGAAAACCGTGAAAAAGGTTTTGAAGCCGCTTTTGCTAAATCTCATCAAAACGAAAAATATTTAGAGAGACAGATGCGTGATCTAGCCGCTTCGAAGAATGATTTGTTGTCTGAAATAGAACAACTGAAACATGAACATAAAAAGCAAATTAACGCTCTCACCTTGGACAATCAAAAAGCTAAGGCTGAGTTGTTAACTTGTCAAAAACAGTTCTCCGCATACAAAAAGCATTCAATGAATCGGGTAGATGACCTTCTTGAAGAAATTATCGGCTTGCAAAACAAAATTAAAGAGTTTAAAACTGTTGTTTACAAACATGGTGAATCAGTAACAGCTATTGAAAAGTTTACTTTAAAACCCAATCCAAAAGGATATGGACCAAATCTAGCTGATTACAAACCAAAGCTTTCACTAAAAACATTCAAACCAAATCCTGAAGTTTCCAGTGCAGAATATAAAATTAATGATACTGTTATGAGTGTTGTTGAATATCATCGTCAAGAGGAATTAGATGCAGAATACGAGAGTCGATCAAAATTAAAAACGGTTGTTTACAACAAACCTTTTAATTATTCAAAACCGGTCACTTTCGTCACACCAACGGATTCTTCTAACACACCAAGGGTTATCATCAAAACACCTGAGTCTTCTAATGTTAATCCCCAACCAGATTATGTACAAACTTATGGTCCTTTACCTTCCATCAGTGAAGTAAACTCAAAACCTGAAAATCGCAAAATTCTTAGATATTTTGATATTTTCATGGCTGACCTCAAAACTTTAGAACATGAGATAGAATATCATTCTGAAATCAAAGTTCAACACTTTCAATCACCTCTGGCGCGAGAACAAAGAGACATTTTTCAGAAAAATCTTTTACCAAATGTTAAAAATCTGAAAAGGTGTGCATTGTCTTGGGAACGGGACTTTCATAAGGAACTTGGAGTCATGAAGGTCATTTTCGAGAAAACTGAAACATCTATTTCTAATACTAAACGTAAAAAGAAAATGTTGAGAAAAGATGTTGATCGACTCTTGGATGATGTCATCTGTGCTGATATCCATAATGTTGTGTTATTCTATTCTTTGCCACATGCATCTGATTATATCTCTGCTGATAATGTTGACTCTGTGATAACTGTTGAGAATACTGATAATGTGCTTCAGATCGAGTCTTTAAAAGCTGAAAATAAACGATTACTTAACGAACTTTACAATGCAAAACGTCGTCTTAATTGGTGTGAAAAAGATATTCACAATCATCAACTTAGTTTTCAAAAGAAAATCGCTCAGTTGAGTGCAAAATCTTCTGATCCTAAAATTGAGCAACTGGATGATCAAAACGTGTCTTTGAAAAGTCAAATCTCAAAATATGAACAAGAACTTGTAACAGTTAAACAGGAATATGGTGTCATATTTGATTTACTCAATAAGACTCGTCATGAAGCATCAAACGAACTTGATCACTATCTTGCTCACACTAGAGAAGTCATGAATTTTCCTGGTAATATTCGTTCTGAAAATCAAGATTTGATTCACACTATCTCTAAGTTAAGAGAAATGTTAGGAAAGTATGAACAACTTCCACCAACCATCATTAAAAGATTAGCACCAGTAACACTTAGTAATCGTGAACCTAGAATCTCTACTGCCAAATCACAAGTTGCTAACGTGCTTCATTCTACTGAAACAGGAATAGTTGCGTCTTTTTCAAACGTCCGCACTTCACAGCCTAGGAGCACTCAATCGAAGAATAGGAAGTTGCGACCTAAGAAAAGATCAATAAGGAATGCTAAAGTAGAAGAACACCCTAGGACTATGAATAAGACTCACGTTGCTTCCACTATAGATATTGCGTCTGGCAAATGTAATAGAAATAGTGATGTAACGAATGCTAAACCGTTAAGTACTTTTGATATTCAGTCTGATGCACCTTGTGTTATTTGTCGTAAAAGTATGAATTCTGATTGTCATGACAAATGTGTTGCTAAAGCTATAATCTCTCGTTTACGGAATCCTAAGAATCGGAATACCTCTAGGCCCACTAATTATTCTAAGTCTGTGCTTGGTAGACCGCCTTCTTTAGATTCTACGTCATGCGTGGTTGTCCCTGTAGCTCCAGTTTCACCTCCTAAGAATGTAGTACCACCTAGTGCATTTACAAAGACTAAAGCAAACAGTAGTTATAGATGGCAGAAATGGATATATAACACATTAGGATTTAAATGGATGCCTAAAGTTATTAATGTGTGTATGTCTACTATCACTGCTTCGGAACCCTCTAACATTTCGGGTTCCACATCTACTTCTATTCCATCTGTGTCGTCTGTGTGTAATGCAGGTGATACAGATCATTCTCTGGATTGTTGATAGCGGATGTTCCCGACACATGACAGGCAACCTTAAACTGTTATCAAACTTTATTGCAAAGTTCATTGGCACTGTCAGGTTCGGGAATGATCACTTCGCGGCTATCATGGGCTACGGAGATTATGTCAATGGGAACATCGAAATCAGCAGGGTTTACTATGTGGAAGGCCTCGGTCATAATCTGTTTTCAGTAGGTCAGTTTTGTGATGGAGATTTGGAGGTTGCTTTCCGGGAAAAAACTTGTTTCATTCGTGATCTACAAGGAAATGACCTTATGTCTGGCTCGCATAATTCTAGTCTCTACACTATCTCTATGCAAGACATGGTTGCTTCATCTCCCATCTGCTTACTTTCAAAGGCAACATCAACAAAATCCTGGCTATGGCACCGTCGTCTCTCACATCTAAACTTTCAAACCATCACCAACCTTGCTCGACACAAACTAGTTGAAGGTCTCCCACGATTCCGGTATTCAAAAGATCACCTTTGCTCAGCCTGTGAACAAGGTAAAAGCACTCGTGCTCATTTTCCTTCAAAGGTGGAACACAGCTCTCAGCATGTGCTTCATCTTCTTCACTGATAACGCTACACGCGTCGTTCGGGGTCAAGGAAACTTCCTTTTCTTCGAGCAAGTTTTATAACACCCTAGGCAGTGAACCTAATCGTTGTAGTGTAGTAATTAGGGTAAGCCACGGGTATTGATATCGTTCTCTAGGGGAATAGGAATGCTAGTAGGGAGTTACTACGCTAAGGTTAAGGTTGAGGAAAATTATTTTTTATCTTTTTATATTTTATGAAAATGGAAAGGTACGAATCTCGGGTATTGGATTTGGGGGGTTGGTATTTCTACCGATTACTCTACTATTATCTAATTATCTAAACTAAGGTTGTGGGAGTCTATGCCTAATTAATGTGTGCTCGTATGATAGTTTAAAGATGTGTTTACTTAGTTTGTATTACTCCTTAATTATCTCCTATTGATGGTTGAGTGTCACGTCTTATTCCTAGTTGCGTTGTGTTTCTAAAGTTGTAGGGTATGCGTTTCTCCCTAACTCTTTGAACTTACCAAAGGGTCTTGTCTACAAATCCACTTAGAGATTATAGACTCCTACTCTAAGGCGCTCTTCGGATGGTTTAGACTACAATCACTCAGGTAATCATACTCTAGGGTTCACAAAGATGAATCAAGCATTAAGTACACAACGAATGACCTATCGCATTACTAGATCATTAATCAACTAAGATAAGAAACAACCAATCAATATTTAATAATTAAGTTTCATACTTCCTAAGCAAACACACAAATAAATTAGCCGGACATGGAGAACATGCAAGCATACACACAAATAATCAAAGACATAATTAAATTAATGAAGCAAAGACTTATCTTGGTGTAAGATAGGGTTAAAAACCCTAAAATACTGTACAAGACACCTTAGGTTCGGTTTTAGGTTTTTACTCCAAAGACTCTCCACACAAAGACTGAAAAATTCGGATTCTATATATAAGATTACAATTGCGACGGCGTCACCTTATGTTTAGTGACGCCGTCGTGTCGCCGCCATTAGGGTTTCGTCTTGGCCACGTTAACCTTGCGACGGCGTCACCTTATGTCCGTGACGTCGTCCTCTTCAGCTTCTGACGTCGTCTGGATCGCATCTAGGCCGTCTGAGTAGCGACGGCCTACTCTTTCACAACTAGACGCCGTCTCTTGAAAACACGAGTTTTGAGTTCTGACCCGTCACAATAATTCTCCGACGGCGTCGCAAATAGCTCCTGGCCATTTTCTTCATATATTCGCGCCTTTTCGTCCAAATAAGTGCCATTCCAGCATTTTGCCTTCACGAGACCTAAAAAGTGAAAAGGAACGATATTAAGCAATAACGGATACAAAAGTGATCAAATAAGGACTTAAATGACCCCTCAAAATGGTACCTTTTAAAACCTTATCATTCACATGGATTTGTGTGGCCCGATGCGCGTGCAAACGATCAATGGCAAACGCTACATCTTAATTATTGTTGATGACTACTCACGATGGACTTGGGTCTACTTTCTTCGAAGCAAAGACCAAGCTCCACAAATGATCATCACCTTTCTCACGAAAATACAGGTTCAGCTCCGCAACACCGTCAGGCTAATCAGAACAGACAAAGGAACTGAATTTGTTAACCAAACCCTTCGTGAATTCTATGAGAAAGTGGGAATTCAACATCAAACATCTATTGCATGTACACCAGAACAAAACGGAGTTGTTGAAAGACGAAACCGAACGTTAGTGGAAGCTGCAAGAACAATGCTAATCAATGCTAAACTTCCAGATTACTTATGGGCAGAAGCTGTATCTACTGCATGCTATACTCAAAACCGTTCTATGATCATAAAACGCCACAACAAAACACCTTTCGAGCTTGTCCACAACCA
This sequence comes from Chrysanthemum seticuspe, assembly GCA_019973895.1. Lineage (NCBI taxonomy): Eukaryota > Viridiplantae > Streptophyta > Magnoliopsida > Asterales > Asteraceae > Chrysanthemum > Chrysanthemum seticuspe. Next base: position 13,976,093 of record BPTQ01000007.1, read on the forward strand.
TAAACCGAATCTCAAACACTTTCATGTATTTGGATCCCTTTGCTATCCGAACAATGATCGTGATGATTTTGGAAAGCTCAAAGCCAAAGCTGACATTGGAGTCTTTATTGGATATTGTGAGAATTCTAAAGGTTACCGGATCTGGAATCGTCGTACAAAACAGGTGATGGAAACGATTCATGATCATTTTGATGAACTTACAGAGATGGCTTCTGAGTATAACAGCTTAGAACCCGGTCACAACCGTTTAAACTTCCCTCAACCTCCATCATCAGTTGAACAAAGCCCCCAGCTCACTCGTCAACAAATGGAAAGGTTATTTGCTCCGCTGTTCAGTGACGATATTGATGAACGTGCTCCAGGTGTATCCGCTGTTTCCGCTGCACAACCTGATAATATTCATATACCTGATACACCCGCTACAACAACTACTGTTGAAGAAGCACCACCAGTTGACTCCACCACAACAGTTGAACACACCGCTTCCAACAATGATGAACCAGCTGATGATATTCTGAATGAAGTACCCCCACCTGCAGATTTTGATCCAAATGCGTTCTTTAACCCGTTTGCTAATGACACTGCCGCACCTGATGTCGCGGAATCATCAACAAACCATTTGAATCCTCAGAATCTGCACAATGTATACCAACATCAACCCTCTACACATCGATGGACAAAAGACCATCCTCTGGCTAATATTATTGGCAACCCGAATCAACCAGTCGTTACGAGACAACGTCTTCACACAGATGGTGAACATTGCATTTATGCACTCACTGTCTGCCAATCTGAGCCTAAAAACATTAAAGACGCAATGACAAAAGACAACTGGATTGAATCCATGCAAGAAGAACTCAACCAATTCAAACGTCTTGAAGTATGGGAACTGGTTGAAAGACCAACAGGGTCTACGTCATTTGTCTCAAATGGATTTGGAAAAACAAATTGGATGCTGAAGGGAACGTAATCCGAAACAAGTCACGTCTAGTTGCTAAGGGTTATCGTCAGGAAGAGGGAATAGACTTTGAAGAATCTTTTGCTCCGGTTGCTCGTCTTGAGGCTGTTCGGATATTTCTCGCGTTCGCGGCTCGTATGAATATGACGGTCTTTCAGATGGATGTCAAAACTGCGTTTCTCAACGGACAACTGAAAGAAACGGTTTATGTCAGCCAACCCGAAGGATTCGTTGATCCTGAGTTCCCGAACCACGTCTACAAACTGAACAAAGCTCTTTATGGTCTCAAACAAGCCCCTCGGGCATGGTACGATAAGCTATCATCTTTCCTCATTGCTAATAATTTCACCAAAGGTTCGGTTGACCCAACTCTTTTTATACAATATCACGGGGCACATATCTTAATTGTTCAAATTTACGTGGATGACATCATTTTGGGTCGACACATAAAAAGTTTTCAATCGCTTTTGCAAAACTAATGAAGAAAATTTTTGAAATGTCCATGATGGGTGAACTCACGTTTTTTCTAGGACTGCAAGTCCATCAATCACCCCGTGGTATTTTCTTGAGTCAGTCCAAATATGCCCTTGAATTGTTAAACAAATTTGGAATGAAAACCTGTGATACTTATGCCACACCAATGACTCTTACCAAGAAGCTAGACGCTGATTTACATGGGAAATTAGTTGACCCTACCAAATACCGAAGTATTATTGGGTCTCTCATGTATCTAACAGCTAGCAGACCTGATATTGTATTTGCCGTTTATCTATGCTCCCGTTATCAGTCGCGACCAACTGAAGCCCACCTCTCCGAGGCTAAAAGAATCCTCCGATACATCAAGGGAACCATTAACTTGGGGATCTGGTATCCGAAGGATTCTGGTTTTGAACTAATCGCTTTTTCAGACGCTGACCACGCGGGATGCTTAGACTCAAGGAAAAGTACTTCAGGAGCACTACAATTTCTTGGTGATAAACTGGTGTCTTGGCAATCAAAGAAGCAGGATTGTACATCGCTGTCATCAACCGAAGCAGAATATGTAGCCATGTCCGCGTGTTGTGCTCAAGTCATCTGGATGAGAACGCAACTCAAAGACTATGGTTACGTATTTGACAGAATCCCGATGTACTGCGACAATCGGAGTGCCATTGCGATCTCGTGCAACTCAGTTCAGCACTCGAAATCAAAGCACATCGATCTTCGTTATCATTTCATCAAGGACCACGTGGAACAGGGTACTGTTGAATTATACTTCGTGGGTACTGAATACCAATTGGCATATCTACTCACCAAAGCCTTGCCTCCCGCTAGGTTTAATGAGTTGGTCCACCGGATTGGTATGAAGTGTTTGACTCAAGAGGAATTGGATGACCTCCTAAAACAATCTTAAAAACCTGTCAAACACCAAAATATCTTTTGTAAATATTTTTTCAAAAACAAAAAACAAAAATATAAAATCTGATAAAACAACAAAAATATTCTTCTAATCTAATTTTCTTTCAACATGGCAAGTACATTTCTTCCATCAACACTATAATCTTTCAAAATTCAGTATTTTTCCGATCAAGTGTTGAGGGGGAGAAAATAAATCACTTAACTGTTTCATAACATCTGTGTACTTGCATGTTATCATATCCCGGCTGTTTCTTTTATCAAATGGTGGTAAATCTTTTCTGGTTCAATGTCACTCCTCCGACTAAAATTAATAACCTTTCATCATTTATTAAGTCGAGGGGGAGTGTCGTCAAGTTTCGTTCTTAAAATCTTTGTTTGGTAACCAAAATGGAAGTTAAATGGCTTTGTATGTAAAAGGAAAAGGTGGAGGGACCAAAACTGTCAAAATGTTAAAGTTATTTTAATAAAACACCTCCCACCTAACTTTTTCACTTCACATTTAATACTCTCAATCAAAAAAGGTCCTAAGCCTAAGAATCAATTGACAAATCCGTGCTTTTGATCATCATTTTGTAAGTGATTTCGTGTTTACAACATGTTTTTAAGCAATGGTTTTGAATTTTTCAAAAATCCAACGGTTAAAACGTTGTATAATCTTGTTTTTGTGGTCTACGCGTATGTGTATGATCACATGATCAAGATTGTGTGTTTATGGTTAAAAGGATAGTGTCAAAACGTTTCTAATACTTCAATGATATCGTTTTAATCATCAAAACTCGCCCAGAATCACGAATTGAATGATTTATGAAATTAGGGTTTATGCGTGGTTTTGGGTATTTTCAAATGTGAAGGTTCTTGGTCAAAAAGATTGTTGTGTGATGCTCATATCATGTTGAATTAAAGATTTCCAGGCTCTATAACCACCCAGAAACACTGATTAATTCAGAATTAGGAATTAGGGTTTAAAGTTCTAAAGTTTGGGTATTTTTTTATTCATCACGAAATGGATGTTAAAACTTGGTTTATAGACTCTCACAACACCTAAGACCTACCAGAAAAAGTTTGGTGCAAATTCCATGGTTAGAATTGTTATGCGTAATTCTTGAACTATTAGGGTTTTTGACTTACGCGTATGTGTTTCTACGCATAAACTGTGTAATATGTTTCATGCCATAATCTGTTTTAATATGACTATACATGTTAAGATTGATGATATGATGATTTTGTTTCAGGCTTGCTACTCGTAAAATTCAGAATCAAGGTCGATTGTTACTCTACGCATAAGGATCACCTTACGCGTAGGCAGTTATGCTTAAGAGAAATCCTACGCGTAACTACTACGCATAAGGTTCTACAATGGGACTACGCGTATCCTGTGAAGGATATGCGTATACAGTGACCTCTACGCATAAGGTATACTCTTACGAGTAAGCCTTACGCGTAAGGTCTTTATACGCCTACGCGTAAGCCCTACGCATAAGGTCCCCTTTTCCTACGCATAACATTTCTTACGCGTAAGTTAGGATCCTACGCATAAGCTTTCGTCTACGCGTATATCACTTCTGTTTACGCGTAACTTTGCCAAATCTACGCCTAAGCCTTGATAGACCTTCATTATGAATTGTTACGTGCACAAACTTGTTAATAAACAAATCATATCATCACGAAACCAATAATGTCACTAATAAACCTAATCGTTTAATATGTTGTGTTAAATAAGTGATAACATAAACTTTAAAACTTAAAGTTAACTAACTCACGAAACTTATCACGACGACATTGGACTATTAAACAAACAAGTGACTTTGGGACTCGTAATAATCTTTGACACTGTATATTCAATAATTAGACAATAAAACTTTCTGTTGACTAACATTATGTCTTTCGATATGTTGGTTCTTTTGGCTAATGTTATTTCAGATCACGACATGGCTGCTCAAATGAATGTGGATGCACCAGAAGTTCTCACAATTGCTGACATCTTCCCCAATGGCTATCCTAGAAAGATTGGAAAGAACAACCTTAGGGTTGACTTTGAAACCCTCACCTGCTCTGAATCTTCTTGTCTCATTGCTGTGGATATTCTAAGGAATCATCCCTACCAGAACATGCTCTCACACTCTGCTACTGTACCGGAAATCTACATTCAGCAATTCTGGAATTCTATGCAGAGGATCACAGGTCAAAGTGCAGTGACAGTGACACTTAATCACAAACAAGTCACCATCACTCATGCAGACTTACAGGCTGTTCTTCTCATTCCTGAAATCGAGCCAACTGACTTCTTTGCCACACCTACTGAGGAGACAGTTCTACAATTCTTGCTTGATATTGGCTATGATGAAGCTTCAGGAGTTATCTCTAAGCATTCTCATGTGGAGCTTAAGAACATTCCTCAACCGTGGAGAACCCTCTACATCATCATCACCAAATCAGTCTCTGGTCGTGATAGTGGCTATGAGCATCCCAAGCTAATGGAACTACAAATCTTCTGGTCATTAATCAACAAAAAGGACATCGAAATCGAAGCACTATTATGGGAAGACATGATGTCACACAAGAAACTTGGCTCAAAGATTCCCTATGTCAGATACACTAAATTGTTGATCCAGAGAGCACTTGGACTTCATCCCGATATTCCACAAAGGCTCAATGACCCAGACAATCACGATATGTTGACTGAGCCTACCCTATCAGTTAGAATCAAGGAATCGTCTACAAAGAAACAGGGTGCTGTATTACCTAATCACCTTCTGTCTAAAGAAATCAAAAAGCTCGAGACATACAAAAGGTATCTGATTGCTGTAAAAGAAGGCAAAGTTGGTCATCTCGATGACAAGTATTCTGGAACACCTATAAGGAGAACCAGAAGAGGCAGTGCAGGAAGTGCTGCAAGTACTGAAAGTCATAGGAAGTTTCCCAAGAGGAATCCTCCTCGTAAAAGAATTGTTCCTTCTAAGGAAGCTGTTCCCATTCCCTTACCTAAACCTGAACCGCAGAGAAAGCTAATTGACGGGGACTCAGAAGGTACTGAATCAGAAAAAGAGATTACGTACTCTGAAACTGCTAAAGATGAAACCACAACGGTATCTAAACCTCCTAGTCCTCCAGTTGAACATGGAAAAGGGAAGACTCCTGTACTTGTACCTTATGAAGAAAGCTCAGATGAAGATGAAGAGCAACTGGATACTTCATATAGGAAGAAGTTTAAATTTGTTAGACACATTCAAAAAGCTGAAGAATTTGCAAAAGACCAAATGGGTGGCCCCGGAGGATCAAGTGGTGCTGCCCACTCTTCACCAGATCCTGATGCGGTTAATCAATCCGATAAGGGATCTGGTGCCACCACTCTTGTGCAACAACAAACGCTTGTGGAAGTGTCTACTGAACATAACATTGAGGAACCAGAAAAGGATAAGACTAAGAAAGAAAAGACTGATGAAGAAGCTAAGGCTCAGACGGAAGAAAAGGCTAAATCTGGACAAGATGACGAATAGAATTATGATGATTATCTTCTCAACAGTCCAACTCGTTCCAAAGAGGATACTTCTGCACCTCCTAAGGACCCCGAGCCTCCTCATGTCTCCTCCTCATCAGATTCATCATCTCATTCCTCACCACCACCATCTAAAAGATCAACCAAATCATCATCCAAATCAGTGAAGAAACCTACTCGATCTTGGATATCTCATGCTCATAAACGAATTGGGAATGCTGTCAAACAAATCAGAAAGAAAGACATCCTCCAAAGGAAGATGAATTTCTATGCTGATCAGATACAGTATATTCATGATGATCTCGACAAGATGCAAGAGGAAAGGGAGTATGTCCAGAAGCTCATGAAAGATGATCTTCAAGGAAAAATGGATGAAATGATCAAAGGATACACTCAACAGTTCCTTATGGAGGTCGTTCCGAATCTGACAAAGAAGATGTATACCAGACAACTGTATCCAAATCTGTTGCATCTAGCCAAACAAGCCATGAAATCAACTCCGATGAATTTAAGCATCAATCCAGTTGAATCTACAATCTTCTCAGATGATGAATTGGTGAACCGGCTAGTAGCGCAAATGTCGACACGCTCTGCAACGTTTGCCTCACACGAAGCTAAACTGTTTGAAGCTCTACTGGAATACCAACTCAGGTCCTCATTCCGAGAAGAAGCTGTTAGGCCCAAACGTTCAAGAGATGATGAAGACAAAGATCAGGATAAGGATAAAGAGTCCAAACGCTCAAAGAAGTCTGATGTATCATCTTCTATTCAGTACTCGATGCAACCTCCACCACAACGGACTCCTACTCAACAAAGATCTTCTCCTCCATCTTCTACTGATAAACCTCAGGATTCATCTGAGTTACCGCCCGAGACTCAAAAAACCGGTGATCACTTTGAGTATACGGGTGGTGACGATGAGGACGTCCGTGAGCCCCTACAACAACCCACCTCTCCCAAACAAGTTAAGAAACCAGAATCCTCATCTAGGTCAAAACAAAAGAAGAAGAAGGCGCCAATGACTGACGTCGTATCATGGCTAGATGAAGATACAACACAGGAGTTTGAATGGTTTTCTACACTTGTCAATTCCACTCCCTACCCTGAAGAAGGTCAACATCTGGTAGACGGTAATACTTTGGAGCATGCTAAGATTATGCAAGAAAAGTTCCATGTGAAGAAGATGACGAAATCCGAGTTGAGGCGAATCAAGAATGAAGCTTTTCAACTGTGGAAAGATAGCTCAGAAAGTGCCATCGAGGTCGAATATCACCTTGAAAACATTGCTCGAGCTATGTCTAACAACATGGATTGGCTCAACCCAGAAGCAAACATCGACTTCACCAAACGGGACAACCCTCCATATTACACCGAATGGTCTAAACCTCTACCAACAATCGGCCAACCAGATGAACCTAGGATCCCATTCAGATATTTATTCAACAAAGACTTGGAATTTCTTCTACACGGTGGCGATGGATCAAGGAAATACGCTACATCTTTGACACTTCCATTCCCAGCAGCCATATACTCAAACTGCATAGCTATCGAGGAAAGAGCTAATCACTTGTTCTCCAACAACGTGGAAGCATACGACCGAGATGCAATGTACGGGATTCATCATTGGCCGGAACGCCGAAGAATCTACTACCGAAGCTGCCAGGTTCAGAAGTCTCAACATGCAGTGTTCAGTACTAAGGATATCGTTGCCATCAAACACGTTGATCTGTCGACCAAATGGGACTACACTTTTCTCAAGAAGATTGTGGTCAAAAGGCAAGATGAACGGGATTATGCATTCTATGAAGCTGACTTTGAAAATTTGTCTCTCAACGACATTGAAGACATGTACCTTGCCAAAGTACAGGGTCGCATGAGGCAATTTTCAACTGAAGTACAACGTGAATTCATCAAGTCACTGCTCATCTTCATCAGAAGCATAGTCATCAAGGAACGTGTAGAAGATCTCCAGCTGGCTGTTGAATCATATCAAACCCGTGTTAACTTCACCCCACCTCAGCTTGATCTTCCCGACATCAACCAGCTCTCACAATATACACTCATCAGCAAACCATTCGGCGTTGTTTACCGCAGTGAACTTCAACGAAATTGCTTAATGGCGTGTAGTGATCTTCACAAGTTTGGGGATCACACTTTGAAGATGGTTAGGGATGGATTGGCTTATAGGTTGAAGGATATACGTCAAAAGATTGGGTCTCCTAAGCGATGGAATTCTCAGGATCGAAGGGATGTGCGGAGGATCATCAGAATGATTGATGAAAGGTTGTTTCGAAGGGATCAGTTCAGAACGTTGGAAAGCTTTGTTGGTGGTCGACCCAGGATTAACATCACCGGCTATCAACGCCCTGTTCGTACTCCTGGCGACATCACTGCACTTCCTGGTACCCCTTGAATTGTATCTTTCATTATAAATTTGGATGTGTGATTATATATGTCTATGGCTTGTGCACACATAACAGTGTACAACCCGTAATTGTCAAGAAAGGACCCTGTGGTACGCTTCAGTGCCACAATCCTTATAAAAGGAGCGAAAGCTTCTTACTTTTGAGTAAAACCTATCAAACCTTTCATTTTTCAAGGTTTTGCTCAAAAGAACAAGTACTTCCCCGTATGTTTTTCAAAACCTCAACCGTTTATATCAATTGTTGAGGGGGAGTATTTGAATTAAAAATTTGTTCACAAATTGTTCACAGTGGTCACTCTTCCCGCAACACTCGAAATGGTCATATTTATTCTCAACTTTTCAAAAATAACATTTTATATGCCATTTTTTAGGGGGAGAAAATTATGTGATAAGAAATATGTTGTGTAAATGCAAATGAATTTTTGTGTAATAGACTTAACCAACGAATTGACGGTACTAAACTGTTAGTAACTCGAAAAGACTTGTCCGGGACGGGTAATAATTTCAAGCTAGTTCGCTAGTAATGTAAACGTGTCTCGCAAAGGACTTGTCCGAGTAGAAAGTACCATTCGAGAAACTCTTGGTAGACATGAACTCTGACGGGTATGACAACCTTTCGAGGTTTGTCTACACCTTCAAGGTAGTTATTAGAGCTAGTTGTCACCTAAAAGCTGACAATGTAACTCTTTAACTATGCAACGTAACCGTGTCTCGCGGGGGATTGTCTATCTTGAGTGGATCAATTCAAAAAGTGCGCGCTCTTTCCTCACTGTGCAAATAACCGTTAAAACTCTTAAGCACATGTGGAGGGGGAGTATTTATGCAAAATCCTATCTCAACAGTGGTTCAAAATGTTTTTCATTCACAAACACTGTGAGAGATTTTTCAAGTAAATGGTTTTATGGCAACATAGGTTAATCATGGAGTGATAAGGTGACTACGGTTAGGAATAATCGTCCTATGATCCGCCAGAGCCGGAGGGATCTACCCAAGGACATCACAAATAGTTAGTACTTAGAAGTCCTTAGGTATGATTATAAAAAGGAGAAAATGAGAATCGGAGAAAGAAGGAGTTGAAGAATTAAAAAGAAATGCAAAGAAAATGGTGAAATGAAATAGCCCTCCAAATTATTCAACTTAGGGCAGACACCGGGTTCAATTCATATGCTACTGGTTGTCACTTAGTGACACCGGTATTGAAGATTAAAAGTCGTCATGGACCCAGTGACGCATGCACTAAACCTTCTTAGCCACTCAAGTTTCTCTCATCAGAAGCTTGTTTCATTCTCACAGGGAACCCTACGTAAACTATTGGCTTTCTCTTAGAGATCGCTGGTATTGAAGAAGGAGACCCTCTCCCTAGTCTCCGCTCAGGAAAACCAAAACGCACTATTGAGTCTAGAGCCACGAGATTCATCAAAAGATCTCTTAGGAACACTTGACATTTCATCACTTGTTGATCACCAAATAAGATCATCAGTGGTTCATATCGAGTCCTTCACAGATCTTAGCAATCTGTCGAGAACATTTATGAGAGGTTCACAACTGTGATCCTCAGTGATTGAATGGAAACTCCTGCCAGGGTCAACATCAAACAGCCCTGACAACATGTCACTTCGGTAACTCCCCGTGGATTACGCTTAGTGTGTCTCAAACGGTCTACAGTCGTGAGGTGATGCTTCGGTGTACCTCAACGACTCATCTGAACTGTAGATGTACTTCGGTACATCGCGTTATCTCACTTGTGGGACTCCAGTTCAGGAACGGCCTTTGTAAGAATTAGAGTTGTGCTTTCACACTATGCTGTTAACACTCTCGAAGTTCAAACTTGTAAGTGCCGGAATCCGCTTATTACTAACCGTTTGAAATGTTTTCTTCTTATGGAAGCTCCGGAGCGGGATGATCGTGCAGATTCTTCTCATGCTCACGCCAACATCATCACTAATGGAAGTTCTATCCAAAAGCAACACAACAGTCAGAATGATTCTTCGTCAAATCAAAGAATCTACAAAGTTAAAAGACTTAAAGAACTTCATCAGTACTGAATTCCAACGTCAAAGAGCGTGTGAGCATGTTGAAGAATGACGTGGAGACACTGTAGCAGCGAAGCAGACCTGAGGCAGACTTGATGCAGACAACAACATACTATCACTTTCATCACAAAGAACAATGATCAAAGAACAAAGTTAAAGATGACGTCAAAGCATAACCGTTCAAAGAAAATTATCTCTCTACACTGGGGAGATTGTTCGAATCAAGGCATTCATTCTCACAAGAAAGAAGAATGTCAGAAGACGTCATCAACGCCTTCACCGTTTTTCATCACCAACACTTGAGGGGGAGATTGTTGGAATCACTCCTAAACCTTAATTCAAGTGTTAGTTACTCATATGTAATAGGTAGTTAATTATGGCCTTTATGTTTGTTATTAGCCTTAAGCTTATGTAGAAGGCCCATGAGCTTAGGCCCAAGCCCATAGGAGAAAGGAAGGGAACTAGGAGTGTTGCCCTAGCTTCCCTCCTATAAATACTCTTGTAAACCTTCATTTGAAGGTTGGTTGTTCAAGTTTTCTCTTTCACTTCATACTCTACGCATAACTGTCTTAGTATAACGTGTGTGTGTTTGGTTTACTTGTTCAATCGCCTTTATCTCTTTCTTATAAGCTTGTGTTGTAAAACTAGTGACCTAACAATTACGATAAAAAAAAACTAAAACACACTAAAACTAATAGTCTAAACTAGGGTGAAAACGTGCCGAGCCACTCGTAAAAAGCTCGAGATCGGATCGGTAAAAAGCTCGAACAAACCGAGCCTAAACGAGCTCGAGCCTAAGTTTGGGCTCAATTTATAACCGAGCTCGAGCCCGAGCTCTATACAAAAAGCACGTTTAGGCTCGCGAGCCTAAACGAGCCCTAGAAATATATACGTATATATATTTTCTATACGTATAACCGTGTTAACGAGCTCGAGCCTTGTGTTAACGAGCCGAGTTTTGTGTTAACGAGCCGAGATCGAGCCTTATGTTAACGAGCCGAGCTCCAATTGAACCTTGTTTTTTCTATACATCATATAAATTAGTCTAGCCCGAGCCGAGCTCGAACTTGTGAAAAATTTCACGAGCCGAGCTCGAGCTCAAAATGTGAGGCTCGAAACGAGCTCGAGCTCGAGCTAGCTCGGCTCGTTTTCACCCCAGTCTAAACTAAATACACATAGTTTGTAGTTTATAGGAATAGACTTAGTCACATTTTTCCAAAATTAAATCTACCTTCCAAAAATACTCCCCAACCTTCCAAAATTAAATCCACCTAACAGTCACATTTATTCACAACCTTCCAAAATTAAATCCATTTACTCCCTAACGTTCAAAAATTAAAGGCTTCATCATTCAATTGTTTCGGTTAGTGATGCAACCGAATTTTGACGCGTTGCGTTGGAGAGAGCTAGGAGAAAGACGCGTTGCATTGTGGGGTTGTGGTTACCAAGCAACGCCCATTAGCGTCAATCTAAGATTTTGAAATGAGTAGCCTTAGTACCTTTACTCCTCCTACCTTCATTTTTTACCCACTTGACAATTTTTGTGGTTTTTTGTTTTGCAGTTTATGATTTTACTACTTTTGATTTATCAAATTTTATATTTTATGTTTCGCACTTTTTTCAACAGTTTTAGCCACTTTATAAACAGAAGATGAAGTTTTTTTACGGTTTTCTGCTCTGTATTTTTGTTTTTTTTACTACTTTTGACTTGTCAAACTTTATATTTTATGTTTCCAGTTTTATAATAAAGATAAATAAAATAAAAAGATTTGAAGATACTAAAATCATTTTAAAAGATGTACCAATAACAAATCCTTTTTGAAATAGATAATGTATAAATTAATTGATAGATAAATCATCTTTTGATCAAACCGTAAACAAAGATTTTAGCTACATAGCTTGATGTTTTTATAAAGGATAACTTCATATATATTTAATTTAAACTTTAAATTTTAAATACATAATTTAATACAAATAAATAAATAGATATTATGGTGTCTTAAATTGAGTAAATTGGAATTGGTAAGATTAAAATATAAAGACGTATTTGTGAGAAGCGTAAAAAGGAATTAAAAAATTCTCAAATAATTCCACAAGGCAGGGGACGTAGATAGAAAAATTGTCAATGGTTTTTTCTTTTTATTTTTATTTTTTTTAAGTGAATTTTTTGATGAAAAAAAATCATAAAAAAAGTATTTGTACATTAAAATTTTGTAAATTCATTTTTTTTACATCAATCATTCATTTTTGCGTCCAACATTTTTTGAGTATATCAAAAAATTATTGTGCATTAAAATATAGCAAGTTTGAAAATTTTATGTATTAAAAAAATTTATGCATTAAATTTTCGTTTTTATTGCATTAAATAATGCAATAAATACTCAATATTAAATAAAAATTATTCATAATTTTATTTTTTGCAACATCATTTTTTATCTTTAAGTAAAATTTCAAAAAAGAATAATAATAAAAACAAAAATTAATTGTCTTTATACTTCTTAAAGATATTTGTCATTTTATTTGATCTTTTTTAAATGTAAAATTACCTTTTTGTAGAACAAACTTCAATTGAACTTGATTTAACAAGTCTTGTAGATGCATATACTCCGGGTGGAATTACCCATCTATGATTCTTTCCCTAGCTAGAATTATAATGTGACATAATTTTATGAAATTAGGTAATAAAATAGCAACGTAATTTTTTTATAAATTGTTGATTTAGTACGTGAATTATAAAAAGTATACTAGATGCAACAAATTTTCATAAAGTATCACATTTTTTAGTATGTCACTATTTTTAACGTGACAATACATTAAATGTGCATATTAAAACATTTTATGAAAGTTCTTACATTTAATAATATATTTACGGGACGTTTGGTTCAAATCAAGTAATGGCAATGGCAAAGATAATAGGAATACTAAGTGTGCGTTTTGTTGAGGGAAAACACCCTTGTTTTCCACAAATTTTTTTGTGGAAAACAAAAAAACAGAGACCACGTTCAAATTAGTGTTTTCCAATAAAATTCTCTACAAAACACAAAATTCCTATTTCTAACTTTAATACACAAAACTACAAAACACTTTTTTTTGTTTTCACCTATTTTCCATTGAAAAACATCTAATCCGTTTTCGTCCATGTTTTTACATTTTCGTCTGTTTTTTTTTTTTTAAATTTCGTCCGATTTTTTACGTTTTCGTTCGATTTTTTACGTTTTCACCATTCTTTTTACTTTTTCGTCCGATTTTTTACGTAATTAACCGTTTTTTACGTTTTCATCTGTTTTTTTACGTTTTCGATTGTTCTTTACGTTTTGATCAATTTTTTTACGTTTTCGTCTATTTTTTACGTTTTCGTCCGATTTTTTATGTTTTCGTCCGATTCTTTACGTTTTCGTCTAAATTTTTACGTTTTCGCCTTTTTTACGTTTCCGTCCGTTTTTTTACGTTTTCGTCTGTTTTTACGTTTTTTTTATGTTTTCATCCGATTCTTTACATTTTCGTCTTTTTTACGTTTTCGTCTCTTTTTTAACGTTTTCGTCTATTTTTACGCTTTTTTAGGTTTCGTGTGACGAAAACATAAAAAAAAATGACGAAAACGTAAAAAACAGACGAAAACGTAAAAAACGGACGAAAATGTTAAAAAAACAGAAGAAAATGTAAAAAAAGGACGAAAACGTAAAAAACGGATGAAAACACAATAATTAACTTTAAAAAAATATAAACGAAAGGACGAAAACGTAAGAAAACATAATAAAACAGGCGAGAACGTAAGAAAACGAAAAAACGTAAAAATATGGACGAAAACGTAAAAAAATAGACGAAACGTAAAAAAAGGGAAAATATCGTACAAAAACGTAAAAAAAGGGGCGAAACGTAAGAAAATTGACGAAAACGTAAAAAAACTGACGAAAACGTAAAAAAACGGACGAAAACATAATAAAACGGACGAAAACATAATAAATTAGACGAAAACGTAATAAAACGGACGAAAACATGAAAGCGCGGACGAAAACGTAAAACCAGACGAAAGAGTAAAAAAACAAACGAAAACGTAAAAAATTGATGAAAACACTATAATTTTGTGGGTCGACCCGACCCAAACTATCTGACCCATGACTCATTAAACCCATTTTTAAAACAGGACCTGTATGACACATGACCTATGACCCATTTGACCCAAACCGACCTAATCCCACCCGACCCGACCCGTTTGCTTCCTCTAATAAAATGCATAAAAATGTTCAAAAACATATAAAACGTACAAAATGGATAAAAACATACAAAAACAGATAAAAACGTATAAAACGGATGAAATAGGAAATTTTACTTTATGTCGAATTTAATGTTTTTTTGTCGAATTGTAGTCGCTTGAAGATTTTTTCATGTTATTTGATGTTATATTTTACTTTTTTAATTATTTATTTTCTCGTATTAGATTTTTTTAGTTATTTTATAATTTAGTTTGTTAGTTTATAATATTTGTTTTTGTGTTTTGAAAATGTTTTTATAATATCACAAAGGTGAATAGAGAATTGAGATAGGATACAACAACACTTAAACATGTTTTCTAGTTTTGCAAAATGGAAAACACAAACACATGTTTCTCAAACAAAACGCGTTTTCTAAATTTTTCATTGTTTTGTGAAAATAAAACTCCCCTCTTTTTTCCTACAAATCAAGAAATAGGAAATGAAAGAAAATGTTTTCCAACTAAATGCCACCTAAGAAATGCAATGCCATAACCCCTATTTTGTTGAGTAATGGTTGATTACCCTGTTTTGAGTAATGCTTCATTTCATTATATTGAATCAATCATAATTAATACTCCCTATGTCCCACATTATAAGTCCATTTTTTTATTTTTCAAAGTCTTTTTTTTCCGACTTTGACCTTAATTATTTCTTTTCGCGTTATATAATACTTGATGAAAAATATATCAATAAAAATGCATTTAAATCACATATCCATTTATATATTTTACATCATAGTATTATATAACGCTAAAAGAAATAACTAAAGTCAAAGATGAAATAAAATGACTTTAGAAAAGTCAAAATGAACTTATAATTAGAAAAGTCACCCTTTAACATCACTAACCAAGCATGACTTTAACAATTCACGCATCAAAATGAAACTTTAAAAAAAGTTAGTAGTTATTTTGTGATCTAAACCTTAAATAGTATTAACCAGTTTATGCGAACTTAGACTCGTAAAATATAGAGTTAATTACACAAATGGTCATTGTGGTTTGTTGGATTTTTCACTTTCAGTCACTAAACTTTATTTTTGACTGATTCAGTCATTGTGGTTTATTGTTATTACGGATCCAGTCCAAATCCGTATGAAATGACAAAAAAGCCCTTGTCTCCTTCTTTTTCAAATGAGTTAATTACATAAATGGTCATTGTGGTTTTCAAATTACATTTAAATAACGGCCGTTGGTCCTTTATACTAACGGTCGTTAGTAAATAACCGAAAATTTGGTTTTCTTACGTTTTCATCCATTTTTACACCATATCATCCGTTTTTACACGTTTTCTTCTGTTTTACTCGTTTTCGTCCGTTTTTACACTTTTTCTTCCGTTTTTACTCGTTTTCGTCCGTTTTTACACGTTTTCGTCCGTTTTTACATGTTTTCGTCTGTTTTTACACGTTTTCGTCCGTTTTTACACATTTCCGTCCGGTTTTGCACGTTTTCGTCCATTTATATACGTTTTCATTCGTTTTTGCACGTTTTCGTCCATTTATATACGTTTTCATTCGTATTTGCACGTTTTCGTCCGTTTTTACATGTTTTCTTCCCGTTTTTACTCGTTTTCGTTCGTTTTTACACGTTTTCGTCCGGTTTTACACGTTTTCGTTCGTTTTTACATGTATTAGTCTGTTTTTACACGTTTTCAGCCCTTTTTACATGTTTTCATCTGTTTTTACACATTTTTGTCCGTTTTTGCACGTTTTCATCGATTTTTATACGTTTTCATTTGTTTTTGCACGTTTTCGTCCGTTTTTACACATTTTCTTCTGTTTTTACTCCTTTTCGTCCGTTTTTACACGTTTTCGTCTGTTTTTAATCGTTTTCCTTTGTTTTTACTTGTTTTCTTTCGTTTTTACACGTTTCATCCATTTTTACACGTTTTCGGCCGTTTTTACACGTTTTAGTCTGTTTTTACATGTTTTCGTCTGTTTTTCACTTTTTCATCCGTTTTTGCACGTTTTCGTCCATTTATATACGTTTTCATTCGTTTTTGCATGATTCTTCCGCTTTTACACGTTTTTGCACGGGACGAAAACGTGTAATAACAGACAAAAACATGTAAAAACGGCAAAAAAACATGTAAAAACGGACGAAATCGTGTAAAAACGAACGAAAATGACTAAAAATTGACGAAAAAATGTAAAAACGAACGAAAACGAGTAAAAACAGACTAAATTGAGTAAAAAAGGAAGAAAACATGTGAAAACGGACGAAAACGTGCAAAAAGTGTAAAAACAGACGAAAACATGTAAAAACGGACAAAAACGTGTAAAACCGGACGAAATGTGTAAAAACGAATGAAACTTGTAAAAACAGACGAAAATGTGTAAAAACTGACGAAAACGAGTAAAATAGACGAAAACATGTAATAACGGACGAAAACGTGTAAAAATAGACGAAAACTTGTAAAAATAGACGAAAACGTATAAGAATAGACGAAAACGTGCAAAAACAGAGGAAAACGTGTAAAATAGACGAAAACATGTAAAAACGGACAAAAACGTGTAAAAACAGATGAAAACGTGTAAGAACAGACGAAAACGTGTAAAAACGGACGAAAACGTTTAAAACAGACGAAAACGAGTAAAAACGAAAGAAAACGTGTAAAAACGGACGAAAACGTGCAAAAACGAATGAAAACGTATAAAAAAGGACGAAACCGTGCAAAATGGACGAAAACGTGTAAAAACAGACGAAAACATGTAAAAACGGACGAAAATGTGTAAAAACGTGTAAAAACGGACGAAAACGAGTAAAAACGGAAGAAAACGTGTAAAAGCAGGCGATATGGTGTAAAATGGACGGAAACGTAAGAAAACCAAATTTTCGGTTATTTACTAACGACTGTTAGTATAAAGGACTAACGGGCGTTACTTAATTGTCATTTGAAAACCACAGTGACCATTTATGTTATTAACTCATTTGAAAAAGAAGGAGACAAGGGCTTGTTGGTCATTTCATACGGATTTGGACTGGATCTGTAATAACAAGAAACTACAATGACTGAATCAGTCAAAAAAAAAGTTTAGTGACTGAAAGTGAAAAATTCAACAAACCACAGGGACCATTTGTGTAATTAACTCTAAAATATATTAAAAGTTTTATTCAACTTCATTTCGATATCGACTCATTGTATGTATAGATATTTACTCATTGTATGTAGTGACTCGATACTAGGAGACAAATATGAATTGCCATGAAGTGTGGAGAAAAGAAAACTGGTAGTGGAAATGAAGAAGATTGATATGGATAAGGATAAAGACTAGAGAAGTGGGCCCACAAACAGGATCTTATCACTCTCTAGTACACGTGTTTTTAAATTACACAACCATCCCTATACTATATTTTAGTTAAAGTAAGCTCTAAAAATGTTCTATCATGGAAAGTATCGTTTTTGTGTAATTAGCATAGGATACATCTATAGAAGACACAAGTAAGATATTACAATTCTGTTGAACCATGTTTGTTAAGAGCACAAGATTCTTTTGTCTAGCGTTTCTTCACATGAAACAATCTTTGTAGATTGGCTAGATTACAAGCTTTGGTATATACAGCTTTAAAAGTGCAGGCGTAATTTTACTAAAAATCTGATGTGTAATTATCATCCAATGACATGAAAACTTTGAAAATGCAAATGCAGTCATTAGAAAAGCGATTATCTTATACCAAAATTATTCACATAAAATACCTGAACTTTCGAATTTTTATTCATTGCACCCTCTAGGACCAAACCACTACCATATAACCAAACCATAAGCACGGTTTTTGCGATTTACTCTTGAGAATCTTGGTTTTCGTTGACATTTTATTGACATCTTCATTTAATCACATACAGGTTTTTGTTAACATTTGCATCCCTTTATTCAACCCTATTTTAAATAGCTTATAGTTAAAGGATAATTTGTGTAACTTTAATTCAATAGCCGCCACTGACTACTGACAGCGAAATAGTTAAAAGATTGTAAACCAGGTGCCAATCGGAAAATATAACACAGTAAATTAACGACGTACATTATGTTTGGCGAAATAGGCTGGAGTTGAATCTAAGGCCGGAGTATATATTATATGCTACGTAGAAGCTATAGTTTATATTTTTATAAAGTTGTTTGATGAATTACCTAGAGTTAAACTTAATTAATGCAAAATTCCATAAAAATACATTAAATTAAATTATATTTACATCTTTCGCATAATAATCCATTATATTTTAAAAAGTATTTAAGTTATTTGACTAATTATAAAACCTGTTTCAACTGACTTGAGCTTATGAAAGCTTGTGGCTTATAAAAGATTTCATAAACATGTGACAAACAAAGCTTGTTTTATAAGATAACTTATTTTAAAAGCTCAAACCCTGTAAACCTTTATAAGTCTCGCGCCAAACACAAACTTAATTTTCTTTTCTTTTCATTCATTAGCTAATTAATTCGCTTTAAAGAAATCTTTACTAAACTTTAAATCTTCACCCATCAATAAAGTTATAGAATTATTGTTTTTGTTCCAAACCTTGTCACATTCTTTTCTTTTCATTCATTAGCTAATTAATTCTCTTTAAAGAAATTATATATATATACTAATGTTGGAGAGGAAAACAGCAACATGCTAGGCATTAAATGCAAACTTTTTCAACTTGGCAAAAACAGTCCCTGAGGTTCAAGTGGCGCTGCAAAGTAAGTCCAAACATTATATGCAAAGTTTCATAACTTGACAAAAACAGTCCCTGAGGTTTAAGTGACGTTACACAGTAAGTCCTGTAGCATAAATTGCTATCTATAGCAACTTGGCAAAATTAGTCCCTACGGTTTAAGTGTCGTTACAAAGTAAGTCCTTTGAAACCAATCCCGCTGCATCGCGCAGGTTTTCACACTCGTCTTTACTAAACATTAAATCTTCACCCATCAATAAAGTTACAGAAATCTTTTCAAATCGAGTTAAAAAATCTTACCGGATTGTTTTGACCCGGTAACCCGATAATGTTATCGTGTCAGGTTAAGGTTGAATTATTTTTAATTTTTTATAACCAGATAGCATACTAGTAGTTCATTAGTTCACTTGCATGCTACCAATTTTTGAACATAAATACCAAATTAATAAATTGCTTGCAGATACATATACGTATAGTAATCGCGTCACACAAACAAAAAAAATATATATTAAACTAGCACAACAATGATGCTTTAGATTATGGACAATAGTCGATACACATGTACTAAAAGTAAGAGTGCTGGATAACCAACTAAGATTAGTTAACTAACATTATATCGTCTCTATTTCCTAATTCATATTATGATATACAATAATAGTCAATTACTTTGTAGTTCCTACTTCTTAGGTTGATGGAATACAGTTTGAATGATGTATAAAACACAGACTCCAAACTGACAATATACAAATGAAAACAAATTATGCCAATTATGTGGCATTGTTTAACAAACTTTCACTGTTTTTCATTTGTACAGGTTGTAGTATTAAAAGACATAAGCTTAATTAAGTCGTGAAATATTTTTGGGCCGTAACATATTTTATGGATAAAAAATACTAAGGAACCTGATTAACCTGAATCACCCGACACCCGATAACCCAATTACATATCGGGTCGGGTTGCAGGTCATTTTCCAAAAAAAAAAAAAAAAAAAAAAACCCTGACGCAACCCAACCCAATAATACCCCTACTTGTAACAAAAGACTAATGCGCACACACCAATTGTTCATATGAAAACTTTGATCAGCAAAAACCTGAAATAAAAATGTAATTCAATCCAAATAAGTATTAAAATCAAGAACGTTACATATATTCCGTGTTTTACCAAGGTAAATATGAATGATTGGGGGACATGTTAGATGGACCTACTACTTTTGCAATGGCCGAAACGTCCAAAGTCACTTTTGTTGATGTCATGATGTGTCGAATTTTCAAATTATGCAAGAACTATTGACTCGACATGATGATTGATGACCCAATTCAACATCTTCTGTTATTTTTATATATTATGATTTAGAGAAAAAGAACATGAACAAAAACAGCTTTAAGGTAAAGATATAATAAGTAATGCTCTTGATCATGCGCCATCCACATTTGATCCGTTTACATCCCCGCCTTCGGTTGTGATTGCAGCATCTTTATCGAGCATCAATGAAGAAAAAGGAGTATTTTGAACAGAATAAGGTGGCAAGCCCTCTCCCACCATATGACGGTTAAAAAACAATGATATAAAAACACATGAATAGTAGAAAAACTATCATAATAACTTAACTAGAATATACAGATTCTGGGCAGACACAGTTTTCAGGTTTGGCAGAATGAATCAACATGTACCTGTTTTGCTTCCAAAGAAATGGTTACGGTTTCGGGATATGTCCAACCTTGAAGTACTTCCACAATCGGCAGAATGACTCAAATTCGTTATGGCTTACGTATATCCAAAAGTACTTTCAGGATTGGCAGAATGACTCAAAAGGGTTATAGTTTATGCACAACGATAAGTACTTTCAATAAATCACTCCCAAGTCACCCCAAACATCAAAATGTATCTGTTTTGCTTACAGAATTTGAAAGAGTTTTTGCTTCTATCAATTTGCTTAAGCGTTGAAGGCCAACAACAAAGAGAACTGAGTTACGAATGCTTAAAACACATTCAGAATTTATTGAATTATCTGACTACCGTGCCTCATTTTCAGTCACCTTTTACACACTGGTCCTAACTTCAACCAAAAAACCTAAATTTCTTACCTGCTATATCAGCCTATTGGTCACATATCATTTCCATTTTTTGGTTGTAGGACAAGGTGAGTAAAGGGTGATCGAACATGAAAGAACAATGATCAAATAAATAAGTTCTGTTGGACATCTTTTGACCTTATTTTATTTGATGTTACACAGACCAAACAAATATTTTCCTGATCACGTTACATATTTCAGCCTATATATGCATACATTATAATATAAGCTAAATTTACTGGAGGTTACTCTCACGTACCTTGACAGTCATCAAAGGCCATGTAACACGACTTCTTCAAACATTGCAGCAGATACAAGCTCAAGAACAATACCGTTTCTGAGAGACTGTGACCAACCAGACCAGCCAAAAGATTTCTAGTAGCTTCGGATTTACCCCCTTCATTTTGAAGAGATTTGGAAGTTTGATGTCTGGATTGTCATGTTCACCTGGCAAAAGCTAAATGTTCTCAGATTATAATCAAATGCTTGAGTTCCATTCTAAAGAATGTACATACCCAAAATATGCAAAAAGAATATGCTTATGAATATGCCCGGTCGATATTCAAACACGCTTACCCCAAAGTTACTGCCTTTTAGTTACGTATTTTTCATGTGCTAGAAGAAAAAAAATGACTGTTGCAAACTAAATAGGGTGGGCACTGGACAATGAGTCCCCACTGCCATGAGTCCATGACGAAGTGTCAAAAACCAGGATCTAATAATTTTATACTTTGAGTGGGTAGAAAAACAAGAAGAAAAAAAAACTGCCCAAAAAAACGGATTCTGGGCATACGCCATTGACAAAATTACTACTGATGATTTTTAGGATTGGCAGAATAGTGAAAGGACCATGAATTCAATTTTACCGGGCGGAATGCCTTTTACCCAAAAAAAAAAAGAAAAGAAAGGACCATGAATTCATTCGAGAACTCACCTATATACCAAACTGAACCATCCCAAGTAACTACTAAGGAGAACAGTGACATTTCTGCTACTGACTCAACATTACCAGCCACCACAACAGATACCTGTTTGCTTTTTATCTAATGGGACACAATCCATCCATAACTACTATTTGCCAAGTTACAGAGCTTATGAAAAAGTTGCTTTTAGGTCTGAGTTTCATCAGACATATGTTCACGAAAAAGGCTTATACTGTACTTTTTTTACTTAACAATTGACGCAAAAGAGCAATATTGAGTTAAGCACCTTAAATCAAAGGTTGCTTTAAAATTGATAATTTATGTCACACATTCGTGTAAGGTAAGGCTAAAACTGTCTATTCGCTTCCCACAGCAACCAGAAATAGCAATATACCTCCGAAGAAATAAGCTCCAGATTCTACATTTCTCAAACAGATCTGTTTAAATTATTTCTCATTGTTTCTAACACACTTACTTTGCCCATCCAAGTAAAAGTTTATTTGCCACCACAATATATTATTACTGGCTAGAGTAATGAAGATCACGATGGCTGAAGAAATATAACAAGAGAGCAAGCGAGTGCATAAAGAGTAAAGACACATGTTTGGGACTATATCCACGCATGCTTATAATGTCATGATCTTATATTTACTGTAGAATACTCTCACATACCTTAGTGGGTGATCAGATGCCAAGGAACTTCTTCATATGCAGCAGCTGATACAAGCTCGTCTGATTATTGTGATTTGATAAACAGTAGTACAGTACCCTGAATTTGTGACCAACCAAGTTCTTCTATTATGTCACCCGAACAGGAACATCCAGTTTTGAGTTATATTGTTCCACACAATCCCCAGTTGCTGTGAACCTGCACAATGAATTCCCATTAAAAAAGAACGAAATTAGGTTTCAGCAGAAGCTTACACGTCAGTAATTGTACAGAATATAGCCATTTCAAGCACGAAACTGAGATCACTTATGAATGAAATGAGCATCATGGTGTACACTACTTGCACGAACCAGAATACTTCTATTAACAAGTGTTGAAATAAATCCTAAGTTTCATTCTGCTTAACGTCAGATATTCCCTCAGGTAATCAGTAACTCTTGACAAAAATAGCCACAAAAGTACAAACAAATAATATTCAGCCATATTAGCATAATAAATGAAGCCATTAAATTACTCTCATAAATACTTAAAAGGAAAACAAGAAGCCAAGAAAAACTTAATCTTCCACTTTGCATTCTTTAATATTTGTATTTTATACATTCATATAAATGGACCAACTATTAAATATAGAGTTTATACTTGAAATCCTTAGTATCTGCTACATTTTGGCACTATGTGGGATATAATATCTTCTTCAACCGGAAGTTAATTGTTTAAATGACCAAATTAAATTGAATATGTCCGTTTTATTTAGAAATTTTATTTAGCTTGCAAGTTTTTTCGATATATATATTTTTAAACAATGCAGTGAATAATATAGCTGTAGTTTAGTTTTGTATAACTTGAATTCCATTAATCATTTTGTTAATGATATATTACTCCCTCAGTCTCGTTGTTATTGTCCACCTTTCCATTTTGGGTTGTCCGAGTATTATTGTCCACTTCTAGATTCAACCAATTACAACAAACTTCTAAAATTCAAAGATCTTATTGGTGGCGCAATGTGATGATTGCACTTTTCTTAAACTGTGTGTTGTGTGTTATATATAATTTCGGGACTGGGGAAGTAATAAATTGCTTCACGTTACTTTCTCATTTGACGTATGCTTTTTCTCTTTCTTTAGGCATGCAATTACAAATCATTTTTCTTTACTCACTAGGTAACTACGTTGCTCGTTTATCCCAATCTTCATCTCTAGAACCTTTGGTACTAGACTCACGTACTCGTGATCATATTTCACCAAGTTCGTGTATTAGTATAATTAATGTCACACCTTTACCAATTTTGCCTAAAGCATCTCTATTGCATGCACTAAAGGATTTTACTATTTTAGAGTAATAAAGGGGTGTTTGGCACTTTGGTTAAGCTTACCTTTTGGATATGAAGGGAACCCCACACTAGCCACCTTTGGTAACTGATAGCGTATGGGAGTTGTAGCCCAATAGCTAAAGCCCATCAGAACACCAAAGCCCACGATAAACTTTGCCATGCAACAACTATTGTTGTCTAACACCTCATTGGTGCAGAGGTAATGCGTCGGCCATTTCGCTATGACATATAGACAGTACCTCGTACAAAGATTCTCATACACCAAGAGCCAAGAATATAACGCCACGTGTCATTCTTGTCTCCTCCATGGGATGACCCCACGTGGGTCTCCCAAGAGCGTTACCCTAAATGCATCCCACAACCCTAAATGCATCCCTATAGATACACATGCATTTCAAGTTTATCTTCTCCATTTTAACACACACAAAACCCTAATTGTATGTGAGTGTTACCCCGGCTCAAGATAAATACTCTTATTTCGGGGTTCTTACCAATAAGGGAAACCGAACATACGATTAGCGTTTTCTCACACCATAAACCTTAAGTAATCCTTGCTTTACGTACCATACTTAAACAGTTACATACCCTAAACTCCGAAGACCCCCACCCCAACCCCCCCCCCCCCCCCCCCCCAAAAAAAAAACAAAAAAACAAAAAAACAAAAAACAAACAAAAAACAAAAAAAAAAGAGCCAGTCCTCTATATTATTAGGCGATAGCCCAAATGAGGAGTTGCAACTTATTTGAGCTTAGTTTTTTATAATATCATAACACGATCGTGAAACCGTTTGACAAAATAACGAATAATGTATTCAAGATTGAGTTAGGGATATCTTTCACCGAAATATTGAGTGAGGGAAGAATGCGATAGTATGGAAGTGCGAAAGAGAAGACCAGTGTCGCCAGTTAGGAGTAGAAGTTACAATCAATGCAATAAGAAAGCGAGGACGTCCGAAGCGGAGGTGGGAAAATATACTAACGTTAAGCACATATAAGCTTGAGGAAATAACCACCAATAAGAACGCATGAAGATTTAGAATTCGGGTTTATGGGTAGCATAGGGAAGATAGATTGAAGGTGTGGGAGTAGGCGAACGTGTGCATATAGATATTAAACTAAGTTCACAATACTTTTTCGAGCACACTTTAGATGCACATTATTTGTAGGTCACTTTGAATATTTTCGAAGTATCACCATTTATTATTATTTTATGGATCCTTTTAAATGTGTATTAGAACTCACACTACTATGTACTATATAACACCTTAAAAACCGGATATCTTTTTGAAAGGGGTCTTTTTATCCCTTAGGTAGGGGTACGACGGTCTATATCATACCTCTTTTGTACCCACACATTAGTGGCACTAGGTGGTGTTGTTGACCGAAACACTTGTGGCTAACATTCTTATAATTGGATGCTTAAAAGAAGCTTTACATCGAAAGCACTTTACCACATAGCTTGCCTTTTGGTGTAAGAATTTGGCCATCACTAAAATTGTTTCCACTCAAATTTATGAACCAATGTTTTTGCAAATAGTGGTAGTGGTGTTGGCGGTAGAAATTGGTGGTGTTGGTGTTGGTGTTTCCAGCTTTAAGAGGTAGTGGCATTAACGGCCGAAATAAGTAGTGGTGGTGGTGTTTACAGATAGAAGTGGTGGTGGTGCAGATGGCTGGAAGCGGAAGTGGTGGTAGTAGTTGTGGTGATTCTCGTGTCAGATGCAGAAAGTAGAGGTGCTAGTAAAGGAATGTGGTGGTTTGGTTGGCGAGCGGTAGTGGTATTGATGGATAATGTTCTTAAATTACAACTTTAAAAAGGTAGAAATTTAAGAAAATTTATTGGAGAAGAAGACAAAGGGCATTTAAGTCTAAGATATGGAATTAATTATACATAATGATAGTTGACTTTACACAATGTTAACTTAAATGTATATTTTGTAAGTTTAGCACAATGAGTTATATGTAATAGTACATATAGTATCTTTACCTTTTACCCAATAAATAATACCTCCTTCGTCTCAATTCTATTGTCAATCTTTCTTTTTCGGTTTGTCCCAAATTACTATGTTGTAGTTAGAATTGCTTAAGTTTACTATATTACCATTAATCAAAATTGTTATTTACAAAACTATATGAAAGCTTTAAATAACTATCAAACGGTAAAATTGTCTTTTTTGAGACTTTTTCAAAAATCAAAGCCGTAATAAATGCATTTTTCTTACACTGTGTGTTTTTGTCTTGTGACAATAATTTTGGGACGAAGGGAGTAAATAATATTTACATTTAACAATTTATTATTAAAAAGTGGTGGTGGTGATTTAAGGGTTGGAGGGCTTTGGACCCGTGTATGTAGTTTAGTTGGTTCGAAGGAGAACTTTGCAAATGCGCACTGACGGGCGGTAGGCTGCCTAAACGTCGTCTTTCACATATTATCTTTGTCAGGCGTATAGTGATTAGCCTTGCCGGTTATCAACATTATTTTGCAAGAATATTTTTTAGTTATGTGAATTATAAAAATTTGATATAAAGTATATTGTTACAATAAATTGGTTTAAGGAAAAGTTTTGAAAAATTTACACCATTTTAAAATATCTACATAACAATTACTTGTACACCATATTTATACTCAACATTGCCCTTTAATGACAAAAATTACTTCAACTAGAGTACTTTTCTTTTTAATACCAAGAATGCCCTTTTCTTTATCTCATATAAACTCACAAAAAAATTCTTTTCAAAAAAATAAAAAATTCTTTTCAAAAAAATGTTTTTCTTTTTTAATACCAAGAATGCCCTTTTCTTTATCTCATATAAACTCACAAAAAAAATCTTTTCAAAAAAATAAAAAATCTAGTCCGTAATGGTGTTCACAATACGGTATTCGTGATGACTTTCAAAAGGGTAATAGAAGGTGTTCGAGATGCTCATAATGGGTGACGATAGTCCGTGATGGTATCCACAATGGCGTTGAACATGATTCTCAAATGGCATTGAGAATAGTTCACGAGATTTTAGCAATGACTCACAATGGTATTCACTACATTGAGGCTAGATCCAAACATAAAAAATACTTCAAGTTGGTTGGCATTGATGATAGGCATTCCGAAGTATCTCGAGTTAACATGATTCTCAAATGGCATTGAGAATAGTTCACGAGATTTAGCAATAATTCACAATGGTATTCACTACACTGAGGCTAGATCCAAAGTAATCCTAGCCAGTACTCAATTGTTCACAAGAAACATAAAAAAAACTTCAAGTTCATTGATGATAGGCATTCGGAAGTATCTCGAGTTAACCTCGTACATGGCAAGGAGGAACCAAATTTATTAGAAAAATTCAATGGTGAAAATGGATCAATGTGTTAGGCTACATCATGGTGAGCTTGATTTACCTCTCATGTTATGAGTGTGTCGTGGGTTATTTGCCAATCTTGCTACGAAGATTATTTGCCAATCTTCAAAGCATCTAATTTAAAGTTGCACGCTTAAAATCTGGATTCTAAGCACCTCGATTAATTGCGTATGGAGGTTCATTCATACTTTTATCTTGTTACATCTTTTTTTATATATACTTCCCTTCGATTAGCTAATTATGATTTCTTTTTTTTTAAATTCATATATTTTCAAAAGAACATGAAAAGTTTGTATATGTTTGTAGTGAAACTTTAGTGTAAAATTGGTCGAATAAAATTTGCATCACTGAGATTAGTGTTTTAGCCGTCTTTTGGGAGCAGTCTCCCATTAGCACAACTCCCATTAGCAAAAAAATGAATTTCTCCTTACCCAACCCAACAACTTTATAATACTTAAACGATAAACACCAAGGTTGTTAACATAGCTCCATTCACAAGCATGCAAACTTCATTCACGATTTTCTAAAACGGAACCTAGAGGTTGAATCCCATTAACCGTATAAAACTCATGTTACTGTTGAATGGTTGAATTCCCAATAAGTAACATGTTTTGTTGATCAACTATTTATAACCAACCATACGCTCACAATCGGGCTTGGCCCGACTAACATTATATTGTTTAATACTCCTCCGCATATCGAGTGGCGAAATCACGAAAGCTCGAACTATAAAAGAAAATTATATATTATTAATGATGAAACCTAAAGAAGAAAAAAAAAAGTAAAGTAACTCCCAATACCATCTTCCACGGGTTATGGGTCCCAATACCGTCTTCCACGGTGTATGGGGGAGGTTGAGGCGTAGACAGCCTTACCCCTACCTAAGGTAGAGATGTTGCTTCCGGTTCTACTTAAAGAAGGTTTACAAATAAAAACTTCGATATAAACCAAATACAACGCGTGCCAACGCGTCAGAGCGGAGGAGGCAGTGATTCTAGTAGCATTACTTGAGAGTTATACGCAAAATAGTGGCGCATTATTTAAAGTCGGGAGCTTGTTACGTCGCGTCATCGTGGCTACAACAGCAATTTGATTTGTTTTTCTTTCCAATTTGTTTCTCTTCGGAATTGGAATACAAAGCTAAAGGCGCAGATGACATTAGTTAACTCTCAACAGACTATGAGTTATGATCATAATGGGTCATCGGCTAAGGTCTTAGCCAAATGTTGAATAGTGGGGGTGGTTAGAGGTGGCGGTACAAGGTAAGTCGACTTGGTCTGAGGAGTAGACCCGTTCTGATACCATTTTGAAATAATGAATTCACCGTAGGTAATATGTTTTATTGATCACCTATATATAATGCAAATTCAATGAAAACCTAGAAATCCTAACAGACTCTAAGCCTACAATATAGCTAAGGTAAGCAACTTCTCAAGACTTCATCAGCCCTCACTACAATATGTAGCTAAGCAACTTCAAGACTTAAACACCAAGATCTCGACAAATTCAAAGGACCTATTAAAATTTCAACGGAACTCCATGACAACGAGAATACCATATAAGTATGTCAACTAGGTGTAGTTGCAATACACTATCAACATTCTTCATGCTACATACAGCAATACTAATTTAAAACAAACTTAGCAATCATATTGAACGAACATTTAACGACATCTACATTCGAGAGATTTAGAAAAGATTCCATGACATCGGCATGTGCTTGTTTTAGAAGAGGAAAGAGAAAATCCACAACTAACGTCTCACGTAAAAATTCACCTTCCTAGTTTTGGGGAACTATGTGATTTACCTCCCTTATGTTGGTGGCACCATTTCGTGGGTCATGGGTCGTGAGGGTGATGTTATTGCTCAACCACAAACTTAACCAAATAAAAAATTGAAGAGCCAAATTGAATAAGGTATGACGTCCGTGTTATAAGGCAAACTATTATTCATAACTAGAACATTATGGAAAATCTAAGTCACTTAAAAAGCTAAACACTTAATTTCTCAAGAAGACTTTAGGAGAATCTTGAACTCATCGAGGCTAAGAAAGGTATGACTACATCAAAGAAAACTTGCACAAGGCAGAAATCATTCATCCCAAAAAGCTAACCTCTAACTCCATTTGTCAACATCGTAAGCATGGTGTCTTCACATACTCAACTAAATCCACTTAATAATCAATTGAAACGTGGTTCCTACATAACTACCTATTTATAAGAAACTATTTCTCTATCTGTGAGAAACAGCTAGTAGTTCCTACATAATTACCTATTTGTTTTTTACACAACTCGTAGTAACATTCTAAATCCACGTTCTAAACCCATTCAGCTTAAACCATCATATAACCTATAACTCGGTCTCAATTTAGCAAAAGCGGCTGAAATTTCAAAGAGCTGCCAATACCACAAACCAACAAATTTAAAGACCTAGGCACAACTATATAGACGATTATGCCAAAATTAAAATCACTTATATAATAAAAGTCAGAATCCTAGCAGCAACAAACACATACAGGTAGGGAAATTAAGCGGTACTCAACTTCTAGGATAGGTTTGACATGCATAATTTACTGATATTATGTTTAAGTACCATCTGGAAACTGCATAAGCCATTTGAATATTTGAAACCATCATGTTCCTTTGGACCCAAGAGAGGATGAAAAGCGAGGCAGCATCCATTTTATGAATATGTCATCATAGTTTTCCATACTTCTCAATATATCCCTGCAAACAAAAGTGCCTAAACTATCAAACGGCAAAAGCAGATATTATTGAATATTATATAACCTAAGGTGGTGCCTACATTAATACAGTAAGAAAACACACCTCGACAAGTTTCTCAAGTTTGGGCTTGGATGCAGAAAGATACATGTCGATAGATTCTTGCATACTCGGAATATGCTCTGCTGGTAAAGTGCTGACTACCTTGTCGACAGCCTTCTTAACAATCAGTTTGTGGGCATCCTTGCTCAGTTTACCTTCACGCCATGTTGGCTTGACTAATTCTTTTATAAATTCTATCAGCGCAGCACGAAAAAGCCTAAGAGCTTTAGGTTCTCTATGCATATCCCCATCCGGGTCAAGCTG
Organism: Chrysanthemum seticuspe; assembly: GCA_019973895.1. Classification (NCBI taxonomy): domain Eukaryota; kingdom Viridiplantae; phylum Streptophyta; class Magnoliopsida; order Asterales; family Asteraceae; genus Chrysanthemum; species Chrysanthemum seticuspe. The sequence goes on from BPTQ01000007.1 coordinate 14,006,741, forward strand.
GATTTTATGAAACTGACTACTCTCATCTCTTACTTTCACTTGTTTTGTTGACCCCTCATTTTTACGCTGAGAATAGTGACTATCATGTTCACTTGCTTGTTTGACATTCACAACATGACCAGAAGTCAAATGCAATTTTCCTTTACCCTCACTTTTTGTATTTCCCTTTTCAGATGTGACATCCATATCAATCTCATTGTCATTTACATGACTGGCGAGAGAGCCTCTGTCAGAGCCATTAGTCATTCCAATTGCCTCTATTAGATGTGGATTGACATTCTTCGGCGAATTGGTACCAGAGATTGATGGCAGTCGACTAGAAGGAAATTTTAAGAGCTTATCTCCAATATTTGGTGAGTCGATACCGTCACGGATTGGATCATATTGGATATCCGGAGTATATATTCCTTGAGAAATAAGAAATGCTGAGCGAAAAGGTTTTGATGGCGCCCAATCATGAGTAGAAAGCTTTGTTACTGGGTTGAGAAGAGCCTCATTGGTGCTGTGAAAATGTTCTGATTGAGAACCCAAATGCTTCAGTGTTGAAGAATTTAAGAAAGTTGAAGTCATAGGCCAGACTGACGTATGATTTGATGGCGGCATTATCGTAGTTGACTGTAAAGAGCTTGAGTTATGATTGATGGAATAACTCGTAGTAGGCACCTTGTTATTAAGAAACTTAAACTGATTTCCGCTACCACCAGGCTTTTCCATTGTAGTTGCATATGAAGAAACCCAACTATTCTTAGGGGGGTCTGACCCATTGATCAGGTTACTTGAAGCTTCATTTAGTGAGCTATCTGCATTAGCAGGAGGTTTCTCTTGCAAACCCTCGGTCCTCACATCATTAATTGAGGGTATAGTTACATTGTTCTCTTTTTGCAACTCCCGCTTAACTTCAGAAGAGCATGTGATGCTTGGCGCGGCTGCAGAAGTTGCCAGACCTGATATGGCAATAAGTACTTGTATAAATTATTTAGTCATTAAAAAATCCTTTCCTATTTAAAGTTCCCAAGAAAGTATGAATTACCTTCATTATTCAGAGGTTCGTTTTTCTGATATGCAGCTACAGAAGTCTCCTTTAGTTGGTCAGTAACACTCGTAGGGTCTTTTATGTGACGAAAACTACAAGAGTTTCCCTTAATGCACCAGCCCTTTGCAAAGAAGTCGCATATAATAGCCTGTCGTTTGTTTTCTACATTAACTTCTGTTGCAGGTGAGTCACATATGTCAGCTGGTCGTTTGTTTCCTTCGTTAACTTCCACTGCAGGTGACAAACTTTTAGGTCTTATCACGGGAACATCCAATCTGGAAAACCTAAAAGACATTAGTACTAGATTCTAGTGTATAGATAAGACTTGAAACCACTATTAGTCAACATATACATTGACTAATAATTAGATATCTTGAGGTACTGAAATGTCACTGCACCTGGGTTCCTTTGGTTGTGCATCAGCAACATCAATAACATTCTTAAGTGTAGTTTGTTCCTCGGTGACTGAAACTTTATTAGAGTCGTTGAAAGTACTCGCTAATGCATCTCCATTTTGTTCCTCAAGATGTGGAACTTCATCAGTAATCATTCCATCATCACATTGAGGAGCTTTCCCTTTGTCAGATATGATCGTTTCTTTCCCTGCAAATGTCCAGTATCTATAGTCAGTAATCAGATCCCGAAATCATGATCCTCAACAATAGTCGGACGACTTCCTAAGTAACAGATATTAACAATTGTATTATCCCGGGATGCCCTATGAGAAAAACAAAAATTATATTGACGGAACTGAAACCAACAGAACGGTAGCAACACACGGCAAGGAAAGAAGTACCAAGATGCCAAAGAAGAAGTGACCTCGTCACTAAACAAAAATCAGAAGAGCCACTGACCACTTAGAGGAATTGATCCCATAGTGACATCCTTCACATTTGGTTCAACATCGGTGCATATCTATCATAGAAGCTATACATGTAGGTAGTCAGATCCTAAATATGTGACTATCCTTGAACTATGTTTCATCTTTAAAAGACTATAGATCCTAAATACGATCAACCTAAGAATCATGTTGAAGAGAGATTCAAATGAATGAAATACAAACAAAGGACTTGAACTCAGAATTTTAACCTACCCAACTGATTGGGAGGTAAAATCTTGTGTTGTTTTGAAGCTTCATAAGCCCCTTTAATCCAACAGATTCCTTAATCGTAACCTGAGCCAACTTCTCCAAGAAGATGCTTCGGTTTTCATTATTTGGCATTAAAGCCATCTCCACCAAGCTGGTTCTTGTGAGAGAAGAAAAACTTCATAAAGGCTATTGTGGATAACCATTTTGGTACTTCATGACCAGATTTTGGTTATCAACCACATCACACATAACATGTCATTCTTCAATAGTAGTTTGTAGCAGCAAGATAAGTAATCATAAACATGTAACCTGGGAATTATAAACATGTACTTGGCAAGTGAAACTGGGTGTACTTATATAGAGGAATTGGGTACGGTAAGGTAGTTAAAGGCGAAAGCGACCTCAAAGCGACATGCCTTTCGCTAAGGCGAGAAGCGACAAAAGAGAGCGCTTCAGTGACTTTTTACCCTTTCTGCATATGATAGTGTCTAATATGAAAACAATGATTAAACAAAAACATAATTATCTTAAAATCTTTATTTTTAATAAGAAAAAGACCAAAAAAGAGAAGTTTATTCAAATATTTAAAGCTTAAAGTCTACTGTTTTTGTTCGGAATAATCGTCTAAGTTCTCATTTCGTAAAAACTAGTCGTTATACAAAAATGCGAGCGCTTCTCGGTTGCTTAACAACGCTTTTTCTCACTCTAGTAAAACGCCTCGCTTTTTTGGAATCAAAGCGCTTTAGGGCAAAACGCCTCGCTTCTTCGCCTAAGCGCTTGCTTTTCACTACATTGGGGTAGGGTAGTAGAGCAAAGTCCAAGTCCATGTACCATGTCTTGGATCAACAAAGCAACTTGAAACAAGAGTTTTCTAGTAAAGCTTTCTATCAGTAAGCCTACGAATACAATCAGTTCGTGCATATTCTCTGCAACTTTGATATGGACTAAATGCACAAGATTTGAGACATCCTGACATCTACCATTAGTTATTTTTTGTGTTACGCACATACCCACACTGAAGATGCAAGAGAAATACTTGAGGCGCGTTTAGTTAAGAGGAAACACCTTTGTTTTCCACAAAATGTTTTGTACAAAACAAGGAAAATAGAGATTGCGTTCAAATCAAATGTTTTCCATCAAATTCTCTACAAAACACAAAATTTACATTCCCGATTTTAACAGGGGAATCTACAAAACATTTATTTTTATTTTTTTTCCTTGTTTTACTTGTTTCCCTTGTAATCACCCTTGTTTTCTTGAGAGTAAAAAAACAATATCATATGAACGCGTTTTCAATATTTTGTGGAAAATTAAATTCCTTCCTTTTTTTTACAAATATGAAAATAGAAAACTAAAAAAAAAAAACTCTAACTAAACGCACGCTTAATGATTCAACATTCTCTTCCATTGCAATGGCATCATATGTAATGCTCCTAACTTGACGCGGACATAAAACCTTATTTGCTTGATAGGATCAATACAAAGGCTTTGCACGAAATGATATTGATAGTAGTTTTAAATGATGATCAAAAAGATGCAGTAGTTAGTGTGGTCGTTAGTAACTTAATAATATACAACGGTGTTCTTTTAATAAATATTTTTCGACTTTTTTAGGCATTTTGTAGCTTCATTAAATAAAGATATCAGTTTGTAGTTACCCCGATTAATTGAAAATTTTCATAAACTTGGTACCTTCAACTTGTTGGCCCTTGTTCTGGGGACATCTGTCCTTGTAATGTCCTCGTTCTCCACATCCAAAACAGGTTATTACTTTACTACCTCTACAATCCATGGATTGGTGACCCACCTTCTGACAATTTGTGCACCTAACTTTGCATGGGAGAGTGTGATGCAGCTTGCATCGGTCGCACAAGGGTAGGTTCCTAGCATAACCCGTTCCTTCAGCTCCTTCAGCTGGGTCAGCAGCATAAGCTCCGACACTTTCTTGCATTCGGTTCTGTTGGTTGTTGTTGCGGTTATTGTTGTTGTTATTACCCTCTTGATGATCATCCCACTTCCGCTTGTTGTGACTGTTGTTAGCATCTCGAACTGGAAAAGCAAATGGACACCTTAGTCAACATCTTCTCCTCCTCACTTTTCTCCCCATTAGATTCCGCTTACATCCTTAGTCGGCTTCCCCGTCTATCCTTATAACATCCGTCTTTTCAAGCCGGCTACTCACACTCTATTTATCATTCCTAATATGTACTTTAGCGTAGTCACAATTTTATTAGAACTTACGGTTGTCATTATACACATAATACTCACTTTAGAATCAATCGTGTAGTATATACGACCGTTACGTCAAATATACAACTCCCATTACGACAAATGTATAACGCTCACTCTATGACGTATCACCTTTTAATTAATTTCCTTCCGTTATCTTCGTTCTTTATCGTTTTCTTCACTCCTTAACGTAAGTTGAATTCTCTATTACAAATTATGACAAATGTATATCGCTCACACTATGACGTATCACCTTTTTATTAATTTCCTTCCGTTATCTTCCTTCTTTGTCGTTTTCTTCACTCCTTAACGTAAGTCGAATTCTCTATTACAAATTATGACAAATGTATAACGCTCACACTATGACGTATCACCTTATTATTAATTTCCTTCCGTTATCTTCCTTCTTTGTCGTTTTCTTCACTCCTTAACGTAAGTCGAATTCTCTATTACAAATTATGACAAATGTATAACGCTCACACTATGACGTATCACCTTATTATTAATTTCCTTCCGATATCTTCCTTCTTTGTCGTTTTCTTCACTCCTTAACGTAAGTCGAATTCTCTATTACAAATTATGACAAATGTATAACGCTCACACTATGACGTATCACCTTCTTATTAATTTCCTTCCGTCATCTTCTTTCTTTGTCGTTTTCTTCGCGCCTTAACCTAAGCCGAATTCTATATTACAAATTCGGCGTCTATTTCCTAAATCAACAACATTTTCTACTAAACGCCTAATTTCGCATTCACACATTATTACATTATCAATCAACACATATAGCACGCAAATATATCACTCGCATTATGACAAATGTATAACGCTCGCACTATGACGTATCACCTTTTAATAATTTCCTTCCGTCATCTTCGTTCTTTGTCGTTTTCTTCGCGCCTTAACCTAAGCCGAATTCTCTATTACAAATTCGGCGTCTATTTCCTAAATCAACAACATTTTCTACTAAACGCCTAATTTCGCATTCACACGTTATCAATATCAATCAACACATATCACACAAAAATATATATACATATATATATAACTATGAATAGATTTATAAATAATTAAGCTCACTTATTTCAGCATCCGGTGTTTCGATATCGTCTTCGTCTTCTTCTTCTTCGGAGACTTCTTCTTCCACTTCGATTTCTTCTTCGACTTCGATCTCTTCGTATTCGTATTCATCGGAATCCGATCCGGCGGTCGGAGATTGATCCGGTGCGGTGGAGGATGTAGGCATGGTGGCCGGAATTGTTGTTAGTGTGTGTGTGTGTGTGTGTGTGTGAGGGTTTGATTGAGAGTCAATTGGAATGAAATAAAGCGGTCCAGTGTGGAGGACTTTTTAATTAAAAAGCGTTACACTCTTTGTGTTTGGAGTTTACTGCTGTCGGAAACGGTCTCGGGATTAACCTGGTGAGGTGAGGTTGTGTGTATCCGAGTTAAAAACATCATTCGTTTACCGTTTAGAAGTATTTGAGCTCAACTTAGTTGAGTTGAAAAATATTTTTTGAATTAGTCGGATTAACTTGGTTAACCGATTTCAATAAGAGCAATGATATGGAGACCTAAAATGCATGACTAAAAACATGCATAATCCATTTATTACTTGACACATGTTTTTGTCACTTTCTCTTTCCAAAAGTTCACCTTTGATCTTGCCATGTGTCTAAATCTTATTGTTAGGCATAACTTTAGGCATATATATTAGGCATGAGAATCATTTTCCTTTCAATAAATATTGGATTAGTAAGAGTTTTACAAGTATGGGGTTAACATGAATAACATTTTTTGTATTTTAACTAGGTTAACTCGAAACCAGTTAAAAAAATTTGTTTATTTCCGTAGGGAACCTTATGATTATTTCTAGATGTGAGTTTGTGATATGATAATACATGTGCAAACTCTTTTATGCTAAGTATAATTATGATACCCTTGACAAACGATATAAGGTGTGTTTGGTAAAAGTAACTGTAAGTTGTAGTAGTGAACAGTAGCTGTGAGCTGTGAGCAGTAGTTGTGCAGCTCACTGCTTACCGCTCACAACTTCTTAAAAAAGCATTGAAAAATTGAGCATTCCTAAAAAATAGGAAAGTTCACCGCTCATTTGTCAAACGACTAATAAAAATCAAAATGCTCATTGTTTACCGATCATCGCTCCAAAATGCTTCACACCACTCCGTGCCAAACATACCCATAGCTTAAGGACTTCTAGGCTGGTATGCTTACTGTATCCAGAATGTTTTCATTTGGTTATACCCCCAAAAGATAGCATCGTGAATGTTAGACTTGGATTTTGTTAGCAAAAGTTTTCAAATGCATTTTCATTGCGTATGTATTTTGTTTTATATAGAGATCAATGTATTTTCACTTATGTATCCTTACATCTACCTCTGATGGTAACGTACCATCTAGTGACATGACTGAACATTAATTTGTTTAGGCGTATTATGAGTCCTTAGAATTATAGACCGTATTTAGAAACACAACTTTTACATAAAATCTTATGAATAAGTTGGCATGATCATCCGCTATTCGTGAGAAGTTAAATGCATCTCTTTAATAACACGTATTTAATGCTACCGTAAATAATTAAATGTGTCTTTTTAATAACAAGTATTTGACGTTACGCCTATAGTAAATTAGTAATAGAATCACAAATTCACAACATGTAGATATTAAGCCGATTAACACATATTTTGGTGCCATAATGTCCAAAAATGGACATGAATCAATGATCGTACACATGATAAAGTTCAGAAGTTCAGTAAACCTCTTCTTATTGGACTATGAAACGCAAATGCCAAAAAGGCTAAAAGCCCAATTGAGTTCCATAACAAAGGAACACTTTTATGTTCTTTTAGGTTTTTATGTCACAAGTTAGGAGGTGTTTGGCTAAACGGCTTATATATCACAAGCTCATAAGCTCATGTTGAGTATTTGGATTTGCTTGTGTTTAATAAGGCGATAAACTTGAGCGTTTGATTTCGTTTAGGCTATTAAATGACCAAAATGAACATGGGTTGAAAATTATGAATGCTATATTAGATATAATTGATGATAAAATACCCTTTATATAAGCTTAGCCAAACACTAAATTTACGTTTATCTAACACAATAAACTAATAAGCTCACTTAAGCTTTAACGAAACACCCCTTAACATCTAAAATAAATGAAAGTCAATGCCCCACAACAAGAAGGATTCACCTATACCGTGCCTAATAGTAGTATATGACTATCTGTCATGATAGTTCTCAACAATTTCTAAAAGAAATGCCAGTCAATGCTCAATACAACCCAACAAAAGATACAGTACATGTTTAGACTTATGTATCTTTGACGGTCAAATTCATATGACATTCGCCTAGTTAGAACATGTGAGGCTTTATGCATCTATGAGCTCAAAATTTAGGGTGCGTTTGTTTGCTGGTTTTTGAGTGTTGGATTTTGTTTGGTTGTAATCTCAAATAAAAAATATGGGAACCACTCCCTCTGACATCAACCCAAGGGGGCAGGTGGGTTTTGATAGGTTTAGCTATTTTTAGTGGGTCCCGCTATATATTTGTGAGTAAAAGTGTTACAATTTAATTTATATAATTATGTAAAAATAATAAATTTTGTAGGTCCTATTTCTATTTTATTAAATTCAAATCCAATCCAAAATCCAAATCCTAAACCAAATCCAAATCATATCACAAACCCATCTACAAACCAAACGGGCCCTTAAGTCATTGATGGCAAAAACTTTTTTCACCAACTTCAACCTATGTATTCAACACACAACCAAAGTTTGAATAACACCTCTTGCTCAACTAAGTACTCTTTAACTTTTTGATTGAACTCCATTGAAGATGCTCCTAGTTAATATCTTTTTTGAAACATATGTTGTGTAAAAATGTAGTAACACAAAGCATACAAATAAATACTACGTAAATACTTAACACAAAGTATACAAACAAAATACCCTTAATCAGCGATCAAATTTTCATATTAACAAAAGATCTTCATAGTCTCATAGTCTAGGTCATCATACCCTACTAAAATAAGTAAAACAAAAACCATAAAAAAAAAGTCCTAAAACAACGGCTAAGGTAAAAAAGTTAGCCTACAATGCTAGCTTAGGGTGTTTGTTTCAGTCGGCTTATAGCTTATTGCGTTTTGGTCATATATTTGATAAGCTCAAGCTTATTTTGATTTTTTTTTTTTTTTTAATGTTATAATAAGCTTATATAAGCCGAAAAGTTTCAAAATAAGCCAAAAAAAATAGCCGGTTATATAAGCCGAAACAAACACCCCATTAGCTAGCTTACAACCAAATAGGTGGAGGCTCATTCAAATCTATACCCAACCCACGTCTCACAATCTCAGTAGCCCCACCACCACCACCACCACCATTAACCACCGCAACATGACACCCACCACCACCTAGCTGGCTTCCAAACATCATGTTTCTTGTAGGTGGGCCCGCCACCCATCTTATCACTTGGTGACTTTGCACATGTTGTTGTACTTGGTGTACTTGGTGTACTTGTTGTCTTAGTTGGTTGTTCACATGGTGGTTAAGGTTGTTGTGGGTTGGGAAGGTGTTGAGGTCAAGTGTTAATGACGTTGGTGGAGGAGAAGGGAAGTTGGTTTTAGCTTTTGGACCACGGAGAGACCTGGCGGCGCCGTCATAAGCTAAGGCGGCTTCTTCTGGTGTGTCGAAAGTGCCTAGCCAGACACGTGTTTTTTTCCATGGGTCGCGTATTTCGGCTGCGTATCGACCCCATGGCCTCTTTCTAACGCCTCTGTAGTGGTTTGGTGATGCCATGGTTTTGGTTTTGGTTTTGGGAAGTGTTGGTTGTGTGTGTGAAAAAGGGTGGTGAAAAGGGAGTAGAGGGTGGGTGAAATGTGGGCAAGATATATAAGTGCTAGAATGGGTGAGATATGTATTCACTTTTTTGGACCTAGAGTCACTTTAGGTGGTTTTATGACGACATAACACTCGTGTAATAGTGACCATCGTCACTAATGTGCACGAAGCCCGGGTCTGGTCGGGCTTGGACCGAACCGAAAAAGCTTTGGCTTTTTTAGTGTAAAAAAGTCCGAGCCTCTTAAAGATCAGGTCGGGCTAAGGTCGAGCTTTAACCAAAATAGTAGACATGTTTTGGTCCAAATAGTTCGAACCATGGCGGAACAAGCTTAGCCTGGCCTAGACCCGGGCTTTTTTTTATATATTTTGTATTAACAATATAGTTATTATATATGAAAATATTTGATCAACATTTGTAAATACACCATTAAAGTTCTACTTCCTTCATCTTTAATAATGTCATCTTATATCTCCATAACTGAATCTTCCAAAGGTGTTCTATCTTGTTATCGTTTCACACTATCAAAGTAATCTTTTAATCAAGTGCACATCTCCACTGATTGACTCAAAGATTCCTCCTCCATACGCTTAAAATCCTACTGCTTAATAAAGAAACAAAATTTTGAAGCTACGGTTAGAGATTGGGCTGTTAGTATATCTCATGTCATGACGGACAAAATATGATATTGTAAAGATTTTTATATCCAACAAGACAAAAAAGACTCAAAACTATAAACATTCATAAGCAATCGTTTTATTGTATGATATTATATAAAAGGTAGCACAAAATTTAGGCCTTCTTTCAAAACGATTGTTTTGATTTTTTTTAAGCGCGGGCGCTCAACCTTTTTTACGAGCTTTTCGAAAAAAACGGTATTTCAGGCTTTTTGACAGGCTTTGGGCTTAGCCAGGGGCGAACCATACTTTAGTGAAAAATACAAGGACCAATTAGGCTTGTTGGCCCGGGGCGAGGTTTTTTTATTCGGTCTTTTCGGGCTAGTCTAGCTCGGACTTCAACCCATATGTGCATCTTTAATCATCATTATCGTTAGCTCAGCGACACATTAGCTTTTCAACATCACTGACATTACCAACAATATAGTGTAATAAGACAACCAATATCACCACCAAAATATGTCGCACTTAAACACAAATATACTTACAAAAATCAATAGCCGTACACAACCGAGATAAGAAGTCGGTCATCCCGAAGACCGACTTTCCGTTTTCTTCACCCAAGACGCGTCTTTCTGGTGTGTGTAACAAGGATGCACGCGTCCTTGATGTGCCAACAAGGCAAAAGACACGTCGTTTTTTTTAAAGTGTGTTTTGCCAAATTAACTTAAGTGTGCTTTTGCCAAATTAACTTGAACATAACAATTTACTCTTTAAGTGTGTTTTCCAAAAAGATAAATATATATTAGCAAATGGTGTTGTTACTCTTTTAAAATGGAAGAGTAAATTGTGGGTCAAATGTGACATGTATAACACCAACATTTTTTGCTAATATATGTTTATCTTTTTGGAATGGGATGTGATTTGTACCTCATTTATTTTTCCATTCATCATTAAATCATGCATAGCAGTGTTGTACTGTGTGCATTATTAGTGTAATTTAGTGTATCATTAGTGTAATTTAGTGGTAGATGGCAAAAAAAATGATGTACAAATTACTTCCCTTTTGAAATATAAAAAGTAAAAGTTAGAAGAGTAAATTTGTTGGCAGAAATTTTCTAAAGCATTCATTTAAGAACATAAAAAGTTATGTCGGCAAAGTTAGTTTGTTGCAACTAGAACTAAACTGATATTTAAGGAACCACTAACCACCTTGGTTGTAGTACTTGGAAGTTAGTTTGTTTCCAAATTGCAACTAGTACGCCACCTTAAAATGATTGTCTAGACATTTATTTAACATTTAAATAGTTTGACAATCATAAACAAGAGTAAGTTTACACATCGAAACAATTTGATTATTGCCAATTGATTGGCGTATCATGTTAATTAAAAACTCCGGTCATTCTTTCAAATCATAAACATTCTTTATCTTATAAGACCATGCGTAATAAAATGACAAAGAGAGAGCTTCGTCCTTATTGGCAAATGAAGTAATTACATCCTACATAGAGCACGCGTGTAACATGGTAATTTTGCAAGACTCGGTCTTGTGGACTATTGAGTCTTACATTACGTGTTTTTATGTTTTTGTGTGTCCGCATATATTTGGTGGAGTATAGTTGTATTTTAAAGTGGGGGTGTGTTTTAGTAATGAATTTTGTTGTCTTGTTAAACGAAGTTGGTAGTGAAAGCTGAGATGCCGATAGTAATTGCGATTTGGCTTGCTTATTAGAGTACAAGGTACGCTGCGTTACAGGGTTGTGTCATGCTGCCGTCCTTAAAACGCCATCGGAAAACGCGAGAGCCACACCACATGTGGCGCTTTCGTGTGTGGCTCCGTTGTTGCCAGCTCAAACGGTCCGATTTTTCCTTATTTTTTTAGTTTTTGCTTTTGTGTGTTGTATTTCTGGTTTAGTGAGTTATGTGTGAGTCAGAGATGTCTCATGGCATCAGAAAATAGGAGGGGGGGGGGGGGAAGTTTTGTGTGGTGTGATAGATTTTGATGTTTAAGAAAAAATGTTGAGATGTAAACACTTTACCCATAAAATCATACGACGGGACCACAGTTTACCTAATGCTCTCACGATTAGTCTAAAGGTATGTTTGGTGCTTATATTATAAGCCGAGAGCTGAAACTAGGGTTGGGGCTTATATTATAAGCCGAGAGCTGAAACTTATATTTTATAAAGCTGTTTGGCGAATTAGTTAAAATTAAAGCTTATTAATGTAAAATCGAATAAAAATATATATCAAAGGCATCATATATTTTCAGCTTTTACGTGATAATTCATTATATTTTTAAGAGTATTTAAGTAATTTAAGTAGCTATAGGCTATGTTTGGCACATGATATTATGGAGAGGTTATATATGCTTATTTTTTTTTAAAAAAATAAGCTACTTGAAAAATAATATTTGTTTGGCAGACATAACTTATAAGAGATTATGAAAAAAATAATCTTTCACATCTCTGAAAATAAACGGTTACTTCATGTAGCTTATAAAAATAATCTCTTTTTTATAATCTTTTCCAGCATCAGCACAAGCATCAGTGTCAGCACCAGCAAAATTTATTTTTGCCAAACATACCCATAACTTATGGGTATGTTTGGCAAAAATAAAGTGTGTTGGTGCTAACGCTGATGCTTGTGCTGGTGCTGATCATAAGCCTTTTTTTATGAGCTTGAACTTATGAAAGCTTATGACTTATTTTATACTAGTAAGCCATAAGACTTTATAAATCAGTGTGACATACGAGACTTGTTTTATATACCAGTTTATTTTAAAAGCTCAAACCGTTATAAGCTTTAAAAGTTCGATGCCAAACACAACCTAAATAAATAATTGGAAAATGATAAATGGACCTAACTAAAAGAGGCCTAAAAGAAAACCTAATGCATAAATGACTTGTATTACAAGTCATTTTTTAGACCTTTTTATTTAATACAAGACATTTATGCATTAGGTATTTTTTTAGACCTCTTTAGTTAGTCATCTGTATCGAAGATCTAAATAATTTGAATAGCCTGCTAAAATATATTCTCAACATTAAAATATTGATTTCTCATAAAGCAATTGTAGTTGAGTGTGAAAAGCAGCAGCAGGGACCCATGATAGTCACCCGTAATCGTCGGCTGGACGGCAGACAGACAAAAGAAACGAGTGGGGACATGTTTAATCTCAGCCTTCGATTTTACTGATACAATATTCTGCGATACGTTGATCTTGCTTACGTGTTGCTTTGCTTTGAATGCTGCCGTTGATCGTGTGAACCAAAGTACTAATCCTATCCTAAATAAATTATCCTTAAAACAAACACTGTTTTTATGGGCTTAAATGTCTTTTTTTTAGTACAAAGTGGAGAGTACTTTTTTATGTAATTTTTACTCAAATGATCGAATCAAAAGCAACATAGGATAAAGAATTAAAGATGCTGTTAGAATAAACCAATAAGGTCGTGTGAACGTAACTATAATAGCTTTTGGAATTTTTAAAAGTTAATTGTAAAATCGATCTTAAACAGCAGTGTAAGAGCATCCTCATCCATAACACCATAACATCAATAACACCGTCCACGTCAGCGCCACATCAGCTTTAACATTTAACATTAACATCCCCAAAAAACACTCGCAACCATAACATCCCAATAACACCATAACACCAATAATATTTCATATTTATTAAACTAAAACAAACATTTCATTAAAACTAAAAACATATTACAATACGAGATTAAAAAAAAAAAAATACAACGAAAAAAAAAAAAAAAAAAAAAACACACTGCAATTAAAAAAAAACATAGCAAATACTTATTCATCGTCGTCGCTTTCTTGTTGTTGTCCATGTCGTTCAAGATTCTTCTGCCAAACATGCTCCATAAGGTCCTGTTGGAGTTGGGTATGCGTTTGTCGGTCGTGTATTTCTTTTGCCTTACGACTGTGAGTATCACATCTTTCGACCATCTTCGTTGCCTCAAATTTCTTGACGGATCCACCCACAGTTCGTTATAGTCACGTAATTCAAATTTTTGATCTTTTACAATCATGTTATGCATAATAATGCAACAATACATGATTCTACGTATCGTGGCAATTTCATATTGACGTGCCGGTTGTTGTAGTATACCCCAACGACCTTGAAGAACACCAAAAACACGTTCAATATCATTTCGGGCACTTTCTTGTCTCCTTTTAAAGTACGTATGTTTTTCAACAGTTGTTGCCGTGAAGGATTTGACGAAAGTTGCCCAATGTGGATAAATTCCATCAGCCAAGTAATATCCCTGTTCATACCTAGTTCCGTTGACCATATAAGGTGCTCTTGGGGCATTATCAGCAAGTAGGTCGTCTAATAACGGAGAGTTATCTAAAACATTAATATCGTTATTTGCCCCCGCAATCCCAAAAAATGCATGTCAGATCCATAAATCTTGAGAAGCAACAGCTTCAAGCATAATTGTTGGGTATTTTTTATCACCCATAACAAAATGCCCTTGCCAAGCCACTGGACAAATTTTCCATTCCCAGTGCATGCAGTCAATGCTACAAAGCATTCCCGGAAAACCATGTTTTTCTTCATGTTGTTGATAAATTTTTTGAATGTCGGCCCATGTTGGTTTTCTTAAATACTCCGGCATAAACAAATCAATAAAACATTTGTTAAAATTATCAAGACATAATTGTGAAGTACTCGCACCCATTTGCAAGTATTCATCAAATGCATCGGGTGAGGTGTCGTACGCCAATTGGCGTATGGCAGACGTACACTTCATTAGAGCACTTATACTCATTCGACCACAAGCATCGGGTGTTTGCTTAAAGTAATTAAAATGATCTGGAATATTATCGGAAGTATAAGATTCAATACCTTCAACTATTTGCAGGAATAGTTTCCGGCTAATACGAAATCTTCTACGAAAATTCCGGTTTGAATACTTACAACCTTGTACGAAATAATCGTTGAGCAGACGTTCCTCTGCAAGCTCACGTTCACGATATATATGTGTACGACGACGAGTAGGATGTTGAGATTCAATACCTTCTTCTTGTTCCAACTGAAGGTGAAACTCGTACGCGGACGCCATAAATTGGAAGTCTGCTAGGTCTTCTCTGTCTGACCAAGACATAGGAATATCACCAGCTTGATTTGGATCTATTGTGAACGAATTTGATTTTTTGAATTATGAAAGTGTGAGAGTAAGTATATAAAGTGTGAGAGGAAGTGTGAAAAAAATAGAGTTTTAGTTGGGTATTTATAGTGGTAAAATAATGTTTTTTTTTTGTGTTTTTTTTTTTTTTTTTTTTTAAACTAGCTGTTAGGGGGGTTTATGTTTTTTTTTTAAAACTTAACGTTACAGGGACTACTTTTGTAACATTTTCATTTTTTTTCCTACCCCTTAACGGGCGTTAAGGGGGCAACGCCTCCCCTATAACGTCGTTACTGAGCTACGCTTCCAACGGCGTTAACGCCGAGCCTAACGGCGTTATGAAGGTTAACGATGGGAGTGCTCTAATACTTGTTGCTTAACTTGAATAACATGGTTTTGTAAGGGAAATTGATACTTACACCACCACAATTTATGCATACACCACAATATTACATTAATAATGCATATAGTACAACATGATATGCGCATACTTGTGGTGTACGCATCAATTGTGATGGTGTAAGTATTTTGTAAGGCTTAGACATGGTTTTAAAGATAGACCGAAAATTTCGTTTATGGTATGTATCAAAGAGTTACTTTATTTTCCTTACACACAAATTCATGTTTATCAAAAAACAAATCCTCATCATATATTTAGTTAGATTTAATGAGATTAACCTATAAACCTAAGGGTGTGTTTGTTTTTTTTAAAAAAGTCTTAACTAGCCCTCTTACTCTTACCAGTAAGAGGAGGGCAGACGTTTTGCATGTTTTTTTTTTCTTTTGAGTAAGACCTAGTTAGACATATAACATCTTACTCAATAAGAGGTGGGGAACTTGTCTTACTACCTCCTACTCGTTTTGTAAACTTTATATAATATATTTGATTGTTTATTAACTATGTTATATTTATGATAAAAAGTCTTGTTTCGTATTTAAATAAGTTATTTATTATCGCATTGCGTTGGTTTAATAAACAAATTGCAAAACGAGCACTTAAAATCATTCGGACACTTATACAAAAACAAACAACATTATTTCGTTCAGATTTAGACTTTCTAACCATCTCTTACCAGTAAGACGTGGTAGTCAGATTCGGACCCAAAACATCTTAATGAAACAAACACACCCTAAGTCTATGTTTTTTTTCTTGTCTTTTTGTCTTTTTTTTTTAATTTTTTTTTTAAATTCACGTTTTCTGTAAAATTAAAAGGTTTTTTTTTTAATTCACGTTATTCACGTTTTTTTTAATTCGTGTTTTTTTTTCGCTTTTATACGTTTTCGTCTGTTTTCATACGTTTTCGTCCGATTTCATACGTTTTCGTTTGTTTTCGTCCGTTTTCATATGTTTTCGTCCGTTTTCATCAATTTTCTTTCGTTTTCGTCCATTTTTCATACGTTTTCATCCGTTTTCAGATGTGTTTTTACGTTTTCATACGTATTCGTTTGTTTTTTTACGTTTTTGAAATTTCTTTTACGTTTTCGTCTGTTTTAATACGATAGTGATTGTCACAAGTGATTTTCTGTGACGAGCAGTGTCAGTGTTTGTTGTGTGTAATGACATAGAAAGATACACTAACCACGAATACACCTATAGTGATAGAGATTTTAATGATATAAAAAGTATCACTAAATATAATATTTTAATGACACTTTTAAAAAATGAGTAAAACGTTAAGGAGATGTAATATTACCTTCAAAATGTGTCTTAAAAGTCAAAATATGCATCCTCGCACTTTTCTTTATATTTTTTTTTTTTGACATTCTTTTACTTTTAGTCTCTTTTTATACTTTTGGTGCCATTCTTTTTAAATGTCACT
Source organism: Chrysanthemum seticuspe (assembly GCA_019973895.1). Taxonomy (NCBI): domain Eukaryota; kingdom Viridiplantae; phylum Streptophyta; class Magnoliopsida; order Asterales; family Asteraceae; genus Chrysanthemum; species Chrysanthemum seticuspe. The sequence goes on from BPTQ01000007.1 coordinate 14,023,528, forward strand.
AGAAGACAATATTTTTGCAGCGACACCATCATTGTCGATGTGTGTCAATTTGTGAAGTGCTGATGTGGCGTTGAGGTAACAAACTACTACGTAATACATAAACAAACGTGTCACATTTGATAACGGTCTAAGAAGGTGCATGGTGGAGTAATTTATTCGCATGTTATAGACGAAGCTAGGTATTATAACGGCGTCAAACACTTCACAAGCGTTTGTATGTATTTTTTTTTTTTTTTCGATTTACTTGTCCCGTGTTGGATAATTATCTTTAATGAGTTTCTAGATCCTTTTAAGCATAAATTAAAAATCTTAAGAAATTTTATGTTAAGTTACTGTATCTGAAATTGATAAAGGAAGAGAGTAGGTAAATCAAATGGAGTGGGGACCGGGAGGAAGCCGCCGCCTGATATGACTTGTCAAAGTAACTTCACAATTCACGTGACTTTCCCACACGAAGGAAGGTAGTCTTTTACTCACTTGCTTACGTATCTGCCAACCCTCTGCCATACACAAATTAATACCTACAATCATTACGTCACGCTACTCCACGTGTTATTTTGCCTACCTTTTCAAACCTATGTTTACATTGAAAAAAGAGATTTTATTTCTGTGTGAAATCACAATGGAGTATTTTGTTTTAAAAAGAATTACGTGCAATAAATTGGTTTAGAAAAAGTTCATAAAAGATACGTAAAGTTGTTAGAAAAAGTTAGTGGCATGTAAAGTTTTTAAAAGATGTTCGGGTGAATTTTATTATAATATGTGATTTTTTCCGTAAGCTTGAAATTTGACAAAATCCTCATGAGAATTTTTTGAATGGTTTTTCTAACTTGTGCTTTATGGACATAAGTTAAGCACAACAAAAGTACATAAAAAGTACACAGGGATTCACATAAAATTACACATGTGTGTACTTTTATGTGAATCCTTATGTACTTTTTGTGAGCCCTTTTGTACTTATGTTGTGCTTAACTTGTGCCCTTATGGCACAAGTTAGAAAAACCATTTTTTGAAAGGTTATGTCAATCGGAACTTTTTTTATGAGTGATACATTTAATGAATTTTTTTCATTTTTTTTTAATTTAAAATTTATAGTATATATTATTATAAAATATAAAATTTAATAAATTAAAAGTATTATATTGACAGAAAATATAAAACATAAGTTGATTAAAAACTGTATTTTACTGTAAATTAGTGTGAGTCAGAAGGTGAAGGATGTAAAAAATACACCAAAGGTGAGGCATGGGGTCTTCATAGTAGCACCCTTTTTGAATCACCAAAAGTGTCGAGTTTTCTAAAACTCATACTTTATTCACAAACGATAATTTTTGTTAATTTTGTGCAACATGTTACCATTGTATACTTGTCTTTTATGAAAATCTCTTTGTGACATGGACGAATGAAAATCTCTTTGTGACATGGACTAAAAATATACTTTATCATGGTAACTAGATGGTGGAAATTTTCGAGAAATGAAAAAGAAACAGTAAATAGTTAGGTCTATAAACTAGGAAGACAACAGCATAGAAGTGCAGGGACAGCATGAGGTAGAGTGGTCATATGTGACATCATTTAGGTTGTGTGTGTCAGTTGCCAATTGGATGTACTTATTGCGGTGTTTCTGTAGCTTATCTTTATGCATAGTTTTTTTGTATACGCTTAATTTGTTAAGACGGCATATGGTAAACCTTGAGTTCGCAAATGATTTGAAACCTGGTTCGATTCGGCTAATTCAATCGATAGAACCGGTTTTTGAAAAATGAGTCGAAATAAATTGGGTTTATCAATTTTGAAACCCAGTTAGACCTGTCAAGTTTGAGCGACCTGAATTAACTTGGTTCTCGAAAACCGACTGAATCTTTTTTTATTCTTTTTTCATGTTCTTTTGAAATAAAGCAAGTTAATTACATATATTTGTGACTTTATTCTATTTTTACATGTTATATTTGTTAGTAAATGGGTTTTTAAGCTCAATATATTAAATTGTCATGATTTATATACAAACTTTTTTTATTATTGGAAATAATTTTTTTTTGAAAGAACGGGTTAGCTCGGTGGTCGAGCCGGTAACTTGACCGGGTCAATTAAAGACCCTGTTTTTAAAATATTGGATAAGATTATCTATTTCGATGCTTTTATACAAAATCTGGCAACACACGTATGCTGAAAACCAAAATAAATTCATAAGTTGAAAAATCAAAGATACAACTAGTAGCGTTAACATGTAAGACTAGTTTTTTTTTCCACTACTATTGTCACTTTTACGTTAGCGTTACATCACTATGCAACTCACCAAACTCATCACCTTTTACCATTTATATTCATCACCCAACCAAAAATATAAAAATACACCGGGTTTACAATGTATCCTACAATATACCTTACACACAATCAAAAAAACAAAACAAAAAAAATACTAAAAGTCAAACTCACATAAAGGTGGTGCACACCACTCCTATGTGCTTGGATTTCCTTGGTTCACTTGTGATGCTGGGAGTGTTTTATCATCGGTGACGCGTGATAGAGATGATAATAATGGTGGATCACCCGCAATAAAAACCGGCCTAAAGAAACATACAATGAAACACTCTCGTATACGCATAATAATATAAATATGGTTTTTATCGTGTTATTGGAGAATATAGGTTAGTTTAATATATTTTCAATTCCTCACTTGTTCGCACTTCTGACTTGCAAAACTTGTTTGATAGCTGACAATTGGTCTTTAGTGGATGGTATTTGCATCCTAACAGGGCATGGCGGCGACATCTCGGTAGTAGATTGGAGGGAAAGGTTTCATTCATTACAAGTCTTTTTAACGTATGTTAGTCAAAAGGATCACTAGAAAAGTAAAATGAAGACGTTAGGAATGGATGGTGCATTTATTTTGAAATTGAGACTGAACGTATTGTTTTCGAACAAACTTAGAGACGAATGGTGTAATTTACTCTGAAGTATATGATAAAAGATGACCTAAGGTGTACATTTTACAACCAGTTGATTTTGTTAAAATAAATTATTATTCTAGTTAGGCTAGTCGTAGTGATGGAATTGTTTCACGCACGAAACATAAAGAATCACTTCTCGTAATCCTAAGCGCGATGCTTGTTACCCCATGATGCTTGTCACGCGTGTTGATCCGATTTTGGATTCAAGTGTTGAGTATCGCATTTACTAAAAATCCTCAAGGCAAGGATATCTACCCATTGTAATTCGTAAATTTATTGCCACTAACTATAATATAGAAACACGTTAAAAAATACAATAATATTGGAGTATTATCTAATTTTATAACTGATGTGCATAAATAAAAAATAAATATCTATTTTTATAATTTATGTAGTGTTGGTGGATTCCTTAAAGGAGAACACCGATTTGTTTAACGATAATTTGATGTCCAATTTGTTTTAAATTATTTGCTTGTATTTCATTTGGCAAATGTGAAATTGGAATAAAAAAAATTGCATGCTTTGATAGATGATGAGGAAACTTGAGCTTACAGCCTTACATGAAGACGTATTTTCTTTCGTTCAAAGACTCTCTGTTTTAGGTTTTTAATAGAGGTCAAAATGAGTTGAGCCATTCGTGAAAAGCTTGGAATCGGATTGGTAAACGCTCAAAAAAGCCGAGCCTAAACGAGCTCGAGCTTAAGCCTAAGTTGCAGCTCGTTTATTAATCGAGCTCGAGCCCGAGCTTTACATACAAAGCTCGTTTGGGCTCACGAGCCTAAACGACATTAAGATATGTTAAGTACTAAACATATATACGAGCTGAGTGCGAGCTTATTAACGAGTTCAATAAAGATATATTACGAGTTGAGCTCGAGCTTGAGCCAAGCTTTGACTTTTCATGGCCAAATCATATAAACGAGCCGAGCTCGAGCTGAGCCCGAGCCTATAATACCACGAGTCGAGCTCGAGTTTAAAATTTAAGGCTCGAAACGAGCCGAGCTCAAGCTCAAGCCTTTTAAAACTTAAACGAGTCGAGCTCGAGCTCGGCTCGGCTCGGCTCGTTTTCATCCCTAGTTTTTAATCATACTTTCACGAGCCATTCCTAATGGAACGACTACACTAAATATGGTGAGCACTTTCATCGCTCATCTATGTAGTTTTGTTCTCTTTATTTATACGTATGTGTTCTTGCTCTTGCAAAAAGCATCTTTTGTAAATGTTCTCGTTATCCCTAGCATGGCGTAATATCTTTCAAGGTTGCAAAAATCGCGACTCGATAGTAGGTCGGTCGACCCCATTATAGCTTGTAATCTGTTTTTGTTGAGTTAATAATTGACTAAATTACCCCTCTCAAGTATTTGAAACATAAAAACAACCTAAGTTAATCGCTGATAAGATCAAAGAGCAAGTCCAGTCTCTGATACGTCAAAATGTAAATCATGAGTAAGTTTACTCTCTAAGAAGGACCAACACAGCTGATCACAATCAACTATCAAGAAGACTCACTAAGTCAAGCTTCAAGGAAGTCGAATACCAAACTGAAGAAATACTTTGTAACCTGATGCGGAATCAGGAAGCAATGTACAAAAGAGTTTACAAACATTATGTGTTTTGGGGAACTGACAAATGTCACTAGGACTCTCATAAAGACTTATCCAATTAAACCATCCTGGAGATCTAAGCAAATAGCCTATATACTACTAATCAGATATATTTGGTTGATACCCTCAGCGAAATTTCTATCCACTAAATATGAAGTATATGTCTGAAGTTCTCAAACACACTTAGACGGGAGTAATTTGAGAAAGCTAAAGCAGGAAAACTCTTGGGAAGATAAGAACTCACTGATAAAAGGGAAAGTAACTTGCATGTACAAATAGTTGTCACAGTAATGCCAACCCTGGCCACACAAAGGCACGTGCACCAAATTACTAGTTTGAAAGTTACTATTTTCTCGTAACTACTAACAATGTTTCTCCTTGGTATATAAAGGGATGGTGGTAGAAGTGATAAGCATTCCATTCTAACACGAGAAAAAATAATACACACATATTATTATAAGTAGATTCTTCCTCTTGACATTGAGAGTTTTTCATTTATCATTAACTAGAGATCGTATTCCTCAATTATCCCTAGTAAGTGTTCACCTTCACTTCTAGTAAGATTTATAAAAGGTGTAATGTACAAGTGAGTATTATTAGCAGTAGCAGGTTAAGATTGAGTAAGCATGATCTCATTTCTAATATACATTAGTTATTTTCACATGCTCAAACCGTTGTTCATACATTTCATGGTTTTGCTCATAAATATCGGACCAATAGTTTTGGCAGATTTAATCAGATAGGTATTTTCGGCTAGTTTCGGTATTTCAGGCGAGTTTTGGGTATCCCGAGAAGAATTTCCTCAAAAAATAACTTGTAATAGATATAAACAGTGACTCTAGGCAATTTAAACAAGTTTACGCTGGGAAGCAAGACTATAAGGCAGAGTGAATCCGGTCTTAGGTGGATTAGAGCGAAGGGATGATGAGTTTTGGGTATTTCCGGCATGATTTGCAGGTTTTGACAAATTTGACCATCGTTGACTGGTTTGTTAAACTGATTACACAAATCAAAAAGTTTGAGGCTGATTAACGCATAAATGGTGATTAATCAGTCTTGTGTTTTTTTTAATATATAACATTGTGGGTTTTTTTTTTTCAAAACTAGTATCTTTGCTTATTTTAACATAAGTGTAAGGTAATTCTTTTTTTTTAGGGCTTGTCTAACATGTGCCTAAGGGCACAAGTTAAGCACACTAAAAGCACATCGGGTTTCACAGAAAAGGACACAGGAATCCACAAAAATTGTATTTTTTTGTGAATTCCTGTGTCCTTTTATGTGGGACCCGGTGTCTTTTTAGTGTGCTTAACTTGTGCCCTTAAGGGCACAAGTTAGAAAAATCATTTTTTTTTTAAAGACACTTTATCTAAAAGTAAAAATTGTGAAAAAACTCAAAAGAGTGAAAAAAAAGAAGAAGAATATATTCGAAAGTGAAAACAACATTTAATATAGGGGGACGTGAGAGAGAGGGAATTATTAGGGAGTTTGGAAGTATATGGACAGACGGCATGCAGTTGAATTGAGTGTTGGAGTGAGCCCACGTGGATAGTACAAATATGACGTCACTGTTCCATGTGCAGGCGACAGCCGCTTGCTGCGTCCTAGGCCCCCCCTCCTCTTTGACTCGTCTTCGCCGCTACCACCAGCCAGCCAGGCCCCCTATGACTGCACAATTTTACTCTGGGTTAATGACCCAAAATTGATACTCTTTAAAATTTTTTATTTTTTTTATTTTTTTTAACTTATTTTTATTAATCTTTCGGTTTCAAAATCATTTTTCATTTTGGAGTCCTAAAATGATAATGGGTATGTTTGTCAAAACTAGCTGTAAGGTGTAAACTGTAAGCTATAAACTGCAAAGCTGTTAACATGAGCTACAAGCTGTATGTTTTTTTCAATAAAAGTGTTTGGTAAATTAGCTGTTAAATGTAATTATAAGATGTAAAATGACATAAAAGGACAAATCTATAATTGTAAATAAATGTTTGGAGGGTATATTAGTAATTTAAAGTTTTAACAGCTCATAGATATTTAAAAAGCTTCATGAATCAAGCTCATAGATATTTAAAAAGCTTCATGAATCAGCTTTTCATTTTGGAGCTATTTGTTTGAAATAAAAGTTTGTAGCTAATGCATCCAAACGAAGCTACTTAGTTTATAGGAAATTATTTTGTACCAAAAGCTAATAGCTCCTCTAAAAAGCCCCTGCCAAACAGGCCCAATATGTTCATTGTGTTTACCAATAAAAAAAGAATTTAGCAAGTAAAAATAATATTTGATTAGTTAAAAAATGAGTGATTCACTTTTTTTAAACTTTGCGGTTTTTGGTTTGAGATAATAAATTTTGGGAGATGTGTAAAACTGTGGAATAAATATTACGAACGTATTAATAAATTTTGGGAGATACGGCATATAAAACTGCGGAACAAAAATTACAAAATATAAAATATAAATTTTGATAAATCAAAATTGGTAAAATACAAAATATACGAAACTAACAAAAAATGTCTCATACTATTAATAAATGTGTAAAAAGAGATATGTGTTTACGAATAACCCCATCCTCTGGTTTTTACTAGTATTTGTGTAAATAATTTAAAAAAAAAATAAAGTTATGATCTTTATCCAAAACTCCTACTAACTTTAGTTGTTTTTTTGACAAATAGAGGCTCAAATGTAGAGAATTTAGTAGCAAAACAGCTTTAGAAATAGTATTTGTTTAGTTACTTTATTTTTATGTATAACTCAATATGATATGTTACGTTTTCCAAATGAATGAGATGAATCATGCATGTATGATTTTCTATTTTTTTGTTTAATATCGTTGTTTTTATTTGTCTATTTTACAGTTAGCAGACTTGCTATATTATGTTCATTTTAGCTTGGGTGTCGATTTTAACTATTCCTTCGATTTATTAAAGTTTACGATAATGTACAAATAACTACAGTTTTTGAATGAAACCTGAGACTTAAGCACTTTCCGTTGTGGATTTTGCAAATCATTGGTTCGGAGAATATTATTAGATATAAATACAACCGAAGAACTAGATGGCCAGCGGCCGGGCCTTAAGGCTAGTTCAAAGAAGAAGCTAAGGATTTGCACTGATAAATCAATTGATTATATGTACATGAACATCATTGGGCATGAAATATGCAAGATCATCCTTCACAAGTATATTTCTCAATTGACTTCCTTTGTTAAATTTCAAAATAGAAAAGGTGGATATTACATTTGATTACTGTAAATATATTCGGATTTTTATCACTGCTAATTTTTTTTAGCAGATTATCATTGCTAATTAGAAAACGTAATTTATGGTGAATGGTCTTATCAAAGTTATTAAATACTCTCTATTGGAGAATCTTTTGTATGCACATTTACACCGACGCAAACTAAGAATTGGTAGGCCCCTGTTGAATGGTCTTTTCATTTGTTTAATAGTAAGTTGAAAACCAAAAATTTCTTTCAAGCGAATAGCTTTGCGTTCCAAGTACTTTGGTTTAAGATAATCAAGTTGTTTTTATAAGAAATTAAAAGACGTATCGAAACAAGTAAAATGATACTGTTTCCAAATTTTAAAGTATGTTTAAAGGTTATACTTAGGATGTGTCTATGTGGCACCAAGACCATACGTGGTTGGTATACTTTGTTGTTTGTTAGACCGACCATAATAAAACCTTGAGACCGAGTCTTGAGGGATTGAAGACACGTCTTCAATGCTACGGAGGCTCTCCATCTACGCGTCAACATGAGAAATTTGCAAGACTCGGTGGACGGTGGATGTTAAGACTGAGTCTTATAGTGTGTTTTTTTTGTGTGTGCATGTGTTATAGTTGGGTATGTTTTTGTGGTGAAGTTGGTGATTTTATTATACAAATTAGGTGATGAAGTTAGTTGTAAAAAAAAAAAAGCGTATATGAAGTTGAGTCAGCAATGATGAATGCGGTTTTAAGATTTTCCTATTACACACAGTCTTATATGGTGCAAACCACACGACGTTTAGAAGAGATTAAACACCCATCGTTCACTTTCTACTCCACAAGTCTCCACGAGTTTATTAGGAGTTTAATTTCGTTAATTCTAAGTTTCTAACACTAGTACGCCGTCACAAACATTAGATCAAACATATAGTTTATTACTGTTTAAGATTTACTTATCATATTTGAAATGAGGCTTAACTTGCAAGAAATTCTTAACTACATAGCCTAAAATTAATGGTGCCACCAGGGGGGCCAGAGTAGCAGATTCAAGTTTCTAACATGCTTTTCCAAAATGGAGTACTTCATATTTTAACTTAGTGATGCATACCTCAATCTTTTGACTTGTTTTTTTTTCCTAAACCTTTTCAACTTAGCATAAGATTTAAAAAGATGCTGTTAAATCTTGCCTATAAAGCGTTTTTAGTAAAAAATTTAAATTTTTTACAATTAAGTCTTTGTACTTTTATGGTTCTCTCTGTTTAAATCCATGTCCTTTTCTTTTTTTTATAAAGAAAAAGCATGCAACTTGACTGTTTTGTAATGCAGGTAAGATTTCCCTAATGGATATTTACTCAACTTTTGAGTCGTTTTATCACTTTGAGAAAAGTCTAACTTTATAATCTCTTCATCTTTAAATATGCGTCAATGTTACTTTTTTGATATGTTTTAAAATTTATGTTTCTTTTCATCTTTTAACTAATGAAAAAATATTTAGTTGATAGACTAACAGTTTAATCAGTGACATTATCAAACATGTTGTTTTTTTATAGTAAACATTTATTTTAAGGGTTAATATACAAATATGTCACAAATAAATTTCGTATTTTTATAAGTTCAATTTCATTCAAGTATATTTTAAAAAGTTTAGTAATAAAAAGTATTTTTTTTAAACCTTGACCGACTAATTCACGAAGTTGAACCAACCATCAAACAGACTCAAACCAGATAAACTCTTCTTTTTATGAGTTGAGTAGACAAATAATTAAAATAAAAAAACTCGTCACGTTAATTTGAAAAGCTTATTCGTTTTCTTAGCTATCCTATTGGTCCTTCTCTAGTGCTTTATGAAATTGAATAATCATCCACTATCATCAATTGGACCTTAAATATTGTTATTTAAATAAGAAAAAGTTAGGAAGTAGATTAGGTCAAATAAAGTAAGATAATTAACGGCGCCGTTAAAATGGAAAGTGGAGGGGAGCTGCACCCTGAAGAAGAGGAAACCGTCGCCGCTGTCTGCGCCAACGACAAAGACAAAAGCTAACTCATAAATCGCCTACTTTCATAGCACCCTCGTGATATGATGGGCCCATTTCTCCATTTTCTTGACACGTATGGATTTTGTGGTCCCCATACTAGATATGTTTTCTTGTCACCTACTTCTTTAGTACTAGAAACAAGATTTTCAATTGATTTTTCCGTTCCCAAACTACTGTATTACACTACTTACTTTTCAAAATCATTACAAGGAGTTTTTTTTTTCCTCTAAATATATTTATTTATTTATATTATTTAGGGATTTTCTAATATATGTCGTCATGACATATATTTATATGTATTTATTAAAAGAAATGATACATGTACTTAAACTTAGACCTAAAACCATGACATCATCCTGATGGGTTGTAAAATAAGTGGGTCCTTGTCTGCAGTCATCAAGATGTTAACACTAGACTTTAGGTCTAAGTTTAGGCTTAAGTTTAGGTTCATTTATCATTTCTGACTTTCCAAAAAAAATTTATTAAACATAGTAATTTTCTAAAGGAAAATGATTGGGAAGACTAATTATGTGCTTGAAGATGTGACTAAAAACATGTGGCATGATCCTGGTGGTTTATAAAAAAGCGGGTCCCATTGCTGTAGCCATCAGGATGATGCCACATACGGTTAGTCATATCTTTAGGCATATGAGTTAGGTCTCCCAATCACTACTCTTTTCTAAATTATGTTAATTTTTATATAAAATAATATTAAACATGCTAATGAAAGGAAATTAAAAAATTATTATATCAAGTGACATTTAAACATAACAACTTATGTTCAATAAAGAATTCTAATTATGTACCATTATGGCACAAGTTAGAAAAAGCTTTTAGAGAATAATAGTTTCACTCTTAACTAATTAGTTTATTACTTCTTTGAGACTAGCGGTAAATAAATGACGCTTGTTCCTTACTACCCTGACCCCGTGAAGACACGTCTTAGATGTACAAATTGGAGAACTCGGTCATTCAGACGACCGAGTTATGAGAGGTGTGGAAGTTGTTGTTTTGTGTGTGTGTGTGTGATATTTAGTTTTATCGGGTATTTTGTGTGTGTTTAAGTTTGTTATGTTTTGATGGTGAATGTTGGTCGTATTATTACAATATGTTGGTGGTGATATTGGTTATGTTGAGAAGTTGATGTGCCTATGAGTTTACGATAATGATTAAGGTAACTATTACCACCAACTTAAAGTATGCAACAATAACCTCAAGTGAAGTTAATGTAGTAAACTTGATCTAAATTTTTATTTATGTTTAAAAGTGCACAATAGTATATCTATGAATCAAGGGTGTTGATATGTACATCATTTTATTCGATAAATACACCATTTTGTACAAACTATATAACACAACAATGTAGTGCACAAAATGTGATGTGTGCATCAAAAGAAGTGGTGTATGTATCAACCCCAATTAATCAATTGCACCATGCCTCGTGTTATCTCCGCCAATAGGGAATTGATTTGCACACTTAAACTTTTGATTGAGACACCCCATTGTGTGAATTGGATATTGGTACAAGGTTTACAGTGTGATTTAACTGTTTATACAATTGAGTGTCTTAATCACAAAATTGGATGTGCAAATCACCTCTCCGCCAATACATAAGAGTGTGTCTATTAGGTATTGAGTTTCCCCTTTTAATAAGCCTCATTGAAAATATTTTTGATATTGTGTAAAAAAATAGGGGTAGATTATAGGAGGAGAGTTATTTTACATACCAAACTTTTCTCACATATCAAGGGACTCATTTCCACCATCCATTTAAAAAGAAATCAATGGCTAAGATTAAAAGTATTTTATTATTTCACCTATTTTTTATATTTAAATATCTCTTAAACCGTTAATCGTTATGCGAAAATATTTACACCGTCGCGACGAGCATTTAATTATCTTTCTATAGACGGAAACTTTGATATACTTTCGAAAAAAGAAAAAAATTCGTTTTTTTTCACGTTTTTTCGTATTTTTTTCGTTTTTTTACGTTACTGAAATTTGCATGAAAAAAATCATATATGATAAAACACTAAGTTGAATATCACATGTGATATTAGTGTTAAATCATATATGATATGTAATATCATATGTGATATTACACTAATATCAAATGTGATATTACATATCATATATGATATTACACTAATATCACATGTGATATTACATATCATATATACATATCATATATGATATTACACTAATATCAAATGTGACATTACATATCATATATGATATTACACTAATATCACATGTGATATTACATATCATATATGATTTAACACTAATATCACATGTGATATTCAAATTAGTATTTTATCATATATGATTTTTTAATGAAAATTTTTAGTAACGTAAAAAAACGAAAAAACTTAAAAAAAAAAGGTGAAAAATACGAATTTTTTTTTTGTCGAAAGTATATCAAAGTGCCTATCTATAGAAAGATATTTAAATGCTCGTCGCAAATATATATTTTTTTTCGTTTAACGATTAACGGTTTGAAAAATATTAATATTTGAAAAAAAAATAAAGAAATTGGGTTTTTTAAATTGTTGGGATTAATCTCATCCATTAGATCAAATAAAAATGAAATGTGGAGATTGATACCTTGGTATGTAAATAATCTTTTGTCCTCAAATGATCTTAAATCAGATTATAGATGTATGAAAAAAAAATGTCGGTAACATCCTTCAAAATGGCAACTATGATCCTTTACTTTTTCAAAAATGTTGTGCAAGTGTAATGAAAGTCACAAAAACGGTTGACAATGTAGTAAATGCGAAGGCAATATCCTCCAAAATTGTGTGGTTTTAATAAAACAGAAAACTACATAACATGATAAAATAACTTGTTAATATTTGGGATAATAACTTTAAAAATCATCATACTTGTCTAAAAATACTTTTTTGGGTATCGAACAAAGATTTTTGCTTATACGGGTACTGAACTTTCAATTTAAGACTTTTTGAGGTATCAAACTTTCAATTTCGGACTTTTGTGACATTTTTGCCCCTGGATTTTTAGTAATATGAGGGACAAAAATGTCACAAAGTACCTCAACAAGTATGAAATTAAAAGTTTAATACCCATATAAGAAGAAAAAAATTGTTCGATACCCAGAAGAGTATTTTTAGACAAGTACGATGCTTTTTAAAGTTATTACCCGTTAATATTTTCGTATTTATTTTTGATTTTTTAAGAAGTGGTTTGGTTTTATAATGAGGGAACTAGAAGCGTGGAAGCCAAAACTAATTTTTTGTATTTCAAGAAGTTCTATCTTTTCAAGTTATACCTTCTTTCATCAAATTGAATAACCAATATTGGCATTATTTTTTCACATTATAAAAATGAGTAGTGATTGTGAGACCTAAATCATATGCCTAAAGATATGACTAACCATATGTGGCATCATCCTGATGGCTATAGTAATGGGACTCACTTTTTTATAAACCATCAGGATCATGCCACACGTTTTTAGGCACAACTTTAGGCACATAATTAGTCTTCCTAATCATTTTCCTATAAAAATGAACATGATGAGCAAATACATTTGCTCTCCAACCTCGATTGCTCGCTAGTTGTTAGTCACTTCTTATTTCGTAAAATGGCATGTAGAGCAAAATAGATGACAAACAAAGTACTTACACGTGTCACGAGCATTTAGCTTATTTTATAAAAGGGATACCTTAAACACACCCTCCCTATATTGTCACATCATAGGAATTTAGTCAAACCGTACAACCCACGATGCACACCGTACAATCCGACGATACGTATAATCATTGCAAACCCTCCCTATAGGAAGGTGTGGATAACTCACTCCTTTATAAAATGGCATGGACTCATGGAGAGCAAAATGATGACAACCAAAGTATTTTGCTTGCATCAAAATAGCATGGCAAGCTATTAAATGGTTGAGCAAGAAGTTAATCAAAGAGATCATTATCTTTTTATTATGTTGGATACAAAGGGTTTTTATGTGCAAGAAGTTAGTGTTGGAATTATATAAAATGACTAATTATAAATATAAACAATAAACATCAAATACACATGCGGAAACGCATAGAAACATATAATGAATCATTAATTAACTAAAGCATAAAAGTATGTGTACCTTTGAACCTAGCAAAACAAGAATCAATCCAAACAACTCTTCAATTAAGATGAACCCTAATTAGGATTTATGTGGATTATTAGAATTACCCATTACCCTATTGTAATTCAATCCAAGATAATAACAATAGTGTGTTAGTACCACGTTCATGTACACACGTACTATTAACGAATTAAAGTAAATGCTAGTTTGATTAACACAAAACGTTTGTTTATAAAAACAAACCAATCGACCCATGTAAGGTGTTTAAACGATCGGTCATGCAAATAAAACCAAGAAAACAATTTTAGGGTTTAGGTATTGTGTACAAGAGATACAAAATAATTAACTCTAGGTTTGTTTATATAGGATGACAAAACTTGGAGAACAAGTTGGGATTGGGTTGGGTTTACCCTTAGCCAATCGAATTTAGTAACCCACAAGGGTTTCTAGATCTTTCTTGTTTCCTATTTTTCATCTATAGTCCTTTGCTTATTTTACTTAACGACCGTTAGTTCATTACAATTAATTACTTAACGGTCGTTAGCTGTTTTGTATAATTAATAACTAAATACAACATTTTATATTTAATTATTAAAACTGTAATTCTCATACGTAAAGTGTGCAATCCCGTGGTTTCGAGTTCGATCCTAACACACATCTATTATTTTATGTCCATTAAACTAACATCTCCCACTTGGACATATCTTAATAGTGTGATCATATCGTTTAGCGTCTAGCAACACTTCGATACCTCTAGTACGACTCGAGTAAGGCTCCTAGAAAAACCTTTTAATGATTCATCATTATTATTATCCTTTTGTTTCTAATACCACGTTAAATAAAGATATGAATTTAAGTCATTCTTTATTCAACCATTCTGTTTCTCATTGTAAGTGATTGAGCAAGATTATCAAATCTTCTGAACATATTCAGGGGAGATATTGGGCATGCCCATGCAAACATCTTGTCAACCCTACGAGGAGGCCAGTAGTATTAAACTCCAAAATAAATTTGAAGGAACAAATTACAGCTTGACTACAAGAATAACTCACAAACTTTGCAACACTTCTGAAAACAACCATTATAACTACCAGTTAAGTTTAGCGTTAAGTTGTTCCACAGAAGTGCACTACATTCATGACACTTATCTGGTATCTCAAGTCTGAGGATAACTATTCATGATTTACTTAATAACAATATCCATAAAGTAAAATCATGTGGTTGGGATAAGTCCTATATTCAATTCATTGGATATAATCTGAAATTGGTATGCTTTCTCATCAATATACTTTTAAGTATATTATACCAAATCACTCAGATTTGTCTTAATTTAATGATACTCCCATATCATTAATTGACAACGGACGGTTTAGAATAAATAAATTTATTCACGGATTAAACATGCAAATATATGATACAATATATTATAAAATCAAACATATCAAGTATTTTAATTCATTATAATAATTGTATAACATCCTTATCCAAATACTAAATAGATCAAAACATGAAAATTCTAGTTGATGAATTATGCCTCAAGTAATGGCAATCATATTGTTGACAAGGCATAAATCAACCAACTTGATCTATCGTAATTTTGAGAATACTTATTTCAAAAATTCAATTAGTGAAGTTTTTATATGTGTGCATTCATCAATCCACATAATAATTCATAAAGTGTGTGACATCCTCCACCACCAATTTATGACAATTAAATTTTCAAACATTTTAAAGTTTAAAGTACTCTTATTCTTTTAATGTATAATGCAACTGTGCTCTTAGATAAGCACAACTAGTTCATATGGCCATTAACAAGGATGAAATCCTACCATGACTAGTATTGAGTGTGACCTCAATTAAAACCAGCAACACTGTATACAAACAACAATATGCTCATTAAAACTCCGTAAATTTTAATATCTATTGTGTAATGTTTGTAGCCGATGACAATTTGCACAACAATTGACATATTGTTCATCCATAGAATCTAGGAGCAATTCCAGGCTGAGGATGTAATTCTATTAGAATATTCATTACACAAGTTATCTAATAACTTTTAGTTAGATATCAATGTTGTCAAATCATCTATCATTCAAGAATGATAAAACAATTTGAATACACTACATGATGTACATGATGAATCTACAAGTCAAACTTAGATTTCATTATGTTCTATCTTGTCAAAAGATATGTATCCATTTCCCAAATGATATATCATGCTTAATTAGAATCATTTATTTTACTGCATATATTCCAAGGTTGTATGTTTTAATCTTTAAATCTTATAAGTGAAGTTTCATTCCAAACTAAGACTTAACACTTATCTTACATGGAATGTTACTTCCCATATGTTATACAACATATAAGATTTAAGAAACTTAACATAATACCCCCACTAGCTTTCAGGAATACTTAAAATTTGTCTTATTTCAATTATAAATCAAAACTAGGGGTGCGTTTGGTATGGGGCTATGGGAATGGATCTATGTATTTCATTCCGATTAATGATGTTTGTTTAGTGGGCTCGGGAATAAAATGGGTATATCATAGTCATAGATTCATTACACACCAATTTGGTGTCTATGAAATCCATTCCCGCGGGCCCCTCTCTTTTCCACTACAAAATTCAAATATCTATACACTTTTTCATTCCATATTTTATCAACCAAACATAAACAATCGTAATGATACACTTTTTCATATCCATTGTCATTCTACCCCATACCAAATCCGATACCCATTGTGATTCTTAGCAACAAACCAAACGGGCACTAGGATTTAATAATTAAACATAAGAATAATTTCATAGATGCATGCATCAATCCATTCATGAATTATTGCACTTTTTACACTTCCAAAGATTATATTAATTCAAAAAAACTTTCGATTACTTACCGTCCTCGCTCAAGTAATATTTCAAGAAAGAGTTTTGACATTCCATTGTCGTTTTTCATATTAATAAAAATAGGTATGACAATAATCATCTTTATATCTTTAATGTGCCTAGAAAAGAATATGTTAATACAAATAAGCTGTAAAAATGTTTATTTATATTTTACGATCTTCTAATGTTTTGTCGATAACAAACGTAAAATCATTTTAACGAAACAAATAAAATACGTAAATGGTTTGAGCTAATAGTTTACTAACACTCTTACGTTGTCCTATAAAACACTAAACAAGTAATAGTGCTTTCATGATTTAGTAATGCATATGTACAAACAACTAGTGTTTACATATTGGGTAGATATATACATACTTAGTATGTATTATAATGGGTATTAGAATGGGTAGAAGTTTAAGTATTTAACCCATTGACTTAATACATTGAACGTAGTTGGGTAAAACCCAAAGTCCATGACCCATACCCATGGAGCATAATCCATAACCCATGACCCATTGGATGACATCATGCATAAATCATTGTGGGTATTATCCATAACCCATGGAGCTAACCCATAATCCATTGACTAGATGCATTGCATCTTGTAGATACATTGTATCTACTTGGATACCCATAACCCATGACCCATAACCCATAACCCATGGGTAATGAGGAGCATCTCACGGATCCCTAGTATTACACTAGACGGATCCCTCAAGCAAGGGATCCGTGGAACAGTAGCATGTTTTTGTCTATAAATAGTGAGCCATTTCTTCAGTGTAACTCACCCCTTTCACACACATTTTCTGTTAGTGTTGTAAACTCTCTAACCTCATATCCAAGGGATCTTTCTATGTAGCGTTGTGTTTGTGTGATTTTTTAGGTTCCTCTTAAAGGCGAGATCACCACCTCTTGAAGTCGAGCAAGTTCAAGTCCATGGGTTGCCAAGCTTCGTCATCATCAAGACTACTGATGGTATCTTATTGATAGTTCTTTCCTTCTTCATTAGAAGTGGTGTGTCGAAGACATAGGTGAAAGATGTCTAAAGGGTCAAGACGAAGGCATTAATGAAAGGTGTCGAAGAGTCGTACCGAAGGCATTAGTGAAAGGTGCCAAAGATCCGTGTCAAAGGCATTAGTGAAGAGTGCCGAATGTCCGTGTTGAAGGCATTAGTGAAGGGTGCCTAGAAGTCGAGTCAAAGGCATTATTGAAAGGTGCCTAGGGTGTACATTCGATATGGTGTGTCTATGTACAAGATAGATTAGTATTGGGGCAAAGGATATTGATATCCTTGTTGATGTTGTCATAAGGAGTGGATCTCCTTTGGAATAGGTTTTGTGTAGTGTTGGGTAGTAGTTCCTCCTTTGTAATGGAACTCGGTATCTAGCCTTGTACCGGATAAAGTGTAGGCCACGTTGTGATAGGTTTGGTTCTACCTTGTGGAAGAACCCGATGTCTAGCCTTGTACCGTGCGACGTTGTGAAGGCTTCTACGCCACAAGGAGTTTGTGTTGTGTAGTGATTACGAACTCTCGAGTAGGTGACTCGGGGAGTGGAGTAGGGCAAGGAAGGTGTCCTTGTAGCCGAACCACTATAAATACTCGCGCTGTGGTTTTGTGCTTCTTACTCTTTACTTTTACTTTACTTACTTGCATACTCATCTATCAACATCCAACGTACATATTTAATAGATTGACATAAGTCGATCTAAATAGTTTAAAACCAAGTTTTAATCGGTAAATCTATTCAACCCCTCTTCTAGTTTTCCACAATTGGTACCAGAGCTTTGTTACCAAGTTTTTAATGTATATTGTACCTTAAAAACTTGACACGATCCGTGTATAATTGAAAAGTACAAAGAAGGTCTTTTACAAAAATAAACACCATGTCTTAAAAACACTTTTGTAGTATGTTGATTAGATGACAACATTATATTTTTTTTATTTCTTATTTTATCTTACTAAATTGCACTAACCTTTCTTGTCATTTTTCTTAGTTAAATATCATTTTTATCAAGCCATAGGAATTCTTTGGTAACAAGATTACCTTTCCTAAGAAGGTATCTTAATTACCATCTAGATCACGAAGGAACCGGAGTTGTCTATTGACATTTTTCTTGTAAAAAAAAAAGACACTCATAATTGCAATAGAGGTATGACTTTCTATTTATTTCTAAATAACAATAGCTTAAGAATAAGTATGCTTGCATAAGGACTTATATGATTTTTTTTTCATACTCATGTATTACACGTAGCTTCGTTAGGAAACTTTTCTTGCATACGTGTTACTTTTCCATCTAGAGTCTAGGTTTATAAACATGTGCTTTTATTTTTACTTAATCAAAAAAAAAAGAAAAAAAAAGAAAAAAAAAACAAATGTTTCTAATAATAAAACAAAATACAAATCTCAAAAATTTCTCCTTCCCCATAAAATCTCCCTCCGCTCGTCAACTCCACCAAACCCTCATTTTTCAAATCTTCCACTTTCAAAAATTACCTCTCATTCAAACCTCATCTTCCCCCTCATCTCATCTCATCTCAAATCAAAACCAAGGAAGAAGTTCATCATCATGGTTTATATCGCCTTCGTGATCATCGTCTTAACACTCATCGCTCTCGTGTATCCCATGATCAAGTTTTCTGATGGAGACATGTACTTTGTGTTGTTAATCTACATTTGTATCATATATCCAATCCTTTGTATCGTTCTTAGCGTTGAAATAAAATATTACTAATGTCTTAGTTTTTCTCGTTTATTTTTTTTATTATGTGTTTATCATTTTCTTCTCATTCGTATCTTTCACCTTAACATATTTTCGAAACCTATAATGCATACTTAAACTAGTAAATATTGGCTAGAACACACCTCCTTTTTATAAACCTAAAAAGTTGCAAAAATCTATTTTACGTCAAGACCATTTTTCTGTCACTACAGATCCACAGATCCTTTAAGTTTAACTAGTCGGATCCCTCTTGAAAGGGAACCGTGGAAGAGAGAAACATAATCTCATGCAACATAAAAACCATTTCATAAAAATCTACCATAAAAGAAAATATCCCACTAGAATATTAAGTACTAAGTATGTTAATGGTCATTGTTAATAAAATCTAGTAAAAAACATTAGGAGATCATTTTTCATCTATCAAATGTCCTTTCCTTTGATGCATATCTTCATATTAACTTTTCACTTCCATAGGTTCCATCATGAATCATGAGTATGAATTCGACTTTCAACTCACTCATGTCTATACTCCTAATATCTCCCTTGAGCTCAACACACCTGGCAATCATGTCTGTGGGTTTAATAATCTCGAAACTTGTCACTTCCATGAAGGACGTATTGTTGACACACCTCTACTATAAGAAGAAGGTATCAATACCTCTTTTCGAACCATAGGACTGGAAGGCCTTCTCAGAATTAACCAGAAAATCTGTCCACGGTTTGTATTGGAATTCTTCCTTCAAGTTGAACTCGTTCGTAACGAGGATCGATCTCTATCACTTTGGTTTTGGATCAAAAACCAAAAGTTTTTCTTAACCATTCGGCAATTTGCTCACATTCTCCGAATTCCAAATCATGGACAATGTGCCTTCACTAAAGATTTGTCTCTTGATTCTCTCTTCAACCATCGTGAAGAAAATAGTCCATATTGTTCACACATACCTTCCCCTCAAGAATTAACTCGCATGTTATGCAAACCTCGACCATACTACTCTGATCCAAACATAATCTATACACGTGATATCCGAGATGATCTCAAACCTCTTGCAGTCATTCTACGTGAAAATGTTTGGAGTCTTAGGGGAAATCGAGAAATCCTTCCCGCTTGTTGTGCTCACATAATGTATTGTTTGCTAACCCAACAACCATACAATCTCGCCTACTTCTTCGCAAGACGAATTGTAAACCTTCAAGGCAACAAGAACAAGCTAATCCCTTATGGAATGTTCCTAACACGCCTTTATCATCATATCATGTACTTCCATCCTCAATTTCAAAGTCCGTTGTACGTACTTGTAAATAAGATGATGGAACCTCTAAACACATCTCACATCAAGTCTTTCTTCATCCCTGAATCGGCAAATACTCATCATCCATTTGACGATCCATCTAGCGAAAATGCTCAAGAAACTTAGTTTCCTTTCCAAATAGGTTCAATCCTAAGATTTCATCTTTTATCATTGTAAAATGATTATTATCATGAAATAAAACATTTAACGTTTGATGTCTCGCTTATATAGCTGTTCAAATTCCTTAGAAAACACTGGCTTTGAAATACGATACCTTGTGCAAATTTTGCATACCTTATGTGAAGGTACTGTTTAGCAGGAGACAGATCCCTCACTTTGTACTAGACGGATCCCTCCACTTAGGGAACCGTGGGATCCGGGCAAACAGAAATGCAGTTGCAGATCTCCATACATCAAACCATTACCTTAGACCACTTCATTCTAGCTAAACATAATGTCTTAGGACCACTCAAGTCTTCCTCAAGCTCAGTAGGTATCACACTCACTCATAGTTAATCTAAGATCACACTCAAGGTGCTTTTTGATTTATCATTTCACCAAAACTCATCATCCTTCCGCTCCAACACTCACACATCATTTCTCACATGACAAGACATCTAGTTTTATAATTCTCCCAATTTTAGCAAATTGATTTTAGTCATCCTTACCTCAAAATGAGTCAAAAACTAGTTTTTCATTTCTTATAATTTTTGAGGAATTTTTCAAATTTATCTTAGGTTACTATCTGATCTCTAGGATTATTTAGCACCTCTTGACACTATCTAATTTCCTAGTGTCATCTTTGATCATTCATTGGTACTCATAAAGTTCCATCTTCTTCCATAAAAAGCAATCATTAGCTACCATCACTCATTGCCCTTGATCATTTAAGTCCCCTTTCACTTAAGACACTTAGGAAGACTGAAACACTCAAAATATATAGGTACTAGACCTAACAAATATCATTCTCCTCTTTTCTTGGCTACTGAGAGCCGGATCCCTAGGATTAGCTTAGACGGATCCTTCATTGGAGGGAACCGTGGGAATCGGGTGATAGATTCAGCTAAACTCTAGCTAAAATAATCATTTCAAGCTCTCCTTGCTAACTTGAACACTCCATCTTGTCTTTATTAACCTCCTTGTTCAGTGCAACTCTAAAGTTGACTCTTGTGCATGCAAATCATCACATTTCAAAGGATCTTAGTGGCTTAAGTCTTAAATGCACTTGCCAAATCCTTCTCTTTATAAACCATCTTATTTGGACTTCTTAGTCACCATCTACAAACTTAAATCTCAGGAACTAGAAGCTTCTATCTCACTAACTCTTTGTCATCTCATCATGAGAAAAGATCCTAGTGGTAACTCATCCACCAAAGAACCACCCAAGAAACTTGCTCGTGTTATTTACGAAATTTCTTCAACCGAATCATCTCTCGTTAAATCCACAGATACTAGGATTTCTCCTCCACCAATCAAACCAATCACCAAAAGTATTGTTCCCACAAAACTTCCAATGCCAAACACCACCATACCTCCTAAACCAAACACTCCTATTTCCACTAAACCATCACCCTTAGTACCTAGAGCCATATCATTTACCACTCCACATTCATCTCCACACCTCTACAACTTAGAGGAATTGCCTTCTAGGCCTTCCCATCCTCCACCATTGCCAACATTTTCTTCTATAGAGAGAATAGCGCAACAAAATCAAGGTTTTGAATCGACACTAGCACCGGCATCCATTTCGCCTTCACCCTCAATTAGTCCCTTTTGGATTATTAGGAATCATCAAATTCAACCACCCGATCACATGGAAGTAGATACCTCTCTACCACCATCCTCATCACATATTCCACCACCACCGCCTTTGGTTGAACCACCTCCACAAATTCCTCTTTCCTTTGAGAATCCTCAATCTTCCTCACTTAACCTTCCTCCTTTTATGGAACCTCAACCAAACCTTCCATATCAAGCTATTCCATTTCTACCAACACCATTTCCTAGCCATGACAAAGATTGTTATCATTGTCAACATATTGAAGGCTTGATACATGAAGTACGTGAAGAGCAACGTTTCATGTTTTATCACCTCCTCGAACGTTTTGTTAATACAAATAAGCCATAAAAACATTTATTTATATTTTACGATCTTCTAATGTTTTGTCGATAACGAACGTAAAATCATTTTAACGAAACAAATAAAATACGTAAATAGTTTGAGCTAATAGTTTTCTAACACACTTAAGTTTTCACATAAAACACTAAAACAAGTATAAGTAATTTTATGATTTAGTAATACATATGTATTACAACTAGTGTTTACATATTAGGCAAAATATATACATAACTAGTATATATTATAAATGGGTAAAAACTACAACCCATGGAATACATCCATAACCCATGGTATTGACCCATACCCATTTGACTAGGTGCATTGCACTCATTAGATACATTGTATCTAATAAAAGACCCATGGATCAACCCAAAACCCATGACCCATGACCCATAACCAAAATACCCATTGGTAAAGAGGAGCGTCCCACGGATCCTTAGTTTTACACTAGACGGATCCCTTGTGGGAGGGATCCGTGGGATCCGGGGAATAGTAAGCATTTCTCCTCTATAAATAGTGAGCCATTTCTTCCTTTTGGCTTGCCACTCTCATACATACTTTCCCCAAGTACTGTAACTCTCTAACCACTGATCCTAAGGGATCTTTCTATGTAGTTTGTCTTTTGTTTTTGTGTGATTCTCTAGGTTCCTCTTAAGGGTGAGATCACCACTTCTTGAAGTTGAGCAAGTTCAAGTCCATGAGTTGCCATGCTTCGTCATCATCAAGACTACTGAGGTTCTCTTGTTGATAGTTCTTTCTTTCTCCATAGAAGTGTTGTGTCGAAGGCATTAGTGAAGGATGCCGAAAGAGTCAAGACGAAAGCATTAGTGAAAGATGCTTAACGTTCGTGTCAAGAGCATTAGTGAAGAATGCTAAAGGTGTCAAGACGAAGGCATTAGCGAAAGGTGCCAAGCGTTGTGTCAAGGGCATTGGTAAAGGATGCCTAGAAAATCAAGTGGCATTAGTGAAGAATGCCTAGGTCGTATCATCGATGAGGTGCATCGTTATACATATAGTGATTGTTTATTTGTAAGGATGTTGATATCCTTGATGGTGTTGTAATAAGGAGTGGGTCTCCTTTGGGATTAGGTGTTGTGTAGTGTTGGGTAGTAGTTCCTCCATTGTAATGGAACTCGGTACTTAGCCTAGTACCGGATAAAGGGTAGGTGACGTTGTGGTAGGTGTGGTTCACCTTGGTGTGAAAGAACCCAGTGGTTAGCCTAATACCGGAAAAAGAGTAGGCAACGTTGTGAAGGCTTCTCCGCCATAAGGAGTTGGTGTCGTGTAGTGATTACAAACTCTCGAGTAGGTGACTCGGGGAGCGGAGTAGGGCAAGGAAGGTGTCCTTGTAGCCGAACCACTATAAATACTCGTTTCGTGATTATGTGCTTCTTACTCTTATCTTTCAATACACTTTTATATATCTATCTATCAACGTCCAACATACACATCTAAATAGATTGACATAAGTTGATCTAAATGTTTTAAAACGAAGTTTTAATTGGTAAAACTATTCAACCCCCCCCCCCTTCTAGTTTTCCAAAATTGGCATCAGAGCTTCGTTACCAAGTTTCTTAGAGTATGTTGTACTTTAAAAACTTGATACGATCCGTGTATGTTTGAAAACTACAAAGAAGGATTTTTCAAGTCATGCTTTAAAAATCATTATAATGTTTATTGTTGGACAATGATAGAATGGTGTAATACTTTCCTTGTTAAGCATTCTCCATACTTGGATTTGGGCATACCAAGAAGATCCTGAAGAAACTATCTAAATATTTCTTTTCTTGAAAAGAATATTTAGCATTGTTCTTCTCACACATGGATCTGGAGATTCCAAGAAGATCACAAAGCAATTCCTCTAAATACTTCTCTTCTTAAGAAGAATATTTAGCAAAGGTATGATCGTTAATAATTTACATTTATTGTTGTCAAAATCTTAGTTGCATAATTAATCTCTATTAGTAATTACTTAAGTAGTTATCTATATTAAAGCCATCATCAAGAATAGTATTCTTCGATTGATTTGTATAGACTACACTACTAACTTGTAATAATGATATCTTGGTTATTCGATAACCCCAATCATTATTCATCACAAAGGGATTATTGACACTTCATATATGTCAATGAATTTCCATGTGAAATTTCCTATATTATGATAAAATGGGATTTTATCATAATCTTTGATAAACCTCCCAAGAATTGTGACTAATTCTTAAAAAAAGGAACCACGTCAAATAGGATTAGTATTAAACCGTCAAAACCTCAAATCACAAGTTATAGAGCTTAAACATCAAACTATAGGCGTTTTAGAACTTTCAAACCAAAGTTATCAAGGAATGCTTAAACTGATTTTTGTTGTCAAGCCGGATCCCTTAGCTTGAACTAGCCGGATCCCAAATGAGAGGGATCCGTGCAACATAAGACAACATAAGTTAGTAATGATCACTGTGGATGTTCCACAATCACTTTCCCCTCTAAGACTCACGAACAAAAACCTAATCATTGTTCATAGGAGCAATTTGATCATTCCCTCCAAGCATAACAATCTCTTGTGTAAGTATAATCTTCACTACATTGTTAATTTAATTCCTTGATTTCTAGGATTACAATTTCTTCATTTTTAGAAGTTGGGTTCAAATGGGTTTATCATAATTTGTTACCACATTGTTTTCTAAGATAATACAAATCAAAGAATTAACATTGTTAATACAAATTAAACTCATTTCTTGAATTCAACAAAAATGATTTGAGCAAAATTGTGATCAAACCCTTTAGGGTACTATTCATAATTAACACCACGTTATGGTTGTTTTGTTTAGGAACAATCATGCCAAGTAACCGACAACAAGACTATCAAGATACCGCTCATTACATACCAATGTACCATAGGAAAGATGGACTTAGACCGGAAGATAGGAAAGCCTTTAAAATGCTCAAAAAGAGACTTTTTCACGAAGGTCGAGTAGTAGAAGTGTAGAACCATCATTTCTTGCTAACACCGACATAAGACAAGTTTTTGGGACCAATTGCTTTGATTGTTTATTGGACATAAACGAACAAATTTTCTCGGTTTTCGTACTCGAGTTCTACAAGACAATGAGGATAGTTAGAAATGATGATGGGTCCATCTCAATTGTCTTCATCATAAATGAGCATGAGTACCCTCTTTCGCTTGTGGAGTTTGGAAGAATAGTAGGGGTTCCATATCAAGGTGTTTGCATGTATTCTAATGAGTGGTCTTTGGAAGAGATACACGCTATGGTTGATCATCATGAAATTAATCACATGTTAATCCCGGAAGCAACCACGGTGAGGGACACCGTGTTCATGCCAAGAGAATCCCCATCAAGGGTCACTAGGAATTCGAAAGTGATCTATAGAGATCCTTTCCGAATGGAGCTCTCCGAGATGTACGCATTGTATAGGAAATGGGAAAATGTGGTAAGGGAGAATGTGTTGTGCCTAGTAGGAAACAAGGATCACCCCAACGCATGTCTAAGTTTCATGATCTATTGCCTAGTGACCGAGACTCGCTTCAACCTTGCTTACTACATGATTACTAGAATGGAAAGTGTAAGAAGCATGGACAAAATGGTGCTCCCGTACGCAATGCTCCTAACCCGTCTTGCTAAATTCATCTTTGCATTAGATCCTTCTCCGCAATCCTATGATCATAGCTTTTGAAACAAAGTTATGGTGTCATTGACCGAGGGTAAAACTACAAGGTTTATGGTGGAAGGCAAAAGGCCTCACCCACCCACGGATTCCTCGGATGAAAGGGAGAGGGAAAGAGAAGGTGAAGGTAGTAGCAACCCACTCGGAAATACCGATCTCGACCCCTTGGATTACATCAACCAATTGCCGGAAATTCCTAGCCCATTACCCGAATGGCAACAAACCAAGGTAATCTTCAAGTGCTTCGCCAGCTTCTTGAAGAAAAAGAAGTAGAGATGGTGTGATAAAGAGTGGATGATGGGTGAAGACGGGAAGTGGTGGAGGAGTAAGGTAAGGTCATAGGACCTTAATTTGTGAAAACAATTTGAAACAATGGGTTGTAACATCTAAGCAAATACTTATGTAGTGTAGGATGCAGTATGTAGCTATTGCCATAACTTGGCATTGAACAATCTTAACTTAGGAACGTGTAGGATGAGATTTTACGACTTCTTCAAGTAGTCGTCGTCACTCATCTTTAGGTACCTTTAGTCCCCTCACATGTGCTATGCATTATACTTGATGTATTTTTGCATTTAGTCTTTGCAGAAACAACTAGGAGAAGCGCTTTGCTATGAGTGCACAATTGCACTTTTGCTGGAAGCCTTCTGATCTGCAGTAGGCGGATCCCAACAATATAACTAGCCGGATCCCTCCCAAAAGGGAACCGTGGGATCCGTGACCACAGATGAGCAATACAGACCTCCCTACATCAAAAACAGCTCGCTAGATCACCTCACACTAGTCAAACATAAGACTTTAGAACCAACTAAGTATTCCTCAAACGTGTGAAAGCTTCATACTCACCCATAGCTTACTTAGGATCTATCTCAAAATGTTTTTGATTTATCAACTCATCAAAACTCACCATATTTCCGCTCCAACGCTCACACTTTATTTCTCACATCTCATAACACTTAGTTTGATATATCCATCAATTTTAGCAAATTGATTTTAGTCATCATTAACTCAAAAAATAAAGCTTGAAACTAGTTTTTCATTTTTCCTTATTTTTTAAGATTTTATTAATTTTTTCTTGAGGCATCATCTAACTTCTAGGACTAATTACCATCATTCTTCCATCTCAAATCAAATAGTACTCTTCTCAAACACTTAGTTAGATTATCTAAAATCCACTTTTCTACCCAAAACCTTCATTAAGCACCCTCACCTCTTATGGTTGAGCATTTAAGACATCCACCTCTCATGGCATCAAAATAAAGTCAGAACCTCGAGATACATAGGTACTAAACATTGCAAAAAGCATAATCATTTCATCAAGAATTTGTCTGACAGACGGATCCCTGGTTTATAACCAGACGGATCCCTGGTGAGAGGGATCCGTGGGATCCATGTCTGCAGAAAGCTTTAATCAGCTTCCCTCCTCAAAGATAAGTCACCTTTTGGTTTTCTAACCACTTTTAGTTACCATTTAATACCTTCCTAGAGCTGATCAATATCCTAAGTGCATGCTTAATCCCCTTAGTGGCCAAGAATTTAATTCCCTAATTCAAAATTATCCTTTATAAACAAAACACTCTTAAGGTTAAATCATCACTCTCACCTAGCTCTCAAAAATCAGTAGTTAGAAGATTATAGTGCATCCTTACCATCACCATGACCAAAGCACTTAGCAACAACTCTTCAAACAAAGGCACATCCAAAAGAAAGGGTCACATGGTTCATGAGATTTCATCCACCGAATCATCTCCAATAAGAGATAATAATGCTAGAATCCCACCTCAACAAACCCATTCAACAATTGCGAAGAGAACCGCAAGAATTAGCATCAAACCTTTTGGGCTAGAAAAGAGGTCATCTAGCTCAAAACCAAACATAGCTAGCTCTAGCAAACCATCTAAACCCTCATTCCTAGAGCATGGATTACACTCATTAAACGAGCCTATTCCTCACCCAAATCTCTACTCATTAGAGCATTCACCACCTAGAACCTCCAACTCACCAACTTTCTCGTTAAATAGGGAACCACCTATAACACCGACTAGTCCATCATTGGAAACAAGGAACCACCAAGGACTTGATCATATGGAGGAATATCCATCACCACCACCCTCATTCTTAGTAGAACCTCACCCTACTTCGCTTAATGAAACCCCGCCATCATTCGTAGAGCCTCCTCAAAACATCCATTTTCCTTTGGTTCCCAATCAAGACAATAATTGCTCAAATTGTCTAAAAACCCAAAGACTTGTTCAAGAAGTAAGAAATGAGTTACATTTCATGTTCAATCATCTTCTTGAAATATTGGACCAAATCAACAAGTCTACTCATCCTTATATTCAAGCACATTGTTGCTTTTTTAAGTTTTAGTGACTAATTAGTATTAGTAGAATATGTATGGCTAGATCACTCTCTTAGTTTTAGAGATTTGTTGATTATCTATTTGTTTTATTGAATGATA
This sequence comes from Chrysanthemum seticuspe, assembly GCA_019973895.1. Classification (NCBI taxonomy): domain Eukaryota; kingdom Viridiplantae; phylum Streptophyta; class Magnoliopsida; order Asterales; family Asteraceae; genus Chrysanthemum; species Chrysanthemum seticuspe. The sequence goes on from BPTQ01000007.1 coordinate 14,052,574, forward strand.
ACTTATTTGCCATATTTCTTTAAGTATATGCTTGTTGTTTGTATAATTATCTCACCCTCATATTTAGCATTGTTTGGCATACCACCTTTGCTGAATAATCTGTCATCAGACAGACGGGTCCCTTGAATATGCCTAGACGGATCCCACAAAGGAGGGAACCGTGGGATCCGTGGTACAGAAAAACAAAATTCTACTAACTTGAGTCTTATTTATAGGAAATTATACACTATATACTTGTTTTCTAACATCTATTTTGTAGATTTTCAAAATACACATGAAGACCTTGACACCCTAAGCTAGGGGGGCTTTGTGTCAAACCATACATTGCAAAACCATTTGCAACTTAATCCTTATTTGGATTACACTTCATGACACCCCATTGCAAAGTTTCAATCTTCAAGGTGAAGCATTTTCGTCACAAGGACGAAACCATTTGCAAACAAAATTGCAATTCGTTAGCTTGTTAGTCAATACTTACTTGACGCCCTCACAAAGGGATGTACTCGTCAAGGAGGAGTTAAGACGAGAACCATTCCCGTCATTTGCTCTCTTAACATTTTTTCTTTTTCTTAAAACAACGTGTTAGTTTCTTTTCGACGCTCTTTTTGTTTCGACAAAAAGGGGGAGAAGAGAGTAAAAACTCCAATTCGAACTTTTACGAATTTTAGTTTTTCCTTAAAATAATTTTATGTTTTGTCATCAATAAAAAGGGGGAGATTGTTAATACAAATAAGCCATAAAAACGTTTATTTATATTTTACGATCTTCTAATGTTTTGTCGATAACAAATAAAATACGTAAATAGTTTGAGCCAATAGTTTTCTAACACACTTACGTTTTCACATAAAACACTAAAACAAGTATAAGTGATTTTATGATTTAGTAATACATATGTATAACAACTAGTGTTTACATATTAGGCAAAATATATACATAACTAGTATATATTATAAATGGGTAAAAACTACAACCCATGGAATACATCCATAACCCATGGTATTGACCCATACTCATTTGACTAAGTGCATTGCACTCATTAGATACATTGTATCTAATAAAAGACCCATGGATCAACCCATAACCCATGACCTATAACCAAAATACCCATGGGCAAAGAGGAGCGTCCCACGGATCCCTGGTTTTACACTAGACGGATCCCTTGTGGGAGGGATCCGTGGGATCCGGGGAACAGTAAGCATTTCTCCTCTATAAATAGTGAGCCATTTCTTCCTTTTGGCTTGCCACTCTCATACATACTTTCCCCACGTACTGTAACTCTCTAACCACTGATCCTAAGGGATCTTTCTATGTAGTTTGTCTTTTGTTTTTGTGTGATTCTCTAGGTTCCTCTTAAGGGCGAGATCACCACTTCTTGAAGTCGAGCAAGCTCAAGTCCATGAGTTTCCATGCTTCATCATCATCAAGACTACTGAGGTTCTCTTGTTGATAGTTCTTTCTTTCTCCGTAGAAGTGTTGTGTCGAAGGCATTAGTGAAAGATGCTTAACGTTCGTGTCAAGAGCATTAGTGAAGAATGCTAAACGTGTCAAGACGAAGGCATTTGCGAAAGGTGCCAAGCGTTGTGTCAAGGGCATTGGTGAAGGACGCCTAGCAAATCAAGTGGCATTAGTGAAGAATGCCTAGGTCGTATAATCGATGAGGTGCATCGTTATACATATAGTGATTGTTTATTTTCAAGGATGTTGATATCCTTGATGGTGTTGTAATAAGGAGTGGGTCTCCTTTGGGATTAGGTGTTGTGTAGTGTTGGGTAGTAGTTCCTCCATTGTAATGGAACTCGGTACTTAGCCTAGTACCGGATAAAGGGTAGGCGACGTTGTGGTAGGTGTGGTTCACCTTGGTGTGAAAGAACCCGGTGGTTAGCCTAGTACCGGAAAAAGAGTAGGAAACGTTGTAAAGGCTTCTCCGCCATAAGGAGTTGGTGTCGTGTAGTGATTACAAACTCTCGAGTAGGTGACTCGGGGAGTGGAGTAGGGCAAGGAAGGTTTCCTTGTAGCCAAACCTGTTAGGTCACCATTTATGTAACACAAACATCAATATAAGAAGTAGAGATGAAGGAAGGATCGGATGAACAAGAACCAACAATACGCGTATGAATATAAGGAAAGTTATGGGTGAATATTGAAAGTAAATGAACAACCAACCTTCAAGTGAAGGTTTACAAGACTATTTATAGGGAAGGAGCTAGGGCAACACACAAGCTCCCTTCCTTTCCTTATCGGGCTTGGGCCAAGGCTTATGGGCTTTCTACATAAGCCTTGCCTTAAGTACTAACATAAAAGCCTAATTAAGCTAACTATTACATATTAATTACTAACACTTGTAATCTAGTTTAGGAGTGATTCCAACAATCTCCCCCTAAGTGTTGGTGATTAATAATTAAAGTGATCTTTAAACGTTGAAGGTGCAGATGTAATAGTAGGTTTGACGTATTCTGACATTCTTCTTTCTTGTGAGAAGAAGTGCCTTGATTCGAACAATCTCCCCAGTGTAGAGATCTTGTTACTTTTGAAGTATTCTGCTTTGACGTCTTTGATTTCTTTGTTCATAGATTCTTTTGTTCTTTGTGGCGGTGGTGATAGTATGTTGTTGTCAGCTACAGGTGGCTTCGTTGCTTCAGCGTCTCCACGTCTTTCTCCAACATGCTCACACGCTCTTTAACGTTGAATTTCAGTACTGATGTAGTTCTCTTAGTCTTTAAACTTTGTAGATTCTTTGACTTTGACGAAGAATCATTCTGACTTTGCCTTTGGAGAGAACTTCAATTAGTGTTGTTGTTGGTATGAGCATGTGAAGAATCTGCACGATCTTTTCCACCTGCGAGCATCCATAAGAAGAAAAAATAACACATGGGTTAGAAATAATCCAACGCTTACAAGTTTGAACTTCGAGTGTGTTAACAGCATAGTGTGAAAACACGTCTCTAATTCTCACAAAGGCTGTTCCTGAACTGGATTCCCACAAGTGAGATAACGCGATGTACCGAAGTACACCTACAGTTCAGGCGAGTTGCTGAGGTACACCGAAGCATCACCCTACGACTGTAGACCATTTGAGACACACTAAGCGTAACCCACAAGGAGTTACCGAAGTGACCTGCTGTCAGGGCTGTTTGATGTTTACCCTGGCAGGAGTTTCCATTCAATCACTGAGGATCACAGTTGTGAACCCTTCATAAATGTTCTCGACAGATTTCTAAGATCTGTGAAGGACTCAATAATATATCACTTGTGTTCTTATTGTTGAACGACAAGCGATGAATTGTCAAGTGTACCTAAGAGATCTTTTGATGAATCTCGTGGTTCTAGACTCAATAGTGCGCTTTGGTTTTCCTGAGCGGAGACTAGGGAGAGGGTCTCCTTCTTCAATACCAGCAATCTTTAAGAGAAAGCCGATAGTTTATGTAGGGTTTCCTGTGAGAATGAAACAAGCTTCTGTTGAGAGAAACTTGAGTGGCTAAGAAGGTTTAGTGCATGCGTCACTAGGTCCATGACGACTTTAATCTTCAATACTGGTGTCATCTAGTGACAACCAGTAGCATATGAATTGAACCCGGTGTCTGCCCTAAGTTGAATAATCTGGAGGGCTATTTCTTTTCACCCTTTTCTTTACTTTTCTTTTTAATTCTTCAACTCCTTCTTTCACCAATTCTCATTTTCTCCTTTTTATAATCATACCTAAGGACTTCTAGATTCTAATTATTGGTGGTGTCCTTGGGTAGATCCCTCCGGCTCTGGCGGATCATAGGATGGTTATTCCTAACCTTAGTCACCTTATAACTCCATGACTAACCTATGTTGCCGTAAACCATTTTCATGAAAATCTCTCAAAGTGGTCATGAATAAAAGCATTTTGAACCATTGAAAGAGTTTTGTATTTTGCAGAAATACTCCCCCTCCACACGTGCTTAAGTGTTTTGACAGAAATCTGCATGGTGAGAGAAGAGCGCACACTTTTGAATTGATCAACTCAAGATAGACAATTCCCCGTGAGACACGGTTACATCACTGACTAGGTCAGCTTGAAGTTGTAAACACTCCTTGGTGAGGAGGTTTGACCCGTCAAGGTTCATGTCTACCAAGAATTTCTCGAATGGTACATTCTACTAGGACAAGTCCTTTGCGAGACACGTTTACATCACTAGCGAACTAGTTTGAAATTATTACCCATCCCAGACAAGTCTTTTCGAGTTACTGACATTTAAGAGCCCGTCAATTCATTGGTTAAGTCTTTTTAACACGAAGATTCAATAGCAATTCACAACATATTTCTTATCACATAATTTTCTCCCCCTAAAAAATGGCATATAATGTTATTTTTTACAAAATTTTGATATCGAATGAGACGAATACGAGTCACATGAAACGGAATTTGACGAAAGGGACTCAAGACTATACTCGACTAAACGCGCCCTTTGGACTGTGTGGTACTAATCGGGCCTTCTTATATAACTGGGCTTAGCCCAGCCATATCACACATAAAATTAACTTGCTCTTGCTCTTGGGACAATTTGAAGAAGATTGCATTACTGCTTTTAGTAGAACACGCTGACACACGAATTCGAATGTAACTTGACGCCATACCAAGGACTCAAAAGGCAGGAAGGATAATGCAATAAACTCCCAAGGCTTGTTACAATCTGGACCAGACTATACCACGATGTGTGGAAACGATCGCGGAGAATCAACACATAACAAAAAACGCATTCTAAGGGTGCCTTTCTTATGATTCTGAGGCAAAACAAACAACCCTTATACCCATATCTTTTAGTCAAACCGTGACCGTACTCAGTTTTTAGACTTGGTTCAAAACAAGACGTTAAGGCTATAACACATCGTCAAGACTCGATTCTAATTCTGTCACTCTTTTTCTAGTCGTGACCCAAGACTAAAAAGTATCTAGACCAGTTGCAAACAAGGCAAGTGTACCCTACGTGGGTTGTTGCAGATCAAAACCAAAGGGACTTATAGTCGGAATTAGATTGCCAAGCTTAACCAAGACTCAACACAACTGATATGAGACAGCAACGTTAAGGCTAAAGACCAAATCAAAACTTTACCGTTGTGGTTCGATACTCAGCGTCCCTTAACTCGCGACAGACCCGAACCCGCTAAGAAAAAGGGGAACAAACAGTAGGACTCATTCATAGCTTCGACATCAAAAGGGACAAAGCACAAGAAATAGGATAACCACTTCCAATAAGCCAACTTTATTATGTCTATTTCATTCTTAAACAACAACAACATTTTCCCAGAAGTTTATATACGATCGGTAATCATCGAAACAACATCGAAACTTGAATAAAAAATATGAACTTATTCACAAAAATTCATCAAAATATATAAAAATCAAAATAGATGAAATTCCAAAAATCCTTACAATGGATTGAGAGTCGAAAAAAAATAAGCCACACGAATCCAATTTCCAAGCAAACCCACACGCACGACCAATTTGAAGATCGATGTTTGCTCCTTAGACCTTATGAACCCTTCGTGGTATGTTTTGAGTGTGTGGATATACTAGGAATCGGACCACAATAAAAGAAGATAATAGTGAAAGCTTTCGACACACTTTCTGAGCATGGGAGATGAGAAGCACCTATTTGTAGCTAAGTTCACCATCCTTCTTGTGGAGTTTGATAGGACTCCTTGAATCGTTTTGAGCCTTAGGGTTAAACAATAACAAAGATAATAAACGTTGCACAGCGGAATAATCAAAAGAACACTTTGTTATTGACACAAGGTTTTTCCACATCTTCCCCAATTATATATTGATCAGAATATAACGTGTTACCTAACTGTAACAGGGATCTAAGCCATCTCAGATCTTAGGGATAACTAGTTCTAGGCGTTTACAATGAACAACGCCCTAGAACACACACACACACCTTTTAGTCGACTACATATTGGAAGACTTGTATATAAAATCTACACCCCATGTCCTCTTTATATACTAGAGGATTAGGGTTTACAAGATACTACGAAGGACTAAATAATAAATCTTCTTTTGCAAGCAAGTCCTTCCATCTTTTTGTAGATTTTTTCTTTGTCACTTTAAGCCCTTGATGTTTCATTCTTTATTGTTTTGTATCATCAAATCAAGAAACCCAACAATCTTCCCCTATTTGATGATGACAAAACAAACACAGTTCTTGTACGAACTTCCCTAGACGAAGTAGCAGAAGTTGAGATAATTAAATCTCACCATGAATGAAACAATCTTGTCTTCCTTTGTTTTCCCCTTAATCCATGCTATGCCACTTCAACATCTAATATAGAAACTGACTTAAAAAAAGACTTATTAAGTATCACGCGGAATTTAATACTTAATCTTAAGAAGAAGAACAATGAACATTCAACACCTCAATATTATTATTAATACGAATACTCTAACTAGTATTAGGGTTTTACAACCTTGAAGTGTATCGACCTTAGATATAAAACATACGTCTATCTAATCTAACCTAGGACCTCCTTTTATAGGCTAACGAGTCCTTTACATAATACAATACATAACCTACAAGATAAATATCTTTTCCATATTTATCTAATACAAAATATCAAACCGACTATACAAGACTAGCAGTGGTTACATTACAATATCCGTGGTTACACAATACTACTAGCCGCAGTTTGTCTTCAGCAGTGGATCCATTCTTCTGTCCGTGGTTTCATCAACTCTGTCCGTGATTCCAACACTTAGAATAATTCTTGATCCAAGGAACCTAAAACCAAACAATCATCCCCTAAACTTGATACATTAAAATAGAATTCTCAAGTTTCCTTTAAGCTCAAAACATCTGAATTGGAGGATGTAGCCAAACACTTACTAGATTTAAGAATTTTCTCATATTTCAGCAACAAATTGTAAGCTTGACCATCATAGGGCATCAACATCTTTATACCACCAGGCTTCACCATCTGAGCAATAACTTCTGGATACTTATTCAGGTGAGGATAATCACCTTCAACAAGCATATGAATAACTTCTCCATATACAGTTAAAACATGAACTCCACAAGTTTGATATAGAAACCATTATGTAACTTGTCCATTGCAGAGTCGTTTCCATTCAGGTGCATCATGAGTAGGTTCAAATAGAATCTTCAAGTGATTATAAACCATTCTCTCATGATAATTATCTGGTTGCACATCACCAAATTTATTCCTATAAAGCTCTCAAAGATTCAGCAAATCATCTCTATCAAAATACTGAAGCATCTGTGAAAATTTATTATACTCATAAACTTCATTATTGTGTCTTTGAATTTTCCAACATCCTTCACTTCCTTTAAGCTCATACTCATAAAAGATAATTTGATTACTTTCTTCAATCACTTTCAGTCTTTTAGAACCAGATGTCTCCTGAATCTCAGATTTCCTCTTTAGGTTACCTTTAATCCACTCTTCATCTTTTTCAGAACCCATAGGAGTAAAATCATTATTAATCCTTATACACATCAGATAAAGCTCATGGATTCTCTCAAATGAACATTTACTAAGATTGTCAGGAATATGAATGCCTGAATTCTTAATAATCTTCATCAGTACATTTCTCATCTCACGAATTGTAGGAGGTTTCTTCCTTATAACTTGCTTCTTTTCCTTACTAATCCTCCTTGCCCATTCACCCAACATTCTAGCTCTTTCTTCATCATCTAACAATGCCCATTCTTGAGTAGTATACTCATCCTTTATTTGATTAGAAGCTTGCAGATAATTTTGTGATTGATACCATGTATCTAACCATTTCTGAGAAGCCTCCTCCTCTTCTTGCTTTTCTTTCTCTGCAGCTTCTTCCTCTTCAGCTTGTATGCCCCTTGTATACTCTGCATCATAAGAAATCTGTTCTTCGCTACTTTTAAACTTCAACTCTGGTTCTGTAATTCCTTTACCCTTTCCAACATCTGGTTGAACCTTCTTCTTCTTCAAAGGCTCACCAATAACTAGACTTTTACCTTTGGGTTTGTTTGTAGTAGATTTAAGAGATGAAACAGGTGCAATGATGGGTGTAGGGTTAGTTGAGGTTTTGCTTAGATTGATCAGTGTACTTGCAACTTCTTTCTCAACCTCTTTTTATTTAGGTGGTGACACAGAGATGGTTGTAACAATTGTGGAAGTAGTTATGATAGCAGTGGGTACAATTACCAAATCTGAAACTGCAGCAGTGGTTTCAAGAGTACTAGCCGTGGTTGCAGACACACTATCAGTGGTTGTGTCCTGCACTACCTCATATTCTACCACAGTCTTCAAACTTTCAAGAACAACTTCATTCCCATCTTTATCAGATACTACAAATTGTGCTGCTTGATCTCTACTATCCACATCCTCTTCCATATTCACATCTACAGCCTCCCCTGAATTCATGCCTTCACTCCTCCCCTGTTTGGGTACATTCTCCACATTCAGATCTGGAGAGGAGTCCACCTTCTTTTTCATCTTCCTCATTGTCCTCAAAACAGCAACCCCAGGTCTTCTGACTTTCTCCAAAACAAACATCCTATGCTTTAGCATTCTAATTTCTTTACCCTGAAACACAGCCAACTCTTGAAGACTTGAGATTGTATCATCCATTTTAGCACATTTAGCCGTCAATTCATTAAAAAGTTCAAGAAGATCCTCCCCACTTCGACCTGTGTGAACTGGTCCGAGAGGTGGTTCATTGGAAAAGTCATCATGTACCAGCTTAGGATCCGTCAATTCAGTGTCAGGTTCCAAACTATCCTCATAACTTCGAGCTATGTTAACTGCTCCGAGAGGTGAATCCTTGGATAAAATAAACATAGCACCAGACCTTGCTTGATCATCTATGCACCCTCCACCTGTGTTAAGTCCCAAGGAACTCTCCACATTAGGAGTTGCCAAAGGTTGGGTCTTAATGATGTTTCCACTATCCTGACCATCATCTAAGCATGAATCAATAGTGGAAGCCCTTCCAATCATGTCACCTCTACACCATGTGACAGCCTCATGAACAACACCACTAACACCAGCCTGAGGTAGCTTGGTGCCCTTCTTTCTCCTAGTCCATACAATTGGTTTAACAGTGGTTTGGGTTTGACTAGAAGTGGGTTGAGTTTCAATAACAGTGGGAATAAGTGCACTATCAGTGGATTGAGGTGTAGTAACAGTGGGTTCAGATACTAAGGGTTGTTCCGCAAGACCTTCATCAAACTCATGAATAACAGGCAAAGAAATCATATGGGGGAACAAAGGAACATCCCTTATTTGAACATTTGGCTTCTGATTCCTCATATGTGCAAAGACCTTAGGAAGCATATAATGCACTTCATACTCCCTAGTATGCTCAACAGGTTCCTCTATTTGACTTTCCACAATTAGTTGAACAAACCTAGGATATAAATAATATTTACCCTTCTTCCTAATGTTCTGCACAAACCCATCATAAATCATCCTAGACCAATTAAACTTCCTTCCCTCAGAAAAACATATAATAGTTGTAGCAATCTTAGAAGGAAAGTCATCAAAACCAGTGGTCTTATTACTCATACACATCAACAAGGTGTGTATTAAAAACTTCCATTGTGGTGAAAACATGCTCTTAAAAAATTTTACCTTTTCACCCCTGTGTGTATATCCTAACCTTTCTAAACCAGCAAAAATCTCAGCATCTGAAAGATTAACAACACCATCAGCATCATCAAACTTCAAAACCCTTCTAATGATCTCCTCAGTAACCAAAATTTCATTCGCATCCACAACAGAACTAAACACCTCTACTCCATCGACCTCCTCAAGCTTAGCATTCTCCCAGAACTGATGTATGTAGGCTTTAAGGATGGTTGGTGTGACAGTTAAGGCAAAGTGAATAGGACTGTGAATAAGGAAATCAATCATTTGATAAAAACCTTCGGATCTATTGTTTTTGATCAGGTTAGCAACAAGGTTATGTGTTTGGGAGTACTGTTTCGGCATTGTGATTGATGTGGAATATGTGAATTAAGAAAAATAAAGTGATTAGGGTTTATGTAGAGCGCCAAGTTGAAAGGATTTGAAGATCAATTAAATGATCTATCCGTGATTTGGGGAGAAATAATGTGTTTTCACCAAAGTTACCAAACAGCCCCTGAAGTATCCAAAAATCAGCAACAAGCTAGCAGTGGTTTGACAGCCTTTATCCGTGGTTTGAAAAACACTAGCAGTGGATACAGAAGTTCACTCCAACCAGTTGACCAAGAGATACAGCAAGCAAATCTGTGTCAAAATTAGTGATATCACACAAAAATATGAAGGATTACACAATTTTTTTTTTTTTTTTTTTTTTTTTTTTTTTTTTTTTTTTTTTTTTAACACTAGCAGCTAAAAACATCACAAGCTCCAATGTACACAATCCTTCATACCTGCAAATCACAAACATAAACCAAACACAGAGAAGAGAATTAATGTTAGCAGTGGTTAGCAAAGCATAGAAGTGGTTCCATATACTTAGCAGTGGTTAGCCAATGTGCTAAAATCTAAGTCAATATGGTCAACTTCCAGTATTAATTCATATTCAAAGTCAAAAGACCTCATTAACTCCTCAACCACTTAAACCTTCCCCTCATTTACTCACTAATAGCAATTGCTCTGCGTATAAAAGAATCTCAAGGTCCAAATAACACATACAGCAATTAATCCAAAACCCTAATTCCTCCAAAATCCACAATCAACAACAATCAGCATGTGGAATCAACCAGAAGTCATCGATCTAACATCCTCCTCCTCCTCATCATCATCATCATCAAGTGATGATTCTAACCCATGGCGTCTTTACCTTCCTCCACAAGAACCACGACCCAGAAAATCCCCCTTTCTCCCTTCATCTGAAGATGATAGTGTGGTAGATCCTAGTGAGTCATCAAGAGGTTCAGATGATTCCACTGAGCGCCTAGAGCCAACCTTCAATAGGTTGGTGAGAGAGGAAGCACAGAGAGCACAACCTTCACCATCCCAACCCCAACCAAGGCCACGTGCCAGAAATCCACCACTCCCAAAGAACAGAGAGGTGGTTCTTGGTCTTCCTGCACCAGGTTTTGGTGCTTCATCATATATCGGTAAGGGAAAGGGTAAAAGGAAGATGGAGTGATGCTTTATGGTGGAACGAGTAGATGGAAAAACTGAATATTTCTCATATCACAACTCCATCTACTGTATTCATCTTCATCATCTTCGTTTTCATCAATCCATCCTTTCCAGCTTCTTCGTCGTACTGGTCATGCATATCACCAGCTTTTGGAATAGATGATATGAACTAGGATAGGTTTAGGAAATCTTGTATAGAACTGGTCTTGTATTTTCATTTGAAGTTAATTGTAAGCTGTAAGCTGTAAGCTGTAAACTGTTTCTTGAATGAATGAACAATTTAACTTCAGCACTTCTTTTGCATCAGAAATTAACTTTCATTTGTCTGCAAAATGGTTATTGGGAACACAAAGCAACAAACAATGGTTTGAACAAAACTATCAGTGGTTAGAAACAAAAATAGCAATACTAAGATTACATAATTAACAGTCCAATACTTATACAAACTTTTACAAAACAAGTTGAGATTTAGAGATTAATCATTCTAATACTAACAAAAAGGTACTGAAACCTCCCCACATCAAAAGCTTTAGTGAGAAGATCAGCAACATTGAAATCAGTATGGATTTTTACCATTTGAATCAACCTTTTCTCATTACAATCTCTAATAAAATGATGCCTTATCTCAATATGTTTTGTTCTAGAATGTAAAACAAGATTTTTAATGATGCAAATTGTACTGTTATTATCAATGTAAATCTTAGTATGCATAAAGTTGTACCCAAAATCCAGCAATTGATTCTGAATCCAAAGAACTTGACCACAGCAACTAGCAGCAGCCACATATTCAGCTTTAGTTGTAGAATTTGCCACAATAGTTTTCTTTTTACACTGCCATGAAATTAGTCTGCTTCCCAAAAACTGACATCCTCCAGTTTTAGATTTCATATCCAAACTAGCACCAGCATAATCACTATCTGTATAGGCCACCAAATCAAAAGGAGAATCCTTAGAATACCAAAGGCCCAGTTTATGATGACCTTTAAGGTATCTAAAGATTCTCTTAACAGCATTCATGTGTGAGGTATTGGGTGTGACTTGAAATCTTTCACACACACATACTGAGAACATAATATCTGGCCTAGATGCAGTGAGATACATCAAAGATCCAATCATGGACCTGTACAACTTCAAATCAACTTTGGGACTTCCATCATCTGGTAGCAGTGGTTATCGAGTCTCCATTGGTGTACTAGCACTCTTTACATCCTGAAACCCAAACTTCTTCAAAACATCTGCTACATACTTGTCTTGACTAATGACGATACCATCAGTCCTCTGTTGAACCTGTAGCCCCAAAAAGAAAGTGAGTTCTCCCATAGAACTCATTTGAAACTTATCATGCATAAGTTTCTCAAATTTTGTGCATAGCTCCTTATTAGTTGAGCCAAAGATGATGTCATCTACATAGACCTGAACCAATAAGATATCATCTTTGTACTTCCTAATGAACAAAGTTTTATCAATCAATCCTCTTTTAAATCCATTGTCCATCAAATAAGTAGACAGGCACTCATACCATGCCATAGGAGCTTGATGCAACCCATACATAGCCTTTCTTACCCTGTAAACCTTGTCAGGATGATCAGGATCTTCAAAACCAGGAGGTTGACAAACATAAACCTCCTCATCAATTGTACCATACAAAAATGCACTTTTAACATCCATCTGATACACAACAAAATTCTTGAATGAAGCATAAGCCAAAAATAATCTAATAGCCTCAATTCTTGCAACTGGAGCAAATACTTCATCATAATCCAAACCTTTAGTTTGTGTGTATCCTTGAGCAACTAACCTTGATTTGTTCCTTACCACTATTCCTCTTTCATCCCTCTTGTTTCTGAACACCCATTTTGTTCCAATTGCCCTCTTACCATTAGGAAGATCAACCAATGTCCAAATCTCTTAAAGTTTGAACTGAAGAAGCTCCTCTTGCATAGATTCCACCCATCCTTCTTCAGATAAAGCTTCTTCCACTCTTTTGGGCTCTTTTTGAGACAGGAAACAAGCAAACAGGCAATTTTGCAGATCTTTATGACTATTTCTTTTGTTAAGTGATCTTGCAAAGAAACCGTGCTCAGGAAAGGGTTCAATGTTCTTAACCTTGCTTCTTGTTTGAACTGGAGTATTCAAATTCCCAAGTATTTGTTCCTTGGGATGAAACTTGTGAATCCTTGTGGTAGTGATTGGACTTTCATGAATGACTGTTTCCAAGTTAGTAAGATCAGTATTGAATAAATCATCCATGTCTTCATCATCAGTAGGAGTATCAATTTCTATCAAAGCAGGCATGGAAGGATCATGTGGATACTCCTCTTCACCAAATAATGGCTTTGCAGTTGGTCCAAAGAAAGTACTATCACCAGTACTTGCAGCCGGGGTTTCAATTGTATTGGCAGTGGTAGAAGTTGGCTTAGCAGTGCTTTCAGTATTTCTATCCGTGCTTTTGGTTGGCCTAGCAGTGCTTTCAGAATGCCTTTTCATTCTTTCAATTTCTTCTACCAACACTGAGTCATCTTTCAACAACTCATCCTTATCTTGATGATGATCGACTTTGCTTCCAGTATTAAATGCAGCATCATCAGTGGGACCTTGCTTATCAATGATGGATGAGACAGAACCAACATTCCACTTTTCAACCAAATAGAACTCCTTTGGAGAATCAGCTTCCTTAGAAATTGTTTCTGCATCAGAATCCTTTTGTTTACCTGCATCAATATTAGTGGAAGTTCCTGCAATGATAGGCTCATAATTCATATATTTGGTTAGCATATCAATGTTAAACAACCAGTCTGGTCCTTTGGTCTCAACACTAGGAGTCTTTTCACTAAATCGAACATGTAGGTTCTCTTCAACAATTCTAGTCCTCCTATTGTATACTCTAAAGGCTTTACTATTAGAAGAATAGCCTAAAAAGTATCCATCATCAGCTTTTTCTTGAAACTTACCTAGGTAGTCTATGGTATTCAAGATAGTAACAGAACACCCAAAAGGTTTTAGGAATGCAATCATTGGCTTCCTATCATGTAACAGCTCATAGGGGGTCTTGTTATGAGGCTTCACTACCTTACTTCTATTCTGCACATAATATGCAGTGCCTACAGCTTCAGCCCAAAAGGTAGTTGGTAACTTAGATTCTGACAACATTGTCCTAGCAGCCTCAATTAGTGTCCTATTTTTCCTTTCAGCTACACCATTCTGTTGTGGTGTTCTAGCAACACTAAACTGTCTTTCTATACCCTTAACTACACAGAACTGATTCATCACATCATTCTTAAACTCAGTTCCATTATCACATCTGATTACCTTGACCTTATGATTTACTAGATTTTTTATCTTTGTAATGAAACTCTTGAGAATCTCACTAGTCTCACTCTTAGCAGCCAAAAAGTATACCCAAGAAAATCTACTATAATCATCAGTGATAACTAGGCAATACTGCTTATGATTCAAACTTTTAACAAAGGTAGGTCCAAATAAGTCCATATGAAGCATAAACAGTGATTGTGTGATGGTGTTAACAGTTTTGGTCTTACAAGAAGCTCTATGTTGTTTTCCTTTTTGACAAGCCACACACAGTTCCTTACACTCAAAAACCTTAGAAGGTAACCCTTTCACTAAGTTGCCTTTTACCAGTTTATTGATTGTTTTGTAATTGAGGTGACCTAGCCTTCTATGCCATAATTTCGACTCATCAACTGATGCCTTAGCAAACAAACAAGTTAAGGACCTATTGGGAAGAACATCTTTAAGATCAAAACAATATATGTTTTCCTTCCTAGGTACCCTAAGCTGTATATACTTCTCATCAGGCATCATAAAATCAGGTGACAACACCACACACTCGGTTTCACCAAAAAGTACCCAGTTTTTCTTATCACACATTTGAGAAACACTGAATAAATTATACTTAAGTCCCGGTACCAGATAGACCTTTTCAAAGTCTAAATACCCTGTTCTGATTGTGCCTCTGC
The DNA here is from genome assembly GCA_019973895.1 of Chrysanthemum seticuspe. Taxonomy (NCBI): domain Eukaryota; kingdom Viridiplantae; phylum Streptophyta; class Magnoliopsida; order Asterales; family Asteraceae; genus Chrysanthemum; species Chrysanthemum seticuspe. The sequence goes on from BPTQ01000007.1 coordinate 14,067,651, forward strand.
CAAGTATCTTTCATCCCTTTGGATCATTACCAAATGCCACATATCCTCCATCAAAAGCTTCAAAATCCTCCAGGTTGCTCCCATCCCAAGTCTTGTGTCCAGAGCAACCACTATCAAAAACTCATTTATCTTATAGCTCATCATGTAGATTGCCCTGCACATGAAATTAAACAAATTAGTTCCTTTTGTGGACCTAAGCCAATATTGACTTGGGTCTGCCCTGTGCATCAACATAATCAAATTTATTTAGGTCCATTGATGCACAGTTGACATGATGTTAAACCTTGGTCTTAGGCTTCCATTGCCAACTAGCTGAGGCCTTAACAGCATAAAAATGGTTTCCAACCACTGTGTCAGTTATCACCTTTGGAATTTTTAAAAATTCTTTATTATCAGTGGTGATATTTTGCTTAGCAGTGGTTTGATTTTGCTTAGCCGTGTTTACATTTTGCTTAGTAGTGGTTGGAACCCATTTGGGTGCAGCAGTGACTATTGATTTTGTATTCCCATTCGTCATTAACACTGCTCTAGGAATCATGTTTCTGTGAGGATGAGGGTTTGTTTTCTTTGAAAAGTTTTGGTGATTTACCCCCCTCCATTGATTCCAAACTTGTGGTCTGTTTTTATAACAGTTTCTCTGTAAGTGCTCAAAACTACCACACACAAAACAAGCCTTTTTAACACATTGAAACTCATCTCCTAATCTGTTTGAAATTAGTCCATTGAAGTTTCTCTGGTTTCCCCTAGGTATGTATCTTTTCATCTGTTCCCTAGGTACTTCCTTGTACTCTACTACTTTCTTAGCAATTTGAGCTCCAAATCTAGGCACAAGGTTGGCTTGTTCAGAATCAACTTTCTTAACTTTTTCTATCTTTTCAGGCTTAGTTGATTCAGATCTATCTTCCTCAGAATCTGATTCCCAATCTTCAATTGAGGGAGCATCAGATGACTGATCAGAACCTATCTTAGGTGATTCAATCTTGTTAGTCTCACCTACAGGTTTATTGAAACTAAATTCACTGCTAAATGAGAGCTCTTTTGTAGGTGGTGCATGTTGCATAAGAGATGGTGGTGGCATATCATTGTAACCAAGACTAGTACCATCCTTGAATAGTTTTTGACCTATTGGCTTATTTACTAGATCAGAAGCATATTGTGTTTTAGCAACCCTAACAACATGTTTTTCTTTTTCTTTTAGGGCTTCTACTTTTACACTCTCTGCCTTTTCTAGTTTCTCTTTAAGCATCTTAATCTCTCTATCCTTAAGATCAATTTCACCACCTAGTATATTTATTTTATCAACATACTCAAACTCACATTTAATACAGTAATTAAGCTTTTCTTCAACACTTTCTAGACCAACTCTATAACCTAAGTTATCTAGAGACAGTCTTTCTACTTCTTTCCTTAAACTCTCAGTGATAGCTTTTTGAGATTCTAAGTTATCTTGACATGATTTAAAAGAACAAGTAGAAGCTTTAGAATCATTAGATACCTCAAAATTTGAACCAGAAGATGAAGCATAGGCCATAAGAGCAAAGTTATGTTCTTTTGAAGCTTCACTAGCAAGAAAAGCTGCATTTGGACCTTCTTCAATCTGTTCACTCCAGTCATAGTCTCCAATACCATCTTGAGCAACCAATGCTGAAGAAGAATCAGGCTCTTCAGTGGTCTTCTTGATGCCTTCAGTCCTCTTAGGAGCTCGACATTCCCTAGCAAAGTGACCCTTCTTCTTGCAGTTAAAGCACTCCATCTTGCTTTTGTCGAATCCAGCTCTCCTTTGACCATCATACTTAACCTGTCTTCCAGTCCTCCTCAGAAACTTCCTTGCTTGGAGAGTCAACATTGTCATTTGCCATTGAAGATTAATCTCCTCAAGATCATCAGGATCAATTTGATCTAGATCTTGATTTAAAACAGTCACACTGGTAGTTAAATCAGCCAGAAAAGCACAAATTGCACCATCAATGACATTATCACTAACAGTGGTATTGTTTGCAATAGCCGTGGTTATTCCATAGGTAGCAGTGGATACATCTTGTGAACTCTTGAGATTAGTGGAAACAAAAGCAATGTTTTGATTAGTAGAAGATGCACCAGCAACGTTATTCTCTGACTCATAAACCTTCAAGTTGTTGTAGGGATTGTCCAGAGTCATCTTATCAAAGTCCTCCTTATTTCTCCACACAATTGTATGAACAGCCCATTCAGGAGATAAACTTCTAATGAACTTCAAATTTATATCTTCTTGAATAACATTGTAGTCCACTGACTTCAATTGGCTGATAAGTTTTTGAAGCCTGTTATAAGTGCCATCAAGTTTTTCTCCACTAAGAGCAGTGAAGTTTTCAAGCTGATGCTTGAGCATATTCTTCCTTGATTTCTTTGTAGCTTCATTACCAGCAAACCTTGTCTCAAGAGCATCCAGTAACTCTTTAGCAGACTCATATCTTTCAAAGTCCAAAGCATACTCATTAGGTATTCCCATGGAGAGAATACTGTGAGCTTTGATCTCCAGTTTCCTTTTAGCCTTGTCGACTTCACTAACAATAGCTATCTCTTTACCATCATCACCCTTCTTAGGAAGAGTATCACCTTTTTCAACAACATCCCAGATGGCATAGTCAATCATACGAATGTATTGCCTCATTCACATTCTCCAGATTTGATACTCACCATGCTTGAGCATGGGCACCTTTGATGCAGTTACCATGTGTGTTTCGTCAGACATCTTAACTTTCTTGAATAGAACTTAATAAAACTTCTTCTTGGTTACAGTTTCTAGATCACAAGCTCTGATACCACTTGTGGAGTTTGATAGGACTCCTTGAATCGTTTTGAGCCTTAGGGTTAAACAATAAAAAAGATAATAAACGTTGCACATCGGAATAATCAAAAGAACACTTTGTTATTGACACAAGGTTTTTCCACATCTTCCCCAATTATATATTGATCAGAATATAACGTGTTACCTAACTGTAACAGGGATCTAAGCCATCTCAGATCTTAGGGATAACTAGTTCTAGGCGTTTACAATGAACAACGCCCTAGAACACACACACACACACCTTTTAGTCGACTACATATTGGAAGACTTGTATATAAAATCTACACCCCATGTCCTCTTTATATACTAGAGGATTAGGGTTTACAAGATACTACGAAGGACTAAATAATAAATCTTCTTTTGCAAGCAAGTCCTTCCATCTTTTTGTAGATTTTTTCTTTGTCACTTTAAGCCCTTGATGTTTCATTCTTTATTGTTTTGTATCATCAAATCAAGAAACCCAACACTTCTTTGATCTCTTATGCCTTTTTCACGCGTCTTTGACTTAGGATAGATAGAGATTGATGATAGTGGGAAGTGTTAATCATCAAAATGGGATCTGGTGGACTTGGGGATGAGGATGGCGTGACTAAAATTTCCAGAAGAGGAAAAGACAAATACTGAGAAAGTAAAAACAAAGAAGGGGCGTGGTTTTGGTATTCAGAAAAGAAAACTGAAGACAGGAAATAGGGGAGGGGCGGCATTATTTAGAGATAGGGTAGGTTAGAATATTTTTATTTTTAGTTTTATTATTATTATTACTTGTGTATTTTGTACCTCGTAATGTATAATCTGTACCGTAAATGATAACGTTTATTTATGTATAATATTTTTTGGGTATCCGTGTTTTATAAATTTTATATTTTTTGAAACGTTTTTAACAAGTGCAAAATATGATGTTATTATTGTCTTGAAATTAGGAAATAAATTTCGTGCCAGTACTATCAGGGTGTCGGTACGCGTGTGGTGCCAGGACTCGGAAAACACGAGACGACTTCTCGTTTTTGAGTTATACTGATCAGAAATTAAATAATCCTAAATTTCTGACATAAATAATAGCCGGGAAATTGACGGATTTTCACAGTCGAGATGATATTCGACTTCAATGGCACTGTCTGAGCTGTCCTTCAGTAGTTGAAAGGCGTCGTTCTTGATTCGCCTCACCTCTGCTTTAGTCATTTTCTTCACTTTGAATTTTTCTTGAATAAGCTTCACATGCTCCATTGTGCGACCATCTACCGGTTCTTGTCCTTCCGGTAACTGAGGTGTAGCATCAACAAGTTTAGAGAACCAGTCATACTCTTCAGTGTTATCTTCATCTAGACATGACACAACATTGGTCTTATTCTTCTTCTTTGACTTTGATGATGACGCTGGTATCTTTATTGATGTAGAAGAAGTTGGTTGTTGTTGGGGCTCAGGAATTTCTTCATCGTCACCACCAGTGTATTCAAAGTGATCACCGGTTTTTTCTGTATGTGGTGGTGCCTTAAAGTCCTGAGGTTTGTCTTTAGCAGGAGAACGTGGTGGAGATCTTCTAGCGGTGGAGGTCCTTTGGGGTGGTGGAGGCATAGAAGATGAATCATCATTTTTCTTCTTTCGTTTCGGCTCAGAATCTTTATCCGCATCATCATCGTCTCTTGGCGCTTAGCCTTTTCAGCTGCCGCTTTGCAGGAACTTTTGAGTTGATATTCCAGCAATGCCTTAAATAGTTTAGCTTCGTCAGAAGTAAACGTTGCTGATCGTTTAGACATTTGTAATACAAGTTTGGAAATCAAATATGCATCGGAGATAACCGTAGGCTCACTTGGCTTGATTTGTAATGCTACAAGAGTAGATTGCATTGTTTGCTTGACCAATTGCATGAGATTTGGATAAAGTTGTCTGGTGAACATCTCTCTTGTCACTCCAGGGACTGTGTCGAGAAGAAACTTGTGAGTATATTCTTTGATCGTCTGTACCATTTCCCCTTGGATATCTCTATTTAGAAACTGTTTAGAAACTGTTGCATCTGTTCTCTTTCTTCTGAAAACTCGTTTATCACGTCCTGAAGAATGTTAACTCTGTCGGCCAATTGATTCAGTTTCTTGTTGACCACGTCTTTCTTCCTTACTTACCTGACAACTTTGACAATCTTTGTTTTAGCACGTGATATCCAAGTATCGGTCGATTTCTTTACCGATTTGGATGCGGATCTGGTGGTGGCTTTGGATGGTGGTGGAGATGAATGAGAAGATGAGTCTGACGATGATGATTCATGAGGAGTAGGGATGAGCATGGTACCGGTCCCGTACCGATCCCGTACCGATCCCGTACCGAATAGTGGTACCGATTGTTTCCCGAGCATAAATTAGTGGTACCGGTACCGTACCGAACGGGATTCGGATATCGGTACCGGTACCGGGAAATCGGGTTTTTCCCTTTTTTACGGGAATTTCCCGATTTGGTACCGGTCCCGTACCGAATTAGTGGTCCCGATTTTTTTTCCACCTTATTTCATAGTCCCGGTACCGTACCATATTTCAAGAATCGGTATGGTACCGGTACGGTTCCGGTTTGGTTCCGGGATTCGGTTCGAAATGCTCATCCCTAATGAGGAGGCTCAGGGTTCTTTGGTGGCTCAGAAGTTTGTTTCTTGCTACGTTCGGGACTATCTAGAATATAGTCATCCGCTTCCTTTTTGGCTTTAGCCTTTTATTCCGCCTTAACCCTAGCTTCTTCATCTGCTTTTGCTAGAGCTTCTTCTTCTGCTTTTTCTTTAGCAGCAGCCTGAACATCTTCATCAGTAATTTTCTCAGTCTTCTCCTTCTTCTTATCAGGTTCCTCAAAGTCAAAAATGATCTCATCCTTTAGTTGCTTTTGTTGTGATTCGTGGGTGGTGGTACCAGTTCCCTTATCGGGTTGATTAACCGCATCGGAAACTGGTGTGGTTAGTGCACCACCACTTGACCCTCCGGGGCCACGAGTTTGTTGTAGGTTGAACTCCTTAGCAACATGTTTAAGTCTGAGATTCTTCAATTTCTTTCTGTAATCTTTGTCTTCATCCTGTGGCTCTTCATCTGAGCTCTCTTCTTCCTCTTGCTCAGCAACTGGAGTTTTTCCCTTGTCAATTTTGGAACTGAGAGGTTTTGCAACTGTTAGTGTATCATCTATTGCAGATTCTGAGTAGATAACCTCTTCATCTGTTTCAGTGTCCTCCGAGTCCTCGTCCATCTGTTTTGGTTCAGGTTTGGGAATAGGAATGTCACCCTTTGATGGAACTTTCCTTTTGAGGGTATGAGTCCTCTTTGGATACTTACGTGTACTCTCAGTGCTTGCAACACTTCCAGCACTGCCCGATCTCCTCGTCTTCTTTACTTGTACACCAGAAGACTTTTCATCAATGAATCCCACTTTGTCTGATGCAACTGCTTCCAGATAACGTTTGTACGATTGAAGTTCCTTGATCTCAGCAGTAAGAAGGCAATCTGACAAAACAACACCTTGTTTCTTCGTAGTTGATTATTTGAACCTTACGACATTGAGTGTAGGCTCAAACAACACGGAGTGATGTTTGGGGTCATCAAGTCTCAAAGGAATATCAGGATTATTCCCGAGAATCCTCTGGATCAACAGTTTTGTGTATCTGATGTAAGGGATTTTGGTGCCAGGTTTCCTGAAATATGACATCATGTCATCCTAAATTAGACTTGCGAAATCGATGTGCATCATGTTGACCATTCCCCAAAATACTTGTAGTTCCATGAGCTTGGGATGCTCATAGCCACTATCACGTCCATAAACTTATTTGGTGATCATGATGTAGAGGGTTCTCCATGGCTGAGGAATATTCTTAAGATCTACTGAAGAATGTTTGGTGATAATCCCAGCAGCTTCATCATAGCCAATGTCGACCATGAACTGGAGAGTGACCTCTTCCGAAGGAGAAGCAAAATAGTCGACAGGCTGGATGGTAAGAAGAAGGAGAATAGCCCTTAAATCTGCTGGAGTGACGGTGACTTGTTTGTTGTTGAGTGTCACTGTCACAGCCTCTTGACCTTTGACCTTCTGCATGGTATGCCAGAATTGGTGAACATAAATATCCGGCACAGTTGCAGAATTAGTGAGCATATTCTTGTAAGGGTGAGTCTTCAGAATATCCACAACAATTTGACAAGAAGACTCAGAACACGTGAAGTTATCAAAATTGACTCTGAGATAGTTCTTTCCAATCTTTATTTGGTAACCATCTGGAAAGATGTCTTCCATTGTGAGAACATTTGGTGCATCAACGTTTTGCATTGTGATGTCCATATTGTGATTTGAAAGATATTGAGCCAAAAGAACCAACATATCGAAAGACATTACGTTAGTCAACAGTTGATTTTATTGTCCAATTATTGAATATGTTATGTTGATGAATGTTACGAATTCAACGTCACTTGAATGTCTAATAGTCCAAAGTAGTCGTGATAAGTTTCGTGAGTTTATTAGTTTTGAATTGTAAAGTCTAAATTTTCACCCATTTTCACAACATATTAACCATTATAGCTTATTAGTGACATTTTGGTTTTGTGACGTTATGATTTATTCATTTACAGGTATGTACACGTAACAATTCATAATTAAGGTTAAAACAAGGCTTAAAGGTAGAAATTGCAAACTTGTGCGTAAACAGTTAGCCATACGCGTAAGCATAAGCTTATGCGTAGAAACTTCTCTTATGCGTAAGAAATATTACGCGTAGGGAAAGAGTTTAGCATAAAGCTTACGCGTAAGCGTATGTTAGAGCTTATGCGTAAGGTTTACTCGTAAGAGTGAACCTTATGCGTAAGACTCAAGTTTACGCATATCCTTCACAGTATACGCGTAGTCCCTTTGTAGAACCTTACGCGTAAAGGTTACGCGTAAGATTACTCTTACGAATAACATTCTACGCGTAAGGTGATCCTTATGTGTAGGAATCCATGGTTAACCTTGAATCTGAATTTATCACGCGTAATAACCTGAAACAAATTCATCATAACACTTTCATTAACACATTATTCAATCCCTTTCATCCACACAATGGCATCACATTAAGTTTATGGTTACGCGTAGATAATACATAGGCGTAAAACTAAAACCCTAGGGTTTAATTCTTACGTATAAGAATTCTAGCCATGATTTGTGCACCAAATTCATTCTGGGATAACTTAGAGGCAATGTGAAAGTATTGCAACAAGTTTTAACACCTAAAACCACACGACTAAAAAATCCCCATTTCTAACGAGTATAAACCCTAAATCTCAATTTCTCAAAAAATTCATGTATCTGGGCATGATTCATGGGTGGTTTTGGTTAATTAAACATGTACCAAACCTCATACAACCAACTAATTATCCAGAAACACACTCACAAGAAACACCCAATTCATACCCATAAACCCTAATTATGAAAGTGATTGATTTATGTTCCTTAGTAGATTTGGTTGATAGAAATAGTTTAAGAATGATTGTAACAACATTTTAACACACTCATTTCAACAACAAACACCCAAGACATGATTCCATGTTCATACGCATATGCGTAAAACATGAAATCGATCCTGTGGAAAAATCCAACCGTTGGTTTTCAGTATAAATCAAAACCATTGTTTATAATAACTCAATGAAGCTTAATTCACTTACAGATTAGGAGTTTAAAGTATGGATTTGCAGCTTGAATCTTAGGCGTAGGATTAGTTAGTTGGAAAATTAAATGTTTGAATTAAATGTGTTAGAGAAGTTGGTGGAGAGATTTTGTTAAAATAGTTTAAGCTTTTGACAACTTTGGTCCCTCCACCTTAACCATTTTCATCCAAAGCCCTTAACTTTCATTTTGGTTACGTAAGGCATGATATTTGGAAAGAAACTTGACGACATTCCCCCTCGACTTTATAAATAGAGAAATTTTACAAATTTGGGTCTGGGGAGTGTCAATAAACAAGAAACGTGACCACCATTATCAAAGAAACAACCGGTATAGAGTAACATGCAAGTACAAGGTTTTATGAAACAGAAAATATTTACTTTCTCCCCCTCAACACTTGTTCGGGAAAATGTGAAAAGTTAGATAGAACAAAGTGTTGACTGAAGTTTTGTACTTGCCATGTTTGAAAGAAATTAGATAGAAGAATATTTTTGAATTTTATCAGATTTTATATTTTTGTATTTTGTTTTTGAGAAATATTTACAAAAGAGGTTTTGGTGTTTGACTGGTTTTAAGATTGTTCTAAAAGTTCATCCAGTTCCTCTGGAGTCAAACACCGCATACCAATCCGGTGGACCAACTCAGTAAACCTACCAGGAGCTAAGGCTTTGGTGAGAAGGTCTGCCAATTGGTATTCAGTACCCATAAAATATAATTCAACGGTACCCTTTTCCACATGCTCCTTGATGAAATGATATCGAAGATCGATGTGCTTGGACTTCGAGTGTTGAACAGAGTTGCACGAGATCGCAATAGCACTTCGATTGTCACAGTACATCGGGATTCTGTCAAATACGTAACCATAGTCTTTGAGTTGTGTTCTCATCCAAATGACTTGAGCACAACACGCCGACATGGCTACATATTCTGCTTCGGTTGAGGACAGAGATGTACAATCCTGCTTCTTCGATTGCCATGACACCAGTTTATCACCAAGAAATTGTAGAGCTCCTGAAGTACTTTTCCGTGAATCTAAGCAACCTGCGTGATCAGCGTCTGAAAAAGCTATTAGTTCAAAACCAGAATCCTTCGGATACCAGATTCCCAAGTTAATGGTTCCCTTGATGTATCAGATGATTCTTTTAGCCTCAGAGAGGTGAGTTTCAGTTGGTCTCGACTGATAACGGGAGCAAAGATATACAGCAAATACAATGTCAGGCCTACTGGCTGTTATATACATGAGAGACCCAATAATACTTCGATATTTGGTAGGGTCAACCAATTTCCCATGCAAATCGGCATCCAGTTTCTTGGTATGTGCCATTGGTGTAGCATAGGTATCACATATTCACATGTTTGCATTCCATGTTTGTTTAAAATTTCAAGAGCATATTTGGACTGACTCAGGAAAATACCACGGGGTGATTGATGAACTTGAAATCCAAGAAAAAATGTAAGTTCACCCATCATGGACATTTCAAAATGTTTTTTCATAAGTTTTGAAAAAGTGTTTGAGTACTTTAAATGTGTTGACCCAAAAATGATGTCATCCACATAAATTTGAACGATTAAAATGTGTTCCCCGTGATATTGTATGAAAAGTGTTGGGTCGAGCGATCCTTTAGTGAAATTATTGGCAATAAGAAAGGATGATAACTTATCATACCACGCCCGAGGTGCTTGTTTGAGACCGTATAGAGCCTTTTTCAATTTGAAGACGTGATTCGGGAACTCTGGATCAACAAATCCTTATGGCTGACTAACATAGACCGTTTCCTTCAGATTCCCATTTAGAAAGGCAGTTTTGACGTCCATCTGAAAGACCGTGATGTTCATGTGAGCCGCGAATGCCAGAAAAATCCGAACAGCCTCAAGTCTAGCAACTGGTGCGAATGATTCCTCGTAATCGATCCCTTCTTCTTGTCTATAACCCTTAGCCACCAGACGTGACTCATTTCTGATAACCGTACCTTCAGCATCCAACTTGTTTTTCCAAATCCATTTCAGACCAATAACATAGACCCCTATTGGTTTTTCAACCAATTCCCATACTTCAAGACGTTTAAACTGATTAAGTTCTTCTTGCATGGATTCAATCCAGTTGTCGTAAGTCATTGCTTCTTTAATGTTTTTGGGTTCAGATTGACAAACGGTAAGTGCATAAATGCATTGTTCACCGTCAGTCTGAAGGCGATGTCTAGTTACGACTGGTTGATTTGGGTTTCCAATGATGTTCGCAAGAGGATGGTCTTTAGTCCAACGATGTGTGGAGGGTTGATGTTGATATACATTGTGCAAATTTGGAGGATTCAAATGGCTTGTAGATGATTCCGCAACATCAGAAGTGGCAGTTTCATTTGCAAAAGGATTGAAGAATGCATTTGGATCAAAATCTGCAGGTTGTGGTACTTCTTGGTTCAGGAGATCATCAGCTGGTTCCGCGTCATTGGAAGTGGTTTGTTCGGCTGTTGTTGTAGAGTCAATTGGAGGTGCTTCTTCAACAGTTGTTGTTGTTTCAGGTGTATCAGGTATAGGATGATTATCAGGTTGAGCAGCGGAAATATTTGATACATCTGGAGCACGTTGATCAATATCATCACTAAACAGTGGAGCAAATAGTTGTTCCATTTGTTGACGAGTAAGTTGTAAGCTTGGTTCAGCTGATGATGGGGTTTGGGGGAAGTTTAGACGGTTATGTCCGGGTTCCAAGCTGTTTTGCTCAGAAGCCATTTCTGTAAGCTCATCGAAATTGGCAGGAATCGTTTCCATAATCTCCCTTGTGCGACGATTCCAGATTCGGTAACCCTTAGAGTTTTCACAGTATCCAACAAAAATTCCAATGTCAGCTTTTGCCTTGAGCTTTCTAAAGTCATCACGATCATTATTTGGATAGCAAAGGGATCCAAAGACATGAAAGTGTTTGAGGTTCGGTTTGTGGTTGTGGATAAGCTCGTAAGGTGTTTTGTTGTGGCGTTTAGAAATCATTGAACGATTCTGAGTGTAGCATGCAGTAGATACGACTTCAGCCCACAAGTAATCCGGGAGTTTTGCATTTATCAACATTGTTCTTATAGCTTCCACTAATGCACGAAGAGTTTGATTTACAAATTCAGTTCCTTTGTCTGTTCTGACTTGTCTGGCTGTGTTCCGGAGCTGAACTTGAATTTTCGTGAGAAAGGTGATGATCATCTGTGGAGCTTGATCTTTACTTCGAAGAAAATAAACCCAACTCCATCTTGAGTAGTCATCCACAATTACCAAAATGTAGCGTTTGCCATTAATCGTCTGCACGCGCATCGGACCACACAAATCCATGTGAAGAAGATGAAGCACATGTTGTGAGATGTGTTCCACCTTTGAATAAAAATGAGCACGAGTGCTTTTTCCTTGTTCACAAGCTGAGCATAGGTGATCTTTAGAATACCGAAATCATGGGAGACCTTCAACAAGTTTGAACCGTGCAAGGTTGGTTATGGTTTGAAAGTTTAAATGTGAGAGACGACGATGCCATAGCCAGGATTTTGTAGATGTTGCCAGACAGATGGGAGATGAAGCAATTATGTCTTGCATTGAGATTGTGTAAAGACTTGATGTGCGTTGACCAGACATAAGATCGTTTCCTTGTAGATCACGAATGAAACAAGTTTTCTCCCTAAAAGCAACTTTCAAATCTCCATCACAAAATTGACCGACTGAAAAGAGATTGTGACCGAGACCTTCCACATAATAAACTCTGCTAATTTCGATGTACCCATTGATTTAATCTCCGAAGCCCATGATAGCCGCGAAGTGATCATTCCCGAATCTGACAGTGCCAATGAACTTTGAAACAAAGTTTGATAACAATTTAAGATTGCCTGTCATGTGTCGGGAACATCCGCTATCAACAACCCAGAGGATGATCTGTATCACCTGCATTACACACAGGCGACACAGATGGAATATAAGTAGATGTGGATTCCCGAAGAGTTAGAGGGTTCCGATGTAGTTATGGGTGAAACATACATGTTTATGATTTTAGGAATCCACGTAAATCCAAGTGTATTATGTAACCATTTCTGCCATCTCCAACTAGTCTTAGCTTTGGTCTTAGTGAATGCACTAGGTGATAAGTTCTTCCTAGGAGGTGAAGTGGGTTCTAAGGGTACATCAATTGTTAAAGCATGAGCACTAGAAGGCGGTTTACCTAGCACAGACTTAGAAGCATTAGTGGGCCTAGAGGTATTCCGTTTTCTAATGTTCCGCTTCTGAGATAAAATAGTCTTAGAAACACATTTGTCATGACAACCAGAAAACATACTTTTACGACAACCAACACAAGAAGCTTCAAACTTAACATTTAAAGTACTTAAAGGTTCAGCATTCGTTACAACACTTTTTCCATTACATTTGTCAGACGCAATATCTAAAGTGGGTGCAACTTGAGTGTTATTCAAAGTCCTAAGGTGTTCTTCTACTTCAGAGGTCTTTATTGTTCTTTTCTTACGTCGCAACTTCCTATTCTTCCTTGAGGTGCTCTTATGCTGTGAAGTGCTAGCGTTGGGAAAAGAGGCAATTATTCCTGTATTAGTGGAAGGAAGCACATTAGAATCTTGTGTTTTGTCATTTGGCAGTCTAAGAATTCCTGGTGCAATTACTTTAGTGTTACTATCCCTATCTTTTTCATACTTTCTTAGCTTTGCTTTCAAGTCAACGAAAGTGTGCAGCAAATCTTGATTTTCAGAGCGGATGTGTCCACTAACATTTAAAACATCTTTAGTGTATGCAAGGTGATTATCAAGTTCTTGTGATGCTTGTTCACGAGTCTGTTTGAGCAAATCAAATATGACACCATATTCTGTTTTGACTTTGGCAATTATTGTTCATATTTTGAAATTTGACACTTCAAAGACACGTTTTGATCATCCAGTTGCTCAAGTTTTGGATTAAGAGTTTTTGTGTGCAACTGGTTGATTTTGTTTTGCAAAGCAAGTTCTCGATTTTGACAATCTTTTTGACACCATTGAAGACGACGTTTTGCATTTGAAAGCTCGTTTAACAATTTCTCATTTTCAATTTTTAAAGACTTGATTTGTGACACATTATCGGTATTCTCAACATTTTCAACAGAATCAACAGAATCAGCAGAGATATAATCAAATGCATATGCAACAGAATGTAATAACACAACATTAATGGTATCAGCACAGATTACATCTTCCAAGAGTCGATCAACATCTTTTCTTAACATTTTCTTTTTAAGTTTTGTGTTTGAAATCGTGTTTCTGTTTGCTCGAAAACTCTTTTCATAAGTCCAAGTTCCTTGTGAAAATCCCTTTCCCAATATATTGCACAATGTTTCAAATTTTGGACATGAGGTAAAATTCTTTTCTGAAAAATATCTCTTTGGGCTCGCGCTTGAGGCGATTGAAAATGTTCAACTTTTATTTCAGAATTGATTTAAATTTCACGTTCCAAAATTTTGATGTCCGATAAGAATGTTTCAAAATATTTTATAACTTTACATTGTTCGGCTAATGGCTTTATTTCACTGAGTGAAGGTAAAGGACCATTAATTTGTGCAGTATTGGAAAGGGGACCCTCATTAGAAGACTCAGAAGTAGGTGTGATAACCCAAGGTGTGTTAGAAAAATCCTGTTGTGTGACGAAAGTAACGGCTTTTGAATAGTTAAATGGTTTGTTATAAACAACATTTTCCAATTTTGACCGACTCTCGTCTTCTGCATCTAATTCCTCCATGCGATTATATTCAACAACACTCATAATGGAATCATCAATTCTGTGTTCTGCACTGTAAACTTGAGGATTTGGTTTGAATGCTCTGTTTGAAAACTTAGGTTTGTAATCAGCAAGATTCGGTCCATATCCATTTGGATTTGGTTTAAAAGTAAACTTTTGAATAGTTGTGATTGACTCACCATGTTTATAAACAACATTTTGGAAACTCTTTGATTTTGTTTTGTAGGTCGACAATTTCTTCAAGATAGTCATCTATTCGTTTCTTTGAATGCTTTTTGTATTCACAGAACTGTTTTTGACAAGTTAACAACTCAGATTTGGCTTTTTGAGTTTCCAAAGTGGAGCGTTAAGTTGTTGTTTATGATCATATTTCAGTTTTTCTATTTGAGACAACAAAGCATTCTTGGATGCAACTAGATCACATATCTGTTTTTCCAAAGATTTTTCGTTTTGGTAAGATTTAGCAAAAGCGACTTCAAAACCTTTTTCACGTTCTTCTTGTGTTTGAAAAATGTTGAGTTGAAATTTTAAGCATTCATTATCCTTAGTTAGCAGTGCATTTTTATCCTTTAATTGCTTATTGATGTCAATGCATTTTTCCATTCGGGATTTTTGGTCTTTAAGTAAGGTCATGAGCTCAATATCTGGATTAGACGACAGTTCAGCTTGTTCAACGTGAGTCTCAACATGATCATTATTCAGATCCTCAAGTATAACCACGAAGTCAACTTGATTATCAATGGTAACCATAAGGTCATCTTGATCGTCAAATATAACTACGGGATCTATTTGATTATCATCGGAATGAGATGTAGATAGCTCATGCTGAACACTCTGAGCCTCATCGGATGCAGATGTTGGCGGAGATATCAGATCAGAAATGAGTATAGTTGGATCCGGTACCTTAGACAAGCCGTCAGTGTCATACACTGGGCCTGTGTCACTCATGTAGAGTTCTTGCATGTTTAACATTAACATCACAGCTGCATTAGCCTGCAAGTCCTCCATATCATCATCCGAATCTGCATTTGCCATGAAGCTGTGTTCCTTGTTGGTAAGAGTTCCACCAGCTTCATCCTTGAGAGCCAAGAGTAAATCCTCTTTGTGATAAGCGCTGCCTCTTGTCCTCGGCTTTGGGCATGCATTAGCCAGATGACCCTTCTCATTACAGTTATAACAATGAAGACCATTAACCTCATTCTGAGCATTTCCCTGTTCAACCACTTGAGCCCGTTGTTGTGGAGCACCAATGTTATTCCTTCCATTACCATTAAACCCTTGACCACTACCCATCTGACGAACATTACCATGATTCTGAACTTCAACACGTCCATTGTTAACAACAGTTTGATTCCTAGTGTTTGATGAGGTACGAATGTGATTGTTGGATTTGTTAGAATATCGGCCGAAGGCTCTAGCAATCATGACAAACCCTTGTTGCAATGCATCGAAAGCTTCTGCATCCTCATTAGATTCACTGTAAAGTGCTTGATCATTGTTGTTGTATGGAACCAATTGAGTTTCTTGAGATTGTTGCTGTGACGGATCATATGGGGTAATTGTAACAGTTGGTTGTGGAGGATTTGTGAAGACAGTTTGTAGTGTTGGGAATTGAGGATAACAAGCTTGAGCCCACAATGAAAGAGTTTGATTATCCGGGAGTGAAGGTGAAACAGGAGCTCCACGGATAACTCTTTCTCTGTCAACTTCCTTTTGGTGGGGCTTCAAATAGTCGTACAACAATCCGTATGTAGCATGATGAAGATTCTTCGCTTGACGGATGAAAATAACAAACTTTTCCCAATCAGGACCAAGACTACTGAGGAACTTAGTGTTGGCTGCAATTCTTGGCATAATGATGTTATGTTTGTCCAAGTCATTGATGATGTCTGAAAATCGATGATGATATGACTCTAATGTCTCCCCTGGTTCAATCATGAAGTGTTCATATGCTAAGTAGATTTTTGATTCCATGTCCTCTTGATTGAGTTCTGTGCCTTCCATGAGAAGATGAATATGCTTCCACATTGATTTAGCAGTCTTTTGAGCATCAACACTACGAAGTATCGGATTGGGTAATCCCAAAAGGATATATTGCATAGCAATTTCATCAGCTTCTAAGTGAAGAAGTTGATAAGTAGTAAGTTGATCAATACCGACAATGTTGGTGATATCATCTCTTGGTGGAACAGCATTCGGATCTCCGGGTACAGTGAGAGTAGGCATCAGAAATGGACCTTCAAGGATGACCTTCTTCAAGAACTTTCCATGTGGCTTCTTTAGATCACAAAACCTAAAGAACCTTATCACCCATTGATCGTAGTTTCCGGGAGTGAGCATTGGAAGTCTATCAAGTGATCCAGCTTCATGAATGGATTGTTGGCTACTTAAAGCTTCACACATCTTTGCAAACCAAGACGGTTCCTTCATAGCATACTTGGATGGATGCTGATTTTGAAAGTTTGTGTAAGGTTGTACTTGTAGACTAGGTGGTGGTTGAATCATTTGTGGTGGAATTGCTCCTTGAGGAAATTGTTGTTGAAATTGATGTTGTTGTTGATAGAGTTGTTGTTGTTGTTGTTGAGGATACATATGAGGAAAGTAGCTAGAGTATGGTGGTTGAAACATCTTGAAACTTGTGTTGATGATGGATCTTTGTAGTCGAATGAAACTTTGTTGATGAAGTATACTTATGCGTAGAAAACCAGCTTATGCAAAGGAAATAGCTTATGCGTAAAAACACCACCTTACACGTAACAATGAGGCTTACGCGTAAGAATAGCTTACGCGTAGACTTTGTGAAACCTTAGCTTATGCGTAAAGCAAAGGCTTAGAAGCAAGAACCTTATGCGTAATATTTTCTTAGGCGTAAGACTTGCTTATGCGTAGAAAATGCTTATGCATAAGATGTTTACTCGTAAGCTTTTATGCTTAGGCGTAAAACTAGGGTTTTAACCCAAAAATCCTTTACACTTAACCAGTGTAGAAGATATCCAAAGTCGAAGTGTTTTCAGGCTTATCCAAGCAAGAAAACAATGAGTAAACCAATAGCACTGAAGATCAAACCTTGAAGAACTTACGCGTAAGAGCTAGGGTTTAGCTATGCGTAGGATTTACCAAAACTGAATTTTTTGCCCAAAAGTATTTCTAAACCAGATTTTTATGATGAAAAAGCTTCAATATCACCAAAATAACACAAAAGTGTGAAACTTGATGATCCAAAACTTGTTTTCACCTTACGCGTAGGAAAGACCACACGATTAAAACTAAGCTCAAAAACAGTGAAATACACGTAAAGTTTGAAACTTTTTGCCAAAAACTTAAACTTTATCACCAAATAACCTTTAAAGTACAAGAATCTTGAAATTTAAAGTGTAAAAAATAAGTTTTTAAAGCGTATGAAGGTTTGAGTACCGAGACTTACGCGTATACCAAAAACTTCAAAAAAACAAGCAAACGTTTCACCCAACTATTTGGCGAATGATACCACTGTTAGGTCACCATTTATGTAACACAAGCATCAATATAAGAAGTAGAGATGAAGGAAGGATCGGATGAACAAGAACTAACAATACGCGTATGAATATAAGGAAAGTTATGCGTAAATATTGAAAGTAAATGAACAACCAACCTTCAAGTGAAGGTTTACAAGACTATTTCTAGGGAAGGAGCTAGGGCAACACACAAGCTCCCTTCCTTTCCTTATTGGGCTTGGGCCAAGGCTTATGGGCTTTCTACATAAGTCTTGCCTTAAGTACTAACATAAAAGTCTAACTAAGCTAACTATTACATATTAATTACTAACACTTGTAATCTAGTTTAGGAGTGATTCCAACAGAACCACTATAAATACTCGTGTCGTGGTTATGTGCTTCTTACTCTTATCTTTCAATACACTTTTATATATCTATCTATCAACGTCCAACATACACATCTAAATAGATTGACATAAGTTGATCTAAATGTTTTAAAACGAAGTTTTAATTGGTAAAACTATTCAACCCCCCTTCTAGTTTTCCACACATTTCGACGAGGTCAACAAACCTAAAAAACCTCGAGCTTAAGGAATCAAGTGGTGTCCTAGTCTTAAGCTTAACTTAGATAGTTTTAGGAATCATATTTCATATTCAAGTCTTTCTCTTAGTTTTTAGAGATATGTAGATCATTTCTCGTATTTTTATTGAATGAAATTACATGTTATATGCCATATTGTTTTGAGAATATGTTTGGTGCCTTAATACATATTTCATTTTGATGTTAACATCACTTTTTACATCACCATTGCTGTCTTAAGCTTACAGACAGACGGATCCCTCAGTTTAGCTTAGACGGATCCCTTCAAATAGGGAACCGTGAGATCCGTGCAACAGAAGACTTGTTTACTACTAACTTGAGTCTTATTTGCAGGAAATTATGCACTATATACTTGTTTTCTAACCTTTGTTTTGTAGATTTTCAATATACACATGAAGACTTTGACACCCTTAGCTAGGGGGAGTTTCTTGTCAAAGCAAAACATTGCAAAATCATTTGCAATATTATTCACATAGGATTACATTACATGACGTCCTCCTTGCAAAGGTGCAATCATCAAGTGGGAGCATATTCGTCACAAAGACAAAATCATTTGCAAATGTAATTGCAATGCACTAGTTTAGTATTTCTACTTACTTGACGCCCTCAGAAAGGGATGGACTCGTCAAGGGGGAGCTAAGACGAGAACACTTCTCGTCACTTACTCTCTATGTTTCATATTTTCTCTCTTTACACATGGTTTTCTTAAAACAATGTGTTAGTTTCTTTTCGACGCTCTTTTTGTTTTGACAAAAAAGGGGGAGAAGAGAGTAAAAACTCCAATTCAGACTTTTACAAATTTTAGTTTTTCCTTAAAATAATCTTATGTTTTGTCATCAACAAAAAGGGGGAGATTGTTAATACAAATAAAGCTGTAAAAACGTTTATTTATATTTTACGATATTCTAATATTTTGTCGATAACAAATGTAAAATCATTTTAACGAAACAAATAAAATATGTAAATGGTTTGAGCTAATAGTTTACTAACACACTTACGTTGTCATATAAAACACTAAACAAGTAATAGGGCTTTCATGATTTAGTAATGCATATGTACAAACAACTAGTGTTTACATATTGTGTAGATATATACATACTTAGTATGTATTATAATGGGTATTAGAATGTGTAGAAGTTTAAGTATTTAACCCATTGACTTAATACATTGAATGTATTTGGGTAAAAACCAAAGTCCATGACCCATACCCATGGAGCATAATCCATAACCCATGACCCATTGCATGACATCATGCATAAGTCATAGTGGGTATTATCCATGACCCATGGAGCTAACCCATAACCCATTGACTAGATGCATTGCATCTTGTAGGTACATTGTATTTAATTGGATACCCATAACCCATGACCCATGACCCATAACCCATGGGTAATGAGGAGCGTCTCACGGATCCCTAGCATTACACTAGATGAATCCCTCAAGCAAGGGATCCGTGGAATAGTAGCATGTTTTTGTCTATAAATAGTGAGCCATTTCTTCATTGTAACTCACCCCTTTCACACACATTTTCTCTTAGTGTTGTAAACTCTCTAACCTCAGATCCAAGGGATCTTTCTATGTAGCTTTGTGGTTGTGTGATTATTTAGGTTCCTTTTAAAGGCGAGATCACCACCTCTTGAAGTCGAGCAACCTCAAATCCATGGGTTGCCAAGCTTCGTCATCATCAAGACTACTAATGGTATCTTGTTGATAGTTCTTTCCTTCGTCATTAGAAGTGTTGTGTCGAAGACATAGGTGAAAGATAAGACGACGCCATTAGTGAAAAGTCTCGAAGAGTCGTATCGAAGGCATTAGTGAAAGGTGCCAAAGATCCGTGTCAAAGGCATTAGTGAAGAGTGCCGAAAGTCCGTGTTTAAGGCATTAGTGAAGGGTGCCTAGAAGTCGAGTCAAAGGCATTAGTGAAAGGTGCCTAGGGTGTACATTCGATATGGTGTGTCTATGTACAAGATAGATTAGTATTGGGGCAAAGGATATTAATATCCTTGTTGATGTTGTCATAAGGAGTGGATCTCCTTTGGAATAGGTTTTGTGTAGTGTTGGGTAGTAGTTCCTCCTTTGTAATGGAACTCGGTATCTAGCCTTGTACCGGATAAAGTGTAGGCGATGTTGTGATAGGTTTGGTTCTACCCTGTGGAAGAACTCGGTGGCTAGCCTTGTACCGGATAAAGAGTAGGCGACGTTGTGAAGGCTTCTCCGCCACAAGGAGTTTGTGTTGTGTAGTGATTACGAACTCTCGAGTAGGTGACTCGGGGAGTGAAGTAGGGCAAGGAAGGTGTCCTTGTAGCCGAACCACTATAAATACTCGCATTGTGGTTTTGTGCTTCTTACTATTTACTTTTACTTACTTGCATACTCATCTATCAACATCCAACGTACATATTTAATAGATTGACATAAGTCGATCTAAATAGTTTAAAAGCAAGTTTTAATCGGTAAAACTATTCAACCCCCCATTCTATTTTTCCACAGAATATTCAATCATAATTAATTGCTTAAGTATGATTAATAATCTTGTCATAAGACATGCATTAAACATGTGTACAATATTGTCCATATGATTTCTACACAGAGATTTAAACTACTAGGGTTTTCCATCTCTTTGGAAAAACTAATCTTCATTTCCTAGTCTAACTATTAAGATAAACCAAGTTTCAAAAAATTGATTATCTTTATGGACAACATCTTTAACATTCATAGTATAAGTAATTTACCTAATTTAATAATTAGTAATACATCATAATGATTATCAGGGTTACCATAATCCTGTAACTTATATTTCTCAGCATATCAATCAAATATTTGATATATCTATGAATGAAAATTCCATCATATTTTTGAGGTTTAACATTTACATGTCTAACCTCATCATGATATTCACTAGTGTTTTTAGAAGATTATGTATCTTGTAATTTTATCTTTCAAGATAAAAAAAACTCCCACTTGCCTTTTGTAATATATAGACTATCTATATATACTTAGTAAGTAGAGCAAAACTATATTGTTCTCTCTTTGGGACTTTACAAATACACATTGACAGTTCCTGACTCTTGATTGTTAATAATCACTCTTCATAAGAAGTTTAACAATTCAGAACTTCAATTTTAAAACTTAATGTGATTCATCACATTCCATAATAAAATGGTGTTTTACTAATCTTCTAGGTTGAAGTCTTATTGAGTATATTTAAATCATACTCAATTTTCTAACCTTGATTACTTTTAATAAAAACGTTATGGTTATCTTTAATCAAACAAATCAAATAGAGTTTGATTCTCCTAATTGAACATACTATTAAATTGTGGTATTTCATTAGAATTTATATTGTAAGAGAATCTAACAATATGTAAGATAAACATATTCCTTGTGGTTTACCTATTTAAAACTAAGTCAACTTAATGATATAATAGACTTTCCAAGCCAATTGCATGCTTTATAACACAAGTACTCTTTGACCAAGTCACTTCATATCCATGTCTCAATAAGAAAACATAAACTGTTATAATCCCATTATACGTTATAAATCATTGATCAACTCAATGACTTCTTGTATATTTCTTAATTAAAAAACATAACAACTTAACGTCTTACTCTATTATAAGTCTTAAAAGATTTCATGTTTATGTCTTTACAATGAATCATAAACATATTTAATTAAAGTAATTACGAACACCACCTCATGGTTTCAATAGTAATTTCAAGTTAATTTATTACTTCACAATAATATAGGACTACATTATTTCTTCATTTATTTATGTCATTCCAAAATTAATAAATATACAAATTTGAAGTAGTATTAGATTACTTCATATATTTATGTCATTATAATAATACATAAATATTTAGTTTGAGTAGTCTTATATATATCATCTTCACACATATTCTAAATACTTGTCTAATTTAGAAACTGTAAATTTGTTCCAGATACGATCCCACGTAACATGGAGATTTACCTTGTTGTTGCAGTCTAGCTAAGCTCTCACATAACGTAAATTGCAACACCAAGTTTTTCTTGAATTAGATATGTATAAGTCATATTAGAACGTTAGTTTCTTACCTTGCAGTCAAGAGAATCCGTTAATTCATATTTCTGTGTGTTGTACCTCGCACACAAAAAAGATTTCTCCATGGAACAACATCATGTAGCAGATAAACAACACAAAATATGTTTGTTTATGTGACCAATATGATTGTGTCATTGATATTAGCATAACTAGTAGATGTAGAATCACTTCATTGTCTAGTAAGGAAACGTACATGACTATCCTTAAAACATAAGTGTCTGTAAGTAGAAAGTAATTATCTTAAGACATTCTAGAGATAATTTGGGTTACTACCAAGATGACAAAGCTTGTAACTCCCACTGAATTAGATATCATTACATTAATTCCTTATTCAGTAATAAGAACACAATGCTCCCACTGGATTTGACAACATTGTAAGTGTTTCATTAACCAGTGAAAGAAATTAGTATTCTATTTACTTTCCTACACCTTTGAGAAAGTCCATACATAACAATTACCTATGTACTAAAAGAGTGTATTCTACTATGCAGATGATGGACTATCCATCAATGCTATTAACTTGAAATTTTGGGCATGCAATTTCTTCCTTAAGAAGTCTACCATTCCAACAATTGAATGTAGTACCTGTAAATGGTCAAAGCACAACAACTAGATAATAGTTTGTCTTTTACCAATTTTGCAGTAAATTAGTCTAACTTCTAATTTAATAACTCATAAAATGTGCAATTTTCTTAACTATTAAAGTTTGCTTATGAGTTATGTATTTAGAATTTAGACAATTCTAATTTTCCTATTATACCTTTCTCATTCATGAAAAGGGATATGATTGAATCTCACTCTTTTCTCATGAAAAGAGGACTAAGTTTATTCTTTTAGTAAAGTTGACTCTACCAAAAACCCTTACAGGTGTAGATCAATTTACCAATACAAGAATAACCCACATTTACGGTTTAATGTTGCATTAATACATTTAAAGAATTAGCAAAATTCAATATTAGTATTTTCGATAATTAAACTTTTCAAGAAAATAAAATACCCAAGGAAATATTCATATAACCATAGAATTTTCTTGAAAACTAGGATCCAAATTATCATAGTTCCATTACATCAGTTGATCTGCTAGCAATGAAAGCACATAATAAGGTAATCTGTGAACAATAATTGGCAAACAATTTTCAATTCCTAGATCATTATGAGATTTACATTACCAACAACATTGCAAATGTGTCCATGTGATGTCTGACTCAACATGAAGATTTACCTTTTCATCACAATCTCGCCAAGTTCTCACATAACGTAAATTGCAACTTCAAGTGTTTCTTTAACTAGATGGCACTAACTTAATTTTAAAGGGTACTAGTTTTGATTTATGGTGTCAAATCAAATACGTACAAAGATGTCATGCATTCATCTTGTAGCATAAATTTTAATAAAAAACATTTTTATTGACCAATTCATAAAGATTAAATTTAACAAAGTTTTGATTGAGGTATTGGTTTCGCCAATCAAGGAGTTTACCTTTAATTATCGTCCATTATATCGTAATTTTGTATAAGTCTAAAGACTTAGTGTTTGATAATTACCACAAAGTGGTGCATGGAATTAAAGCTAATTCGCCCTTAAGATGATTTTGTACATTAAAATAGCCTACTTGGTAAGTCCAATTTTGACGCACAAAGAAGCGGAGAATTTGGTCAGTGCGAAGCAATTAACCTCCTTCTTTCGGGTCACAATTTAATGCGCTCCCCTCCTTATACCCCTCTTATAGTTTGTCAAAATTGGATGCGCCGTTATCACTATTTGTACCAAAACTCATCACTCAATTAAACTTATGAAAATTTTAACTCTTCAAAAACAAGTTAAATTTCACCATTGTTTAGTCTAATTTATTTTTCTATTCATGAAATTACCTTGTGCTTAAAACTTGTCAAACATAATAAACAAACAAGTAACAAAATAAAAAAATAAACAACTAAAACAATGTGCACATAACTAACAATTAATATGCGTAAACAAGTAGCCACATGCAACTTATTCGATAAAACCTATTAATAATCAATTATAGGTTAAATTACGTATATGTTAACGAAGGCTCACTTACTAAGGCAAGTGAGCCACATACATCGATATCGATTGCGTAAGTCATAGTCTAACATATACCAAATTGCTCATAATTGATTCATTAAAGTTATTGAGGTATTCCCTAATCCAAGATTTATCAAAACAATAAACATGTGTATAAAACTTAACAATTAATTTTCACATAACCAACATTAACAATTAAATATGTATCGACAAGTAAGCCATGCCAAACATGCACGTTTTTATGGATTTAACATAACAAATATTCACGGTGTCACAAGATCACATACTATTCCATGTCACATAACAATTATTCACGAATTAATTCACGTAACATATATACAAATCTAGGTTTAATTATCAATTTAACAAAACAATTTTATAAAACCCTAAAAAAAATTTATAATTCGACTTAAAAATAAATTTAAGGATCGACATAGAAAAAATTTACATAAAAATTAGGGCAAAAGCCTAACCCTAGAATTAGGGTTTTCAAACAATAACCAAAACCCTAGAATTTATCATATTAAACACAACAGAATATCCGTTTTTTACGTGTTTAGTAATTAATTACTCATTAAACCAAGCTCGTGATGCCACTGTTGGAATTATATAACATGACTAATCATAAATATAAACAATAAACATCAAGTACACATGCGGAAGCGTATAAAAACATATAATGAATAATTAATTAACTAAAACATAAAAGTATGCGTACCTTTGATTCTAACAAAACAAGAATCAATCCAAGCAACTCTTCAATTAAGATGAACCCTAATTAGGATTTATGTGGATTATTAGAATTACCCCTTACCCTTTTGTAATTCAATCAAAGATACTAACAATAGTGTGTTAGTACCACGTTCTTGTACACACGTACTATTAACGAATTAAATTAAATGCTAGTTTGATTAACAAAAAATGTTTGTTTAAAAAAAAAGCAAACCAATCGACCCTTGCAAGGTGTTTAAACGATCTGCAAAATAAACCAAGAAAACAATTTTAGGGTTTATGTATTGTGTACAAAAGATACAAAATAATTAATCCTAGGTTTGTTTATATAGGATGACAAAACTTGGAGAACAAGTTGGGATTGGGTTGGGTTTACCCTTAGCCAATCGAATTTAGTAACCCACAAGGGTTTCTAGATCTTTCTTGTTTCCAATTTTTCATCTATAGTCATTTCCTTATTTTACTTAACGACCGTTAGTTCATTACAATTAATTACTTAACGCTCGTTAGCTGTTTTGTGTAATTAATAGCTAAATACAACATTTTATATTTAATTAATAAAACTTTAATTCTCATACGTAAAGTGTGCAATCTCGTGATCTCGAGTTCGATCCTAACACACATCTATTATTTTATGTCCATTAAACTAACAGTTAGTCACTCAAGCTTGAAAGGATCTTTACTTCAAGAAGGGTTTCTACATTTTTATCTTCAACATGTTCTACAAGTTAAAAGACCGCTAAAAATTAGGGATGGCAATGGGCGAAAAAAACCCGCAACCCGCGGGTACCCGCACATAAATGGGTGGGTAAAATCATTAATTTTTACCCACGGGTGGGTCGTGGGTGAAAATTTATACCCATCGGGTGGCGGGTGGGTGACGGGTGAGGCATACCCATCACGGGTAAACCCATGACACCCATTTAAAATACCCACGGGGTATACCCTTCAAAATACCCGTGGGGTGCACCCATAAACCCGTGTTAAAATTAATTATACTAATTAAAATATGTATGATATTGCATGGTATACATTTAATAGTTACCAAGTCTCAAGAAAACACATTAACCTAAAAGTTTGTTTGAGTTTCAAGACTAAAAAGAGAATATGAAAGATCAGATGATCAAAGTTGTATACAGTGATTTGGTGCAATGATATTTAATTTATGTTTCAGACATGTGTTTAAGTATTTTGTGAACTTGGTATTTGGAAAATTGATTGGTGTCTTGTTATGCAATTCCATAATTATTTTTCATATCATGGTTTTGTAGTTTTGTTGCATTACACTAACCCATGGGTTACCCGTGGGCAATAAATACCCGCGGGCATGGGCATGGGTAGAATATTATACCCATTGGCGGGTGACGGGTGGGTGATGGGTGAGAAAAAAAACTATGTGGGCGGGTGACGGGTTAGAGGTACCCGTACCCATTACCCACGGGTGCCATCCCTACTAAAAATACCATTATTACAAAGCCTCAATGATATAACTACCTGCACACGTACTATGCAAGTAAACATATTAATTTCACAAAAAAATCACATATGGCCAATAATATCACAAAAGAAAAATCACAAGTACCTTATGATACCTTTAGTTGACACATCCTACGATACTTAACTTTTTTTTTCTTTTTTATTTTTTTATTATTACTATTATTATTTTTTTAACAAAACCAGGCCGAAGCCCAAAAATGTTAGATCATATCACTCCTCACAATAGCGGTAATTTGTTCGGGAAACATTACATCCCAAAAGAAACGATCATGGGAGTCAAAGGACATTTTTGCAACCACGTGGGCTGCAACATTACAATTACGACTAACTCAAGAAAAACAAATGTCCAATTGGGATGCCCATGTTCTAATATCATCCACGATAACAGTAAGGTTCCAAGGAGGTACCAGCTCCGTTAAAGCAAGATAGATTGCCAACTTCGAGTCAGACTCAACTATAGCGTTCTGCCAACCATAATCAACAACCAAGCGAAAAGCATTTCGGATTGCGCATAGCTCAGCCATAAGAGGAGACGTGGCAGGAAAGGCCTCCCCCGAACAAAATATTATAGAACCAAGATGATCTCGAGCAATAATACCCACGCCAGCATGATTATATTTAAATGACGCGTCACAATTAAGCTTCACAGTATTAGTAGTGGGGGCGGGGGGTCCACCTGAGTGAACTTGCTTGGTATTCGTCATGATCAGCCAAAGAAATTGAAGAATTTGAGTCTGACATAGGAGAAACTTAAGTGAAATCATGTTCAATACGAGTGCACAAATTTATTGTATAAAGAAGAACTAATGAAGTGTGCTAAAAAATAAATCCGTTCCTTGACATCCAGATCTGCCATGCAATAACGGCGATAGATGTGTGCAATTTCATTTTATCAGACATAGTTGGCACCGTATCTAGGAGGGCTTGAACCCGTGAGACTATAGATCCACTAATAGAATCAGCTCGAAGACATATATGAGATCCGAACCACACCATTTTTGTCCATCGATCGTTTCAACCTGAGAAAGACAAATAGGACATAATGGCTAACAAGAGAAATTTCTTCTA
The DNA here is from genome assembly GCA_019973895.1 of Chrysanthemum seticuspe. NCBI lineage: Eukaryota > Viridiplantae > Streptophyta > Magnoliopsida > Asterales > Asteraceae > Chrysanthemum > Chrysanthemum seticuspe. The sequence continues at coordinate 14,095,365 of BPTQ01000007.1, forward strand.
AACAAATTCTAACGAGTGGCTAAAGCATTGGAGCACACTCTCCACCAATTTTTTTTGAATTTTTGGTAAAGTTTTGAGATGCCCAATTTGTCTCCAATAAATTTTATCTGGCGAGGAAGTAGAGGAAGCTATGGTTTGAGAGGCAGAGTCGCGATGACGCAACCCTAATTGGTACCCTGACTTTACTGTGTAATTACCTTTAGCTTCATAATGCCAAACCATCTTGTTTGAAGAGCCCGTACTTGATAAAGGAATTTTGGAAATGAAATTTACCTCGTCAGGAAGAACAACAGAGTGTAGCTTTGCTAGGTCCCAGTAACCATCAAGTATAAATTCAGAAACTAAAGTGTTCTCGGTGAAAGGGCCTCGAGGATGACGAACATGAAAATCTTCGGAATAAGGAATCCATTTCTGGGTCCAGAATGCGATATTTGACCCATTTCCAACTTGCTACCTAACACCATGAAGAAGAAGATCTCTTCCTTGGATTAAGCTCTGCCATAGCCATGAACTATGTGAACCCTTTAAAGCCTGTAAGAAAGTTCGAATTGGGAAAATAGATACCTTTTAACACACGAGCGCAGAAAGAACTAGGATTCATAATTAGACGCCATCCTTGCTTAGCGAGAAGGGCCAAGTTGAAACAATGAAGGTCTCGAAAACCAAGACCACCTTGATCTTTCGTATGAGAAATGTTGTCCTAACTTAACCAATGAATGTGTCGCTCGTGGGAATCACCACTCCAAAAGAAACGCTTAATATGGACCAGAAGTTTATTCAAAAAACCATTGGGCAACATATAACATTGCATTGCATAGTAAGGAATAGCTTGAATCACTGACTTAATCAATACCTCACACCCGGCTTGTGAGAGCAATTTTTGTTTCCACCCATGCGTTTTTTTTAAGACCTTTTTCCAAAATGAAGGAAAAAAGTTCATGCTTATTTCGTCCATGTACTGATGGAAGACCAAGATAGCGCGCTCGAGGGTCCATTAGCTTCACACCCAGCCGATTGGAAAACAACAACTTCACATACAAAGGCGTATTTGGTGAAAACATAGCTTCTGATTTTGAGAAATTTATAGTTTGCCCAGATGCGATACAATAATGATTGAGAATATCAAGCAAGCAGTCACACTCAACAACGTTTGCCTTAAGAAAAAACAACAAGTTGTCCGCAAAGAAAATATGAGATACAACAGGGCAGCGTCTCGCCATTTTAATCCATGTAAGGAGAGATTGATGCATGGCGTTATTAATCATTTGAGAGAGAACGTTAGCAATAATAATAAACAAGTACGGTGACATCAGGTCCCTTTGACGGATACCTCTAGACTGTTTGATTAAACCAATAGACTCACCATTAATCATGAATTCCATCTCATAGGACGATATACACGCCATAACCCATTTACACCAAGTCTCTCCAAAGCCTAGCTTTCGACAGGTTGCAATTAGGAAATCCCATTCAACACGATCAAATACTTTATTAAGGTCGAGCTTTAAAGCCATATGTCTTTGTTTGCCTTTCTTTTTATTTCCCTTTCTTTTTATTTCGAATATAATAAAAAGCTTCATTTGCAATTACCATATAGTCTTGAAAAGCTTCATTTGCAATTACCATACACTTAAAATAATCATGCTCAAGTCTTTTGATACACACTAGATTGTTTGTTATTTGTTTCTACATTATCCGTATGTTTGCAAGTTTTTTGTTCTTTTCCTACGACAGTTTATACCTTTTAAGACACGTATGTCTCACAATTTTGAATTTGTAAAGTCGGCTAAATATTTTATAAACTTACGCGATACATATCGTTGTCAATAGAAAAGTTTTTGACATCGTTATCATCTACTTATATTTTTAGTCTCTTGGGATTTACAAGCCGCAATTTATGCAATAAATACAACGAAAAAAAAACTAGCGTATTTTAGGATTGCATTTAATAAGATGGACAAGCTAGTACATATAAGAATTAAGCCAGTTTTCTTGTTCTCACGCGAATTAACCAAGATATAACAATAAATAATTAATAACTAAGTTTCATTCAATCAAAGTAAACATTAATAGATCTAGCCTAGCATATTAAAGTGAAGAAAAAAAAACATATAATCAAACAACACATAAACATACTGAATGATTAAAGATGAATTACTTAACTTCAATAGAACATGGATAGAGTGGCTGTAAAAATCCTTGCAAAAGAGAATAAATTCGTCTAGAGTTTCACATCTCCAAAGTGTTACATGAATAATGGAAAACATACGAAAATATATATAGTTTTACAATTGTTACGGCGTCACTTTATGGTTGTGACGCCGTCAACTCGCCGTCATTAGGGTTTCCTCAGTTGCATTGTCGCCGTTGTGACGGCATCGCCTTGTGACACTGACTCCGTTTCTCTTCAAAAAGTCTGAGTCATCTCGTGTAATTTTTACTCTGAATCTGGATCTTCAAATACAAGTGACGCCGTCAGGTTATGGGCTTGATCAAATGTTCTGAGTCGTCACATGTAAAATTTCCAGCAAATCATCACGTTCAATGCAAGTGACGGCATCACTTTGAGGTTGTGACGCCGTCTAGAGCCCTTTTTCCATACTTTTTCGTGACTTGGTCGTTTTCTTAGTTTTCTTGTCCAAATTAGTCCAAAACGTGCCGGTTTGCAGCTTTTGCGTTCTAAGTACCTAAAATGTGAACATGAACGATTTAAGGTAATAATTGATCACAAATGTATGAGTTTAGAGCTTAAATGACCCCCTAAAAACGTATGTTTTAAATCATGTGTACGTGTTACTTGCTCCATTAATTCAAGATATCACGCAACAAGAGGTAAATAATTGTTATTATTTAATTAGCTATAAGCATCATACAGATCTGGTGACCTTTATCCGCTGTGTTTATTATGCTTTTATATGTTTTATATTGAAAAACACCAACAAGTCCATGTACCGGATTTCGCTTTTGCTCTAAGAATTGAATCGTAACGACTAGTTGGCCCATGAATTTCGTTAATTAGCTTCCTCCATAACACCCCTTTCTTGGTATAAAAACACATCCATTTACTAAGGAGTGCCATGTGTCCGTGGTGTTTCCAACCCCTAAACCTCCATCTTTCATATGAGCCAAAACATATTGCTAATGAACCGATGTCGTTTTTTTTCTCTCTATCTTTATGGCTCCAAAAGAAACGTCTTTTAATCGACTCAAGATGTGACATGATTGCCTAAGGAGCCTTAAATAAGGAAAAAAAATAAAAAAATAAAAGAAACATATCACTAAAATTCCCGAGTACTGATTTCACAAGTATAAGCTTACCGCCGATTAAGAAAACCTTACCTTATCAAGACGATAGTTTCGTCTTGAACATGTTAACTACATCATTATAAGATTCAACCCTTTTCATGTTTCTACTAAATGGAAGCCCAACAAACAAAAAAAGGGAGGGAATCAAAGCACAATTAAAAGCTTAGCAATATTCTCAATTTCCTCGTAAGAGTGAAGGGTACGGTGGCATATCGTTTTCTCAAATCTGCGCCATCTCAGCATTTCTTATTTCACATACAAAAAATACCCCCTTTGAAGTGGCTCAAGCCGTTTGATTGTCGTTTGCATGCCATTTGCTAATTTTGGGCCTCACAATTTTTTTATTTTTTTATTTTTTCAAACAAACTAAAATTTAATTCATTAAAATAGATACATATGATAATACAAAAATTAAAAATAGTAATACAATACGAAAATTAAAATACATTACATGAAAATAAACATGCTTCGAGTTTTAGATTTTTTTGTAATTTTTAATGAATTCTTGCTTCTCAACCATGCTTCGAAGCAATTCGTTCCTAACCAACATCATGTTATTTGCGTTTTGCATGTCTGCGGCCCATCATCCTTTCAAGAGTGTGCAGACCGTAGTCGATAAGCGGATGATCTGGAAGTGAACCCACCCTGATTATTTCATGCCTACGGCTATGAACTCGATCTGCAAAGCGACATATCAAGTTCAACATTTACTCCGTTAGTGCGGTCTAAACATCAAATTCCTCCCGTAGTTGCAAAAGGAAAGTTAGTATCACATCATATTGTTAAGTAGCCATAGTTTTTGAGTGTTTAAAAAAGAAGTGTGAAAAAAAGAATGAGTGTATGGGTATTTATATGGGGAAAAGTATCCGTTGAGGTTATATGTATCCGTTACACAAATATACACGTATGAAATCAAACAAACTAAATTTTCATTCATTTAAATAAAAATACAAATTACATTATGATATTTTAAAAACAATGAGAAAACTAAAACACAATCGTTCTATTTGTTTCTTTTATGCATCCAATGAACTTTGGCACTGAGTTATCTTGTATTTTGCTCGCCAGTTTATACAAATAATTATGAATCCCGTAATCTTTCCAAGATTCTAAAGCTCAATCGAAGGTAATTTTTCTTGCGGAATGTAAAGACATTCCACGTATGCTTTCCTCAGATCATTTTTAGCTGCTAAATTTTTTAAACTACCAAGTTAACTCGATAATCGCTTGCTGACGAATGGTATCCCCATCAATTAGTTTTTCAACACCAGCTTTGATTTCATTGACGGTATTGAAAGTAAACAAGACATTATTTTTGGTAGAGAGAATTAAGTTTGCTGTGTGAAAAATGGTTAAATATGGGTAATATTTATAAACGTGGGATTAAAAAAAAGTTGAATTTTTACAGTTACTATGCTCAACGGCTAAAAAAAAAAGAAGAAAAAAATAACGAATGTGAATTTAGTCACATTTAAAATGGCGTAGCCTATCGACGGTGTGATAACGAGCAAATGGCGATTTCGTTTGCTATGCCACGGCGGAATAGCGAGGCGGTGGCGCCACCACATCCTTTCCTCGGAACCACAATGCCAAATAGGCTGGTCGAGTGCGCTTTGATAGATTAATTTAGAGACCTTACAAATTATGAAAGTAATAAAAAATGTGCATCAAATGTTTTGCATTGCATTTAGACCACTCAACAAAAACCATGTCATCTTGCGCATATTATAAAAGAAAATATTGGCACCATCTTCTACAAGTGAAAGACCTTTTAAAAAAATACTTGGGTGAAAGCTAAAGGTACGCAACGTACTTTTTCAGAATTACACATCTAGCTAATATATTTTGTGAAAGGTCAAAGTTAGCTAACATACTTTCAAATTTCACTCGATCTAGCTAATATGACCTGTTGGTAGTAGGTTACCAGGTCACCTTGGCGAAAAATTTGCGCAGTTAGTCCTCTAGGACTAACGACCGTTAGCTAGATGATAACGACCGTTAAAAAATAAAAAAAAAAAACTTAAAATTTTTTTTAAAAAAAAAACGTAAACTTTTAAAAAAAAAAACATAAAAATATAAAAAAAAAAATTTAATTTTTTAAAAAAAAATTTAAAAAAAATGTAATTTAAAAAAAAAAAAAACGTAAAATAAAAAAAATAAAAAAAAAAATAAAAAAACGAATTTTTTTTTTAAAAAAAAACGATTTTTTTTTTTTTAAAAAAAAACGTAAAATTTTTTTTTAAAATTTAAAATTTTTTTTATATAAAAAACGTAAGATTTTTTTTATAAAAAAAAACGTAAAAATATTTTATTTTATTTTTTTTAAATTTAAAAAAAAAACGTAAAATTTTTTGAAATTTTTTTAAAAAAAAAGTAAAATTTTTTTTAAAAGTTTTTTTTTTTTTTTTTTTTTTTTTAACGGTCGTTATCATCTAGCTAACGGTCGTTAGTCCTAGAGGACTAACGGCGCAAATTTTTCGCCAAGGTGACCTGGTAACCTACTACCAACAGGTCATATTAGCTAGATCGAGTGAAATTTGAAAGCATGTTAGCTAGCTTTGACCCTTAACAAAATATATTAGCTAGATGTGTAATTCTGAAAAAGTACGTTGCGTACCTTTAGCTTTCACCCAAAATACTTTTATTACAAGCGTTAGGTCTTGTTTTCTAAAATAAGTGGTGTGGGTCATTTCTATATGAGTCACTTATTATAAAGAGAACATTTTTTATAACTCCTCCCATTAAGAGGGAATAAGGGTTAGGCTCACTTATTAAGTGGCTTATATGGAAAATATATACACCCCCTTAATGATATATCCACTTGAATATGTACTATACAAGTTAAAAAGTAAAAACATATTTATTTCACCAAAAAATCACCTATGGCTAGGGATGAGCACGGTACCGGTCTCGTACCGATCCCGTACCGAATAGTGGTACCGATTTTTTCCCCAGCATAAATTAGTGGTACCGGTACCGTACCGAATGGGATTCGGATATCGGTACCGGGAAATCGGGTTTTTCCCGCTTTTTACGGGAATTTCCTGATTTGGTAGCGGTCCTTTACCGAATTAGTGGTCCCGATTTTTTTTCACCTTATTTCGTTGTCACGGTACCGTATCGTATTTCAAGAATCAGTACCGTTTCGATTCCGGGATTCGGTTCGAAATGCTCATCCCTACCTATGGCTAATAATATCACAAAAGAAAAATCACATGCACCTTATGATACCTTTAGTTGACGCATCCTATGATGCTTAGTTGACCCTTAAAATAAAATCATGCTCAAATCTTTTGATACACCCTAGACTGTTTGTTACTTTGTTTCTACATTATCCGTATGTTTCCAAGTTTTTTGTTTTTTTCCTACAACACTTTATACCTTTCAAGACACTTATGTCTGACAATTTTGAAATTGTAACGTCGGCTAAATATTTTATAAACTTACGCGATACATATCGTTATCATCATATATATTTTAATGAACTATATCAACTAGTAGTAATATTTTAAGCTAGACAAATGGAGCAATAGTATCGTGTTGATTAAAGTATAGTCAATGGTGGGCGTGAAAATCTTGGAAAATATATGAAATCTTATTATTTAAAGACGTCTTTTTTTTGTTATCCTAAAACAGGATAAATAATTTAAAATAATAATAATAATTTATGGAAATAGTGTGGGCATGCCCTCTGGCAGGCAGTGGAGATGTCAGGTGATGGCTGCTGCTTCGGCTTTATTAGGTGGACCAAATCAACCACCTAACCTTCCTTATTTCCACATCTTTTACCTTTTTAAATTCTTTTTATATTACTCTTTTCTTATTAGAGCACAAGGTATCGTGGATATCAATAACACGTTATTGGTATGCCACCTCAGCGCCACATCATACTCTTCCCAATAACTCACCAATAACTAAAACACCCTCCTTCATAACACACCACTAACATGTTATTGGGTCCCACAAAATACCCTACTAAAATTACCCACTCACTCACAATTAAAAAAAAAAAAAAAAAAAAAAAAAAACATAAAGAATCACATATGGCGTGAGCCATTCAAATGGCTCAAGGGAAGTTTGGCATGCAAATAGCTAAAGAGATGGTAAGGCAATGGCATGTGATTGGTATTGTTTTTGGTTTTGGCATACCAATAATACAAGCATACCTTGTGCTCTTAGTAGTACTCCAATACATTTCATATACACTTATTTTATCGTTTAGCAGGAAAATTTTTAGTCGGCCGTTGTCTAGAAGTTTTGAAAGCATACTATCCGCATACAGTATTTTTTTCGTCACGTAATGTTGGACACAGTCGTGACCCGAGTCATTTCTTATCATATCAGTTTTCTTTTTCTGATGACCTGACATGACCAAGTTGTCACAGTCAGTGACTAAGTTAAAGGAAAAAAATATATATGTGTGTAATAATCGGTCGAAAATTCGACCGATTGTATTTTTTTCCTTTGCTCGACCGACTTCCGACCCAACCACCACACTGGGACATGACCGATTGTATTTTTTTCCCTTGCTCGATCGACTTTCGACCCAACCACCACACTGAGAATGAGTAATGACCGATGTAGAAATTGGTCAAGTTTGGTGTACTCGTTGTTATAGATGTACTAAAATAAGTGTCATACTTTATTTTATAATTAATAAAAAAAAATTAATGAGTGGAGATAAGTGTCTACTCGTTGTTATACATGTACTAAAATAAGTGTAACTATTATTATTATTTTATTTTTAATTTATTTTGAAAATGTACATTTATTTTAAGACAGCAAGAGTATTCTATACCAAGGTAAGCTTGTAACAAGTAGGAGGGAGGGTTCCCGGAGTTTCACGAGAACTCGATAAATGTTTGTCGCATAGTTTAAACTTTCGTTAAAAATAATGAATTTTCTGAAATGAACACGATCCTAAAGTTTGTGTTACATAATACTTGTCGTGTTTAGTTAATTCAATAATATGTCAAAAGAAATACATGTTTTTTTGTTTATTTATTTTTTTTATTATTTTGCTAGTTTTAATGAGACTATACATTTTAGCTCATTTGTATTTTTTTCCTACTCGTAACAATAATAATTTGTGTAGTTGGTGATCTATAATCTTGGGTCCACCCATGATAACAAGTATAACTATAATACATGAATATTGCATTTTATTTAAGGAATGTGTATGTGTCTCGAGTCATGATAACACAATTTGAAAAAAGGAGATGGTTTTTGCCAAGTGAACAAAAAAAAAATAATGGTATTAAAAAGTTGCTTAATTGAGTGGTTTTTGTCACCGGGAGTGGGCGAGGTTTTATACTAGTAAATGGAGGAGGAATTTTGTGTGTTTCACGAGTAGAATTTTTCTTTGAAAAGGACATTTCGTCGAGCTGATAAATGGTGCACGAAGCATCTTTCACAAAATGAAAACCCGTCACATATGCTTGCCTTAATCAATATGTCTCGCTCTTTTAAAACTAAATGTGAATATAGAAACTCAGAAGATAAATAAAGGGATTGAGTCGTAGAAAGCAACGCATTCTTACAAGTGTCCCATTCTGGTACGTGTAATTTTTTTAAGCTGTAGAATAGCAATGTACTTTCCATAAGTGTCCCGTTCTAGTACGTGTAGTTTTTTAAAGTTGTCGAATAACAATGTACATTCCATAAGTGTTCCAATTCGGTACGTCCTACTTCCATAAGTGTTCCAATTTGGTACGTCATCCCACGTACTAAATTGGAACACTTATGAAAAGTACATTGCTATTCTACAACTTAAAAAAGTACACGTACTAGAACGGGACACTTAAAAAGTACGTTGATATTCTACGACTCAATCCCATAAATAAATATGATCTCTAGGGAAGTTTGTACTTTTAACTTTTTTGTTTTTTTTCGTATATCTGGATTTCTGATTCGACATTAATAGCCGACTAATTCTAAGACGACTATCTTTTTGGATAGCCGATTAATTTTCTTCTCAAAGTTCGAACCCAACACCTCTAAACACTTTCGTCCTAAAAAATTAAACCTTTATCTCTGGATCGCGCCTATTAGTTTGAGCTTGGACGCTTGTCTTAAACCTTCTACACATATTTCATATAAAATATCTTTGCTTGAAAATATTGAAGGACTATCTTGTAATATGTGAAAAACGTTTATTGTGTATTTACTACTCGTACTAAATCAAGGAGACTTTGGTGGCAAATCAGGTGAGTTCGACGTTACGGGTTGGGGAATGGAATTCGTGGGTTCCTAAGAAAGTAGGCATTTTCATCTGGCGAGCTAGTTTAGGTAGGCTCCCAACAAAGACTGCATTAATGAGGAGAAACATTAACGTTGGGTCTGAGATTTGTCCGATGTGTGGTGAGTATCAAGAAACGGTTGAGCACATTTTTGTGTCGTGTGCCTTGGCCCAGTTAATTTGGCATTCGATATCTCAATGGTGCAAGGTGGGGAATGTATATGCGTTCGAGTTTTTTGATCTAATTAAGTTACATTCGTTCGTAAGGGGGTCGAAAGAGTTTAGGAAGGCTTTTCAAGTAGTATGTTTTGCAACCATTTGGTGTATCTGGAAGGAGCGTAATAAAGCAGTCTTCGAGCAGCAGCAGTGTTCAATCCAAAAGCTGATTGGCGACATAAAAGCTTTTAGTTTCCTTTGGGTAAAATCGAGGGCTAAGGCTCAGGAATTGGATTGGGAGGCTTGGATGGGATTCAATGTCTCTACGGTGTAGGGACAGGGGATTATAGAGGGTGTGTTTGGTTATGTTTGATGTAGTTTGAAAACTTATGTTTCTGTGTTGTTTTCGGGTGTATTATGGGTGTATCTGCTAGCAACCCGCTAACGTTTGGTGATAATAAAATATTTTGTTGGCCGTTCAAAAAAATAAAAACTACTCGTACTAAATACAAAAATATTTGGGATATTTGTTAAATTGAAGAATAGAGTTGTGGGTTTTAAATATGAAGAGACGTAAAGTGGACCAAGGTGGCGTGTAAGGTGGGGTTTGGACTGAGGTGTGGGTGGTGGGCCCCATCTACATTCAAACCTCAAAACCACACCGCAGCCTCGTCGTGTTTTAATCTTTGTCTGTCCTAATCCGACACGTCACCTTTTTTCATAGCCGCTCACCTTTATTTCCTTATTTATTTCTCAATTTGTACTAAATAATTAATTATGATATATATATTCCGGCTTTTTATATTTAATACAACAAAGGATAAAGGTAGATAGTAGAAATACACGTACCTTTCACATTACACCATAGACGGAACTTGATCAATTTTTTTGAGAGGGCCGAATTTATTTTGGGAGGGCCGAATCGGAGATTTGTTTGTAACCTCAACTAAATTACCCCTAAAACCTATAATATTTACACTAGGTTCCGCAAATTTTAGAGGGGCCGAGGCCATCCCCAATCTCCATTAAGGTCCGTCCTTGCATTACACATTGCGAATCACACCACTTCCTTCGCGTCTAATAACACAATTTATTTAACACTTTAAATTACAACTATCATTTTATAGTGAACCTTCTAACTAGAGTTACATTTAACTTATTGAAACGCTTTACGTTTATATCAAGGAAAAAGCTATAGATAATGACGTACCTAAACACATGTATGAAAAAAATGCTCTAGTTTTTCGATTAATGGAATGTTTACTAAATTAAGTAATATAAATATAAAGGTCTTAACTAGCTTTATATAAGAAAAAATAAGCTTAATTAAGCCTCCTAGTTAGAAGAGATTAAAGATTTTAAACTCACTTTCCTCTCCACTAAAATAAAAGTAAACAACCCCTAAGATTGACTCAAATATTTGGTTAAAAGAGTTTACAATGATTACGATCTTGTTTACCTTTATGACACGGATTTAAGGTCACGTATAGTGACACGGTGCGGTTGTAATGTGTATCTTTAACGCTACATCATGTTACATACCTACCATCAAACTCGCGTAGTAGTTTTAAAGTTTATTAATGTTTATTTATAGTTCCTTTCGGTTGTCTACACCGCCGAACCTTCTTATTTCACTCCTTTTACGCGTGAACAAAGAAACATGTAACAAAAAGGAGGTGGAGTCATGGTGTTACAACACATGACATATGATTTAACCTAATGTTTCATATATTAGGACAACCAACTAAGCAAGATATAAAAACACATCATCTTTAATGTTGACACAACCATTATCATTTGTGAGTGCTCTAACTTTTTACCCCACCACATTGATGTATTGACCTTATAATAAAGATGGCACGACCTAAAAAAGGAGTGCACAAAGCTAGACTTCACATGAAATTAGCACAAGGTATTTGTCACCCACATTTCAAATTAAGAAAATGTTTGTATTCTTGAATGATCCATCGTACGTATGATAGCTTGAATGATATATTTCACGGTTTTGTTACATATACAAACCCATATAATATCTTTCATGCATCCCAAGTAAATGCCCATTTTATATTATAGAAAGTTTAAGTAATTTTCTTTAACTATATTTTTTATTAACCAAATATCAACTTACCTTCTAAAAGTTCTTTTGATTGATTCGAACACGAAATAAATATTTATTCTAAATCAAACAAAAATTAAAAGATAAACATTTATTTTAAGACAGCAAAAACAATTCATAATGCTGCTCAAATAGAGCGCGAGGGAGGCTTTTTACACCTTCTCACGCGTGAGGCCCTATTAGGAGGGTGCATTGTAGCGCGTGAGACACAAGAAACAAGAGCACCAAAAGTGACTTCTTCGCTGAATATGAAGTTGTGGTATGATAATTGAAGGTGAAAAGTGAGAAAAATTGAAACTAGATAGAAATTGATGTGATACTGAGGTGAAATGTAAAGTGTTATAATTTATTGAGGGTATTATAAGAAGGAGGTTGATACTCACAAAAAAAAATGGTTCATACACCATAATCATGCATATCTCATATTGTAACTTGTGTAATAATCATGTGATATTATGATGCGTAAATCATTTTTTTTTTATCAACTCCTTTATAAGAAACGTATGAATACAAAGTGTTTATAATGGACTTTTTCTATCACATGGGTACTAATCAAATTATACAAGGTATAAAACAATCAAGTTTATGTAATTTATTGAAAAGTTGAAGTATTGGAGAAACTTTCACTTGTCTATAAAATTCATCACACAACACATCCACTAGCGCGTGTACAACACGACCCACTCACCCCCCGTTACTTTTCTTTCCCACTTCAGCCGCTTCAGACACCAAAACAAACCCCACACGTATAAAAACACAAATACAAAAATCCAAATACAAAATTTAATAATAAAAAATAAAAACATTAAAAGCATTGCCGCCATGCCACGTAACCCCCTTCCTTTATGGGCGGCTGCCCCCTCTCTACGCTCCTCCTTCTCTCACGTTGACCACTCCAATTCATTCATTATATAACCACCCACTCACCCTCTTCATTTTCCTTAACCAACAACAAAAACAAAATACTCCAATGTCTCCTAAAAACACACCCTCTAAACCAAACCCACCAACCAATGCACCAGCAGTGAATAAAGAGGCCCATTTCAGAGGCGTGAGGAAACGCCCCTGGGGCCGTTACGCGGCCGAGATCCGCGACCCCGGGAAAAAAAGCCGTGTCTGGCTTGGTACGTTCGATACGGCCGAAGAGGCCGCTCGAGCGTACGATGCAGCCGCGCGTGAGTTTCGCGGCTGCAAAGCCAAGACCAATTTCCCACAAGAAACTAATATAAATTCCCATACTCTTGTAAAATTACAAAACATTAAAAAAAGTACTAACCAGCAACAAAGCACAAGCCAAGGAAGCACCACCACCACAGAACCGTCGCTAGATCTCAACTTATCATCATCGTACAACAACAACAAGGTTGTTCCACCGGTTAAGAACATGCCCATGTACCGGTTTCCACCGGTGACCGGTTTTTTCGCGCCTCAGATGTTTTACTACAACGGGATATTGTACTCTGGTCAAGTTCCTGTTTTTCGTCAGTCTGTTAGCGACGACTCGAATTCGTCGTCTGTTGTTGATGTGAAGCCCGTGAAGGAACGGGTCGGGTTAGATCTGAACCTGCCTCCACCTGCTGAGCTGTTTTGAGTTGGATCTGTGTTTGGGTTGATGACGTCAGCGCTGTAAATAGTAATTTTTTTAGCAACATTTTGAGAAATGTTTTCTCGATGTAATTTCTCTAGTTGTTGTTGTTAGTTAACATTTGGGTTAATTTTTAATCGTATTTTGTACCGGTTTTTAGGTGAATTATAAGTTATTCGAGTTTTCCGGTTATTATTTGAGTTTTATTGCATTTTTACCATTTTTACGGCGTCTGTTTTTTAGATGTGCAATTTTGACTAGGGTAAAAAGTGAAAACTTGACCTAATTTTAGGTACCACACTACTAAATAGTACCTTTTTTAGAAAGTGAATCTCTCTTTAACAACTTTAAAGTAAAACGTTCTTAACTTGTTACAAGTTGAGATTCATATTTTCACAACTACACTAATGTTTCTAAAATTTGTTACAACTAACAAAAGGTGTTTATGGCATGTACATCACTTGTTTTGTAGAATGTGGTCTATTATGCAATTACTCTTATTAAGTTTGAGGTTAAAGTTGTGATGACTATAATGGCATGTTTTTTTTAGGTAAAAGGTTTTAACCCGATAAATAATCACAACGAGTGATGAAACCCGCGCGATGTAGCGGGATTGCTTTTGTAGACGTGAATTTGGATAAGGACTATTTTTGCCAAATTGCTATAAAGGACTTACTTTGCAGCGACACTTAAACCTTAAGGACTATTTTTGCCAACTTGGACTTACTTTGCAACGACACCTAAATCTCAGAGACTATTTTTGCCAACTTGCGAAAGTTGGCAATTAATGTTGAGACACGTGGCATTTGAAGAGATCATGTCCTGCCTTTTAGTTATATTAGATAATGGTATGTTGTTATGTAGCACATAACCAATTCAAATATTCCAATGCGATGCGATTTATTGGGGTCCCTATTAAAATAATGCAACGTGGCGAAATAGCGTTATGTGGTACAAACAAACCGGAAGCATACCATGTGAATATGGGTTCTCACAATGTTTCTAGCTTTTGGACGGACGAAAGAGAAAGGATGTTGTGGTTGGATAGTATGTGGACTTCATGGACACAAGTGCTTGTTTGTCAACAAGTAGGTAGCGGGCCGTCGACAAGGGTAGTTAGCACATATGTTTCGCACTATGAGACAATGTGTGAAATGACTCGATAAGCCGTCCCAAAGGTTTGCATCTATATTGATACACAAAATTTCAAGTACACACGTATAACACGTATATCTTGATTGTTACAATTTCATCCCGTCGACGATATTTTGGTTTCTTATAAGGACCAAATCTAACCATGCCTATAAAGAGGATCTGCCTCTCTCTAAATCCAATATCTTCCTGAAACTCAAACGTCAGTACTTACTCGAACTTGTAAGTGTATACAACAACAACGATACATGTCATGCGGGTTATGAGAAGGTAGAATGTAGACAAATCGTAACTGTGGGTAAACTCGAGGGTAAAGAGAATGCTTCTAAAAAAACCTTCGACAAAATGAATGTATGAGTGTGCATGCGCAAGTGATAAAAAATAAGAGTATCATTGTCTATATTTTAACTCTCTAATTAATAACCCGCACTTCGGAGATTGAATATTGTTTTGTTGTTGTATAGTTAATCATTGTGAGTAAAATACACTAAAACTTAAGAGCGCATTTTCAATTTGCCCCAATTTTAAAAACTAGGTCTCGTAGATACTAAAAAGAATGCGTCACTATTCAAAATACATCTGGGCGGGTGACTTCATTAAAAATTTGACATGTGTCCCATATTAGATGATTAAAGTACATGTTTTGTAACCAAGTGTAGCATTTTATTTCTTGTGTGTCCAACGACTCAAAAGTTTGACGACCTTTTTAAAATTGTGCGACTGACAGTTTACTTTTATGTTAAATAGGTTTTTTATAATTATTTTTGTACTTTCTCTGTTTTTTTATATCATGAGGGCACCCACCACCCGTCCGACACTAGACGACCGACCAATCACCCACCTACCACCGCTACCACCCACGCGGCACACTAGATGACCCACCACCTATCACCATCACCCGCACCACTACCACTCGACACCACCCCACCACTAACACCCGACACAAGACGACCCATTGCCACCCAATATCATCACCACCACCACCACCCCCCCCCCCACTACGGGGTGGTGGATTGTCTGGTGTCGGGTGTGTGGTTGATGGTGGGTCGTGGTGGTGTTGTTGGGTGGTGGTAGTGGGCTCCATAATATTAAATAAGAAAAAAAGTAAAAATATAAATTAATATAAAACTATTTAATTAAAGAGTAAGTCGTGAATCAAACGACTTTAATGTGTCGTTCAACTTTTAAGCCGTCAGCCGCACGAGTAATTGAATGATACACTAAGGGTGCATTTGGTATCCCTTTATTGAAATGAGTGAATGATAGTGGTAATGATTGTAAGTGTTTGGTTAAGATGAAGGACCCACATTATATGAGAATGAAATATGAATATTGTCCATACTCAATAGGAGTAAAAAAGAAAGAAGAAATGAATCTAATATTGGTGAAGGATCTATTTTATACCAAAACCGATACCGATTATGGTTCATGCCATCATATCAAACGCACCGTAACAAGTATTTTGAGAAGAGAATTTTATTATATGAGATATGTGTCAAATTTATAGTAGAATCGCTCATGCGTATTTTGAGAAGAGAATTTTATTATTTATTGTTATTCTTATTATTATTATTTATTTTTTTGAGACTTAGTCTTAAAAAATGGGGCAGATAGGAAATTTGCTCGAAACTTAACACCCAATATTAAAAGGGTGACAATGTTTACATATCAAATTAGAAGTCCTTCAAGCAAAAAAAAAAAAAGAAAAACCAAACAATTAATTAAAAAAAAAAAAAAAAAAAAAAAACTTCACGTGTCACACGTGTGACTGTGTAAGAAGAGCGCGTGAGATGTGACGCGTGGGGTCCACAACAAAGCAGCCGTAGTTGTGGGCGTGAGTGTGTGAAAGCGCGTGACGAATGAGATTAAAACACGTGTAGTGTAAAATGAAGACAAAGGGCGGACATGGAGGACCCTATCCGACAGCTTCCCCTTTGGTTGTGAACAAACCGGCAGGCCCCACTTTTCCTTATTTTTTAATGTATCATATATTCCTTTGCTTGATTTATTGAATAATATGGGTCCATTTATAAATTACCACTATTTAAAACTTTTGAAAAAAGACCAATCAATTATTCTACATTGTGTTCATACTTCATAGTGCATTTGTGTGCTATTTTCCTCGAGGTATCATAGCTATCATTACATAATGCATGTCATCTTATCATTAGCCGGATATTTGCGCGTTACAGTGGTAGATACTTTATAATTTTAATTTGTAATAAATACTTCTTGCGTCTCAAATTATAAATTCATAATGGTACTTTTTGTTGTCTCAAAATACTTGTTCATTTTTATATTTCAACCAATCAAAAGAGTGTTTGGTGGAGAAATAATGTATTTTGATTGGTTAATAAATTAGTTAGTGGAAATTTCTTAAACTTTGTGTAAAGTGAAAGTGGACTTATAAGTTGGGACAAATGGATTAATATTTTTTTTATTGTAGATAGTTTTTTGTTGGAATTCTTAATGCAAAATATATATAGCATAGTAACTGTGTATTGCAACAACTTACAAACGTAAATAAGGATGATGAAGTTGGTATGTTGTTGTCTGTATTGCTAACTCTTTTGATGATGAAGTTATTGGGTTTTGATTTTAACAATAAATTAGTAGCTTGCTTTGTTTGTACAATGTGTTATAGTAATTGTAATTTTGAGAAAAGAGATATTTAAAAAATAACATTAATTAAGTGTGTTGAAAGATTTGTACCATTTTTTATTACTCTTTTCGTCTCAAAATTATTGTCATGAGAGAGAAATCACTAAGTTTAATAAAACTGAGATCATTATGAATCTTAACCACTCAAAGAGAATATTCTCCTAATATATTCTTTAGTTTACTAAAAATAGAAAATGGACAATCTTTCTGAGACATCCTAAAATAAAAATATAGACAATTATATTGAGACTTAGGGAGTATATGTTTTATAATATGTATTGTTTAAAACCAAGTTTATGAGAGAAGTAAATGTTTGTACAATGTGCTTTATAACTTGTATTATTAAAATTTAAGTTTTGATGTGCATCTAATGCAGGAAAGTGTGTTCCTCTATTATAAGATAACTAACATGGTAATCGCGCTTTGTAGCGACGGGTATCTTATAATTAAAATTTAGGCGCCAACAAAATAACAATAACGAACTGATTAACCGGATAAAAAATTATCCCAGTCTGACTCAGTTCACTCGTTTTCACCGGTTCTAACTCATATTCTCCGTTTCGTTTTTAAACGGCTTTTATTGGCTAGCCGAACCGACAGCGACTTCGGATTCCGGTTAAACCCGTTGGTCATGTCCGGTTTCCAAAATCATATGCACCATTAACTTGTTAGCTTAAAAATTGTATAAAGCTTTGTGTGTTTTATTTGTTTGTATAATGTCTATAATAAGATGTATTTTTTTATTATCAAGGTGGTTTAAAAATAATATTAATTAGTATGTTTAATGTTGTCTTCTTAATTATAAGATTTTGATATGTGTATTTAATTGATTTGTACCAAGTGCGTTATATGTTGTAAGTCTTAATTAATCTTTCGATATTTAATGTGTCTAATGTTAGGAAATTAAGTTTTAGAGATATTTAATGTTTTAAAATTGTGTTTAATTTACTTATACATTTTGCTTTTTAAGTTGTAATGCTTAATTTTAAGACATTTAATAATAGAAAAGTCCTTTGTGCTTTATAAAATAGTTAGATAAGATAAGATAATGTTTGTTTATTTGAAATTTCAGTATTTGCTAATAATAATCATTAGGTTCGTGGCATAAGTCTCCTTTGGTGCACGTGAATTACAGTTGATTGATGTCGTCCTTTGCTTTATTTGTTGGGTGCATCGAGGTGTTTTGTTCCCCGAGGCTTGTTTGGGTTTACATAAAAATCACCCAGGAGTGAAATCGGTGGCTCGGCCTTCGTAGGTGAGGATTTCTTTCTTTTCTTGGTTTTTTGTAATTGACAAGAGTTTTTTCATCTTTTATGTAGGCCTCGCAGTTTAAGTCTCGGGTAGGATCTAGTTTTATTATTTTATTGATGTTTAGATTGTAATTGCACTTTTTTGCTTCTAGTGCTTTAATAGGAGCTATTTATTATTTATTTTATTTTTTTTATTATTTTTTTTTAATATATTTATCTTCAGCGATTAAAAAAAAATAAAAATAATACGGAGTAAATAAATAATAGAGAAAAAAAGAATTTCATTACTCCCTTCGTCTCATATTAAATGTTCAGGTTTAACTTTTTAAGTTTTTCTTTTATAATTTTGATCTTAAATATTTTTGCTTGTGTTATATAGTATTAGATAAAAATAATATGTAGTGGAAACACATTTAAAACTCAATATATTCATATATTTTGCATCAAATATTATATAACACAACCAAAAATATTTATGATCAAGTTAATAAAGAAAGAACAAGAAAATTTAACTGAATATTTAATATGAGACAGAGGGAGTAGATAACATCGAGAAAGAATGGATATTATCTTGAAAAATATGGATGCACATAAAACAAAACCGTATGATTTAGCCTTTTACAATATATTGTAATAAACTATATTTTGTTAACAACAACCTTAAGACTGTCATTAGCAAAAATATTTATATTCTTATACGCATTGTATGACCATTTTTTTTTGGAGAGTTGATATATGCTGTCATTTTTTTCGCACACACCATCATGTGTGCAATTTAGTGTTATGCGATGTGTTGCATAAATTGTACAAAATGATTTATGTATAAAATAATGGTTAATACGTTTTCCTTCCTTCTCTTCAAGTTTTAGAAAGTTGCAAAAATTGTGTCTTGGTATTTGTGGTCCTTGCGTTTAGGATAGCCATACAACATGTACATTCTCTAAACATGATATATACGTGATAGATACACACTTCTCTCGTAGTTTGAATTTGGACGTTCTTTAAACATGGCATAGTCATGATACACGCATAACACGCTACTTTCACTCTTTCAAAAACCATGTAAGACGATCATAGTTATTATTTAGCATTTTTGTCAATGAATACCGGCCAAATAACTCTAGTAAACAAGTTGTCAACAATGGCTACTTCATATGATTACTCTAATATATTGAGCAATGATAAAGATGTCTAATTTACATGATTAAATGCACGCACAATTCATATTATGATTTTATCTATCTTTTTCACCTTTGAATTTGCGAGTATTTTCATAAAATTTTTAGACATTATTTTAGGCATGAGTTTTTGACATACCCATCATTTTCTTTTCATACTTAAGCATACTCTATATCACTGTTCTAAAAGGCTCGCAAAGGCTCCGCAAAGGCCTCGCAAAGGCGTGAGGTTTGGTCATGCCGCCACGCCGCCTTATGGCACATGTTTTTGTAAACTCGATATTTATGAGTTATAATATAAATATATGAATATTTTCATACTTTTTGACGCCTTATGCCACGCCTTATAAACGCAAAAGTTTCGCCTTAGCCGCAAAAGCGTGAGGCTTGATCATGCCGCCATGCCACGCCTCACGCTATTTACATCCTTGCTCTATATTCATATTCCTTGCGTATGATGTTTCTGTTTTATATGCTTAAAGTTCTATTTTCATGGTACTTATATGCTTGGAGTAGTAAATTTTATCATCCATGTTCATACACATCCACTGTGTGAATTGATGGGAACACCCTGACCCTGGATGTATTTTGACACCAGTCATTGTTCACACCAGAAAGAATAGCTCTGGCAACTCTCCTGACCCAGTGGGACACCAACTGGAGTGAGCAAGAGCCGAGACTCGAACCCTTGACCTTTTATCCACAAAATCTCTCAATAAGCCCATGAGTTTTTCAAAAGTAAGCACCAACTGAGCCAAGGCCCTTTGGTGTTTCATGTTCATACGTAAAGTTTATCAACTAAATTTATCCACTCAATATTAAATAAAAACTTAAAACAAAATATATCATCAACATTCAACATTATTCTGGAGGAGGAACATTCACTTTTTCGTATAGAAAGCAAATGCACCACTGATTTCACGAGTCTCAAATATTTTAAAGTTCAAATCTACTAAATTAAATTATTGCGGATAGCATGTTTTACACATGTTTTCAACAATATAAATATAAACTAAAAAGTATTTTAATGGGCGAGGCCCATTTAACAACAGTGGATAGTTTGTACAAAATAATGACCATAGGCCTATTAAATACCTTTAGTCGATAAATCTATATCGAGGCCCAAATCACTTGGCCATAGAGGCATAGACCATGGTTCTGTATTTGTATTTACTACTAGTATTTAACATTTTAACGCTTACGCTAAACAAGAATAGGAAAAACTGTTCGTCAGATTTTACTTAGAGCTAGGGGTGGAAATGAGCCGAACCGCTCGTGAAAAACTCGGGATTGAATCGGTAGAAAACTCGAATGAGTCGAGCCTAAGTTGCAGCTCGTTTATTAATCGAGCTCGAGCCCGAGCTTTACATACAAACCTCGTTTGGGTTCGCGAACCTAAAAAACATTATAATACTTTAAGTATTAAACATATATATGAGCCGAGCTCGAGCTTGTTAACGAGCTCAATAAAGATATATCACAAGCCGAGCTCGAGCTCACGCCAAACTTTAACTTTTCTTTGCCAAATCATATAAACGAACCGAGCCCGAGCTTATATAACATACCACGAGCCGAGCTCGAGCTTAATATTTAAGGCTCGAAATGAGCCGAGCTCGAGCTCGAACCTTTTAAAACTTTAACGAGCCGAGCTCGAGTTCTGACAGGCTCGTTTCCACCCCTACTTAGAGCACAAGATGAGATGTATAGCTATAAGCTCATTTTATAGCAAAAAGTGATGTTTCATAAGATTTTCATTGTATAACTCAAAACCTATAAGTCAACTAAAAATCACTCCCTCATCGCTCTATTTATACGACATTTCGTGCCCACAATTTTTTATTTGTCAATTTTTAAAGAAAGCAACATGTAAAAATTAAAACATTGATGTCGTTATGGGATTAGTCGGCTCGTAATATCGAGTTAGAAACTCAGATAAAAAAAAACATTACATAATTTTAATAAAATAGCTTACCTTATTTATACATTTTAAAGACTAATTATGTAAGAAAAAAATCAAAGGACTAACAACACAAACCTAATAAGAACTAACGATATAAAAACTTAACCAACGAGGATTTAAATTTAATACAACCAATTCTAACTAAAAGTGAAAAAAAAATTTGAAAAACTTCAAGTTTCATCTTCCACCTCTCGAGGTGTAGACAAAAAACACACAAACACATACCACAAAAACTCAAACACAAATGCAAACCCAATTAAAAATCAAAAGAAAAAAAGAGAAAAACAAATAAGAGGTGGCTGGTAGCCATGACGCCACCACCAATAATGCGAGCATGAGTGTTAATTATCACGCTATAAGCCTATGGTGCCACCGTATTGTAAACTCTTAGGATGTATAGCCCTAAAATCAACCTAAAATTATGTTTAAGTGTGTGACATGATACTTTTCTCGATCTTAAAATCAACCAATTATTTTGATAAATAAACCAATCATATTGGCAGGCATACCCGTAAGAATTAATCATTTCTTTTAGAGTAAATTGCATTTTTGGTCCTTAAGGTATGGCCAAACTGCAGGTTTCGTCCGTAACGTTTTGAAAGTGCAGCGGTAGTCCCCATTTTGAATGTTTTGTTGCATGTTTGGTTCATAAATTGTAGATTTGGTCCTTAAAAATTTGAAGTTGCCATCGCATATTTGGTCCTGAAATTGCAGATTAGGGACCAAACATGCACCAAAACCTTCAAAATGAGAACTATCGCTGCACTTTCAAAATGTTATGAACGAAACCTGCAATTTGGCCATACGGACCAATAATGCAATTACTATTTTTTTTAATTGTTAAAAGTGATCATGATATCTGTGTCAATAATCCCCACTTTTGGCATGATATGATACGATATTAGACAACTAATCGTCCATTAAAAGTTATGTTATGAACGTTCACTTTGTCATGAATGCATGGAACCTAACTACCTTTGACCCCTCACTTATATTGTGAATTAAGTAGCAATATCAATTGCATGATTCACTTAGTTAAATAGTGTTGCATCCTTTAGTAACTTCCATCCTCGGCTCATTGATAAACATTAAAACATTAGCTTTTCAATTATGGTTATGAATCCTATGGTGCTTTTGAGATATTGGAAGAAACTAATAAATGGTAAACTCAATTACCATTTGGGTGCAACGTGTGACTGGTTTTGGAGGATACTTCTGCTTCAGATGATGTTGGCGTCTAGCAATTATGATTTACGTGGCTCTTTAGTGAATGTTGTTGATATCATTGCCTTATTAGTCTAAAAGTCCAATAAGATTTTAATCATGTCATGAGGTTTGATGTATTTAGCTGCTTATTGCCTTACGAGTGTAAAAGTGTGATAATGAATTAATTCAATATGTAAATGTTACATGATTTCATCTCATTTATATCTAATTTGTATTTTCATGTAAATTATTTTGTTTAGTTTTCCAATTTATCAAATGCTTTCTAAGATCCAAAAATTTTGTAAAAAAATCTATAATTGATTGTAACAATATGTGTTATCATTTTAATCTTTAATTTACTTTTTCTTCTCGACACAATATAAATTATAGTTTTAGTTATTTATTTAATCAAGTTAAGTTAAGAAAGTACAAAATTACCTCAATTTTTATCTTATCAAATATCAACAACTATTTATAGTTATAAATTGAAGGTCAAAATGTGTATCATTGTGCACGTCATAATAATTTTTTTTTATCTGAAGTGTTAAAATGATATCAAAACAACTAACAATACCTTTAATCACGCAACAAACCACCCCTTAGTGATCTTTAACTTTTATTACAACAATATACACAGTTGACTTGTCCCCAACACGGATGCAATGTAACAATTCGCATTTTCGGGTCACTATTCATTTTTACTATTCACTGTTACTATCCACTTTTTACTATTCACTCCCGAAATTTTTATTTCACATTCTTGTAAGATAAATTATTTTAGTAATGACCTCAGAGTTTGACAATCGTTAGATCATTTTCGCAAAAGTTATTAAGAAAACATCGTCTTAAAGTTTCGTTTTGGTCGGAGCACCATTTAAACATCCCGCGCATAACGAAAACCAACTCTGACAATTTTCCCCACATCAGATTAATTTTTAGATCACTCATAATTAATTAGAGAATTTTTAAAATTTCATTTAAATGTTACTAAATAAACCCTGAGCCGTACGAGACTAAACTTACATTTTAAACAATTCTACTTAGACCCAGACTTAACCATTCCTGCACTGTATTTCCTAAGATATTTTGAAACTTTTACATTTTTTGGAAAATTCAAACATATTTCCCTCATCCTTTGATCATAAAGAAATTAACCTTGTACGTTCTACATTTTTGCTTAAATTGCGTAACTTTTAGACTTTACGTATAACTGTTAAGTTATCCCACGTATGACGAAAACCACATTTTGACATCTCATATCACTTTTAGACTAATTTTAGTCTACTTTAAATAAATTCACGGTGATTTCCCTGAAATCTCGTTCTTTTCTGATAAATTGCGAATTACGCGTTTTTGACCCGTATTTTCAGCTTTAAGCAGCGTTTTTGCACCCAATAAAACTTATCACTCATTTTATATTTTTAGATGGAGTATAATGATGAGTTTCATCATTCCTAAAAGTTTCATATTTTTACGATACCAGATTTTACGTTTTATGGCTTAACAACTTACAGTTGCCATTGAACGGAACCAAATCTTACTCTAAAATCAAGATAATATCAAGAAATTCCAATCTTATCACCACCTCACCATATGAACGTGTATAACACATGTAGGGATGATATTTGAGCTTCCTTTAGATCATTACATGTGTAAATTTAACCATGGTTAGTTTTTAACCCAATATATATAACTCCTAAATTTTCTCTATAAATACCAAGCTAAAACCTTCATAATTTCTTGCACCAAACCTTCTTAACATCTAAAGTCCTAAACCTAAGGCACTTCTTATAGATCTTGTAAGAACATTCATGTGTTCTTGAAGAAAAACTAGGTTTCGATCTTCGGTCTTGGAAGTTTTCAAGAAAGAGTCGTTATAATCTTCAAATAACTTCAAGTCTCCAAAAAGACATTGTTATAATCTTCTTTTCTTCTTCGGGTTCTCAAGAAGGCGTTGTTATAATCTTCTAATAGCCTCGGGTTTTCAAAAATTACAAATTCTACGTCGAAGCTCCGCTAATATTTTATTTTTCCATAATACTCAAGCATTCTATATTAAGGTAAGTATTTATAAAACTCAAACTTATTTAAATACTTATAAACTTTGTTAGTTTATTTATTGTATTTATAAACTCTTAATATATCATATAATCAAGTAATCAAAAATACATGTTTTACGTATTGAGCACTACAACACTAGGTAACTTCATGTGAGGGGTTCATTTGGGTAAACGGATCGACGAGTTGCTGGATTTACGAATTAAAGTGTCCTAGCTCCTCGAACGTTTACTGCATGACTTCTGAATTATGATGGCCCGAATGGTAGTATGAGATATACAAACTAAAACAATTTCTATAAACAAACTTACAAATACTACATCATGATCAATATAAGGACGTATATAGGCATGTTTATACTTTCGCATCGTTATTCCGAACCTAAGACTCGACATCATATTCTAGGTTATACGTAGAGACTTCCAGGCTTATCCATCAATTCCGTTATACGTTGTGATATCATTTATTAAGGTGAGTTCGTAGCCCCACTTTTACTCATTTTAATACTTGTTTTAAACTCTTTGGGGGAGATACATGCTCAACTACTTGCTTTTACTTGTATAAATACTCAAAACATTATACTTGATTGCATTATACATGATTGCGTTATACTTGATTGCATTATACTTGATTACGTTATACTTGATTTCGTTATACATGCTTGGAAATACTTTACTCGCTTAATTTAAATACATGAATTGTATTTACAAACGTGCACAATACTCTATGCTGTCGGAGAGATATTGATAGTACTATAAGTCGGGTATATGCCCCCGCCCTTGTGTACTCGATTCATGACCTTGGGATTAATATAGTACTATTTGGGAAGACCCCCCGGCCCATGTGTACCCCGATTCATGACCTTGGGTGAATATAATCCGGTGTATTATGCAAACTATATTTTGGCAGTGGGTTGTGAACGCACAGGTTGCAAGTTTTGTATGGACAGAACTTGGAACTGAGTGGATTTACAATGCCTTTGCTGTATAAACATTCTTTCAAGGCTTTTCAACTCATTCAAAACAAACTCTATGAACTCACCAACCATTGTGTTGACACTTTTTAGCATGTTTATCTCAGGACATAAGGCGATAGCTGTTGCATGGAACTTATAGTCGCACGACATATTTTGGAGACTTACACTTTTATCATTTACCATTCGAAATATTTTGTAAACATTTATGTATTATAATTTGGGACCTCATTGTTTGTAACTCTGATTTCATTAACCGAATGGTAACTTTTCAAAACGTCTCATTTAGAGGTCGTTTTCTATAACTTGTACTTTGTATTATGAAGTAGCACCCCAATGACACAATCTTCCGCTGTGATATTTTGGGGGTGTTACAGATTGGTATTAGAGCATTGGTTATAGAGAACTAGGTTGCATTTAAGAGCCTAGACTATAACTGCTTTATACGTTAAGACTCTCCACTGTAATTGCCTTACACACACTTCGTGCGCATATGCTTCTTGTTAGTTGTTTGCTTATTGTTGGATCAATGTACTCTAACCAAACTAACTTAAATAGCTTGTTAAGGGTTTAATAACCTCGGATAAATCCTAAGTTATTAACAATGAAACACTGAGCAAACTCTATTAAGTATGCGGAATTTACTTAACAAAGCTAAGAAGAATTAACTTTAACTTTCAACGATATTATTAATAACTCTAAATCTGCTTGTTATGCAGATTCTTTAACAACTCTAAAACTCTAATATTGTACTTTCTCTAAAACTCTAAAAAACACGTATTTTCTAATACCAACCTAGGGGTCCTTTTATAGGATTAAGGATAACCCTAGTCGGTTTACAATTATAACCTTGTACGACAAGTAATCTAAACAAAGAATATTCTAGAATAACAAAGCTTTCCATAAACGAATATAGCTGTTCTTTAGCTTTGTAGTACTTTGACTTCGACAGCAGTACTTTGACTTTTTCCTTAGCAGTACTTTGTCTTTAATCAGTACTTTGTCAATCTTCAGCACTTTTATATCCCAACAATCCTCCCCTAACTTGAATTCTACTTGCTTGACTTCAAGTTCCTTTGTAAATTTATCTTTAACATCTCCATCTTCAAGGAAAGATTGTGTCTTTGTCTTTGGATTGTATCTTTGTATTCTCTGTGCTTATATCAAAGTATTCTTTAGAAATTATTCTTTACAGCAACCTGAATCAGTAAACTCTTTTCAGCAACATTCAGCAAGCTCCATCTTTTCAGCAACATAAGACAATTTGTACATTAATTCAGTTTAAGTTTCAGTCAATTCTCATCACTTTCAGGTGTGTAAACTCCTGTGAGAGGTGAATCATTGAAATTTAATGGATTTTGATGTCTCTTTACCAAAGCCATTAACTCTGGAGTAGCCAAATGTTTAGGTGTTTAAGACCATGGTACATTGATAACCATATGATTTTGAGCAAATCATTAGCTATCAACAGATTTGATTTGTCTTTACCAAAAGCTGTACCATTTTGGACTAGTTAGTTCTTTCAATCATGGTGAACTAATTACCATATAATGGTTTTTCCACAGCCTTTACCACAAGCCATTTTCTTGTGGGCTAGCCAACTCTTCACATTTGCTGATATGGTGAGTTGATTACCATACAACTTATTAGCAAGTTGTCAACTATATAACGGATTTGAGATATCCTTACCAGAGCTGTTTGCTCATGGATTAGCCAATCCTTTTGTAACCATGGTGGATTGATAACCTATTGTTGTTACCATCTCAAAAACCATTTATTTCTTTTAACCTTTGTTTCAAAATATTTATCACTTAACAAAAGTTTTCCTTTCAAAATCATTAACTGGTTTAATATTGCAAGCAGTACTTTAATGAAAGTACTGATTAATCAGCAGTACTTTGAATAAAGTACTGATATTTCAAAAATAATTTATTCAATAAAGATTCATACCAGTTATTCATCATCATCAGCCATAGTTGTCCATCTGATAAACAATTTGATGACCATAAGAGCAGTTTCATTATCTTCTTCAACTTCCATACCATGTTCTAGCATTCTCCTCATAAGATCTGATGTAAGCGGATATCTTCTGTCTGCTAACATGTGAATCATAGTTCCATCTTCCAACTCTAGAACATGTACTCCAGATTCTTCAAAGAATCTCTAGCTGATAATCTCCCAATCTTCTTGATTTTTCCAAATCTCATCAGTACTTGTTTCTTCAGTTTCCCAAACAGTTGTGAGATCTCCAAGCAAGATTAAACCAACGCCTTCTGATGGAATGTGTTCAAAATATTCTTGCACCAAATGATATAAATGAAACAAATCCTCTCTATCTATTATGTGCAATAGATCCCATAGCATATTAAACACTCTGAAGCTTTCATCTTCTCTGTGAAACATCAGATAATTTCCATCCTTTGATTCTACAACTTCAAAAATAGTTATTGGTGATTTTTTCTTCTTCTTTTCTGTCTTGTTTTCTGCATCAGCTTTAGAATACTCAAATTCTACAACTCTTAAGTAATTCCTTAGTTCATCATCTGTATCAGACCTTAACTCAACCTTCTTTTATGGCTGAACATCTTCAACTTCAGTTGTTCTTTTTCTTTTTAAGCTTCCTTTTCTATCATCTTCTTTCTGAGCATCATCATCTTTAAAATCTTTGATACTATCAACATGCTTCTGATAAGCTTCTCTAACAGCTTCATACAGCTGTTTCATCTCAACATAATTCAACTTCTGCAATCCAATATATCATTGACTTTTTAAATAAGCCATCATTGCATTTATTTCTTTAGCACGATTTGGTCTTCTTGGTAGAGCAGAAACAGGAATAGGTGTCTTTAATGGTATAGCAGCTTCAGCATTTAATTCTTCTTGTAACTTCTTAGCTGCTTCTTTATCCTTAGCTTCTTCAGTATCAGCTTCAGCATTCAATTCAGCTTGTAATTTTCTAGCTGCTTCCTCATTCATAGCAACTTGAGCAGCCCTTATTTGTGCTAATGTGAGCTTCTTCTTCTTTGTTTCAATCATTTTACCTTTCCCTTTATCTTTAGGATCTATCACAGGTTGAGATTGAGAAACTTGATGTTGTTCTTCAGCAACTCCTGGAATGCTAACACCCATTGGTTTTGATAAATCATGCAATATTTCAGCAATAGTTTCATCATCACTTGCAGTGTGTATTGGTTTGAGTGTATCAACTTCTTCTTCTTGTGGAATTGTTGAAGGACCAGCTTCTTCTTTAAAATCTAACACCCTTGGTGTAATCAATTCCTGTCAAGATGTTCCTTGAAAGCCAGTACTTTGATCAGCAACACCTTGATCATTAGTACTTTTAACACCAGTTCCTTCAGGCTCAGTACTTTGAAGATTTACATGTGCTTCAGTACTTTGAGGTTCATTCTCCTTTTCTTCATGAAATTCAGCATCTTATTTCAAATTCTCTTCTTTGAAATTCCTCCCCAATTGGAATGAAGATTGCTTTTAAACCTTTTTTCCTGAAGAAGTCTTCTTAAACTGCCTTCGCCTCTTCTTTTCAGCTTTGACCCATAACCTGTGATGTTTAACCAATGGCCATACAAAGTCTTTAATCTTCTAAACTTAAACCTCAACCTCTTAATCTGAGTGGCCTGTTTTTCAAAAGATTTCTTTAAGCTGACTAACTCCCTTGTCAGAATATAATTATATAACACTAAACCTTCAGG
Organism: Chrysanthemum seticuspe; assembly: GCA_019973895.1. NCBI lineage: Eukaryota > Viridiplantae > Streptophyta > Magnoliopsida > Asterales > Asteraceae > Chrysanthemum > Chrysanthemum seticuspe. The sequence continues at coordinate 14,124,914 of BPTQ01000007.1, forward strand.
GGGTATAGTAGCATTATCGCCTCCAAAAGATTTCTTAATCTGAATTTACCCTTCTTTTTGACCGTTGGAACAGTACGTTGATAAGACAAGCATTGCTTTCAACGTGTGCAGCACTTTTAGAGCAGTACTTTCATAGGACAAAACAGCAGTACTTTTCTATCTTCTTCTCTATAATGACAAACACTTCATGTGGGCATTGTATTGCCTCCCCTTAAACAAAGCGCAGGACTGTGTAACTAACCATTCCCCTTAAATGTAGCTCAGTAATTAATCATGCCAATGCTTACCACCAAGTGATTGAATCTTGAAACATCAAATCCTTTGGTGAGTAAATCAGCTACATTATCATCCGTGTGAACCTTGAAAACATTAATGAGCCTATGCTCATAACAATCTCTGATGAAGTGATGCCTAATCTGAATGTGCTTGGTCTTGGAGTGATAAACTGGATTCTTTACAATACAGATTGTACTCTCATTATCGATGTTGATAGGAGTATTCTTGAAGTTGAACCATAATCCAAGGGTTGATTATGCATCCACAAAACTTGTCCACAACAACTTGCAGCAGCCACATATTCAACTTCAGTAGAGGATGTTACTGCAATTGTTTGCTTCTTCTTCTATCATAGTTATCACCTGCATAATCACTATCTGAAAAAGCTTCCAAGTGAAAAGGTGAATCCTTTAGATACCACAACCCCAACTTAGGTTGTTGTTTCAAATAACTAAAAATCCGTTTCACTGCATTCATATGAGAGACCTTAGGTGAGAGTTGATATCTTGCACATAAACAAACAGCAAACATGATATCAGGCCTAGATGCAGTTAGGTACATAAGACAACCAATCATAGATCTGTACAACTTGACTTCAACAGGTTGTCCATCTTCATCCTTTCCCAGTGAGTTGATAGACTTGATATTTACATGGCCCAATCTTCTATGCCACTTATGTGCTTCTTCAAGTGTTGCTTTTGCCACTAAACATGTGGCTCTTCTTGAAGAGTGAAGACTCTTCATATCCAGACTGTACACATCATTGGTTCTTGGTACTCTAAGAATTACCAAGTGATCATCAACAGGTTTGAAATCAGGGGAAAGAATAAGACATTCCTTGTCAGTGAATAGCACAGGATACTTCTTGTCACAGATTTGAGATACTGACAATAGGTTGAACTTGAGTTCCTTCATATATCTAACATTCTCAAAGTCTATGCTTCCTGCTTTGATGGTTCCTTTCCCACTAATTCTTCCTCCACTAGCATCATTCCCAAATGCAACTCTTCCTCCACAATATGACTTAAAATCTAACAGAATCTCCTTGGCTCCTGTCATGCTTCCAGAGCAACCACTATCCACAATTAGATGATCTTTAAGCTCTTCTTCTGGGTTTCCATGCACAAAGATAAAAGAGTTAGTTAATTTTAAGAACCCAAGCCATTACTGACTTGTGTTCCCCTTGTGGAGTTACATACTTAAATTCTTTAAGTATGTAATTACCACTGTCTTTAAGCACATGATCAATTATCTTTGGTTGTTCCAAAACTTGTGTTTGGTTTTCAATAAAAATCTCTTTTTCATTCAAGTTTACTTTATTAGTATCAACCAAAATCTCTGTTTCTCTTTCACTTACTGAAAGTACTGTTTTTTCCCCATAAGTACTTTCCTTCTTAACCCATTTGGTTTTAACTTCTGGTGTAGAGTCCCTTGATCTATCTACTTTCTTTGAGTTGTAACGCCTTCTAGATTGATAGTAATTAGATCTCCTAGGGTTCCTATTCCAAAAGGTGTTTTGTGAAAACTGAGCAGTACTTTGAGAAAGTACTGGTTTTGGCTTAACAGTACCTTGGAAAGTGTTTGAAGGTACTGGAGGTTTTGAAAAAGGTCTTCTCTGGTGAGGGTACATATAGTCTTATGAGAAATTGCTATGGTTGACCCTATTTGAGTGATTCCAGACTGGTTTATTCTCTATAGGCTTATGGTTGGTTGATCTGTTCTTTGGGAATTTACTTAGGTACTCTGAGTGAAAGTCACAATTCTTAATCAGATGATTAGGACTATAACGAACAAAACACAATTTTTGACCCAAACTCCCAAAATTTCTTCCTCTATATCTATGACCAAAACTATCATGTCTTCTAGGTGAATGATTAAAACTGTTTTGACCAAAAATATCCCAGAAAGGTTTAGCAGTATTTTGAGAAGATTTTCCTAAAGGTACTGCTGAACATGTAGCAGTACTTTGAGTTGAAGGTACTGCTTGACTCATAAAATCATCTACCTTAGGTTTCTCAGCTGTTTCTTTTGGGTTTTCAGACCTGGATTGACTAGTAAGCTTTTTCCTAAACTCGAGGTTGTCTACACCAAAACGAGAAACATCAGGTCTAATAGGTTGATGACTACCAGTGGGATGTGGGACAACATGATAACCCTTGTCTTTCTTATATTCAGGAGGTGGTTCACTAAGTGATTCCTCATTACTAGATGTGTCTACATAGTTAATAAGTTCATCATCACTAGTGGTTATATCCTCAAAATCAAGTTCATCCTTATCACTAGATGGGTTTTCTTCTATGCTACTGAAATCCATACCAAAACCTAGTCCAGTCCTATTGTAAGCCCTTCTATGTTTTTCAACATAAGTGACATGAGAAAGACCAGATTCTTTCCAAGCAGCAATCTTTGCTAACAAATCATCTCTCTCCTTAGTCAGTTTCTCAATTTCAGAAATCTTATAATTTAACTTCCATTCACTTAATTTTAACTGATAATCCTGTTGTTCATACTTTTCTGCCCAAGCCATTTCATTATTTTCATGTGTTATTATTTTGGCTTCCATAGACTCTAAAGTAATTTGATAACCTGCTACCTCAGACCTAGCCCTTATACAGTTATCTCTTTCAGTCACATAATCATTAAGAACTTTTTGATAAAAGTCATGACACATAGAACATACCTCAGAGATAGGGGTGAGCTTGGTGAAGTGGCTACCATAGCAAGTAGAACAGGATCATCTTCACACTCCATGCTCCAATCAAAGCTTCCTAGACCATCTCTGGATTCCAAAGCAGCATGTCCAGGTTCCTCTTCAAAAGCTGTGCTCCAATCAAACTTGATAAGGTTTTAAAAGGTACCATTTTGAGGGGTCGTTTAAGTCCTTATTTGATCACTTTTGTATCCGTTATTGCTTAATATCGTTCCTTTTCACTTTTTAGGTCTCGTGAAGGCAAAATGCTGGAATGGCACTTATTTGGACAAAAAGGCGCGAATATATGAAGAAAATGGCCAAAGTCGAAATCGAGACACTCACAGTTGCTGAAGTTAGAAGGCGACGACGTCAGGTGCTATTGGCGACGCCGTCCCAAGATTTCTGTGACGGGCCAGAACCCAAAACTCGTATTTTCAAGCGACGACGTCCAGTGGTAAAAGAGTAGGCCGTCGCTACTCAGACGGCCTAGATGCAATCCAGACGACGTCAGAAGCTGAAGAGGACGGCGTCACGGACATAAGGTGACGCCGTTGCAAGGTTAACGTGGCCAAGACGAAACCCTAATGGCGGCGACACGACGGCGTCACTAAACATAAGGTGACGCCGTCGCAATTGTAATCTTATATATAGAATCCGAATTTTTTAGTCTTTGTGTGGAGAGTCTTTGGAGTAAAAACCTAAAACCAAACCTAAGGTGTCTTGTACAGTATTTTAGGGTTTTAAACCCTATCTTACATCAAGATAAGTCTTTACTTCATTAATTCAATTATGTCTTTGATTATTTGTGTGTATGCTTGCATGTTCTCCATGTCCGGCTAATTTATTTGTGTGTTTGCTTAGAAAGTATGAAACTTAATTATTAAATATTGATTGGTTGTTTCTTATCTTAGTTGATTAATGATCTAGTAATGCGATAGGTCATTCGTTGTGTACTTAATGCTTGATTCATCTTTGTGAACCTTAGAATATAATTACCTGAGTAGTTGTAGGCTAAACCATCCAAAGAGCGCCTTAGAGTAGGAGTTTATCATCCCTAGTGGGTTTGTAGACGAGACCCTTTGGTAAGTTCAAAGAGTTAGGGAGAAACGCATACCCTACAACTTTAGACACACAACGCTACTAAGAATAAGACGTGACAACTCAACCATCAATAGGAGATAATTAAGGAGTAATACAATCTAAGTAAACACATCTTTAAACTATCATACGAGCACACATTAATTAGACATAGACTCCCACAACCTTAGTTTAGATAATTAGATAATAGTATAGTAATCGGTAGAAATACCAACCCCCCAAATCCAATACCCGAGATTCGTACCTTTCCATTTTCATAAAACATAAAAAGAAAAAAAAATAATCTTCCTCAACCTTAACCTTAGCGTAGTAACTCCTTACTAGCATTCCTATTTCCCTAGAGAACGATATCAATACCCGTGGCTTACCCTAATTACTACACTACAACGATTAGGTTCACTGCCTAGGGTGTTATAAAACTTGCTCGAAGAAAAGGAAGTTTCCTTGACCCCGAACGACGCGTGTAGCGTTATCAAAACTCTTCCACTGATTCCTCCACAGCTACCATACAATAGGTTACTGGTTCATCATCAAACTCAGCACTCCAGTCAACCTCTGATAGATTCTCTTGAGCAACCAAAGCTTTTGTTTCTGTAATAGGAATTTCTTTTAGCTCAAGCTTTGGTTTCTCAGTCATCCTGTTTGCTTGATATTTAGCAAACCTGCATTCCCTTGCAAAATGTCCAGTCTTTCGACAATTGAAGCATTCAATCTTGGACTTGTCAAAAGTGATTCCCTGTTTTGGCTTGAAGTCAATGCCTCTTCCTGTCTTCTTCATAAACTTCCTGATTCTTGCAGTGATCATAGCAACTTGCCATCTGATATCAATTTCTTCAAGAGCATCCTCTTCAATCTGTGAGAGATCTTCTTCATAAGTGACAGGCAAAGTAGCTTGCTGTGCAAAGAAAGAGCATACGACTTCATCTGAGTGGATGGTAGGTGTTGGTGTGGCTTGCTGAGCAAAGGTGGGGTTAGAATAGGCAACAGTACTTTGAGCAACAATACTTTGAGTAGGAGAAGCAGTACTTTTAGTGAAAGTACTGCCTCTCTTTTCAGATGACAAAAAGGCAATACTGTGAGATTTTGAACTAGTTTGGCCATTCATCTCATGCTCATACACCTTCAGATGATTGTAAAGATCATCAAAGTCCATAACATCCAGACCAGATTGTCCTCTGATCATAGTAGCAATCACATGCCATGTCGATGGCAAACTCCTTAAGAAATTTAGATTAGCATCTTCAACTGAAACCTCTGCTTTGTATAGCTCCAGCATGCTGAGAAGATTTTGGAATCTGTCATAGGCAGCATCAAGGCCTTCTCTTTCTCTAACAGTGAATGTTTCAAACTGCTGCTTCAACAGATTTCTGTGCATCTTCTTGGAAGCATCATTACCTCCAAACCTTGTCTTGAGAGCAGCCCAGAGTTGCTTTGCATCTTTAGCATCATGGAACTTGAGTAAATGACCATCTGGAATAGCAGACAACAATATATTGAGAGCCTTCTCTTGATTTCTTATGGTTGCTGTTGGTAAGACTGCTTTGGGTGGTTTAGGTTGTCCAGGAATCTCTACAGGTTCTGGAACTACATCATTACCATTGACAATTACATTCCATAGTGCATGGTCTGTAATAGCAATGTACTGCCTCATCTTCATGCTCCATAGGTCGTATTCTCCCTTCTTAATGATTGGTATTCTTAGTGAGGTGATGGATGGTGGTGGAACAACTTCAGTCGACATCTTTAGGTTTTTGTTGTTAACTAGGTTTTAAGGTTTCTTCTTAGTCAGAGTTTCCACACAAGCTCTGATACCACTTGTTGGATCGATGTACTCTAACCAAACTAACTTAAATAGCTTGTTAAGGGTTTAATAACCTCGGATAAATCCTAAGTTATTAACAATGAAACACTGAGCAAACTCTATTAAGTATGCGGAATTTACTTAACAAAGCTAAAAAGAATTAACTTTAACTTTCAACGATATTATTAATAACTCTAAATCTGCTTGTTATGCAGATTCTTTAACAACTCTAAAACTCTAATATCGTACTTTCTCTAAAACTCTAAAAAACACGTATTTTTTAATACCAGCCTATGGGTCCTTTTATAGGCTTAAGGATAACCCTAGTTGGTTTACAATTATAACCTTGTACGACAAGTAATCTAAACAAAGAATATTATAGAATAACAAAGCTTTCCATAAACGAATATAGCAGTTCTTTAGCTTTGCAGTACTTTGACTTCGACATCAGTACTTTGACTTTTTCCTTAGCAGTACTTTGTCTTTAATCAGTACTTTGTCAATCTTCAGCCCTTTCATATCCCAACACTTATATCCACATTGTTGGATGATATGACTTTAGTAATAATAAGGAAACCCCAGAATTTAATCGAGTCATTAAAAATATGGAGCTTAGTAATAAGTAATTATTTAACTTGATCTTGTGACAGTTCTTGTTTGATGAGACATGAGATTTGAGTTAAATAATATTATTACTCAGCTTTAGGGATTTGATGACTTGGTTATCTTATTATCTGTCTCAGAAAGAGAATTTTGTGTCGGGAAATCTTAAGTAGGATGATTTAGAATCTCCTTATTTTAATGGATTGGGAAGCCACTTTATTCAAATAAAGAAGTTATAAACTACCGAACCATAAGTCTATAACCCATTAATTACATAAATTTGGACGCTTCTTTATGTAAGTAATGAATTATAAATAAGTGGGCTTATTTGCATCCGATACGATTCCCTAACCACATTATGGGTGTATTACAACGTAACCCATACGCTATTCCTATTGAATAAGAGAGAATCCCACTGGTTTAGAGACCACACTTTTCTAAGACACACTATAAGTAGTTAACATCAACAGAACTTCGGGACGAAGTTCCTTAAGGGGTAGAGACTGTAACAATTCGCATTTTCGGGTCACTATTTATTTTTACTATTCAATGTTACTATCCAATTTTTACTATTCACTCCCGAAATTTTTATTTCACATTCTCATAAGATAAATTATTTTAGTAATGACCTGAGAGTTTGACAATCGTTAGATCATTTTCGCAAAAGTTATTAAGAAAACATCGTCTTAAAGTTTCGTTTTGGTCGGAGCACCATTTAAACATCCCGCACATAACGAAAACCAACTCTGACAATTTTTCCCAAATCAGATTAATTTTTAGATGACTCATAATTAATTAGAGAATTTTTAAGATTTCATTTAAATGTTACTAAATAAACCATGAGCCGTACGAGACTAAACTTACGTTTTAAACAATTCTACTTAGACCCAGACTTAACCATTCCTGCACTGTATTTCCTAAGATATTTTGAAACTTTTACATTTTTTGGAAAAGTCAAACATATTTCCCTCCTCCTTTGACCATAAATAAATTAACCTTGTAAATTCTACATTTTTGCTTAAATCGCGTAACTTTTAGACTTCACGTATAACTGTTAAGTGATCCCACGTATGACGAAAACTATATTTTGACATCTCATATCACTTTTAGACTAATTTTAGTCTACTTTAAATAAATTCACGGTAATTTCCCTGAAATCTCGTTCTTTTCTGATAAATTGCGAATTACGCGTTTTTGACCCGTATTTCCAGCTTTAAGCAGCGTTTTTGCACCCAATAAGACTTATCACTCATTTTATATTTTTAGATGGAGTATAAAGATGAGTTTCATCATTCCTACAAGTTTCATATTTTTACGATACCCGGTTTTACGTTTTATGGCTTAACAACTTACGGTTGCCATTTAACGGAACCAAATCTTACTCTAAAATCAAGATAATATCAAGAAATTCTAATCTTATCACCACCTCACCATATGAAGGTGTATAAACACATGTAGGGATGATATTTGAGCTTCCTTTAGATCATTACATGTGTAAATTTAACCATGGTTAGTTTTTAACCCAATATATAGTTAACTCCTAAATTTTCCCTATAAATACCAAGCTAAAACCTTCATAATTTCTTGCACCACACCTTCTTAACATCTAAAGTCCTAAACCTAAGGCATTTCTTATAGATCTTGTAAAAACACTTATGTGTTCTTGAAGAAAAACTAGGTTTTGATATTCGTTCTTGGAAGTTTTCAAGAAAGAGTCGTTATAATCTTCAAATAACTTCATGTCTCCAAAAAGACGTTGTTATAATCTACTTTTCTTCTTTGGGTTCTCAAGAAGGCGTTGTTATAATCTTCTAATAGCCTTGGGTTTTCGAAAATTACAAATTCTACGTCGAAGCTCTGCTAATATTTTATTTTTCCATAATACTCAAGCATTCTATATTAAGGTAAGTATTTATAAAACTCAAACTTATTTAAATACATATAAAATTTGTTAGTTTATTTATTGTATTTATAAACTCTTAATATATCATATAATCAAGTAATCAAAAATACATGTTTTACGTATTGAGCACTACAACACTAGGGAACTTCATGTGAGGGGTTCATTTGGGTAAACGGATCGACGAGTTGCTGGATTTACGAATTAAAGTGTCCTAGCTCCTCGAACGTTTACTGCATGACCTCTGAATTATGATGGCCCAAACGGTAGTATGAGATATACAAACTAAAACCATTTCTATAAACAAACATACAAATACTACATCATGATCAATATAAGGACGCATATTGGCATGTTTATACTTTCGCATCGTTATTCCGAACCTAAGACTCGGCATCGTATTCTAGGTTATACGTAGAGACTTCCAGGCTTATCCATCGATTCCGTTATACGTTGTGATATCATTTATTAAGGTGTTCGTAGCCCCACTTTTACTCATTTTAATACTTGTTTTAAACTCTTTGGGGGAGATACATGCTCAACTACTTGTTTTTACTTGTATAAATACTCAAAACATTATACTTGATTGCATTATACTTGATTACGTTATACTTGATTTCGTTATACATGCTTGGAAATACTTTACTCGCTTAATTTAAATACATGAATTGTATTTACAAACGTGCACAATACTCTATGCTGTCGGAGAGATATTTATAGTACTATAAGTCGGGTATATGCCCCCGCCCTTGTGTACCCGATTCATGACCTTGGGATTAATATAGTACTATTTGGGAAGATGCCCCCGCCCATGTGTACCCGATTCATGACCTTGGGTGAATATAATCCGGTGTATTGTGCAAACTATATTTTGGCAGTGGGTTGTGAACACACAGGTTGCAAGTTTTGTATGGACGGAACTTGGAACTGAGTGGATTTACAATGCCTTTGCTGTATAAACATTCTTTCAAGTCTTTTCAACTCATTCAAAACAAACTCTATGAACTTACCAACCATTGTGTTGACACTTTTTAGCATGTTTATCTCAGGACATAAGGCGATAGCTGTTGCATGGAACTTAGAGTCGCACGACATATTTTGGAGACTTACACTTTTATCATTTACCATTCGAAACATTTTGTAAACATTTTTGTATTATACTTTGGGACCTCATTGTTTGTAACTCTGATTTCATTAATCGAATAGTAACTTTTCAAAACGTCTCATTTAGAGGTCGTTTTCTATAACTTGTACTTTGTATTATGAAGGGTTTTTTTTGGGTAAAGGGGAGTAATCCTGCACCCTGGTAAATATATTAACCAAAAACGTTTAAGTACAATGGATATGAGTGAAATCCCATATCACAGCCCGTTACATAGGTATAAAGCTTACATAACAAGATACTACCTATTTTCTAAACAAGAAAACAAACCACTACTCAAATGATAACATAGGACATAACGAAAGAAAATTACTTCCTAAGTCCTTGAAGCTTGGTGCCATACATGGCATTAAAGGCATCCAAATTCCCTGGAAGATCAGAAACCTGCTTCGCATAGTCATCGTAGTCATAGTCATCATACTCTTCTTCAAACTCTTGGCCACCACCGAATAGATTAGCAGACTCATCAAATGGGTTAGCAACCACCTCATCTTCAAAATCAGACACCACGATCTCTCCCACTTTAGAAAAAGTTGTAACTCTCTTAGTAGAAGAGGCGGGCGGAATACAAGAATCACTAGTTTTAGGAGCCACACCCGACTCCATCTCTTTCAAATCACTCACAAGGGGTTCTTGTGATGCAGTACCTGTCTTAGTAGACTTATCTTCATTAACTTCCATTGTACGACCAGAATCCACATCCTTATTGATGTCATTTGAAGGAATACCAAAAGCATCCGTATATTCCATATTAAGAGCATCAAACTGATTAGATGTAGAAATCTTTGTTCCACTCGAACTAGCCGCATTAGAAGCATTCTTCTTAGTGACTTCCACTTTCTTAGGTTCAGGAGGAGTCTTTTTGGGTTGATATTGAAACTGCTTACCCACAACAGGTTTAGTAAACCCTCCTTGACCCAGAATAGTAGAACCACCTTGCTTTCCCTTCTTCTTATTATTGACCGTCTTGAAACCATCATTAACACGCTGAGTAGGCTGAGCAGGAGGTTCCACAACTTTAGGACATTCAATAAGAGTATGACCAAAAATCTTACATTTATCACAATGAGGTGGTTTCCACTCGTATTCAACCCGTATCTTCTCAATAGTCGAACCCGACCCATCAAGTAACGGTATCTCAACAGTAAGGATGTCCATAAGCACCTCATCCGACTTCACTTCAATCATGCATCTAGCAAAACTACTGCGGCCCCACGAGTCCTCGCACATTTGGCTAGTAAAAGCGTCTAACCTTTTGGGCGTGCCTATCAATGTGGCAAGGAGACTAAGGCCATCATCAGAAAACATACAAAGAGGAACATCATAGAATTTAACCCACACCGGGATGTTGTTCAAATCCTCTTTAAGTAAGTTGGTGTTCAATGTCCATGGTTTAAGAATAATAGGTACATTTCTAATCAACCAAGGACCGTTTTCAAGAACATCATCAACCCCTTTCTTCGAATTGAACTTAAAGAAGAAGAACCCCTTTGCATTCATCATTACCTTTTGTATACCAAACTTAGCCCACGCATTGCGTACAAAGTAATCAACAACAGGAAAAGCAAGGCGTTGACCAAGGAAATACCCATACAAAGTATTCTCAAACCTAGTGTTCACCTCTTCAACCACTTTCATCGGGACAAAAAGATCCACACCATTAGCTTTGTTACTACACTCCAACCTACGAAAGTTTGACGTGTGTTTCTTAGGTTCAGTAGAAGTAACACCAGTATACAATGAAGAAGGTTGTTTCAAAGCATACACACCAACCTTCTCAATACCAACAACCCCATGTACATTCGTATCAACCTTATCATTAGCATTATTATGGCCAGTAACATTAGAAGCCATAGGACCACTCATATCTTGAGGAGGTTTCGAATAATAACCAATAGCAGTAAGCATCTCCTCTAGCTCATTCTGTGACTGCGGCACCTTAAGATGCTCAAATGGATTAGCCCCAGTAGAAATAGTTGCATCCACTGTCACGGCTGGTTTTAATGGTTGCCCATCGTCATCCACAAGAACAAGTTTTCCCTCAAAGATTTGTTTTTCAATAGCACGAATTTTCAATAAAGTATCATGACCCTCAGGCGTGTCATGACTAGGTGCGTCATGACTAGGGCTTGAACCAAGTGAAACCGGATCCACTTGTCCATCAGAACGAGAACCAGAAGCAATACCAGTAAACTCATCATTCCAAAAGTTTACGCAGAGGGTTAATATACACAATGGTTACTAAAGTTTACGGGAAATTTGTCCTAAGTTTCTAAAGTTTTTTTGTTGTTATTCAGGTTACTCAAGTTAACGGGTTTATTATATGGGTTACTCAACGTTTAAAAAAGTGACATTCTTGTTACTACGAGGGTGGGCAACCGGATGATGTACCGGTTCTCTTGTCCACGTCATCACTATAGTTTACTTGCTATAGTTCACTGGGTTTATTAAATAGGTTACTGAACCTTAAAAAAAAGTTACTATCCGTTTTTATACATTTATGTATGTTTTATATGTTTTCGGTTTTTTTACGTTTTTCTCCATTTTCGTACGTTTTTATACGTATTTATACGTTGTGTACGTTTTCTTTGTTGTCATTCTTTTTAACATTTTTCTCCATTTTCGTACGTTTTTTTATATTTCCGTATGTTTTTTACGTTTCTATCCGTTTTTATACGTTTTGGTATGCATTTCTCTGTTGTCGTACCTTTTTTTTACGTTTTTGTACATTTTCGTACATTTTTGTATATATGTTTGTCCATTTTTGTATGTTTTTGTATGTATTTATCCGTTTTTATATTTGTGTGTACGTTTTCTCTATACCTTTTTACGTTTTCATACATTACTGTATGGTTTTGTACATTTTCGTTCATTTTCATACATTATCTTACATTTTTGTACGTTTTCATACTATTTTTACGTTATTCTACACCTTTGTATGTTTTATACGTTTTTATGTTTTATATGTTTTATATGTATGTATGTTTTATATGTTTTATCTGCTTTTATACATTTGTATGTTTTATATGTTTTTATCTTCTATACGTTTTATCTTCTTTAATACGTTTGTTCCTTTTATACGTTTTTACGTATAAAAATGTAAAAAAACGTATAACAACGTCCAAAAACGTATAATAACATCCAAAAATGTATAATAACGTATGAAAACATATCAAAACAAAAAATTACTTCCAAAAGAGTCTAATAACGTCCAATTATGTAAAAAAAACATACAAATGTGTGCAAAATTGTAAAAAACATGCAAAAACAGACCAAAATGTAAAAGAATGTAAACGTATAATAACGTCCAAAAAGTTGTTGTAAAAAAACGTATAAAAATATACACAATTTTAGCAACTTATTTGTATATTAACTTAAATGTAAAAGAATGTAAGCGTATAGTAACTTAAATGAACATTTTGTCAAACTTTAGTAACTTATTGGTATATTAACCAATTTTTTTTTTAATATAAATGAAATCTAAAATATTTGCCACGTAGTATTGTTACCGGTAATTCTAGGTTACCAAAACAAGAGTAACAAATATAACCGGTCACAATAAGTTGAGTAACCTGAATAGCAACAAAAAAACTTTAGTGACTTAGGACAAATTTTCTGTAAACTTTAGTAACATTTGTGTATATTAACCCTATTATGAAGTAGCACCCTAATGACACAATCTTTCGCTGCGATATTTTGGGGGTGTTACATGCAAGCCTTACAATACAAGAAAGAAGATGACAGTCCCTCTAATAGGTGCTGTCTACAATAACTCACACACAAACCCAAGAACCAAACATAAACTTAGAAACTAAACCATTAACAATTAAAAGCCCAGAAGATGATTATCAACCCAAGCGAACCAGAGAGAGAAAACTTGTGTGTGTGTGTGTGTGAAGACTGAATGAGAGATACCAAACCCTAGATGCAAATTTCTGCTTATTGATGTGTACCACTAGAAATCACAACGGAAATGAAGTAGTACCTTCAAAACAATAGGCAATTCCAGGAAATATGAATAGAATAACGAATTGAAATGAAAATGGATTTGTTATTGAATTGATGAAGGTTTTACAAGAAGAGAGAATTACAAATTGATAAACTAACTACAAATGAATAAAGTTGGTGAATTTATATAATGAAGGGAATAGTAAAAATGGCGGGAAATATAGTTGTAGAGTTCTTGGATGAGTTTGACTTTTCTGGTTTGACCTTTTATGTTGACTTTTGTTGACCTTCCATTTTGAACCCATAACAATACTCCCCCTTCAAAGAATGCTTGTCCTCAAGCATCCAAGGGTAACTCTGAAAACTCTGGGTCATGTCGTTGTGGAGTTTCCGTGCATCATCCTCTGAGCCAATGAAACTATTTCTCTTCAAGTTAAATGACTCTCTGAACCTCTTCGTCAGGTTGGGTGATCTCCATGAACATATGAGTCCCTGAACCAACTCACTGACTCCTTCAGGCTGACTTGCTACTTGTCTCATTGATCCACTACAAGTTGAGCTTCTGTATTTCGTGTACCCCTCTAAAAGAACAACCTTCTGAATGATCCACTTCCTAAACTTACACAATGAACTGAACAACTCACAGAATGAACCACTCCCTGAATTATCACGATGAACTAATAGCCCTTTGCATCCTTCAATGTTTCCTTTATTACCCACTGGATTAGATCTTGGATCAGGTACTAGATCAGGTACTTTAGTGTCCATTTCAGATACTAGTTCAAGTTTTTCAATGTCCACTTTAGGTCTTCCTTTTTCCACCACACTATGAAATAAATATGGATGATTAAACTGTGACACACTCAAAACACAACTGACACCTCTCTTCATTGACCAACTGTCATTCCTTAAACATAAACCTTGTTCCTCAAAGCTTCTACACCATTTGTATGCACCTGATTCAACCTTCTCATGTCTTCCACATTTCTGAACTAGCAGATTACACATAACAAAACCAACATCATAAGTCACATCAAGCTGTACACCAACATATTCTATTCCAAATTCACCGAGCCAACTGCTTGAATCCATTGAAAACTTGTTCATATCACAAAACCATCTGTACTCCTTTTCCAACAAGGTCTGCGCAAGAAAGATTGTGACTGAATTTCCAATATCAACTTCTTCTAAAACTAACATATTCCTAAAAACATATACGTGGACTACATTATCCAAGAGGCTAATAATCCCAAACTCATTTCCCTTCATTATTATCAATGATTTAACATATAATATCACCACAACTACACTACAATCTGTCTCCCATCCCCGTTGATTAATACCCTCAAACTCATATTCTTTAGATCTAACCGTGAATTCTCAACCAGAACATATGATGCCATATCAGATAAAATTTGTGACTTATAATTTTTCTTCAATGCTTGTTTACTAAAAACATTCTCATCATTAGAATCCGTTGAACCAAAAACTCGTTTCCCCCTGGATCAAACACTTGCTTAATAGTTAAAATGAACTCACCATTTGTGTTAGCTTTATACCTATATTTTTGACTAAATGAAGAAATGTCCATACGAATTAAACACTCATGTAATCTCAACAACAATGCATCTTTTACGCTAGTCAACCTAACTTCGTATTTTCGCAAATTACCAACACCAACTTGTCCTTCCATGTTGTTGCCGCCATTCCTAAGCAACTTTTCCAACCCTCTTTTAGTTATTTCAAAACCTTCTGATCTCAACACACCACTACTCTTTATGTTGTCACTCACACTTTCATCATGCATTACTATGTTTTCATCAAGACCCACAAAGCAACCATCATCAACTTTACTCGAATCTTTAAACTCAAATTCTTGCACCTTATCACATTCTTTAGAAACTTCATTAGAAGCCATATTACCAATGTCATTTTTGACCATATCACTTGCTTCTTTATCACTTTGTTTGAAAATTTCCTTTATTGGCATTTCATCAAACATCTTATGTGCACTATAATCTTTTTCATCTTCCACTTGATAATAACCACCATATACCACATAATCTTCCAAATCATCATCAAGATTCAAACAAAAACTTGAATTCCTAACACTATTACAAGAAGATTGAATATTCTGATAATTACCAAATCTTTGCAAAATTGCATCTTTATAAATCATCCAATCCACATTTTTTCCCATTATTTTCACAAACTGTTCATGCCATAATAAAGCAATGTCAAAGAGATGTATAGAGATTAGAGATACCTTTTGTTCATCAGGAAGATTATTAGCTCTAAAAAATTGCTCACATTTATACAACCAATCCCTTACATCTTTTCCGCAAATCTTGGAAACTCTACTCTACTAAACTGTGCTCCCCTTTGTCCTTCAGTTTGTTGTTTAACCACACCATCACCATTGTTGATCCTATTTTCCAAAGCTCTAATGCTTTCCGCCATTTCGGTTATGGTTCTTATGAGATTATCCAACTGACTTTCCATAGTAACAAGCCTTTCTTGGTTATTCCCACCATTCTCAGTGGATCTAGTTTCACCATGATTGCAAGAGTGACCACGAACAAAGTATGACTTTCAAACGTAACAAACTTTCAACTAACCAACCAAGATCAACAACTAACTAATCAAGAACCACTAAAGACTCAAGAACTTGACGCAAACACGTATTTTTTTTTTATTGGAAACGGATTAAAGAATGATATTATGACGTATTTTGGATTGGCGCGAAAATGAAATATGAATGATTGATGATGAAATGACGGTGTAGGATAGATATAACTCGTAACACAACAGAAACTTGGTGCCAAGATGTGTGCTCTAATACCAATTGATGTGTACCACTAGAAATCACAAAGAAAATGAAGCAGTACCTTTAAACAATAGGCAATTCCAGGAAATATGAATAGAATCACGAATTGAAATGAAAATGGATTTGTTATTGAATTGATGAAGGTTTTACAAGAAGAGAGAATTACAAATTGATAGACTAACTACAAATGAATAAAGTTGGTGAATTTATATAATGAAGGGAATAGTAAAAATGGCGGGAAATATAGTTGTAGAGTTCTTGGATGAGTTTGACCTTTCGTGTTGACTTTTGTTGACCTTTCATTTTGAACACATAACACTTATCTAGCCCAAAGTTCCACTAAAATCCCTGAGAAATATAAACTATACAAACACAACTTAAAGTTAGAGTTAAATTTGTACTGGTCTCAAGTTGAGATCGGACAAATTATTAATTTTATTGAATTTATCAATTTATCGAGTATTAGTTTATAAAGATTTTACTCTAGTTTCAAAAGTAGATGAAGATGGTATTGGGCCAAGCGAGCTTAAGTTAAGTCCATACTTTTGAAGATAGTATTCGGGCTTAATTAAGCGTAATTCTAAAATTTATAAAAAGCAAACCATATCGTATCACAAACTTATAAATACGTTTGCTATACAAGGATCGACTTATGAAAAAACAAACCCAAAGAAAAATCCTTCTTCAACTTTCTGCATGCGATAGACTGTTCCTCAAGAAATCATAAACATTACTTATTTACTTCGATCTCTTAACACCAGCACCAATGGCTGCAACGATGGTTCTTCACCCTAACTCCTCATTATCATCGTCGTTACCCAAAGACGATGATTACACTGTCCTCAAAACCTCTTACCACGATGTCCAGTTTGTTGATATGCAACAAGATTACGTCAAAGAGGAGCAAAAAAATTTGAAACATGAAGAACTGAGGTCGCAAGAGGATGTTAAGCGGATTCAATCTGTCCCACTTGAGATCGGTCAGTTTTTGGAGATGATTGATGAGAACTATGGCATTGTTGGCTCAACTAATGGACAAAGTTACTATGTTAAAGTTTCCAGTACTGTTAATCGTGAGATGCTGAAACCTTCCGCGTCTGTTGCTTTGCACAAGCATTCGCATGCGCTTGTTGAGGTGTTGCCACCGGAGGCTGATTCTAGTTTTTCGCTTCTTAGTCAGTCTGAGAAACCGGATGTTATGTATAATGTGAGTGATTTTAATTTACTATTCCTCGATCAATATTAAGTTTTTTGAATTCTTTTTAGGGTTTGGTGAAAACCAATTTAAACTATTTTGGATTATTGTTATACTTCTAGGGTATAGTTTTTTAGTTAATTGATGAACTCTATCTGATTACTTATATTATCGGATACAAATTAAACTAATGACATGGTGAATGTCAGTGTTTAAATCTTCATCAATAATATACAGTAAATAGCTAGGTATAATTGTTAATGCCCTTTGGTTATTGATAAATATGATAAGTTTAGTATTTAAAGTTCCGGTCGCTGTGTTAGCATTATTTAGGTTTGTATCTTGTACACAAGCTAGAGTGGATTACCTTGGAAGTAAAAGGGTGCATGGGATTGCATTTTGGAGAATGACAATGGGTATCGGATTTGGTATAGGGTAGAATGGCAATGGATATGATTGAGTAGACTTTCTGTAAATGTAAATATCATCTTCATTAACTGAATCAGGCACACATTCTAAACATCAATCAATTGGTAGCTATTATGATTTTATTTTCCCAAAAGTTCAAAAGATACGTTTTTTTGTAGAAAACCTTTGTGAATATGCTATTTAAGAATGTGTGCCTTTCTTTGATATAGCCGATTGTTGTGTCCGTTAAAGCAGGTGATATTTGTAGTCTGATAACTAAAAGAATTACATATGCTTATACTATACTCCCCTTAACTTTTTGCTGTGGATTATACAATGCTTACTAAGAATAACAATAAAACAGTATTACATACATGTTACACTTACACTTCAACCATTGTCCGTAAATTGTCACCTTAGATTTGTTTTTTCTGTAGCAAAGAGCATAAAAAGTTCAGTTTTCTGATACTAATTAGTAAAACGCTGGCATCTTGTGGTTGGCCAAGCCGCTGAATTATACTATAATAGTGGACGAAGTTCAAGCTTATTGAATTTAATTAGAAATGTATGTTTTTTAACCTTGATAGATCTCGGGAACTGCCAGTCATTAGCTTCTGTCTTTCATACCTATGTAACTCTGCTAAAATATCAAAATTTTCTGATTAAGGAAAGTGTTTGGGAGGTCAATCAGGATAGCTGATAAATAACATGGAATTCATGGAAGTTTATACCATTCCAATCTGTATTTTTCGATCATAAGTCAACGTAATTTAACTATGTCTTATAATGAGATTTTGTTAGCCAATCACCTCGCCGCTTGTGGTGTATTTAACGTTGATTATTAGTTGAATGAAAACATGCTATGGGATATGACTTTTATCCCCTAATCAGTTGTTTTAGTAACTATTTTCAATGTCTCTGTAACTTTGCTAGGATATTGGAGGCTGTGACATTCAAAAGCAGGAAATACGTGAAGCTGTTGAGTTACCTTTGACTCATCACGAGTTGTACAAGCAGATAGGAATAGACCCTCCTCGTGGTGTTTTGCTCTATGGTCCACCGGGAACCGGAAAGACCATGCTTGCCAAAGCCGTGGCAAACCATACTACAGCAGCTTTTATCAGAGTAGTTGGCTCAGAATTTGTTCAGAAGTATTTGGGCGAGGTATGCTTCTAGGGTGCTTCTAGGCATTTCTTTTCTTACGTTTCCATGGGCAGGCTGTCGTGTATTGCTAATACAAAAAGCTGCAAGCTATACCATTGAACCAACAATAATGGTTGTAAAACATTTTCTAATTTATGGACACCACAAATGTGACGTAATACTTGCTTGCCATTACACAATATGATACACTAGTGACTCGGTCAACTTTAGTTCTCTTAAATATTTCATGATTGATGCAGGGCCCGCGAATGGTTCGTGATGTCTTCCGACTTGCCAAAGAAAATGCGCCTGCAATCATATTTATTGATGAGGTAGATGCAATAGCTACTGCCAGATTTGATGCTCAGACTGGAGCTGATAGAGAAGTGCAACGAATTCTAATGGAACTTTTAAATCAGGTGAGCTAAAGAATTAAGCCTATGAAAAGGGTTGTAGAACCATATTACATTGTTCTTTCTCAATATATATCAGTGGGAACTTACAAAATCTTGAATTTGCTTTGTTTAGATGGATGGATTTGACCAGACAGTAAATGTGAAAGTCATAATGGCAACTAACCGGGCTGATACATTGGATCCCGCACTTCTACGTCCTGGCAGGCTTGACCGTAAGATCGAGTTCCCTTTGCCGGATAGAAGACAAAAGAGGCTTGTTTTTCAGGTGTAATTCTAGCATCCCATTCTCTCCCCTATCTTATCTAATTTCGTCCTCTGAAGCACCCAACTTCTGTCTATTTCTGATTACGTGTGGATGTCCTGATTAGTATTGGCAAAGTGGGTGGGTTGGGTAATGGGTCAAAAAGTGTTTGCATCAACATGTGTAGTACTTTAGATTCAGGTTGAGACAAGTGTCCTAGACCACTTCTGCGAAAAATTGTATTTTCCTTAAGTTACTAATTTGTAAATATGAGTAAGAAAAAGATTATTTGAATATCAATCTTAATATTCTCAATAAAACTGCTGTAGATAAAACCTAATACGATTCGAGCCATTCTAAAAGTATATGGGTTTAAATTACCACCATTGTTGCATGTTTTCTTTTCTTCTTCACATGCCATTATAATACAGCAAAAATTACATATTAAAAGCAATGGCATTATAATACAGTTTGGTCCTATTTTCGACTTTCTATTTTATGCATTATTGTTGTAAGGTGGTCCTAAGATGAGATTTGTTGTGTAGGTATGCACTGCTAAAATGAATCTCAGTGATGAAGTTGACTTGGAAGATTATGTTTCTCGACCCGACAAGATTAGTGCTGCTGAGGTGTTTTTTCTTACTAGAGTGTTTACGGGTCCCATCTCTTTTGCATTATTTGATCCTTAATGTTACCTACAGATATCAGCAATTTGTCAAGAAGCAGGCATGCATGCAGTGCGCAAGAACAGATATGTTATTCTTCCCAAGGACTTCGAGAAGGGATACAGGACCAACGTAAAGAAGCCCGACGCTGACTTTGATTTCTACAAGTAATCCACTCTCAGTATCTTAGACTCATCTGATTATGTTACAACCTTTCTTTCGAAAAAATTGTAATAGTATTGGAAGTTGATGCCTACATTGGCTTGAGCATGCATGTGTTGCATCTGTTTGATTTATTATCAATTCCCTGCAAAAAGGTGATCAACTTTAAGCGTTTGCGGGTGTTGGAATTCAGGTAATACATGTGCCTATCAATATATTTGTCTTTTGTCTTGGATTTTTGACCATTTTCTTCTTAAGAGAAGATAAGCTTGCTTTTAAGGACCTCCATATCCTGGTGAAAGATCAATACAGACTAGACTTGATTGAATATTAATGGGCTCTGATCATGGTCCAAACTCCAAATCCATTAATGTTGTTGGAAGCTGTAATGAACAGAAAAACCATTAGCAAGTATTGGGTTAATCCCAATCGACCCGTCACAATACCCAATTGACCCAAGTCAACACCCATACGACCCGGTCAACGCAAAAGTCAAACATAAAAGTCAACCAAGACAATTTTTTGACAGTTAAAAGACAGTTACAAAAATAACTGCTATTTGGCAGTTATAACAACAAAACTGACATATCTGTTGGTTCCTTTGAACCAACATGTCGTTTCATTGTACCCTTTCAAAACATATAAATAGTTAGGAATTGTATTCAAACTTTTATGACTGATAAATAAGAAAAGTCTTTTGATTCAATTGTTTCTTGTTATCATTAGTATATTTTATTATTTTTGATTAAAGATCCATAAAAACGGGCCAACAATTGGTATCAGAGCCACAATCATCATATACCAATCTTTTTGTTTCCTGTTTCAGAATCAAAGAACAATTTTTGTTTCGGAATTTTTTTTCTGCGAATTTAAATCGGACACAAAATCACAAAAGATCATTTTTTGTGTTTCTACTTCTTGCAAGAAAATCTTTGTCAATATACAAACATTAACATCGAAACAATTGTTACCCAATCCAAAAAAGAATCAGAAACGACTAACAAAAATCGTATACCCTTTGACTCAAAAACAAAAAATCAAATACCAATCTGATAAACACAGTCATCAAATTAGGGCAAAATTAAACGATTCTAATTAGAACAAACACACCTGTTCAGATTAAAGAATCGAGCCCAGAACTTGATTTAAGTCACCAATCGACTCAATCCCATCTCCAAATCACTCACGGATAAAAATCCCCAATTCATTCGAAACCCTAGGTTTCTCATTGAGGAATCACAGGTGTTCACGAAGAACACATATTACCAGAGAAGAACCAGAAGGTTAACCTTTGGATTTGGAGAAGAAGAAGAGGAATGATAACATCAAATAGTCCTGAATATTAAGTTTCAATTTCCCCCGATAATGTTCGTTATTTATATCATTTATATGGATTTACGCTTGTTTTCCATTGTTTTCCACTTTCGGGTAAATTACGAGCATTGGAGCTAAAGAGACGCGGAAATGGAAACATTACTAAAGATTTATCACAATATGCTTATTCTGAAGAAGTTACGGCGTAACTCATCTCTCACATTACGCCGTAACTATTGCGTGACCCAGAAGTCCAACTTATCAAAAGGTTATGGCGTAACTCTTCTCAAAGATTACGACGTAACTCCATTAGGTCAAAAGAGGTTCCACACCGCTGATACTTACGCCGTAACTACTGCATCACTTACGACGTAACCGAGTTTATTGAAGACTATGGCGTAACCACTTATAAGGTTACGCCGTAACTAGCAGATCTAGTGCATTTACGATGAAATAGAAGGTTACGGCGTAACTCCTCTATTGGTTACGCCGTAACCCAGACCTGGCCTATAAATACCCCACGAATTCCAACATTTCAAAGCATCCCATTCCACACACAACACTCTGAGAACGTGGGAAAAAGCTCAAGGCAAGTCTAGGGAAGCATACGGAGCTGTTTCCAAGGGAGAAGTCACACCATTACGATAAGCTTTAGCGTTTTATATTTCTTTTACTTTCAATTCATGTATTTCGTACCTTTGAATATTGAATTGATGTGCATGAGCGGCTAAGCACCCTTTGGTGCTAGCCTGGTTATGTTTCCTTAATTGTTTTGTTTGCGTTTACCTTTACTTCCGTACAATTATTTCTAAGTGTATGCATGCATAGTTCTTTGGTAGTCACCCTTGGTTCGGTAGTTTTGAATGGCGATAAAGGCCAATTGCCTAGGAGATATGACCAACTGACCCTAGGTGAGCGGACTGAGACGGGAAGGGTAAGATATGACCAACTGACGACCCTTTCTACTTGTGCGATTTGACCAACTGATCACCTATCGTTCGGATGAACTTAAGAATTGGGGGGTGTAGTGTCTAAGTTCCTAACGGCCGGGCACTTACTATTTAGAATCTAGCATGTAGCGGTACTTAATGACTCTGCTTAGGGGACCAGGAACAACAGGACTTATGACGGTGCGCCTGATTTCTCCTGTGGTAGCATCTTTGCTGATAGGTTAGGGCGAATTGACCAAATGCTGTCCTCTCGAATTTGACCCCACCTGAAGTAATTGGAAGTAGGCAGACGTAGACATAACTAGCTAGGAGGATTAACTAGGTTAGCACCACTATTCCTTTATTGATTTCCCTTCACTCATTTATTTGCTTTTATTTTATTTTCTGCATTAGTAGTTTAATTAATAAAAACCTTTCAAACCATTAATATTCTGTGACAATTAGACTTAGTAATTATCCGACTCACATAGCTCTTGGGACGACCTCGACTTTACCATTTACTACACTACACACGACCGGGTACACTGCCCGTTAGTGCATTAGGGTAGACCATAGGTATAGCGAGACACTATAAATATTAAGACCTGGTCAGTAAAACCTGCATCAAGTTTTTGGCGCCGCTGCCGGGGAGCTATATTAGGATTAATATTGAGTCTTTCATTTCATTTTAAAACTTTTCTCACGATCATATTTCAAGTTTTCAGGTACCATGGAAGTTGTTAACATCGATGACCTCACTCTTGAAGAATACTTGGCGTTGACTAGAGCAGATCAAGGGCCGGGTCTCGTAAGACCGGCAAGCGGATGTTCATTTCGAGATTAAAGACCAATTTATGAGGGACCTTCGCGCTAACCCTCTTTCAGGAAACAGGGACGAAGACGCATATGAGCACGTTGAAAATGTCTTATACATCGCTAGCCTTTTCAACATTCCGGGCGTGTCTCATGATGCTGTTATGCTCAGGGTCTTCCCAATGACTCTCGCTGGAGCAGCCAGAAGATGGATCGAAAGATTGCCCGCCGGGGCAGTTAATACATTGGCACTATTAAAGAAACACGTTATTCAAAGATATTGCCCACCATCAAAGATTTCTAATCAACTCTTGGAGATCCACAATTTCAAACAAGAAGACGACGAAACTCTGTATCAAGCTTGGGACAGATACAACAATTTTCTTTATAAGTGTCCTACCAACGATCTAAATAACCAGCAGAAGGTCAATATTTTCTACAAAGGAATAAATGTAACTACAAGACAGATGCTGGACTATCAAGGACCTATTCCAAACATGACTCCTACTACTGCAATTGAAGCCATTCAAAAAATGGCGGACAATTCTCAAAAATGGCACGACGGTGGAAGTAATAGAAACCAAGGCGGAAGTTTCGACGGAATTGCAGCAATAACTAGTAAACTTGAAAATCTCGGTAGAGATATGTTGAAAATCAAAGAAACTGTTCATGCCATCCAAGTCGGCTGCGAAAACTGTGGTGGGGGACATTTGACTAAAAACTGTCCTAAAGACGACAAAGAAGATACGATCGATGAAGCTAAATACGGAGAGAATAGGCCTTTCTACGGGGGTAATCGTAATGGGTTTCGTGGAGGACCCCCACCGTATCATGAGCGTAATGAGAGAAGAGCTAACCTGGAAGGGATTATTAACAAGTCTCTTTTGGACACTACCAAGAGGCAAAAGGAGCAAGAGGAATGGCTTAAGAATTTCCATGATAACACAAACAAAAGCCTAGCGTCCCATGAAACATCACTTAAGAACTTGGAAACTCTAATTGGAAAGCTTGGCGACGAGGTTCAAAGAAGGAACGAAGAACAAAAGAGCAATTCCACTATATGTAAGGCTGTGTTCTCTGACAACAAGTGCTCTGATAAGTCGGATACCGATGGCGAAAGTGAGTTACGCCGTAATTTTAATCACACTCCAGAATTACGGCGTAACCCAAATTCAAGCAAAGACACGGGCGCCAAGGACAACAACCCTAAAAGAAGGAGTCATTGGTGTAAGAGTATTGCAATTGATGATGGAGAATGCTACAATTTTTTAGCCTCATGTGATCCTCGAAAAACCTGCGATGGTGGTGTTGATAAGGAAAGGATAAAAGATGACAGATACAGATGGACTACACTGAATGCCGAAGAAAGGTTAGCCAAGTTCTCAATTAACTAAGTAGAAGGGCCACCCATCAAGCATTACTGCAAACCCTTACTCATCATGGAAGATGAGATTACTAACGCTTGGCCAACGTGCAATCCTTTTCGTGATTATTGCAACGGAGGAGGTAATGTGAAGAACGAAGTTTGGATATGCCCACACGAATCTGGGAGACACGACGTTGATTTTGGAAATCTATCATTCAGTGTGATTGGTATTCAATAAGGTTCGGGGACGCGATAATTAATTCAACCCTGCTCAGAAATCTGGAACTGAAATACGAGAAACACATTCTTCGAGGAAAAACCATTAAGCCCCTCGATGATATTCCTTCTGAAGATGACTATGACGAAAGAGTTCAGAATCATTGGTGCGAACAAATTAAAACCAGCAACGGAAAAGTCTGGGCCTCCTGCAACCCTTTTGAGTATGAATGTGATGGAGGAAGCAGCATCGAGAGAGCTGGGGAAGACGAATTCCTTTGGACTTCGACTAACGATTCCAAAAGAACAGAACTGCCTTGGCCAGATGATCTCGGATTCGACGATTGGATCAAAATCAAATACCGAAAAATTGACACGTTAACTAAAAAGAAAATCTGGGAAGGTTGTATGAGTAAAAATCAACCTAACAACGAAGCTCCTAATGAAAAACCAGAAGATGACACCAAAGGCTCAGTAAAAAATGAAAAATGCAGGCATATTCTCAACCAACTTGAAGATACCAATTCCGACAATGATTTCGATTATCTCGAGTTGCAAGGCGAAGACGGTTTCATCGACCCAGATGATGAGATACACGAGAAACGAAGATGCAAGCTTCTTGGCATCCCATTTAAGAGGCCACCTCCTATTATAGCCGAAAAATTTGAGTTTACGCGATACCATTTGGGGCCTGAAGAAAAATTTTGCAAGATACGGAAAATTGAAACCAAAGAATACCTGCACACTGCAACAAATGTCGGATGGGTTAGGCGCAACTTAATGAAAGATGTGGATGAATTCGGGGATGTCCAAAGACCCCCATAGGAGCCCCACGGCTCTGAGTCTAACTTAAAGACTTGTTAATAAAGAAAAGTGCTCTTTCGGGAGACAACCCGAATATCCCTTTCTTTTGTTTTTATTTCCTTTCTGTTGGGTTTTGTGTTTTCTAACCATTTTTGCAGGAGAAAAAGAAGTAATTACTGCTGCAGTTGCTGATCTAAACAGAGTTACGGCGTAACTCATCTTGGTGATTACGCCGTAACCAACATTTTAGCAGCAGAATTCTTGACGCATTACCAATTACGGCGTAATACCATCTCAGTGGTTACGCCGTAACTATTCGCTTCACAGCTCATACCAGGTTTTGCCAGTTACGGCGTAACTCTCTCATAGGAATTACGACGTAACTCTCCTCTGCTTTAATTCTTTCATTTTAAAACACAGTAACCTTGTATTAGTTTTTAAATGAACTTTGTGGGTGTGTTCCCTGTAAACCCTCACGAGACTTCACTCGTCCACTTGGGACACAAAGTGGTTTAAAAGGCTTGTTGCATTCGCTAAATGCAACCGTGATTCCTATGAAAGTGAGTTAGGTTTGTTTTTCATTTTATTTTTTCTTTTTAGAATTATGCTTGTCGGTATTGTGATTTCAGGGATTGAAGTTTGTTCATGACGCTTAAACGAAGGCACGATCCTTTCTCGTGGGCCCTCTTCTTTTTGGAGCAAATTTCAGGGAAGTTCTCGCTCTAATTCTACCTTTCTCTTCACCTTTATTTTAATGCCTACTAAAAAAGGGACTTTGTACAATTCAAGTGGGGGGACGGGAGTAGAATTATCTCTTGAACTTTATTTCGCCCTCATTTTTCTAGTTTATTTTGAAAAATTATGCCATTTTTAAAATTTTGACATATTTTTCTAAACCTAACTAGATTAGACCTTAGCCGAGCACATACAACCCTTGATATTACATGGTGAGATTAGCCTTATCCGTTTCCAATATTTTACCCCAAATCCACCAAATTATGAGTGTGCCGGTAGCTTGTAAACTTTAGAACTTGGCCTTTGCATCATTTCGAGACCATAGACGAGGTATGTTGAGTTAGCTCGATGTATTTGGACATTTCAGTTTTAGAAGGCAGTATTATAGGATTATCACCCAAACAGCCTACCATTGTGAGTCTATCGATTAGTCACCTCGACTTTTCGACCCCCATGTGAAACCCTTTTGTTGCACTCCCCTTTAGTGCAAGATACCCCTAGATACACCCTTCTGAGCCATTCCTTTCATTTTGTCAACCCAATATATTGTTTCGTTACACCCTTACACCTTAGCCTACCCTGTAGTCTTTATTTGTAATTGGGAAGTCATCATTTGCCTAAGTTCAAGGTTCGAGTGGAAAGGTTTGGAAATCACGCTTTCATCGAAAACATTTATGAAGATCATTAAAGACCCCCCGAATTCCCATTGTTCATCTCAAGTGGGAGGATGTTATGTTATTAGTTATGATTCAGAAAAAAAAAAAAAAAAAAAAGTTGATTGATTTATGATATTGTAAAGTGCGATGTTATAAGCACTATAGTATGAGCTTTATTGATTAGTATCGAGGAGGCTACCTCGGTCACATTTGAAGATTGGAGTTGGAGTTATACCAACTGAAGAAGAAAAGGTAGTGTGCCCATCACGACGTCCTCTAATGACACATCTACCTTGCATTTCATGATCCGGTCTCTAGGCTTCTAAGCTTGAACTTTAGGCGGACGGTAAGTGGTGATGACTTAGTTATATATTTAGACTACCTGCTTGTTTTTCATTTTACACCAATTATATATCCCATGTCTTATCCTACCCTTTAGTCATGAAGCGTGTCTAGGTGATGCAGCGACTCTTGGCCATGGATTTGGTCATGTATCATTGATTTTGTCCACTTCGCCGTGACATGTTAGTAATGACGAGTCACCCCTTAACCTTTGTCGTGTCTACCATTATTGCCTTCGAGAATTGTTTAGCCCTTAACTCTAGTGGTGGAGATTTGTGTAACCGCCAAGCTTATGATAGAATACATGTTATGACTGTGCGATTGAGTGATCACCCCGAAATTGACACTTATAATAGTTGAGAGATTTGAGTGTTTGTTCCCCTTTCGTGAGGTGTTCGGCTTTGTTTTATTCTAGCATAAGGGATTTGTAAACTCATATTTTCCAGGTTTTGGGAGATATCTTTTTAAGAATCTATCTAATAATGTCTACTTGAGGGCAAGTAGAGTTCAAGTGGGGGATATTTGATAACATCAAATAGTCCTGAATATTAAGTGTCAATTTCCACCTGATAATGTTCGTTATTTATATCATATATATGGATTTACGCTTGTTTTCCATTGTTTTCTACTTTCAGGTAAATTACGAGCATTGGAGCTAAAGAGACGCGGAAATGGAAACATTACTAAAGATTTATCACAGTATGCTTATTCTGAAGAAGTTACGGCGTAACTCGTCTCTCACATTACGCCGTAACTATTGCGTCACCCAGAAGTCCAACTTATCAAAAGGTTACGGCGTAACTCTTCCCAAAGATTACGACGTAACTCCATTAGGTCAAAAGAGGTTCCACACCGTTGATACTTACGCCGTTACTACTGCATCACTTACGACGTAACCGAGTTTATTGAAGACTACGGCGTAACCACTTATAAGGTTACACCGTAACTAGCAGATCTAGTGCATTTACGATGAAATAGAAGGTTACGGCGTAACTCCTCTATTGGTTATGCCGTAACCCAGACCTGGCCTATAAATACCCCACGAATTCCAGCATTTCAAAGCATCCCATTTCACACACAACACTCTGAGAACGTGGGAAAAAGCTCAAGGCAGGTCTAGGGAAGCATACGAAGCTGTTTCCAAGGGAGAAGTCACACCATTACGATAAGCTTTAGCGTTTTATATTTCTTTTACTTTCAATTCATGTATTTCGTACCTTTGAATATTGAATTGATGTGCATGAGCGGCTAAGCACTCTTTGGTGCTAGCCTGGTTATGA
This sequence comes from Chrysanthemum seticuspe, assembly GCA_019973895.1. NCBI lineage: Eukaryota > Viridiplantae > Streptophyta > Magnoliopsida > Asterales > Asteraceae > Chrysanthemum > Chrysanthemum seticuspe. The sequence continues at coordinate 14,153,906 of BPTQ01000007.1, forward strand.
TTCCTTAATTGTTTTGTTTGCGTTTACCTTTACTTCCGTACAAATATTTCTAAGTGTATGCATGCATAGTTCTTTGGTAGTCACCTTTGGTTCGGTAGTTTTGAATGGCGATAGAGGCCAATTGCCTAGGAGATATGACCAACTGACCCTAGGTGAGCGGACTGAGACGGGAAGGGTAAGATATGACCAACTGACGACCCTTTCTACTTGTGCGATTTGACCAACTGATCACCTATCGTTCGGATGAACTTAAGAATTGGGGGGTGTAGTGTCTAAGTTCCTAACGGCCGGACACTCACTATTTAGAATCTAGCATGTAGCGGTACTTAATGACTCGGCTTAGGAGACCAGGAACAACAGGACTTATGACGGTGTGCCTGATTTCTCCTGTGGTGGCATCTTTGCTGATAGGTTAGGGCGAATTGACCAAATGCTGTCCTCTCGAATTTGACCCCATCTGAAGTAATTGGAAGTAGGCAGACGTAGACATAACTAGCTAGGAGGATTAACTAGGTTAGCACCACTATTCCTCTATTGATTTCCCTTCACTCATTTATTTGCTTTTATTTTATTTTCTGCATTAGTAGTTTAATTAATAAAAACCTTTCAAACCATTAATATTCTGTGACAATTAGACTTAGTAATTATCCGACTCACATAGCTCTTGGGACGACCTCGGCTTTACCATTTACTACACTACACACGACCGGGTACACTGCCCGTTAGTGCATTAGGGTAGACCATAGGTATAGCGAGACACTATAAATATTAAGACATGGTCAGTAAAACCTGCATCAAGGAACGGATCGAATCCCAGAAAGACCAGAGACGAAATAACACAGTCTCTCAAAGAGAGCGTTTTTTTTCTCTTCTGTTTTCTATCTCAGAAGATAAGCAAAAGTAAATAAAGAGGCGCTCAAAAATACCTTAGGGCAAACTCAAAGAAAAAAAAGGGCAACGAGTTATTACCCCCAGGTTCCAAAATATTTACAAACTACACCTTCGACTTTATTTTATATAGTATATATCAACTTTTAGTAGTATATATTGTATAGTTTTTTTTGATAAGTTACTTTCATTTATATTATAGTATCTTATCATAATTAGAATATAATAACCTAGTGTTTTTACGTTGCTTATTATAATTAGGAATAACATTTAAAGTGGAATTAACTTTAGGTTATTCGCCTTTTAAAATATATAATCTCCGAGGATAGTTTTGGATTTAAAAACCAATCCTATAAAGTTTTATAGCCTATAAGGAAAAATAAAACATTTTTCAACACACCTCGTGTTAGATTTTTGGAGATATTTTTTATTTATTTAAAGATATGAGGAAAGGAAGTGGAAATAAGGAACCTAGTACTAATATTACAAATAGTACACCCCAATTTCAATGCCCAATCCTAAAGCCCGCGAATTACTCATTATGGGCAATTCGAATACAAATCATTCTCGAAGCGAATGGTTTATGGGAAACAATAGAGCCAACTGAATCGACTCAACCCGATAAGAAAAAAGAGAAAATTGCTATTGCTTTCCTTTATCAAGCTTTACCCGAGGAACAATTACTTCAAATAACAAAGCACAAAACCGCGAAGGACATTTGGAATACTTTGAAAACTAGACACGTTGGCGAAGACAGAGTTCAACAAGCAAGACTACAAACACTCAAATCTGATTTTGAGATGTTACAAATGAAGGAAGACGATACAATCGACACCTTCACCACAAAACTCACAACTCTCATAAACAAAGCCGCTAGCCTAGGACACACCATAAAAGATGAAACCTTAGTACGGAAACTACTAAATGTTGTACCTGATAGGTATCTGCAAATAGTCGCATCTATAGAACAATATTCCGACCTAAGTGAAATGACTATGGAAGAAGCAATTGGGAGACTCAAGACATACGAGGAAAGAATAAAGTTTAAGAAGAATAAGGACAATAACGATCAATATAAGTTATTGTTTACACATCACAAGAATAACATTACTCACGGAAGACATTGTGAAAAATGTGGACATGATTTGTTGCGAGACCAAGAAAATAATTTCAAGGAAAAATCAAACAGCAACTCAAATAAATTTACTCATGATAAGAGTAAGGTGATGTGTTTTAAATGCAAGGAGTATGGGCATTTTTCAAACAAATGTCCATCAAAGAAAGAAGAAGAATCTAATCTCATTGAAGAAGACTTAGAACCAACATTGCTTATGGCAACTGTTGAAGAAGAACCAAGAAAATATGATCTGCCCGGAATTAAGGAAGATCACAACAACAAAGGTGGAAATAACCAGAAGAACATGATCAAACTGGACTTAAGGAAGATCACAAAGGTGAAAATAACCAGAAGAACATGATCAACCTGGACTTAAGGAAGATCACAAAGGTGGAAATAACCCGATCAACATGGACATAATGAAGATCACAGAAGAAAAGGTGGAAATAACCGAAGAAAAATTGATCTACCTGGATATAAGGATGATCACAAGCACTACAACAAATTAAAAGCTCAGATGGTGGATTTAACCAGAAGATGAATCAAGAAGACTTAAAGACCTACGTCGCAACGATTGTGATTAAGGGGGAGAATATTGGTTTAATCCCAATCGACCCGTCACAATACCCAATTGACCCAAGTCAACACCCATACGACCCGGTCAACGCAAAAGTCAAACATAAAAGTCAACCAAGACAATTTTTTGACAGTTAAAAGACAGTTACAAAAATAACTGCTATTTGGTAGTTATAACACCAAAACCGACATATCTGTTGGTTCCTTTGAACCAACATGTCGTTTCATTGTACCTTTTCAAAACATATAAATAGTTAGGAATTGTATTCAAACTTTTATGACTGATAAATAAGAAAAGTCTTTTGATTCAATTGTTTCTTGTTATTATTAGTATATTTTTGATTAAAGATCCATAAAAAGGGGCCAACAGCAAGAAGAGGAATGGAAGTTCTTGAGATGTTTTGCAATATCAGCTGCCATCTTTGGCCTACTCCTGTCTGTAAAATATGATTATAATTATTGCAGAAGAAGATAGTCTAATGAAACGAGGAAAAATAATACGTAAACAAATCAGGGTTTCTGTATATCTCGTGAGGTAAGGACCTCTACTATTGAAAAACAAGGTTAGGAAAATGTAACTAATCATAGATTCATAGTCTAACATATGTATCTAGAGATATTGCTTATACTATAAAAACATTACAGTTGGCATCTCAAGTGAATTACTTTGGTTACTTGCCACATCAAGAGTGCGAGCATGTATAAATGATTGCACCATCCCATTTTCAGATATTCCTAGCAACTTTTGGGACCAAATCTTGCAGCCGAGAGGTGATAAATGGTCTATGCATAAAAACAGTGAATTAAAAAGTGGATAAATTTTTAGTAACTGATCCCCAATGATAACCAAGATGACTGTAAAACTTTAAAACTGCAGTTCTTTTAACTGTCTATTGACGTCTAGGTACAATTTTTTATAACAGCTTACAATAGCCAAAACATATAAACTCATGTTTTTTTCTAACTTTTTTTAATTTCTTCTCTTTCAAAGGATCATGTGTGCCGACATGGAACAGTAACAAGATATGTGCAGCAATTGTGTATAGTTATAGCACCATATATAGTGGCCGATGGTGATTGCATACTCATGCACACTTACGGTGCAGTGCATATGGAAACCAAAAGCTAATGAAATTTGATACAAGACACGGGAAAATATAGTCTGAATTTAGTATTAGAACACATATACTAACCTGCAGTTCCCTAGCTATCATGATTGATAACATATTCGATATTTGGACCATATAGTCTTACTTTCACGCGCGTGCACCATATTCCAATTTTCTTCCTTTACAGATAGATACCTTGAGTACTGCAGTAACAACATTCAGTTATTTATGAAAACTAATCTTATAGACATGAAAATCCAACCTGATAAAGAAAAGAGCCACTAAAACAAAGCAAAATCAAGATACTCAATCTTGATCTCTAGTATACAATAACATATCACAAAAATAGTGACTTATTCATTGGTCAAATATGCATGAATGAATAAAAGATACCTATAGAGATTTGTAATGCATCTCTCGGCAGAGAAGTGTGATTTATCCAAATTTGACCAGTGCTTGAAAAGCTCCCTGTCAAAGTCAAATCCAATCACACACAATACATAAAATGGATAAACTGACTTTACAACAAGAATTCCTACAATCTCGAGAAATTATATCAGAAGGTAATTTAACGAACATTCCATAAAAGTATATCAGATGAGTGTCACATATACACAATTTTTGTTCATAAAATGGTAAGAAATATATCAATGCATTTGGTGACATGTACTGCGCTTGACATAAAGACCTAAGTTGATGCAGTTTGTTGGAGCACCGAATCTCATGATTCTAACTCACACGGGATGTGTGTCTTTCTTAACTCACAGTTTTTCAACTTGTAATCATTCCCTACTTCACAAAGAAAAATATATAGTTTTGATTTGTCAATTTACTTTTATGGATACGGTCCTGGAGAAAAATATATAGTTTCTTGCCATAGATGCGATCCTGGAAATCGTTTATAAACCTGTACAAAAGTGGTATCAGAGCGGGTTACAAGATTACAAGTTTTTGATTCAAGTTTTGATCAAGAAGATCAAAAGACTTAGAAGGGAAGAGACACCAAGGATTGTTGGCGACGATAGTGCACGATCAGAACCAACGGAAGTTGCAGATAGCAACGACTTCAATCCACTCTTGAAGGAGAAGAGGAACACGATTGAAGAAAGGAAATGTGGACACCAAACGCATTGGTGGGTTAAAACTTTGTTGGTGACAATGAACGGAAAAAGGAAGAAACTCTTGACGTAGACAAGGAAACGTGGAACAAGAGTAGGAAAAGCGCTAAGAATTCTTTTGTGGTTCGCTGGTAACATGGCACAGGAAAGGAATAATACATTCTTTTGTGATTTGCTGTTAACGCAACACAGGAAAGGAACGTACACATCGTTTGGTTATAAACGAGTGGGAAGGAAACTTTGTGAAACCGGGTTAAACAAGACACAAAGGGAAGGAAGCACGCTGGGTTAAAACGCGAGTAGTGAACGTTGTTGTGGAAAGATTGGAACGTATATGTAACGAGAAAGAAAAAGAGTACTCAAGGAAATTTGCTTGTGGAAAACGTGGAAAAAACGACACAAGGGTTACAACAACAACGAAGAGGAAGCAAAAACAAACATATAGTTTGTTTTGGTGAAGGATACCATGAGGGGTATCAAGTTTGTGTGAGGAAGGAATTGGATTTTGAGGCAAAAGAAAATAACACAACATAGATCACTTGGAAGGATACCGTGAACCAAGGAAGGATCTAGGAGATGTTGTGGAGACGAAATCAAGACACACAAAGGAATGTGCGTGACAAACGCAAGGAGTAAAGTTGCTTGTGGATTGGTTGAAAGACACCGGGAGAAGAAAACAATCTAGGATTGTTTGTGAGAAAGAAAGCGTTAGCAATACAAAGAACAACAACAATAGCAAACAGAAACAAGCCGATCACTTGTTTGAGAAAATACCGACGGGTATTTGGAATTTGTTGTGAGACACGGTGTGGAACAAAAGGAGAACAAAAAAGAGTATTGTGGAACAACGTTTTGGAGAAGGACAAGCAACAACAACGACAAACAAAAAACTAACAAATTTTTTTGTCGTGGAGGAAGTACTACCGAGTAGTATTAGTGAAAAAGGAAAATGAATTGCTTTGGTTGAAAAATACCGAAAGGTATTTGAGAAAGATTTTGTGAAAGGAGGACTTTGGAATTCGGAAAAACAACAACAACAAAACAAAGATTCGCTTGGAATGATACCGAGAACAAGTTAGGTTTGTTTGGAAGGGAAGCCGTGAACAAGAAGGAGTCTAGGGTACGTTTTGTGGAAAAGGAATTCAAGTCGACACAAAGGAAAGGAACAAAACTCAGGACGCTTGGAGTATTGAGGCATGTGACCGAGTTAGAGTTTTGTGGGCAACTGTTTGAAGACCGCAAAGAAAGGAAGAGAACGCGTAGAAAGGCGTGAAGATTCGAAGAACAAGACTTAAACAATTAGGGGGGAATTGTTGGACCGTAATTGTAAAAGTCTTGTTTGACAAGGTTCAAAGTACATCGAACGAAAGCCAAGGAACTGAAAATGTTACTTTGATAGTTAATAACCGTTTGGCGGTTAAAAGCGGTTATAGGTAGTTATTGGCGGTTACAAAAGTTAGTTATTAGTTAGTTATTTTCGGTTACACCTTTTCATGAAGGGACATGATGGTTCGCTGTGAACCTTATAAATACGCAGCATATGTACAAGTTGTAATATGTGTCAAAATACATGTAACCGTGTTATGTTGTAAGTAATATAATGAATCAAATTCTTGTGATTCGATCATGTGGAAATTCGCTATAAACCTGTGAAAAAAAGGAACATTGTATACAAAGTTGTTATTTTTTCTAAGTTATTTCTAAATAACCAATTTAGAGCGGTCATAAACGAATCCAGGTGTAGTAACTAACATGACACGAGGCGTGTGGACCCGTCAACCTTATGTTTTAACTACTTAACAAAATATTGTTCTCGAGACAATGCGCGTGAACACATAAGCATTATGTTTTGACTAATTACCACAAAATTATCATCGGGACGGGGTATGTTAATCCGTCATTTTTCCACTTAAGAAAGATAGTTTTCTATGTGGTGTTTTCACACAATCATATTTATCGTTTTCATTAGTTGAGCCTAGTTTTAGATTACAAGAGTTATTTCTTCACAAAAATATATAATGTTGAATAAGTAGTGAGCCTTGCTTAATGGTGTGATTCATTACATGACAGGCAAAAATGTCACCAATTGATTTCGACTATCTTGACTATTTCTTCCTGAGGTACAAGAAGCATAAAAATGAGTGCTTCGCTTTGGCTAAGTCTCACCTATCTCGTTCTGAGACCACATAACCCCTATTCGTTAAAAAACATGCCACTGTACATGAACTCTTGACAGCAAAAGCTTTTTAGCGTTTCCTCAAGTTCAAACACGATAGAGACCTTGACATTTTCTACTACGTTAGAATTTACAGGTTTATAAAAGATTGAAAAATAGTTGTAAACTTCATTGTAGTCATGAACACTGCCTGTGATTAATAACATGCTGCTTGTAGTCGTGTGACAGTTAATGGCCAAGGTTGTATGACGGTTAAAGTGGTTGACATAATCTTTGTGAAATTGTTAATTTCATGCTTGTGTCACAAGTTTTACATTTTCTTGAACGAAACTTTGCGTGCATAATATAACTGGTATGATTGTGAAAAATATAACCATATGGTCCGGAATACATTTGTTTACTTATAAAATTTACGAATAAAAGTTTAAAAAATTTGCAAGTTTGTTCTTACAGATTATCGTTGCCGATGAGTGAAACTTTTAGTTAGTTCAAGTTTGTTACCCTTGGACTATAATATCGTGGATTGGGTCAGAGTACTTTTCTTTATTATAAAGAAGCATTTTGCGGCATTAGAGATCTAACGTAACACATTGCTCGATCTAACACATGTACAAAAACTATGTTCAACAAATCTGATTAATTTTATCAACAACTCAACAAGATGGATTCATGAATTGCATATATGCGTGCATTTAGATGTTCTACAGAAATGTGATTATAGCAACATATTTGGGACACTTATCTGATTCTAGAAGTCAATGTCACGACTTTACACATCCAAACACCCTTATAATCATACCAAAAGTATATGCATCTAACACTCGCAACTTATATAACAATGCACATAAGCTTTAGCTATGTAGTAAAGAGAAAGTAGATAAATCATAATATCTTGATAGAAGTGACATAAATAAGATCCACAACAAAACCAACACATGATGACCGACCAAATCATTCCAAACTATGAATTAATTACTATGAACTCGTTCCATTGCTGTTTGTTCTAATGTAACCTGACCTGAGATATCTTCTACTTTCAGTTCGGTGTAAATCCTTTTAAATCAACGTGAATATAAGCAAAGGATTTTAATCCCAAGAACCATGCACGGTAATATCACCAGGTAACCATGAACGATGTGAACTGCAAATGTTAAAATAAATTTTTTTAGTAACTACAATATTTAAAATAAAATTTAGAGGCGACAAAATGGGTCAGTTTTGGTTAATTGAAAAAAAGGTACACAATCATTTGGCAACCAAAGTTCCATTGTCAGTATCAAAATGAAATCCAACTTTTTTACAAGAATATATTAACTTCATGAATGCCAATACAACAAGTGAAAAATTGGGTAGACCAGTAGATCATGATACTTATAAAAGCGTTTAACAAAACAAGGTACACAATACAACTAGAGGATTCGTTGGCTACGATTTGATTGTTGTAATTGTAGAAACACCCTAACGTTGTTATCGACTGACTAACCAAACAAACAAATGTAGAAACACCCTAACGTTGTTATGGCTACAGCACACAACCACGACTGACTAACCAAACAAATGTAGAAACACCCTAACGTTGTTATCGAATCGTATATCGTTTATTTGAAAACCGGTAAAAAAAACTCTAACTCATGCTAAATAGATGATAGAAAGCATGCAATTGCCAGCATTTCACAATCACGTCAAAAAGAAAGACGCTCTTCTAACAGTAAAGTAATAAAATACGATATTAATAGGAAAAAAGAATAATTTGCAAGCTAAATGACAAAGAACATACATACTGATGTTTCAAAACTCAAAATCTGGACGGATGCGTCGCAAAACAGTTTCCCAAAATATTTCAATACATATAAACCTTATTGAATGATTATTAAGCATAAAAGTGGTAATTGCTTGGTCGCTGAAGGGACAATAATTCATTCTTAGGTATCTTAATTTTGGGCACCCTTTTGATAACTCCACAAGTCCTGCATCAGATTCTCCAATAGAGTCTAGAGAGAGATGCTTCAAGTTACGACCATACTTCCCAATGTACCCCATACCCACATCTGTCAATCCTCCACGAGAAAGGCTGATATCTAGCCTTTCAAGTTTGCTGCAACCCATTAACATAGCTCGAATCCCATTGTCTAACGGTATATCAGCTTTCCCATATATCTTTATTGAAATTACACTGAAGTTTCGCAAATTCCTCAAATGAGTTCCTACACACTCCATAGCTTCATTTGACATATTTAAAAGAATAACCTTTAAAGACTCCAAATTATTACATCCTTCTGCCAGAGCAATCAGTCCCGTGTCAGTCACCCACCCGTCATGAGTAAGTTTGCGCAATTTCTTTCAAAATTGAACAATAACTTGCAATCCCGTGTCTCCACAATTATCCTTGGTATATAGAACTTCCAAATTAGGACACCTCTTAATCAGGAAACACACGCAATTCGGTCCAGATTCCATACACTGAAGATTCAATTCCTTTAGCTGATTTGCGAGCGGGAGTAAAGACTGTAATGCAGTCACAGGCAAATCAGATATACCAAAACAACACATATTCGGTGGAAGTTTGAAGCCAGAATAGTCCTCACCTGTGCGATTATAAGCTCCAGAAATATCCTCCAACCTAACAGCTTGTCTAAAAGCATCTCCTAGAAGACTTAAAGAGCACGGCTGAATCCTCAAAGATACTAAAGATTTACTACATTTTCTTACAAGAAGGGTAAGATCTTCAACTTCATATTTATCATACTTGAACTTACAATGTAATGATTCTAAAACCGTGTTATGCATAGCCAATTCATGTAACCATTTCCCTTGTTTGTTAGTATTCTCCACACCCCATCCATCCAAACACAAAGTTCTCAACTGATTACAATACTTACCGACGTGCACTAAGCCATTCTCCCAACACCCATAACAATCGCTAATCTTGAGAACCCTTAAATCTTTACCACGTGTTCTCGCCAATGTCTCAAGATCTTTGACAGTAACAACTAGACCATGGAACTGAAGTTCTTTCAAACACGTAAACTTAACAGTTAATTCTTTGACCCAAGTGGTGATTTTCTTACCACGTGTACCTAGCTTACGGAGATTAAATGGAAATCCCTTAAGTGATAACGACTCGATAAAAGGGAATCTTTGAATTAAACGATACGGGTCTGGAGAGTACTGCACATAGACAGTTACACGCTTACGTGTAATACCGTCAAGTCTATACATTGTGCGGCAAACTAAAGATATAGAGTTACGATCATCCACGTCGTGTATGTAAGGTATAACGCAGTTAAACACTTGCTCAATGTTTATCATCCTACAAAACAGAAAAAACATAATATTAGCTATTAGGGTTTTATATTGCATGCGACATTAAAAGTCATCATCATACTTTGACATAATCAGTAATTAATCAAACTCACCCTTAGATAAATAACTGTAACTAATCATAAACTAATAAACATGATAATTAGTTAGCTAGTAAGCAATTAGTCAATTAAAACACTAAAGTTGCAGTGTTACCTTATAAATACAATAAAATAGGCAAAAGAATGAAGAAAGGCAATCGACCAGAAGTATTATTGTATGATGTTAATATTTTTGTTATATGTTGGACTTTGTATATATAGACTAAAAATCTGATAATTTGGAAACTATGTACATGGGCTTTGTGATTCGTATATATAAAGTTATGTAGACTAGAAATATTGTAAGCTCGCGTAGAAAATTCTCTTATTGGGTTTCATCAAAAAGCCTTTAGGCTACCTATGATGCAACTCAACTCGGGACCGAAGACATTACTCTTAAACCAGCTTTCTTTTTCTACAACAATTCATGACCAACAACTTCATTACCAATTGGCCGTAATGAGATGACCAAGGACACTACCAAAAACATACCACACTTAAACATAAAATATACTCCACAAAAATCAATTAAATAAAACATCCACACACACAAACATACTCAACGACTCAGTAAGACCGAGTATTTTTTCTGCATGCGAAGGCGCGTCCTAAATTGGGGCGTAATGGGGAGTACGCATGTCCTGCTAGTGGAAGACCGAGTTGAGGACCGATGCATTAGGGGAGTCTATTACTTATGCGCATGCCCTGTTGAGGCCCAGTGAGTCGGCCCATATATACCTCTAACTCAAAACTGGCCAGTGAGGAAAAAAAATTATAATTATAAAAAAACAAACCGCTTTACGAATTTTCAACACAATTCCAACTTTCATTTGGGTGTCAAAGATGTTCCGTCTTTGACACCCAATTCCAATTTTTGCTTTATGAATTTTCTACATAATTTTTATAATTATAATTATAAAAATTATAATTATAAAATTATACCTTTATTTGGGTTTCAAATTTGTTCCGCATGTTTGAGTAAAACATTTTTTGTTTATTTTTTTTCAGGTATTTTTCTTTTTGTTTTTCTTGCCAACTTTAAAAAAATAAAAAAAAAGTAAAAAAATAAAATAAAATGTATTCGAGTTGAGCCGGACCCGGTCAGCAAAAATTTCTTTAAGGTCGAGAGTTTGTGTGTATGTATTCTCTTTCAAGTTTCAAAACTGATTAACTCAACATGAATAAATTAATATTTATATTTATTTTAGCTATAATATAAGCAATTTGGTAAACTATAATGCTCATGCTTTTTTTTCTTTCTTTCTAATATAATATATCCAATTGTTTAGTTAACATGTTATATTTAATACTCAAATATTGATGTATTTTGAGTTTTTTTATTCTGCTAATATGTTAAACTAAACAAGATAAAAAGAAAAAGAAAAAAAAGTATGAGAAATCTACATTTTTATTTTCTTAGCACGTCATGAAAAACATAAGAGTAATGCTATTTAGGCCTACAATCTATGCCTAAATACATGTCTAATGTATAAATTACTTGTACAATTAAATTATACATTTTTTCTCTCCAAATTTACACCAATCACTTTTTCAAATCCACCAATCAAATCATTAGACATACAAGTAGGCTTGCTAATTAGGCATAAGAATCATTTTTCAAAACATAATATAATCATTTTAAACCACCAAAATTTACATCTAATAATTAAAACGATGCCAAAAGATCAATGACTAAAACAATCAGTTCACAAGAGATTGTCTGGATTTAAGACATTAATGTTCTGTATAGTGTTTATTTGTAGCAATTTTACTTTAATTTTATATCTTGACTTTTTTTAAAAAAGAAGGTGTTTTTGAATCTAGAAAGGTGGTGAAAATAAGAAAACGTGTTCGAATGATACTTTATAAAAACTAGGCGAGTACCCGTGCCTAGCGGCATCGGTTTCTAGCGGCAGACAATTAACGATATGCGATATTGTAGTAAGTGTTTCGTATAAACTTCAAAATAGAACGTGAAACGATCAAAATGTAATTAAAAACGGTAGTAACATGTGATAATTCAACTCTAGCAAATTTTTTTAACATATATCAAATGACATTTAAAAATATTTAATGAAACTTAAAATAAAACATTACATCAATTATGAAATATTAACTAACAACACACGAGTACCCGCTCCTGGCGGCAGCAGTTCTTAACGGTAGACAATTAACGATATGCGATATTGTGGCAAATGTTTCGTATATCATCCAAAATAGAATGTGAAAAGATCAAATGTAATAGCAAATGGTTGTAACATGCGATAATTCAACTCTAACAATAAACTCGTTTCCAACCAAGATTGATGGGTTGACTATTTTGCATTTCCATTTTTTCTTTTCCTGTAGTGAGATACGCACCTCTCTTGGGGGTTGTTTATATAGGCAATAGGCAATGCTCAATTTGATTTTTCCCGCCTTGAACATTAGGGAAGATGTTTGAAATCGAAAAGCAACATTAACTCATTAGCTCAATTAACTTGCAATATTTTCTATGTTTGTATGCTGACTTCCCATCTTTACAATAAACTCATTAACTATTTAAAATTAACTTTCAACTAAAGCGTTTCAACAATGATATATTAACCGTGGTTTTAAAATTGATACATCTAGACGCATGATTTCCGCAATCAAATTAAGTGATATATTAAAGTGTTTCAACAATGCATTAATGATATATTCAACAATTGACTTTCAACATTTAAGTTTCAAGTGTTCACTTTCACCTTTGACCCTTTTTACATTTTATGTAGTAAATATAAAGATATAATGATATCTACTAAAAATAGGGGTGTTCATTGGTTCGGTTATCGGGTTACTTGGTTTATTTGGTTCAGTTAGTTCGGTTAATTTTTTTTTCTAGGTATAACCAAACACCAAACCGAATCGAACCGAATTCAAATTTGATTCAACTGAATCGATTAATCGAAAACCGAACCCCTATAACCAAAAATCTAACCGAATAGCCCGAATTACATAATTTTAATTAGTTTTTTTATTTAATTATATGTATTTTTAGCACAATTTTTTTTCTTTAAATAATGTTATATTTATATTAAGAAAGAGTTTTAGTGATTTTTTTTACATATAAATACATAGAATGAATTATATTATCATATAATTTCGGTTTTTAGTTTTCATTATCAAAACCATATCTAACCTGATAACCGAATTTTAGTTCGGTTTTGTTCCTGTTTTGACTAATTCGGTTCGGTTATGAATTCGGTTTAACTTTTTTCGGTTCGATTTGATTTGATTTTCGGTTACTGTAGATATTACCCGATCCGTGAACACCCTAGCTAAAAATAATAGACAAAAAAGCATTGTTTGGACTTTGGATTGTCTGGTTTTGATCGATTATTCTTCATAAATAAAGAATTAGTTATAAACTTCGATTCGTCCCCCAATAAAAATGTTAAAGTTCCTTCCTTGCTCATTTTATTATCAACAAACTCATTAACTAAATAAATACAATGAAAATAAAAGTCATTTCTTCTTACGAGTATTTTCAAGTAAAACACCCATGATTGTTTAATCTGACATAATTTTTTAGCGTTGTGTTAATAACTTACAAGTTTATTGGCCACGCTTCGCAACCTGCTCGATCATAATGTGTCAATTCTGCGATACACCAATTGTCAAATTCAAAATTTTACAAACTCCTCAAAATTAAAAGGTTACCAAGATAAATTAATGCAGTAAATAAACGTGATTTGATATTTTTTTTGATTGAAAACGTGATTTGATATTTTTTTGATCGAAAACGTGATTTGATAATTATCAAATTAAGTAATATATTAAAGTGTCTCAACAATGCATTAAAGATATATTCAATAATTGACTTTCAACATTCAAGTTTCAAGTTTTCACTTTCACCTTTGACCATTTTTACATTTTATGTAGTAAAGATAATGAAAAATGAAATGGATTTGTAAAATAAATGCAAGAAAAAATGTTAAGAAGTGTAAATAACTCATATGGAGAATTTTATGTATCATGTCGTTAGCCAAGTCAGTTTGTTTTTAATCCGTTCCAAAGCTCAACATTTTATCAACATATTTTATCAATAAGCAAATAATTATTCTATTACCAAATTCAATTTCTTCGATGATACATTTTTTTATTTACCTGTTTTTGACTTGACATTGCAAGCCGTCTAATCTTATGGCGACTACCCTTTTGAATAGCCCGAAGACGATGCATGTGAACCTCTATGGCCATTGTAAGAAGGTGATAAAAGTGGAATAATGTGTTTGTATTCTTTTTATGATCTCCATACAAACGATACATGAATAAATAGATACAATGGATATTCTATTTAGGGTAAATGTGAATCACCCTTTAATGACTAGGCTATCTACAACTAATCACATATCATCTTTAGAGTCTAGTCTATCTACAACTAATCACATCTCAATCAAATATACATCATCAAAATATACAGCTAACACTCTCCCGCAGTTTGAGCGGGAGGACACCGAAGGTTCATCAGAGATTATGCAGCAATAAGTCAACCTTTAACAACCTTTTTTAAGAAGAATGCTTTTGTGTGGACTGAGCAAGCTAATGTGGCATTTGAAGAATTGAAAAATGCTATGTTATATGCACCAGTTTTGAAGATGCCAAACTTTGAAGATCCTTTTGTTGTAGAGACTGATGCATCAGGGCAAGGTATTGGAGCTGTACTACAACAAGGGGGCCATCATATTGCATTTCTAAGTAAAACATTGGCACCAAAGCACAACACCTTATCCACCTATGAGAAAGAATTTAATAGAAACTAAGAACGCGATGAAGATAGTTTCTTGATCGTTTATGAGCCTTAGGGTTTAACAATAACAATGACAATACGCAGCGGATAAATCAAAACATAATTGTTATTGACACAAGGTTTTCAATCACTAACACTAACTATTTTAGACGTTTATAGGAACACGTCTACTAACTAAACTAATAACCTAGGCGTTTACATGAACATACGCCTAGGACACACACCTTTACTAGACGTCTACATTATGGAAGACTTAATGATAAAACCTACACCTATGTCCTCTTTATATACTAGAGGATTAGGGTTTACAAAATACTACAAAGGACTAATAAATAAAACTTCTTTTGCAAGCAAGTCCTTCCATCTTTTTGTCGGTTTCCTTCTTGTCATAATAAGTCCCTCTTGTTTCATTCTTTTTGTCTTATCAACTCAAACGTATAATTCCCAACAATCTTCCCCTAGTTGATAATGACAAAACCATTCTTGAACGAACTTCCCTAGACGAAGTAGAGAAATTGAGATCAGGGATCTCACCATGAATGAAACAAGTATGTCTTCCTTTGTCTTCCCCTTAATCCATGCCATGCCACTCAAACATATCTTCCCCTTTTTGTTATTATCCAAATAGAGAATGAATAAACCGTAAAAGCTTCCCCTCGATTGATGCATGAACATCAACTGATTCTTCAAAATCTGTAGGCTTTATGTAATGATTACTTGTGAAGAAAACCGAGTATAATGAATTTGATGAAGAAGTAGAATTTCCCAAACTTGTGTCTTAAATCTTGTACTATCCACAGAACTCCATACTTATACGAATCACCAAATATAAGTAGACCTCAATCCCTTGACAAAATCCTCAACTAGTATGAGACACTGAGCACTACAATGTAACTCCTTTAAGGTGATAGCCAATGTGTTCATAGAGCATCTTAAGAAAAATCACACATTGCTAGATTTCTCAAGCTATATGATAAGAACACAAACCTGTTAAACTCAATTACAACATCAAATAAATGATATTCAACCTTCTTCGTAATCAATTAATCCAAAAGAATTAAATACGAGCCTTTTTGAATCCTTTTAAGAACATAAACTTCTTCCTGTGTGTGTTGCCAAAAATCCATAACAATTATTATGCTCAATTTCCCCTCAATTCCAAAATAATACAAGCTTCCAAAAACTCAGCAGTAGAAACACTCATTCAGTATAGCATAAAACATCACAACGAGCAGTACTTAGCTTGTAGGGGACCAATATTAACTATATAACATGAGCAGTACCTTGGAATGGCATAGTGACGTACAACAGTGGTTACTTTCAATGGCACTACAAACTTAAAACGAATAGGAACCGGCATTACTTTTACAAACAGTACTTTGAAAACTCCAAGCAGTACTTTCGTATCAAGAGCAATACTTTCGTCCAAGAGCAGTACTTTGTCAGCAGCCCTATTCGACAGTATGTAACTTTTGCATAAAAGCTCAGATCGACGATCCCTCCGGTGGAAAGTTAGATAAGTATATAGAGAACATCCACACAAAATTTCGTCACGATCCAACGGTTAAAGAAAAAGTTATGATCGTTTTAAAATAGTCCTGCAGAAGCCTTACGGAAATTTTTTTAGTTTCAGCAACAGACTTCGAAGCTTTATAACTTTTGATTGAAAGCTCCGATCAACGATCCCTTCGGTGAGATTAAAGATAGATATACCAAGAAGCTCCAGTTCGAATTTTAGCTCGATCCAACGGTTCATTAAAAAGTTATACCCTCTTGAAACTGTGCTGCAGAAAAGTTGCGAATTTTGCAAAAAATCGATTTTCTTCATTCTTTTTCGCCAAGAAACCTTGTGAATCCCTAGGTAACGAGCTCCCCAAGCTTTGATACCAATTAATAGAAACTAAGAACGTGATGAAGATAGTTTCTTGATCGTTTATGAGCCTTAGGGTTTAACAATAACAATGACAATACGCAGCGGATAAATCAAAACATAATTGTTATTGACACAAGGTTTTCAATCACTAACACTAACTAATTTTAGACGTTTATAGGAACACGTCTACTAACTAAACTAATAACCTAGGCGTTTACATGAACATACGCCTAGGACACACACCTTTACTAGACGTCTACATTATGGAAGACTTAATGATAAAACCTACACCTATGTCCTCTTTATTACTAGAGGATTAGGGTTTATAAAATACTACAAAGGACTAATAAATAAAACTTCTTTTACAAGCAAGTCCTTCCATCTTTTTGTAGGTTTCCTTCTTGTCATATTAAGTCCCTATTGTTTCATTCTTTTTGTCTTATCAACTCAAACGTATAATTCCCAACAGAATTTTTAGCTGTCATCCAAGCTCTTGAGAAGTAGAGAGGTTATTTGCTGCACAAACCATTCATAATCAAGACTAACCATTTCAGCTTGATGTACCTCTTGGATCAGAGAATCGCAACTCCTGCACAAATGAAGTGGTTTGCAAAACTTATAGGGTATGACTTTGAAATAGTGTTCAAGCATGATAAAGAGAATTTAGCTGATGATGCCTTATCCAGGTTGCCAAACACTAGTGAGATATTACAGATGATGGAAATTACCCTGTCTAGTGATTTTTATCAAATGATAAAGATAGTTGGACTTCAGATGGTATCTTACAAGCTTTGATTACTAAGTTGCAGGCTCCCGACTCTTCTTCCAAACACTATACATGGCCTGCTAATCAGTTGCTCAGGAAAGGTAAATTGGTGGTTGGGAATGATGTTGTTTTGAGGCAAGATTTGTTACATCAGTTCCATAACACTTCTCAAGGAGGTCATTCAGGTATTCAAGCTACAACTAAAAGGCTTGGTTCACAAGTCTATTGGAAGAAAATGAGAAAAGAAGTTAAGCAGTATGTAAGAAATTGTGAAGTTTGTCAAAGATTCAAACATGAGTTGGTTAACCTGGATTTCTGGAACCTTTGCCCATTCCTGAGTTAATTTGGGCTGAAATCTCTATGGATTTTATTGATGGCTTACCCCTGTCAAAAGGTAAGACTGTTATAATGGTAGTTGTGTATAGACTGAGCAAATATGCTCATTTATCCCACTTACTCACCCTTACATAGCCTTGTCTGTAGCTCTATCCTTTCTTGATAATGTTTACAAACTACATGGGCTGCCCAAGATCATTGTTAGTGACAGAGACACAGTGTTTTGGAGCAAGTTTTGGATGGAATTGCTTGGTCTTATACATGTCAGTCTCTACATGAGTACTGCCTATCACCCACAAAGTGATGGACAGTTTGAAGTTGTCAACATATGCTTGGAATGTTATCTTAGAGCATAAGGTATAATGGCTACTATTTTTCAGCCATTTGGGCCCATCATTGCCACCTTATTTCAACACTCCAACCTCAAAATACCCCTCCCTCACTACTAACTTCAACACAATCATTTGGGCCCTACCCACCTCCATTATTTTCAAATGTTTGAAAATCATAAATGAAAATGTTTTGTCTTTTGTGTGTTGGAGAAGTGGCTAAAATGAAAGTGGCTAGCCACGATGGAATAATGGCTAAGATTTGGCACAGCCAAAACCATATCCATGTCATTTTGGCTAGAGATATAGCCACTGTACCCAATGCTCATAGATGCATGAGTGAGGGTAAACCAAATGAGTGGGTCCTTTAGTTGTCATTAGCTGAATATTGGTACAACACCACTTTTCACACAGCCATTAACACCCCTCCATATCATATAGTTTATGGCCAGCCTCCTTCTAATTATATAGCTTACACTTCAGGTGAAAGTAATGTTGAAGCTGTTGATAGGTCCTTGGCTGCTAGAGAGGAATCAATTCAGCTGCTCAAGTTCCATTTAAAGAGATCACAGAACATAATGAAGTCCATGGCTGATAGAAATAGAACTGAGAGATATTTTGAGCTTGATTCATGGGTTTATGTTAAGTTGCAGCCATATAGCCAGTCCACTATAAGAAAGGGCAAGTACAATAAGTTTTCACCAAAATACTTTGGCCCATTTAGAGTGATTCAGAAATTTGGAAAGGTAGCTTATAAATTGGAGTTGCTTGAAGATGCCCAAGTTCACCCAGTTTTTCAAGTCTCGCAGTTGAAGCTCCACAATGGTGTCCCACCTTCTACCCCACCTATTGTGCCTGTTGTCAACCCCAATGGTGTTATTGGAGTTGAGCCATTAGCTATACTAGACAGAAGGATGGCCAAAAGAGGTAATGTAGCAGTTATGTATTTGTTAGTGCAATGGGTCAATGGAAGTGCAGCTGATGCAACTTGGGAGTTGTATGAAGACCTTGCAGCTCGTTTTCCTTCCTTTGATTTGGATGCTTAACTGCTAACTACTTGAAGACAAGTAACATTTGAAGAGGGAGGTATAGATATGGGTCCAATTGTGTAAGTCAACAAGTTAAGTGTTGGGATATGAAAGTGCTGAAGATATCAAAGTACTGAAGATATGAAAGTACTGTAAGCTGCAAAGTACTGGAAGAAGTCAAAGAGTCAAAGTACTGCTAAAGACAAAGTCAAAGTACTGCAAGATGAAGTCAAAGTACTGCTAGAACAAAAGAACTGTTATATTCGTTTATGGAAAGTATTGTATTCCATGTTTAGATTACTTGTCGTACAAGGTTATCAATTGTAAACTGACTAGGATATCCTTGAGCCTATAAAAGGACTCCTAGATTGGCATTAGAGGTACGATTTCAGAAAAAGAGTTTTAGAGTTTACGAATTAGTGTTTTAGAGAAAAGTTCGATTATCTTAGAGTTGTATTAGAGTATCTGCATAATAAGCAGATTTAGAGTTTATAATAAAGTTATTCTTCTTAGCTTTGTTAAGTAAATTCCGCGTACTTGATAAAGATTGCTCAGTGTTTCTTTGTTAATAACTTAGGATTTATCCGAGGTTATTAAACCTTAACAAGCTAGTTAAGTTAGTTTGATTAAAGTATATCGATCCAACAAGTGGTATCAGAGCTTGTGTGGAAACTCTGACTAGGAAGAAACTCTACTTCAACAATATTCAAGATGTCGACTGAAGCTGTTCCACCACCCTCAATCACCTCACTCAGAATTCCAATAATCAAGAAGGGAGAATATGATCTCTGGTGCATGAAGATGAGGCAGTATATTGCCATTACAGACCATGCTTTATGGAATGTAATTGTGAATGGGAATGAAGTAGTTTCAGATCCCATTGTTGTTCCTGGACAACCTACAGCACCAAAGGCAGTCTTACCAGCAGCAACCCTAAGGAATCAAGAGAAGGCTCTAAACATTCTCTTGTCTGCCATTCCAGATGGTCATCTTCTCAAGTTTCATGATGCTAAAGATGCTAAGCAGCTCTGGGCTGCTCTTAAGACCAGATTTGGAGGGAATGAAGCCTCTAAGAAGATGCACAGAAATTTGCTGAAACAACAGTTTGAAACTTTCACAGTAGGAGAAAGAGAGAGTCTTGATGCTGCATATGATAGGTTTCAGAATCTCCTCAACATGTTGGAGTTATACAAGGCACAAGTATCAGTTGAGGATGCTAATTTGAAGTTTCTAAGGAGTTTGCCATCTACATGGCATGTGATTGCTACTATGATCAGAGGACAACAAGGATTGGATGTTATGGACTTTGATGATCTCTATCATCAACTTAAGGTGTATGAACATGAGATGAGTGGTCAACCAAATTCTAAATCTCATAGTATTGCTTTTCTATCATCTGAAAAGAAGAGCAGTACTTCCAAAAGTACTGCTTCTCCTCAAAGTACTGCTGTTTACAATCCCCCATCATATGCTGAGTAGGCCCCACTATCTACCACTTTGCACTCAGATGAAGTTGTGTGCTCCTTCTTTGCACAACAAGCAAGCTTACCTGTCACTTATGAAGAGGATCTAGCACAGATTGAAGAAGATGCACTTGAAGAAATTGATATCAGGTGGCAAGTTGCTATGATCACTGCAAGGATCAAAAAGTACATGAAGAAGACAGGCAAAAGTATTGATTTCAAACCAAAACAAGGAATCACTTTTGACAAATCTCAAATTGAATGCTTCAATTGTCAAAAGACTGGTCACTTTGCAAGGGAGTGCAGGTTTGCTAAGTATCAAGCAAACAGAACTTCTGAGAAGCCTAAACTTGAGCTCAAGGAAATTCCAATAACTGAAACAAAGGCTTTGGTTGCTCAAGAGAAGTTATCAGAAGTTGACTGGAGTGAAGAATTTGATGATGAACCGGTGACTTAATGTATGGTAGCAGTGGAAGATGCAGTTGAAGACACAGTGAAAGCATTGGACTGGAGCACTGCTTTTAATGAAGAATCTGAACATGCTGCTTTGGAATCTGATGATGGCTTTGGAGGATTTGATTGGAGCAAAGAAAGTGAAGATGATCCTGTTCTTCTTGCTATGGTGGCTACTTCACCAACTCAGTCTCCTATCTCTGAGGTATGCTCAAACTGTTATGAGTTTTATCTAAAACTGCTTAACAATTATGTGATTGAAAGAGATAATTGTATTAGGGCTAGGTCTTAGGTAGCAGGTTATCAAATCACTTTAGAGTCTATAGAAGCTAAAATCATAACACATGAAAATAATGAAATGGCTTGGGCTGAAAAGTATGAACAACAGGATTACCAGTTAAAACTTAGTGAATGGAAACTAAACTGTAAAATTGCTGAAATTGAGAAATTAACTAAGGAACGAGATGATTTGTTAGCTAAGTTTGCTGCTTGGGGAGAGTCTGGCTTGTCCCATGTTGCTTATGTTGAAAAACAGAGAAGGGCTTACATTAGAACAGGCTTAGGATTTGGAATGGACTTTAGTAACATAGATGAAAACCAACCTAGTGATCAGGATGATGGTGTTTTTGAGGACATAACCACTAGTGATGATGAGCTCATTAACTATGTAGATTCATCTAGTAATGAGGGCTCAGTAAGTGAACCACCTCCTGAATATAAGAAAGACAATGGTTATCATGCTGTTCCTCATCCCATTAGTCATCAACCCTCTAGGCCTGATGTTTCTCGTTATGGAGTAGACAGTCTAGAGTTTAGGAAGAAGCTTGTTGCTCAATCTAGGTCTGAGAAACCCAAAGAAACTGTTGAAAATAATGTTCAAAATCAAGCAGTACCTTTAAACCAAAGTACTGCTCAACAAGCAGTACCTTCTGCAAAACCTTTTCAAAACAGTACTGCTAAACCTTTTCGGGATAATTTTGGTCAAAACAGATTTTATCAGTCATCAAGAAGGCAAAATAATTTTTGGCATAGACATAGAAGAAATCACTTTGGTCATATGGGTCAAAAACTGTGTTTTGTGTGTTATAGTCCTACTCACTTAATCAAAGATTGTGACAAACACTCAGAATATCTAAGCAAGTTTCCAAGGAATAAGTCTACCAACCAGAGACCTAGAGAGCACAAACCAGTTTGGACTAATTCAAATAGGGTTAATCACAGAAACTTCACACCAGATCATAGATACCCACATCAGAGAAGACCTTCAGTATCTCACAGTACTTTCCAAAGTACTGCTCAGAAACAAGGTACTGATAACCCTACTTGGGATAGAAACTCTAGGAGATCTCACTATCAACCTAGAAGGTATCACAATTCATATAGGGGATCTAGATCACAGGAACCACCTGTTAAAACTGAATGGATTAAAAGGGAAAGTACTGCTGAGGGACATACAGTACGTTCAACAAAAAGTGAATCAGATGTTTTTGTGACACAAGAAAATGCTAAAAATCTGGTGAAAGATATTTATGTTGAAAAACCAGAGAGTTTGAAAATCCACATGCTAAAAATCATAAGATAATTTTGGATCATCATTTGAAAGATAGTGGGAATTACATACTCAAAGAATTTGAGTTTGTAACTCCTCAAGGGGAACACAAGTCAGTAATGGCTTGGGTTCCTAAAAGTTTCTAACTCTTTTCTTTGTGTGCAGGGCAACCCAGAAGAGGAGCTTAAAGATCATCTTATTGTGGATAGTGGTTGCTCTGGAAGTATGACAGGCGATAAAGAGATCCTGTCTGATTTTAGAAATATTAGTGGAGGAAAAGTTGCATTTGGGAATGATCCCAATGGAGGAAGGATTATTGGGAAAGGAACAATTAAAGCTGGAAGAATCGATTTTGAGAATGTCAGATATGTGAAGGAGCTAAAGTTCAACTTGTTGTCAGTCTCTCAAATTTGTGATAAAAAGCATCATGTGTTATTCACTGACACAGAATGTCTCATCCTTTCTTCTGACTTCCAACCTGTTGATGATGACTTGGTAGTACTTAGAGTACCAAGGACAAATGATGTGTATAGTTTAGACATGAAGAGTCTACATTCCTATGGCAGAGCTACATGTTTGGTGGCTAAAGCAACATCTGAAGAGGCACATCAATGGCATAGAAGATTGGGCCATGTTAATTTCAAGAACATCAACAAACTGGTCAAAGGCAATTTAGTTAGAGGTTTACCTTCAAAGACTTACAAGAATGATCAATCATGTTTGGCATGCAAGAAGGGTAAACAACACAAAGCTTCCTGCAAGAAGCTTGAGGAAAGAACTATTAGAGAACCATTGGAGCTGTTACATATGGATTTATTTGGACCTGTCTCTGTGGCAAGTTTAAATAAGAAGAAGTACTGTTTGGTTGTTACTGATGATTGTAGTAGATTCAGTTGGGTTTTCTTTTTGGGCTTTAAAGATGATACCTTTGATGCTATTCAGACTCTGATTATAGCACTTGAAAACCAATTAAGACTCAAGGTTAGAGGTATAAGATGTGACAATGGAACTGGATTCAAGAACAAGCCTATGGATGACTTTTGTGCAAATAAAGGCATAAAGAGGGAGTTTAGTATTGCTAGAACACCACAGCAAAATGGTGTTGCAGAGAGGAAGAATAGGACTTTGATTGAAGCAGCTAGGACAATGCTAGCAGATTCCCATCTCCCTATTCAATTTTGGGCAGAAGCTGTAAGTACTGCATGCTATGTACTTAACAGGGTATCTGTCACCAAACCACAGATGAAGACACCCTATGAATTGCTGATGGGCAATAAACCCAACATTCGTTTTATGAAGCCTTTTGGATGCCCTCTTACTATTTTGAACACCATTGATAATCTGGGGAAGTTTGATGGCAAGTCTGAAGAAGGTTACTTATTAGGATATTGCACTAACAGTAAAGGCTTTAGAGTATACAACAGAGTTACTAAGAAGATTCAAGATTGTCTTCATGTTGAGTTTTTAGAAGATCAAGACAATGAGAAAGGGAAAGGTCCTGATTGGATGTTTGATCTTGAGATTTTATCTCCTTCGATGAATTATGTTCCTGTTAGAGAAGAAAATCAACCTTTGCACACTGAAGAAGATATTCAATATGTTGTTCATGATGTTCTTATTAGACCTGATGCTGTTCCTGATAAAGATCCTGTGAGTCCAAAACAAAGTACTGCTGTTCCTAAGCAAAGTACTGATTCTCCAAAACAAAGTACTGTTGCACCACAATCCTCATTATCTGCAGAGGATCAATCTATTCAAGAGGAACTTAATCAGATGCTTCTTCAAGATGTATTAGCACATTCTTACACTGATGATCAAAGGAGAGCTTATGAAGAGGCAAAGAAGAAGAATAAGACTGCAGAGTACTCTCACAGTACTTTGGACAGTACTTTTGACCAAAGTACTGCTGCACCTATTGACAGTACTTTAGATGATTTAGATGATTCTACCATGCCTGGGTTAGAAGAAACTGATGATGAGCTTGAAGATGAAGGTATTTTCACAGATTCCAATGAAGGTGCTGATTATACTAACTTAGATGATACATATGAAGTTCCACAGTCACCAATATTACGAATTCATAAGAATCATCCAACTGATCAAATCATTGGTCCTTCTACTTCTGGAGTTATTACAAGACACAAAGCTAAGGGTCTCTCTAAACCTCACAATGCTTTACTTAGCTTTGTATATAAACAAAACAGGCTGAATCATAAGGACCATCAAACCTGCTTATTTACCTGTTTCATCTCTCAAGAGGAACCCAAGAATATTGCTCAAGCTTTGACTAAAGAAAGCTGGGTTGAAGCTATGCAGGAAGAACTTCTTCAATTTAAACTTCAAGAAGTTTGTGTTTTATGTGATCTTCCAGATGGGAAGAGAGTTATTGGAACCAGATGGGTTTTTAGAGTCAAAAGAGATGAAAGAGGCAATGTTATCAAAAACAAGGCAAGGTTAGTTGCTCAGGGTTATAGACAGGAGGAAGGGGTAGATTATGATGAGGTATTTGCTCCTGTGGCAAGGATTGAAGCAATTAGAATCTTTCTTGCTTTTGCTTCTTATATGGGTTTTCAGGTCTATCAGATGGATGTCAAGAGTGCCTTTCTTTATGGCACTATTACAGAAGAGGTGTATGTGAAACAACCTCCAGGTTTTGAAGATCCTAAACATCCAAACAAAGTCTATAAGGTGGTTAAGGCTCTTTATGGTCTTCATCAGGCACCTAGAGCTTGGTATGAGAGGCTCTCTACATTCTTATTACAACATGGATACAGGAGGGGAGCTATAGACAAGACTTTGTTTATCAAGAGAGACAAGAAGGATATCATGTTAGTTCAAGTTTATGTGGATGATATCATCTTTGGGGCTACCAAACAGTCCATGGTTAAGGAGTTTGAGCAGCTGATGCAGAAGGAGTTTCAAATGAGTTCAATGGGAGAGTTAACATTCTTTTTAGGACTTCAGGTTAAGCAGTCAAAGGAAGGAATTTTCATTAGCCAAGACAAGTATGTTACAGACATACTTAAGAAGTTTAATTTTGATGATATGAAGGCTGTTACTACACCTATTAAATCTATCAATTCATTGGGCAAAGATGAAGATGGCCAGCCTGTTGAAGTCAAGTTATACAGATCTATGATTGGCTCTCTTATGTATCTTACTGCATCAAGGCCTGATATCATGTTTGCAGTTTGTTTATGTGCAAGATATCAAGTCTCACCAAAGATCTCTCACCTGAATGCAGTAAAAAGAATTTTCTGTTATTTGAAACAACAACCTAAGTTAGGGTTGTGGTATCCTAAAGAGTCACCTTTTCACTTAGAAGCTTTTTCAGATAGTGACTATGCAGGTGATAATTATGATAGAAGATCCACAACTGGTGGATGCCAATATCTTGGAAGAAGGTTAGTCTCCTGGCAATGCAAGAAGCAGACAATTGCAGCAACATCATCTACTGAAGCTGAATATGTAGCTGCTGCAAGTTGTTGTGGTCAAGTTTTGTGGATGCAAAATCAACTCTTGGACTATGGGTTCAATTTTAAGAATACTCCTATCAATATTGATAATGAGAGTACTATTTGTATTGTGAAGAATCCTGTGTATCATTCCAAGACAAAGCATATTCAGATTCGGCATCACTTTATCAGAGATTGCTATGAGCATAGGCTCATTAATGTGGTTAAAGTTCACACGGATGACAATGTAGCTGATTTACTCACAAAAGGTTTTGATGTGTCACGATTCAATCACTTGGTCGTGAGCATTGGAATGATTAACTACTAAGCTATGTTTAAGGGGAGGACTATAAGGTGTTAGGTATAGTCCTGTGTATTGCTTGAGGGGAGGATGCTTGTTTATACTTAGTTAATATGAAGGTATTTGGCAAAGTACTGTTTTTCCTGAAAGTACTGCTTGGGAAAGTACTGCTTATGTGGAAAGTACTGTTTGTCGTATTAAAGTACTGTTCCAACGGTAATATTGATGGGTAATTGGTAGTAACGGTAACTTTGTTATTTAGGCTGTGATTTTTCAAATCCCACCTATAAATAACTACTTTCTGATTTTCCCTCTCATATTATTACTTTACATATTTTCCATACTTATCTCCCAATCACCATCTCTTTATTATTCGATACAATCTTTATTGTGCTCACTTTTTCAACAATGGCGAATCGTTTAACTGTTTCGAAGCACAATATGGTGGCTAATTTGGACAAGACTGAGGCGAATGTGGCTTTTTATGATATCATTGATTATCTTACTGGGTCGCCTATTAGTTATGCTCTTTTAGTTGAGCCGGATATAATTGAACCATGGATTCAAGAATTTTGGGCTAATGCTAGAGATAATATGGAGGAGGATGAATATTATATTAGATCAACAGTTGCTGGACGGACTATCAAGATTACAGAAGCCTCTATTCGAGAAGATTTATTATTTGGAGATGAAGATGGGGCTATTCGATTTGACAAGCAACTGATTTGGGATACTTTTAGGAATCTTGGTTATGAAGGATCTTTGACAGAACAAACATTCAAGAAAGCATTATTATGTCCTCAATGGAAGTTCTTGATTCATGTATTGCTCCATTGCATAAGTTCTAAAAGTACTTCTTGGGAGCAGTTTGGGTCAAATATAGCATCTGCAGTGGTTGGTTTAGCTACAGACAGAATGTTTAATTTTTCAAGGCTTATTTTGGATGGGATGCTATCACATATATCATCTGGGTCAAAATGGTTGATGTACCCAAGATTTGTACAGGTTTTCTTAAACAAGCAATTGGCTGATGTTCCAAAACCTGCTGCTTTGTTACCTGTCATTGTGCAACAAGCCAAAATATTTACATTCATGGCTAGGCGAAGTGATTTGTTCAGAGGTGAAGATATTCCATTAACTACTACAATGATGGAAGTTGTTCAAGCTGTGCGTGATGAAGCTGGAGAGGATGAAGAAAGTGAAGGTACTGATTCTGTACAAGGTTCTGCTTCACAAAGTGCTGCCTCACAAGGTACTGCATCTGCAAGTACTGCTTCTATTGAAGGTACTGCATCTTTACAGGGTACTGTTTCTCCAAGCCCTGAGGTTCAAGCAGAGATTGAGAGAACACCTACTCCATCTCCTCAACGTTCTGTTCCTGTTTCAGAGGCACATTCACATCTTCCAGATGATGATCATACTATACCTCGTGAAGGTTTGACTTTGGATAATTATGCTTTGACAAGGGAGCTAGTTAGGTTGAACAAGACTGTTGAGAGTCAAGCTAAAGCACTTAGGAAGTTGAGGCGTAAGTATATCTGGTTGAGGAATTTTATTAAACCCTATATTCAAGGTTTCAACTTATGGGTTAACGAGGAAAACAAACGTCGTAAACAACTTCGAAAGGAATTAAAACGAAAGAAGGTTCCTAAACCATTTTCTGTCAACTTGGGGAGGAATTTAGAAAAGGAAAATTTGAAAGAAGATGTTACAAAGAAGAAAGAATCTGTAAGTACTGCAGAAAAGATTATTTCAGATTCTGAGGAACAAGAAGAAGAAGTGCAAGTTCAAGGTACTGATGATCAAGGTACTGAACATCAAAGTACTGTTTTTCATGATACATCTAGGCAAGAAGAAATAACACCAATAACTCCAAGGGTATTGAATTTTGAAGAAGAAGCTGGTCCTTCTACAACTGTTATAGAAGAAGAGGAGGAAGCTACATTCAAACCGATTCATTCTGAAAGTGATGATGAATTAATTGCTACAATTTTAGATTTATCACAACCAAGAGGAGGAGTTACTATTAGAGATGTACAAGAAGAAGAACAACCAAGAGCTTCTCAACCTGAAATTGATCCTAAAGACAAAGGGAAAGGTATTCTGGTTGAAACTAAGAAAAAGAAACTCACTTTGGCAGAACTTAGAGCAATTGAAGTTGCTAGGAATGAAGCTGCAGCTAGAAAAGTTCAAGAAGAGATAGATGCTAAAGATAGAGAAGAACAAGAAGCTCAAGAAGCTCTGAATAGAGAAGCAGCTCAAAAGGTGCAAGATGAATTAGATGCTGAAACTGCTGAACCATTACAGTCTCCTACACCTGTTAGATATATGTCAAGAAGACCTAATTTAGCTAAAGAAAGGAATGCTATGATGGCTTATTTAAAAAGCAGAGGATATAAAGGACTGCAGAAGCTAAATTATGTTGATATGAAAAGACTCTATGATGCTGAAACAGAAGCTTATAAGAAAAGTGTTGCTGACATTAAAGACTTCAGAGAAGAAGCTCATTGGACTGAAGCTGAAAGGAAGAAGAGCTTAAAGAGAAAAAGAAAAACTGAAGTTACAGATGTTCAGTTTTCAAAGAAAGAAAAGGTTGAATTAAGATCTGAGACTAGTGATGAATTGAAGAATTATCTCAGAGTGGTAGATTTTGATTATACAAAGGAAGATAATGACATGAAGATGAACAGATCAAAGATTAGTGTTTTCAAAGTTGTGAAATCTAAGAATGGAGATTACATGGTTTTTCATAAAGAAGATGAAAGCTTCAAAGTTTTCAAAAGGCTATGGGATTTGCTGCATATTATAGATAGAGTAGACCTATTCTACTTATATCATGTTGTGAAGGCTTATTTTGAAGATAATCCATTAGAAGGGATTGGTTTGGTTTTACATGGTGATCTCATAACCATGTGGGAAACTGAAGAAGAGAGCACTGATGATATCTGGAAGAATCAAGAAAGCTGGGAAATAGTTTGCTGGAGATTCTTTGAAGAATCTGGAGTTCATGTTTTGGAGCTAGAAAATGGAACAATGATACACATGTTTGCAGAAAGAAGATACCCTCTTACAGTTGAGCTCATGAGAAGAATGTTAGAGCATGGATTGGAAGTAGAAGAGGATAATGAAACTGCTTGCATGGTTATCAATTTGTTTATCAACTGGACTACCATTGCTGAGAATGATCTATAACTGGTATGAATTTTATTTGAATAAATACTTTTTGATATATCAGTACTTTTATTCAAAGTACTGCTTATCAGACAATACTTTCATCAAAGTACTGTTTGCTGAATTAAACCAGTTAAATAAATTTTAGAAGAAATTTTTTTTTTGCTAAGTAATAAATATTTTGAAATAAAGGTTGAATAAATGGTTTTTGTGATGATAACATCAATAGGTTATCAATCCACCATGGTTACAAAAGGATTGACTAATCCATGAGCAAACGGCTCTGGTAAAGATATATCAAATCCGTTTTTAGTTGAAAACTTGCTAATAAGTTGGATGGTCATCAACTCACCATATCAGTAATGTGAAGAGTTGGCTAGCCCACAAGAAAATGGCTTGTGGTAAAGGCAGTGGAAAAACCATTATTGGTAATTAGTTCACCATTAGATAGAAGAACTAACTAGTCCAGAAGGGTACAGCTTTTGGTAAAGACAAAACAAATCTGTTGATAGCTGGTGGTTTGCTAAAAATCATATGGTTATCAATGTACCATGGTCTTACACACCAAAACATTTGGCTACTCCAGAGATAATGGCTTTGGTAAAGAGATCTAAATCCATTAAATTTTCAATGATTCACTTGGAAGTGATGAGAATAGTATGCAACTTAAACTGAATTAATGTACAATTTGTCATATGTTGCTGTGTTGCTGAAAAGATAGAGCTTGCTGAATGATGCTGTGGAAAGAACAATTCTAAGAGATACTTTGACAAGCACAGATATTACAGAGATATAATCTAAAGACTAAGAAACAATCCGTTTTAAAGATGAAGCTGTTAAAGATATATTCACAAAGGAACTTGAAGTCAAGCAAGTAGAATTCAAGTTAGGGGAGGATTGTTGGGATATGAAAGTGCTGAAGATATCAAAGTACTGAAGATATGAAAGTACTGTAAGCTGCAAAGTACTGGAAGAAGTCAAAGAGTCAAAGTACAGCTAAAGACAAAGTCAAAGTACTGCAAGATGAAGTCAAAGTACTGCTAGAACAAAAGAACTGTTATATTCGTTTATGGAAAGTATTGTATTCCATGTTTAGATTACTTGTCGTACAAGGTTATCATTTGTAAACCGACTAGGATATCCTTGAGCCTATAAAAGGACTCCTAGATTGGCATTATAGGTACGATTTCAGAAAAAGAGTTTTAGAGTTTACGAATTAGTGTTTTAGAGAAAAGTTCGATTATCTTAGAGTTGTATTAGAGTATCTGCATAATAAGCAGATTTAGAGTTTATAATAAAGTTATTCTTCTTAGCTTTGTTAAGTAAATTCCGCGTACTTGATAAAGATTGCTCAGTGTTTCTTTGTTAATAACTTAGGATTTATCCGAGGTTATTAAACCTTAACAAGCTAGTTAAGTTAGTTTGATTAAACTATATCGATCCAACATTAAGAGAATAAAGTCAACCATCAAAGACAACATCAAGATCATAACCAACTTTCCCACCAACAATACATTTCATAATTCAGTAGTATAAATACATTGTAGTATACATTACATTTCATCATTCATCTCGTAAAACAAACTACTCTAATTCTCTGTACAATTCATCTATCTGAGTAAACAAATCCTTGTTTGCTAATTCGAATCTCTTTTTCTTGTTTGAGAATCCTGTTAGTGAACTAGTCATTCTTCGATTCTTCTTGAGTCCGGGAAAGGTCATATCAAAATGGTGCCAATGGATCAATTGAAAAGTTTTATGGATATTTTAAATATATGTATGACCGGATTCGAACTCGAGACTTCGGGATTGCACACATTACGTATGAGAGTTGATGTTTAAATAATTAATATATATATATAAACGTTATTATTATTAATTATTTGTCACGAAACAAAACTTAAAGATAGTTAATATTTAACGAGGTTTGACTAACGGTCGTTAAATGTAAACTACGAGGACTAGAGATGCAATTAGTGGACAAGAAGGATCTAGAACCCCTTGGGTTTAGCCTTGGCCGGCATGGGTATACAAAAGCCCAAGGGAGGCTTTTCTTGGTCACTAAGTTTTAGAAAACTATATATACATTCCCTTGTATTCATAATTCTCTTAATCTTGGATCACTGATAAACCTAATTACTTTCTTCTCTCCCTCTCTCTTGTGTTGGCCGATCTTCCACCCACCTTCCCCAAGGGATTTGATTTTCCCAACTCAAGATACAAGTGTTTGGTTTTTATTGTGATTCAAGAACCTAGCTTTTCACATCAAATCGCTATTAGTACGTATGTACAAGAACAAAGGACAAACGCATTTGTGTTTCTGTGATTTCTGGTGGTTGACTTATTTGTGGGTCGAATTATATAAGCCCTAAGTTAGGGTTTTGGGTTTTGTTCATCGTTCATATTATCGTGTGTTACTTGAATTGCTAAAAGGTACGTGATAACGCTACACGCGTCGTTCGGGGTCAAAGGAACTTCCTTTTCGTCGAGCAACTTTTTCAACACCCTAGGCAGTGAACCTAATCGTTGTAGTGTAGTATTAGGGTAAGCCACGGGTATTGATATCGTTCTCTAGGGGAATAGGAATGCTAGTGAGAAGTTACTACGCTAAGGTTGGGGTTGAGGAAGATTATTTTTTTTTATCTTTTTATATTTTTTTAAAGAAAGGAAAGGTACGAATCTCGGGGTTTGGATTTGGGGGGTTGGTATTGCTACCGATTACTCTACTTATCTAATTATCTAATCTAAGGTGTATGTAATCTATGTCTAATTATTGTGTGCTCGTATGATAGTTTAAAGATATGTTTACTTAGGTTTTACTACTCCTTAATTATCTCCTATTGGTGGTTGAATTGTCACTTCCTTATTCTTAGTTGCCTTGTGTGTCTAAGGTTGTAGGGTATGCGTTTCTCCCTAACTCTTTGAACTTACCAAAGGGTCTCGTCTACAAAACCCACTAGGGATAATAAACTCTTACTCTAAGGCACTCTTTGGATGGTTTAGCCTACAACTACTCAAGGAGTTATATTCTAAGGTTCACAAAGATTTAATCAAGCATTAAGTACACAACGAATGACTATCGCATTACTAGATCATTAATCAACTAAGATAAGAGACAACCAATCAATATTCAATAATTAAGTTTCATATTCCCTAAGCAAACACACAAGTAAATTAGCCGGACATGGAGAACATGCAAGCATACACACAAATAATCAAAGTTATAATTGTATTAATGAAGTAAAACACTTATCTTGGTGTAAGATAGGGTTTGGAACCCTAAAATACTGTACAAGACAGCCTTGGTTCGGTTTAGGTTTTTACTCCAAAATACTACACACCAATACTGAAAAATTCGGATTCTATATATAAGATTACACATGCGACGGCGTCACCTTATGTTTTGTGACGTCGTCGTGTTGCCGTCATTAGGGTTTCGTCTTGGCCACGTTAGACTTGCGACGGCGTCACCTTATGCTTGTGACGCCGTCCTCTTCAGCTTCTGACGCCGTCTGGATTGCATCTAGGCCGTCTGAGTTGCGACGGCCTACTCTATTATAACTTGACGTCGTCACTTGAAAATAGGAGTTTTGGCTTATGTCCCGTCACAAATTCCTCCGACGGCGTCGCGTATAAGCTGTGACGCCGTCACCTTATGTTTTCAGCAGCTTTGAGTGTCTCGATTCTGAATTTGGTCATTTTCTTCGTATATTCGTGCCTTTTTGTCCAAATAAGTGCCATTCCAGCATTTTGCCTTCAAGAGACCTAAAAAGTGAAAAGGAACGATATTAAGCAATAACGGATACAAAAGTGATCAAATAAGGGCTTAAACGACCCCCCAAAAAGGTACCTTTTAAAACCTTATCAAATATCCCTACACTTGGTATTTGCTTGTCCTCAAGCAAATGTGCTTTTAGCCAATTAATTTATAAGTTAGGGGTCATGAAGCATTGGTTTAAAACGGTCCACAACACATATAAGCCCCGCAAAAGTCATAACAAGCACGGAAATTACATACTAGCACCTTACATGGGGTGTTTGGATACTCACATCTCTCTTGGGTGTATATGAAATATAACAAATTGGAAACGGAAGATAAACACTCATTAACCGGTCCTAGTACATAGATTACCATAGGCTTGAGAATAGATCAAACCTCCATCGCTTTGGCGTAAGCACATAGGAAAGACTATCAAAGAGGTCTTTAAAGGGTTGTTAAGTTAGGCTTACGGTAGGGAAACAAGGGTTTGGTGGGATAGGCTTTTTAGTGGTGGTAAGTCAAAAATCTCTATGTTAAATGCATACGAAGAATGGCGTTGCTAAGCCAAGACTCGACACTCTAGACTCTAGCTAACTGAAATAAACAAAAATAAATTTAAAGGATAGATGTAGGATGGTAGCCCGTATTTTTTTTTTATTTTTTTTTATTTGTAGTATATCACCTGTGATACAATAGTTGTAATGATTGCTTATTGGTAGTATATCACCTGTGATATAACAGTTGTAATGATTGCTTGTTGGTAGTATATCACCTATGATATTTGATGACGTATACTTATTCAGTTTATATATCACATATGATATTAAAAAACAATGAGCTATTCATACACTAACATGGTATATATTTTATGCAGATTTGAATATAAAACTCAGAACTATCAAGAAGCAAAAAAGCAGGGGTTGAAGGTGAAAGGAAAAAGACCTTCTCGAAAAAACAACCAAGTCAAACTGAAAAAGTGAACAAATAAACAATATCGTCACCGACAACACTAACAATACCAAGCAAATTAACAAAATCCGCTGCTAGACATTTAAGCTTAGAAAACACGAAGAACAAAAACAGAAACAAATACGCCACCAACAAATACTGAAAGAAACTTCTGTGATATCATCTGTGATATAACAGGATCTACAAACACCAACACCACAAACAATAACTGTTGAACTGACAACAAAGACTGCATGTAAGAAAGCAAAGACAATTGCAGAAAAAGAAGAGGAGGAATGAAGAAGAAGAAGAAGCTGCAAACTAAAAAGAATGAAGTGGGAAAGAAGACAAAAGGAGGGGATGCTCATAAAGCTGGCAAGAAGAAAGTTATAGAAAATACAAAAACAAAAGCATCAATGAGTAATTTTCTTTTGCTACTTAAATTGTAATATTCTCTTGCTACTTAAATTGTAAACAATGATAATTTCTATTCAGCTGTAAACAATGCTTTTGATTTATCTGAATATAACATTTTTTTTGGTAATTTTATTAGAGTATAACAAGTGATATTAATGAAAAGTCAGTTAAAAATACCGTTGACTTCATGAAGAAAACTATGAAAATAAAAACATGACATTTTCTCAAAATCAAACAAGAATGGGATTAATTAAACATTGTTTTGAGTAACATAACGATTCGGCAAAAAAAGGTCAACATATATATCAGTTAAAGAATAATATCACAAGTGATACATGTCAGAAACAAGTAAAAACAAGTAAACACATAAATGATGTAAACATTTCATCATTTTCATGCTTTATCACAAGTGATAAAATGACAAAATATTTCATAAACTCACAAAGACATCATAAAAATTAATTCCAACTATTTATCACAAGAGATACATAACTTCTAATTTATGACAAAGACGGGGCTTGAAACCAGGAAGCTCAGCTGCAATTGCTTTTCGCATAACACCATCTTGACCAGTTACAATGATATTTGGATAACCCACAAAAGCTTTCTTGAATGCTTGGAGTAACCATACACAAGATTCAGTAGTTTCGTTCTTAAGCAGACCATAACCAACATTAACACATCTAATTTGATTGTCAATTACAGTAAAAGGCACAAAAACTATCATATACCTGGAAAGCGAAATATCTCAGGTGATAATATATAAAAAATGTACAAAAAAACAATGAAATCTCACAGGAGATATTATAAATTAAAAAGCATACTTGTTTGTTTTGTATGTGGCATAAAAAGAGACGATATCACCAAACTATCTGTGATTGCAATTTGCAATAAACGGCTCCATCAAACGAAAGAATCAACAACAACTGCAATTGTGGTTCAAAAAAGCATAACAGCTCCACAAAACAAATTGAAGAAGCTCAAACAACTTTGATATCGCCTGAGATATCATAAGATCCTCCATTACCACAACTGATTCAACAAAATAAAAGAAAGTTGACACACCATATCACTTGTGATATCAAATGTGATATCACATTTGATATCACCTGTGATACAACTGAGAAACCAGCAATACAGAAAAGCAAAAAGGAGAAAAGCGTAACCTTAAGTACAACACACTCAGTCTTCTTATCTCTGCAATTAACCGAATTACATGATTCCAAACAGGGTTTAAGTTATAATCAACAACCTTTCTTTTGAACTTTTCAAGTGGCCGAATATATGCAATCACATAAGGATCAGACTTCCCAATCATTTCCATGTTTTTCAAATTATTTTCCTTCACGATTGTTAAGGTAAGCAGTCCTTGTGGCTTAAGCTCTATGTCACTGCGCAATTATTGAACAAAACATCAAATTTGCATCACCTCGGATATAGAGCGATGGAGAAAGCAAAATACAAAACGCACTAAAATAATTCAAAAGGACGCCATTCAGAAAAATGAAAATAAGCATCAACTAATGCAACATATGATATGATTACTCAATTACAATAACTACAGTGCACTTTGATTAATTCCCTAAAGCTTGTTTATTCAAATAGGTATTTTTAATTTGGTTATATATGAAATGATGAACAAACAGGAACATGTGATTGCTTTTCAACTTGTGCATCCCTCTCTTAGGCATTTTGTCAAACACCTTTCATGCATCAAATTTCCATCAATCACCCATCCCAAGATGATATCATATTAAAACCTAATGCTACTCACAATCTAAAACATAAACTAAAAGTATCAAATAAACAAAATTTCACAAATGATAATACAAATATCACTAGTGATAATACACATATACCACTGGTGATACTACGTGTACGATACATAGCAGATTCAAAACAACAATCAGACATAAAAACAAAATTCAAATGTAGTTAAAAACAAAAATTCAACTAACAACTTAATTAATAAGCAGAATTACATGAGCAAATAACAAGATTATCATTCATTTTTCACTCACACATTTCATCAAACACTTGGTGTGCAACTTAATAAGAAGGAATGTTAACAACTTGAACCACATAATTAACAACCGATCAACAACATTATCAACCGCGACAACATCAATCAAACCAGCTTGTGAAACAAATGGCTCATTCAAATCAAAAGAAGACAAAAAAAAGGGATGATATGATCGAGAGGTGATGATGAGATGATGATCGGAATGGTGATGGTGATTGGAATGGTGATGGTGATCTAACTGGTGATGATCAAAAGTTAATAGTTGATTGGAATAGCTACTTTTTGGAGGGAAATGATGAGAGCAGGTTGGGAGGAAAACACACAGTAACTGTGTGAAAAAATGAAGCGAATGAAAAAAGAAAGAAAGAAAATGCTTTATATAGTTGGGAGAATTAAGGTTAAGTATATTAAATCTTAGGTTAATCCCCACTAGGGATGAGCATTTCGAACCGAATCCCGGAACCGAACCGGTACCGTATCGAAACGGCACCGATTCTTGAAATACGGTACGGTACCGGGACTACGAAATAAGGTGAAAAAAAAATCGGGACCTCTAATTCGGTACGGGACCGGTACCAAATCGGGAAATTCCCGTAAAAAGCGGGAAAAACCCGATTTCCCGGTACCGGTACCGATATCCGAATCCCGTTCGGTACGGTACCGGTACCACTAATTTATGCTCGGGAAAAAATCGGTACCACTATTCGGTACGGGATCGGTACGGGACCGGTACCGTGCTCATCCCTAATCCCCACCATTGGATCAAAATAGATGGATGATAGAGATTTATCCATTGGTAAGCATCAAAATAAAGGTAAGCAAATAAAAATTTCTCCATCAAAACAACTAACACCACCTTTAATCACCTAACCAACCACCCCTTGGTGATCTTTTTTTATTATAACAGTATAAATAGTTGACTTGTCCCCAACACGGATGCAAGCCTTACAATACAAGAAAGAAGATGACAGTCCCTCTAATAAGTGCTGTCAACAATAACTCACACACTAACCCAAGAACTAAACATAAACCCAGAAACTAAACCACTACTACAATCAAGACCAATAAGATGTTGATGTAAACAATGAAACCAACTTAACAACTAAAAACCCACAAGATGATTATCAACCCAAGCGAATCAGAGAGAGAAAACTTGTGTGTGAAGACAGAATGAGAGATCTAAACCCTAGATGCAAAATTCTGCTTATCTAGCCCAAAGTTCCACTAAGACCCCTGAGAAATATAAACTATACAAACACAACTTAAAGTTAGAGTTAAATTTGTACTGGTCTCAAGTTGAGATGGAAAAATTATTACTTTTATCGAATTTATCAATTTATCGGGTATTAGTTTGTAAAGGTTTTACTGTAGTTTCAAAAGTAGATGAGATGGTATTGGGCCAACCGACCTTAAGTTAAGTCCAAACTTCGGGCTTAATTAAGCGTAATTCTAAAATTTAGAAAAAGCAAACCATATCACAAACTTAATGATGATACTATAAATTATACAAGATCGACTAATGAAAAAACAAACCCAAAGAAAAATCCTTCTTCAACTTTCTGCATGCGATAGACTGTTCCTCAAGAAATCATAAACATTACTTATTTACTTCGATCTCTTCACACCAGCACCAATGGCTGCAACGATGGTTCTTCACCCTAACTCCTCATTATCATCGTCTTTACCCAAAGACGATGATTACACTGTCCTCAAAACCTCTTACCACGATGTCCAGTTTGTCGATATCCAACAAGATTACCTCAAAGAGGAGCAAAAAAATTTGAAACATGAAGAACTGAGGTCGCAAGAGGATGTTAAGCGGATTCAATCTGTCCCACTTGTGATCGGTCAGTTTTTGGAGATGATTGATGACAACTATGGCATTGTTGGCTCAACTAATGGACAAAGTTACTATGTTAAAGTTTCTAGTACTGTTAATCGTGAGATGCTGAAACCTTCGGCGTCTGTTGCTTTGCACAGGCATTCGCATG
The DNA here is from genome assembly GCA_019973895.1 of Chrysanthemum seticuspe. Lineage (NCBI taxonomy): Eukaryota > Viridiplantae > Streptophyta > Magnoliopsida > Asterales > Asteraceae > Chrysanthemum > Chrysanthemum seticuspe. The sequence continues at coordinate 14,192,925 of BPTQ01000007.1, forward strand.
CGCTTGTTGAGGTGTTGCCACCGGAGGCTGATTCTAGTTTTTCGCTTCTTAGTCAGTCTGAGAAACCGGATGTTACGTATAATGTGAGTGATTTTACTATTCCTCGAATATTAAGTTTTTTGAATTCTTTTTAGGGTTTGGTGAAAACCAATTTAAACTATTATGGATTATTGTTATACTTCTAGGGTATAGTTTTTTAGTTAGTTGATGAACTCTATCTGATTACTTATATTATCGGATACAAATTAAACTAATGACATGGTGAATGTCAGTGTTTAAATCTTCATCAATAATATACAGTAAATAGCTAGGTATAATTGTTAATGCCCGGCCTTTGGTTATTGATAAATATGTCAGTTTAGTATTTAAAGTTCCGGTCGCTGTGTTAGCATTATTTAGGTTTGTATCTTGTACACAAGCTAGAATGGATTACCTTGGAAGTAAAAGGGTGCATCGGATTGCATTTTGGAGGAGATTAAGGGCCCGTTTGGTTTGTTGCTAGGAATGGCAATGGGTATCGGATTTGGTATAGGGTAGAATGACAATGGATATGATTGAGTAGACTTTCTGTAAATGTAAATATCATCTTCATTAACTGAATCAGGCACACATTCTAAACATCAATCAATTGGTAGCTATTATGATTTTATTTTCCCAAAAGTTCAAAAGATACGTTTTTTTGCAGAAAACCTTTGTGAATATGCTATTTAAGAATGTGTGCCTTTCTTTGAAATAGCCGATTGTTGTGTCCGTTAAAGCAGGTGATATTTGTAGTCTGATAACTGAAAGAATTACATATGCTTATACTCCCCTTAACTTTTTGCTGTGGATTATACAATGCTTACTATGAATAACAACAAAACAGTATTACATACATTGCATGTTACACTTATACTTCAACCATTGTCCGTAAATTGTCACCTTAGATTTGTTTTTTCTGATACTAATTAGTAAAACGCTGGCATCTTGTGGTTGGCCAAGCCGCTGAATTATACTATAATAGTGGACGAAGTTCAAGCTTGTTGAATTTAATTAGAAATGTATGTTAATTTCTTAACCTTGATAGATCTCGGGAACTGCCATTCATTAGCATCTGTCTTTCATACCTATGTAACTCTGCTAAAATATCAAAATTTTCTGATTAAGGAAAGTGTTTGGGAGGTCAATCAGGATAGTTGATAAATAACATGGAATTCATGGAAGTTTATACCATTCCAATCTGTATTTTCGATCATAAGTCAACGTAATATAACTATGTCTTATAATGAGATTTTGTTAGCCAATCACCTTGCCGCTTGTGGTGTACTTAAGGTTGATTATTAGTTGAATGAAAACATGCTATGGGATATGAATTTTATCCCCTAATCAGTTGTTGTAGTAACTATTTTCAATGTCTCTGTAACTTTGCTAGGATATTGGAGGCTGTGACATTCAAAAGCAGGAAATACGTGAAGCTGTTGAGTTACCTTTGACTCATCACGAGTTGTACAAGCAGATAGGAATAGACCCTCCTCGTGGTGTTTTGCTCTATGGTCCACCGGGAACCGGAAAGACCATGCTTGCCAAAGCCGTGGCAAACCATACTACAGCAGCTTTTTGTTAAGTTTATGATATATAAAATATACTAAAACATAAAGACATCAAGAGTACACAGCGGAAGACTTAAGATCATAACAAATAAATTAATTAACTGAAAGTATGCGTAACGTACCTCTTGCGAATATCAAATCCCTCGAGCAAAGCAAAACAACCCTCGAGCAAAGCAAACCAAAGAAGTACTTATTGGTGTAAGAATAATGTCTTACAACCACGTTCTTGTACACACGAATTAACCAAACGAATCAAGCGATTGCTAGATCTAACACAAGTCCTCGTTTAAGAAAAACGAAACCAAACTCCCTTACTTGGGGTGTTCGGCCGAAATATGGACTAGAGAGAGGAGAGGAGAGATCTAGGGTTAATTCAATGCACAAGTGTATGAAACCCTAGAACCTACCCCTCCTTATATACTAGTAGGTAAACTTAGGGAACAAGTTTGTGAATTAGGCTTTGTTTAGCCCCTATGGCCGGCCACCAATGCAATCCCAAAGCCCATTCCATAACTTTTCCAAGTTTCCATTTCTAGTCCTTCTCTTTTCCATTTAACGGTCGTTAGTCATTTTTCCGTTAAATACTTAACGATCGTTAACCGGACTTAATGTGTAATAATTAATCGTAAACATAAACATTAATTATTAACTTTAATTCTCATTCGCTAATGTGTGCAATCCCGTGGTCACGAGTTCGAATCCGGACATTCACATGTTTGTAAATATATACATTTCCAACAGCTCCCACTTGGATATGTTTACAAAACGTGAAATGACATTGGTTAGCGTCTAGCAACACGCCAATGCCCCCGGTACAACTCATGTATGGTTTTCTGGAGAAAAACCAAGTTTGATGATTCATCATCATATTCATCCTTTTATTTCTAATACCATGTTAATAAGAATATGGATCTTACTCATTTCTTAATTAACTATTCTGTTTCTCGCTTTATATGATTGAGTAAGATTACCAATTCTTCTGAACAGAAGACCTTGGGTATGGCCATACAAACATCTTAACAATCCTACGAGGGGCCCAGTAGTATTATACTTCAAAATAAATTTGAAGGAAACAAATCCCATTTTGACTACAAGCAGGATTCATAAATTTCGCAACACTTCTGAAAACAACCCTTATAACTACCAGTTACGTGTAGCGTTAGATTGCTTCACAAAAATGCACTACATCCATGACATATCTCTTGTATAGTCAGAGGATAAATATCCATGATATACTTAATGACAAAGATCCATAAAGTATCATCATGTGGGTGGGATAAGTCCTATATTCAATTCATTGAATATCATCTGAAATTAGTCATGCTACGCATCAATATACTTTCAAGTATATTCTAACTAATACTCAGATTTATCTTAATTCAATATCATTCCCATGTTATTGATTGACAATGGACTATTTAGAATAACTTAAGTTATTCAAGGATTTAAACATGCAAATATAGGACAACATCATAATAAATGAATAATAAACATAACAAAAATACTTTATTTCATTTCAATAATAATGTTTACAACATCCTTTTATCTAAAATACTTAGTCACAGATGGGCATGAAACTACTAGCTAAACGAAGTCCAAACTTATCAGACAAATGATTAAGTTTTTCACCAGGCAAGGCCTTCGTTAACGGATCTGCTAGGTTATCATCTGTGTGAACTTTGAGCAACTCAATTTCACCTATCTCGACTTGCTCTCGAACATAGTGATATTGTCTAGGATAGTGTCTGGTGCCCTTCATGACTCCAGGTTCATGGGCAAAAGTAATTGCAGCTGAATTGTCACAATATACTTTAATAGGATTTTCAATCGACGGCATAACACCAAGCCCCGAAACAAATTTCCTTATCCAAACAGCTTCCATGGCAGCCTCAGACGCCGCTATGTACTCACTTTCTGTAGCAGACATCGCAAGTGTTGTCTGTTTCTTACTCTTCCAATCCACAGCACCTCCATTAATGACAAAAATGTAACCCGTTTGAGACTTCGTATCATCTTTGTCACACTTCCAGGATGCATCGCAGTAACCTGTAATAGACAGTTCTGCTTCTGGATTTCCTCCATACACTATGAACATATCTCTTGTAGCCCTAAGGTACTTGAGAATATGCTTAACAGCAGTCCAGTGAATTTCACCCGGATTCTGTTGATACCGACTGGTCAAGTTTTGAGCAAACGCCACATCAGGCCTTGTGCATCGTACCGCGTACATGATAGATCCTACAGCCGAAGCATAAGGAACTTTCTTCATACGCGCCACCTCTGCAGGTGTTGAAGCACAGCCTTGGCTGCTCAAACCATGATTTACTTGCATTGGCAAAAATACCTTCTTGGAATTTTGCATATTGAATCTCTTCAATATTTTGTCAATGTAAGCACTTTGGCTTAAACCAATTAGCCGCCTTGATCTATCCCGGTAGATCTTGATTCCGAGTATATATGCTGCTTCCCCTAAGTCTTTCATCGAAAAACATTTACCAAGATAGGCTTTCACCTCATTTAGACTTGGTATATGATTTCCCATGATTAATATGTCATCGACATACCGAATAAGTAAAGTAACACGACTCCCACTAGCTTTGTGATATACACATGGCTCATCAAGATTCTGAGTAAATCCAAAACTTTTGATTTCTCCATCGAATCTTTTATTCCATTGTCTTGATGCTTGCTTTAGTCCATAAATGGACCTCTTAAGCTTGCATACACGGTTAGGAAACAATGGATTCACAAACCCTTCCGGCTGTGCCATATAGATGTCTTCATCTAGACGGCCATTCAGAAAAGCAGTTTTGACATCCATTTGCCAAATCTCATAGTCATAGTGTGCAGCTATAGCTATGAGAATCCTAATAGATCTTATGTCCGCTACAGGAGAGAATGTCTCCTCGTAGTCAATGCCATAGGTTTGAGTAAAACCTTTAGCCACCAGACGAGCCTTGTAGGTGTGTACATTGCCATCCATGTCAGTTTTCTTTTTGAAGATCCACTTACTCCCAACGACTTTAGCCTTGGGAGGAAGGTCAACTTCAATCCAGACATCATTATCTTTCATGGATTGCATTTCCCCATTCATAGCAATCTGCCATTTATCCTTTTCAGGATCAGCCATGGCAGCCTTATAGTTGGCAGGTTCATTAAGATCCCCAACCATATTTTCTTCCACCTCTACGTTTAAACATAGACGGTCAGGTGCACGTATAGTCCTTTCAGACCTACGAATGGGAACAACTTCAGGAGGAGCACCTAAGCTTTCAGGTACTTCTTGAAGTTGGCTAGTGGTTTCAGAAGGTGTTGTATCTTCTTGATCATATTCCAGATCATATACTCTCCCACTGAGTTCTTGAGATATGAGATTCCTTTCAAGGAAATCTCCATACCTAGCCACGATGACTTTGTTCTCAGTAGGGTAGTAAAAGTAGTAACCCATAGTTTCCTTAGGGTATCCTACAAAGATACACTTAACAGATCTGGCTTGGAGCTTATCAGGTGTGTCACGTTTAACAAACGCTTCACATCCCCAGACCTTTAAGTAAGAAAAGTTGGGAGCTTTTCCTGTCCATATTTCATATGGAGTTTTAACAACCTTCTTAGTTGGAACCATATTCAAAATGCGAATAGCAGTTTCAAGGGCATAATCCCGAAAAGTAAAAGGTAGAGTCGTAAGTTCAAACATTGATCGTACCATGTCAAGTAAGGTACGATTTCTCCTTTCAGATACACCATTTTGCTGTGGAGTATAAGGAGATGTGAGCTGTTGGATAATTCCACACTCAGCTAAGTAATCTTTGAACTCTTGACTTATATACTCACCACCTCTATCGGATCGAAGATCTTTAATCTTCTTTCCAAGTTGTAATTCTACTTCACTTTTGAAAACCTTAAATGTTTCAAAGACTTCATGTTTATGTTTAAGTAAATAAACATAACCATAACGACTGAAATCATCCGTAAAGGTTAAGAAGTAGACAGCACCACGTTTTGACACATGTCTAAGTGGACCACACACATCAGTGTGTATCAATCCAAGTAGACCAGAAGCCCTTTCCACTTGTGGTGAAAAAGGTTTCCTTGTCATCTTCCCAGCAATACAAGACTCGCATTTGTCAAATGATTCATCATTGACCGTTTGTAAAAGCCCATCGTGTTGCAGCTTTTCCATGCGTTTCTTGCCAATATGGGCAAGGCGACAATGCCAAAGATAAGAAGAGTCACAGTTCGACTTGCTCTTCTTATTGCTAATGCTATACAACGAATTATTTTCATTGGATATACAACCATCCATATCAATTTCAAACACACCAAGCATAGGAATTGCATTAAAGTAAAAAACATTATTTAAAGAAACTGAAATTCCATAACTGGTAAAAGTGTGCACAAAACCAATATCTTTTAACAAAGAAACTGAAATGACACCCCTAACAATGGAGGGTGCATAATGACAATTATTTAGTTCTAAAATTAAGCCCGAAGGCAACACTAAATCAAAAGTCCCTATGGCTTCGACAGCTGCACGCTTTCCATTTCCAACGTACAAGTATCTTTCTCCACAGGTCAGCTTCTTCGCCCCTCTAAGTCCCTGCGATGTATTACAGATGTGAGTACCACATCCTGTATCATATATCCAGGAATTTAACTTATGAGGAAAAGAAAATAATTCAAACATAAAAATACCTGATGAGCTAGGCACCATCTTATTTTTATTCTGAAGGCACTCATTCAGATAAACTGGACAGTTCCGCTTCCAGTGACCCGGTGAGTTGCAGTGGTGGCAAGACAAATCTTTCTTAGGATTCTCCTTTTTCTTTCCAGGGTTCTTCTTAGGAGCTGGTGGGATGACAACTTGTTTCCCCTTTCCTTTTCCTTTCCCTTTCTTATCTGCTTGCGGCTTAGGCTTATTCACCCTACCACCCTGTATAGCGAGTACAGCAGGTGTAGGAGCCTTCTTTGGCAATCTCTTCTCGTAGTCTACAAGCATTGCATGTAACTCATTCACTGTCTTCCCCGTGCAATGCATGTTAAAATTGCGGACAAAATCACCAAATCGTTCCTGATTAAGGGAATGATTGATGAGTCCGACACATACATCGTTCGAGTAACCACAGCCGAGCTTCTCCAATTGGTCCAAGTGATGTTTCATCTCAAGGACGTGGTCGGAGACAGATTTGCCAACCTCCTGCCTGCAGCTGTGAACCTTTTCAATTAGTTCATACAGTTCAGCTGCCGGTGGCTTCTCAAACATACGTTTGAGTTCATCTAGCATACTCATAGGCGGATAGTGCTCAAATTGTTTTTGCAATTGAGCAGACATCCCCGAAAGCATTAGACACGCCACATCATTATGCTTCTCATATTCAACACGATATGCCTCTTGTTCAAGAGCAGTTGCCGTGTCCAGAGGAGCATTAGGCAGAGGTGTAGTCAAAATTTCAACCCTTTTGGCAACACGAAGGATGATCCTAAGTGAACGATGCCAATCATTGAAATTAGGGCCAGTCAGCTTGTCCCTTCCAATCATATCTTTGAAAGCGGCACTCAGTAAGCTCATAGTGTTATCAGATTGAGCCATCTACAGAAAAAGTTCAAAAAACCATAATTAGTATTTTGATAATTTTCCTTTTCAATAAACAATTAAATACCCACGGTTCATATTCATATAACCAATTAATATTTATTGAAAACTATGATCCAAATTGTCATAATCTCATCACATCAGTTGATCTGTTAGTGATGAACCTTATACAGAATGGTAGAGCATTTGCTCAATTGCCAATTTCAATTGCAATTCCTAGATTTATGGGATTTACATATAGCCAATATCAATCGCCATGTAAACATGTTTTATCCCATCTTATGCCTTGAGTTGCCAGTTCTCACTGCCTAACTCAATTAAGTTGTCCAACTTAAGAAACTGCAAAATCGTCCATGCCCGTTCTCACGACACGTGGACATTTTACCCTTTGATTAAGATCTAAGTCACGTTCTCACGCAAATAGAAAATAATCTTAGGTGTTTCCGTTTCATTGGATGGCATATAACTTAAATTAAAGGGTAATAGTTTTGATGTAAAATCAAATATGTACAAAGATGTCATGCATTCATCTTTGTAGCATAGTTTTTTATTAAAACATTTATATCTTGTTTTAATGTATAAGCTTTTCATCATCAAACTTTAATTGAGGTATTGGGATCACCAATCAAGGAATTAGTGTTAATTATCATCCATTATACCGTACTTTTGCATAAGTGTAAACACTTAGTGTTTCGGATAATTACCACCTAAGTGGCGCATGGAATCAACACGAATTCGCCCTTAAGATGAGCTTGCACATTTAATGACTTACTAAGTAGCTCCACTCGAACTTACAGGGGGCAGAGGACCAGGTACGCGCTAAAGCACAACCTTAGACATCCATTCAGTGTGTCTGTGCGCACTTCTTTAAACCCCTTTTATTAGTTCATTCTCATAGGTGAGCCGTTCAGTCATTTGTACCAAAGTCATCAATCAATTAAACGATTATGATTACTATTCTTAAAAATACATGTTTCACCATTGTTTAGGTCAGTTTATTTTTCTTGTAAAAATACCCTTGTTACAAAACACAAACAAGCAAGTATTTATAAAAATAAACAAATAAACAATGAATACATAACAAATAAAAGTCATACATATCAAATAGCCACATGCAAACGGTTTTGATAAATCTTATTAATAACCAATTTTATATCTGTCAATATGCATATATTTAATTAAGACTTCCACCCGTTTTCATCTATGTACAAGGTGAACCACATGCATCGATTCATCGATTGCGTAAGTCAAAACTAAATATATACCACATAGCACATAATTGATTAAAATTAATAATTATTGAGGTCTTCCCCAATTAAAGATCTATCATTATTTAATGTATATCACTTAAAACATGAAAGACATACAATAAAAAGCAGATCCATGATAAAACATGCAGATAATTATCATGGATATAAATTACACTTAACAATTAATGCAATTAAACAGAGTTACGCATATACACATAAAGTTGCATGCATCTTAGGGTTTCTAATCCAATTAAAACAATAGTTTACAAAACCCTAATAAGGGCACCAAAAAACGCCCCCCCTCAAAATTAGGGTTTAGGTTTTGCAAACCCTAGATCTAAGCATACAAATAATAACACATTCATGTTTATTTTAATTATGTGTTTCAGTAATTAATTACTTGTTATACAAGGCTCGTGATGCCACTGTTAAGTTTATGATATATAAAATATACTAAAACATAAAGACATCAAGAGTACACAGCGGAAGACTTAAGATCATAACAAATAAATTAATTAACTGAAAGTATGCGTAACGTACCTCTTGCGAATATCAAATCCCTCGAGCAAAGCAAAACAACCCTCGAGCAAAGCAAACCAAAGAAGTACTTATTGGTGTAAGAATAATGTCTTACAACCACGTTCTTGTACACACGAATTAACCAAACGAATCAAGCGATTGCTAGATCTAACACAAGTCCTCGTTTAAGAAAAACGAAACCAAACTCCCTTACTTGGGGTGTTCGGCCGAAAGATGGACTAGAGAGAGGAGAGGAGAGATCTAGGGTTAATTCAATGCACAAGTGTATGAAACCCTAGAACCTACCCCTCCTTATATACTAGTAGGTAAACTTAGGGAACAAGTTTGTGAATTAGGCTTTGTTTAGCCCCTATGGCCGGCCACCAATGCAAGCCCAAAGCCCATTCCATAACTTTTCCAAGTTTCCATTTCTAGTCCTTCTCTTTTCCATTTAACGGTCGTTAGTCATTTTTCCGTTAAATACTTAACGATCGTTAACCGGACTTAATGTGTAATAATTAATCGTAAACATAAACATTAATTATTAACTTTAATTCTCATTCGCTAATGTGTGCAATCCCGTGGTCACGAGTTCGAATCCGGACATTCACATGTTTGTAAATATATACATTTCCAACACTTTTATCAGAGTAGTTGGCTCAGAATTTGTTCAGAAGTATTTGGGCGAGGTATGCTTCTAGGGTGCTTCTAGGAATTTCTTTTCTTACGTTTCCATGGGCAGGCTGTCGTGTATTGCTAATACAAAAAGCTGCAAGCTATACCATTGAACCAACATAATGGTTGTAAAACATTTTCTAATTTATGGACACCACAAATGTGACGTAATACTTGCTTGCCATTACACAATATGGTACACTAGTGACTCGGTCAACTATAGTTCTCTTAAATATTTCATGATTGATGTAGGGCCCGCGAATGGTTCGTGATGTCTTCCGAATTGCCAAAGAAAATGCGCCTGCAATCATATTTATTGATGAGGTAGATGCAATAGCTACTGCCAGATTTGATGCTCAGACTGGAGCTGATAGAGAAGTGCAACGAATTCTAATGGAACTTTTAAATCAGGTGAGCTAAAGAATTAAGCCTATGAAAAGGGTTGTGGAACCATATTACATTGTTCTTTCTCAATATATGTCAGTGGGAACTTACAAAATCTTGAATTTGCTTTGTTTAGATGGATGGATTTGACCAGACAGTAAATGTGAAAGTCATAATGGCAACTAACCGGGCTGATACATTGGATCCCGCACTTCTACGTCCTGGCAGGCTTGACCGTAAGATCGAGTTCCCTTTGCCGGATAGAAGACAAAAGAGGCTTGATTTTCAGGTGTAATTTTAGCATCCCATTCTCTCCCCTATCTTATCTAATTTCGTCCTCTGATTAGTATTGGCAAAGTGGGTGGGTTGGGTAATGGGTCAAAAAGTGTTTGCATCAACATGTGTAATACTTTAGATTCAGGTTGAGACAAGTGTCCTAGAGCACTTTTGCGAAAAATTGTATTTTCCTTAAGTTACTAATTTGTAAATATGAGTGAGAAAATTAGATTATTTGAATATCAATCTTAATATTCTCAATAAACCTGCTGTAGATAAAACCTAATAAGATACAAGCCATTCTAAAAGTATATGGGTTTAAATTACCACCATTGTTGCATGTTTTCTTTTCTTCTTCACATGGCATTATAATACTCTTTTTTTAACAGCAAAAGTTATATAAAGAAAACTAGCAAGCAGCTAGAAAAAGTTACATATTACAAGCAATGGCATTATAATACAATTTGGTCCTATTTTTCGACTTTCTATTGTATGCATTATTGTCGTAAGGTGGTCCTAAGATGAGATTTGTTGTGTAGGTATGCACTGCTAAAATGAATCTCAGTGATGAAGTTGACTTGGAAGATTATGTTTCTCGACCCGACAAGATTAGTGCTGCTGAGGTGTTTTTTCTTACTAGAGTGTTTACGGGTCCCATCTCTTATTCTCTTTTGCATTATTTGATCCTTAATGTTACATACAGATATCAGCAATTTGTCAAGAAGCAGGCATGCATGCAGTGCGCAAGAACAGATATGTTATTCTTCCCAAGGACTTCGAGAAGGGATACATGACCAACGTGAAGAAGCCCGACACTGACTTTGATTTCTACAAGTAATCCACTCTCAGCATTTTAGACTCATCTGATTATGTTACAACCTTTCTTTTGAAAAAATTGTAATAGTATTGGAAGTTGATGCCTAAATTGGCTTGAGCGTGTGTTGCATCTATTTGATTTATTATCAATTCCCTGCAAAAAGGTGATCAACTTTAAGCGTTTGATAACATATTCGATATTTGGACCATATAGTCTTACTTTCACGCGCGTGCACCATATTCCAATTTTCTTCCTTAACAGATACTGTAGATCCTTTGAGTACTGCAGTAACAACATTCAGTTATTTACGAAAACTACTCTTATAGACATGAAATCCAACCCGATGAAGAAAAGAGCCACTAAAACAAAGAAAAATCAAGATACTCTTGATCTCTAGTATACAATAACATATCACAAAAATAGTGACTTATTTATTGGTCAAATATGCATGAATGAATAAAAGATACCTACAGAGATTTGTAATGCATCTCTCGGCAGAGAAGTGTAGAAAAAAAAAAGTAAAGTAACTCCCAATACCGTCTTCCACGGGTTATGGGTCCCAATACCGTCTTCCACGGTTTATGGGGGAGGTTGGGGGAGGTTGAGACGTAGACAGCCCTACCCCTACCTAAGGTAGATAGGCTACTTCCGGTTCTACCAAAGGTAGAAAAGGACCTCCGGCCTAGCAAGGGGTGAGGATCGAACCTTTGACCTCTGTCTCCAGAGGCAATGGTGTTAACCACTTGATCCAACCTTGCTCTTTCTCGGCAGAGAAGTGTGATTCATCCAAATTTGACCAGTGCTTGAAAAGCTCCCTGTCAAAGTCAAATAAAATTACACACAATACATAAAATGGATAAACTGACTTTACAACAAGAATTCCTACAATCTCAAGAAATTATATCAGAAGGTAATTTAACGAACATTCCATAAAAGTATATTGTTGGAACCTGGTTTAAGGTCAAACAACCATTCTCTCAAGATCATTCCTGTTTCAGTTTTACATTGGACTTATAGTCTAGTTTATTAAAGATACTTTAGTATTATTTGTAATGTTTATTTCTGTATGTACATATGGGTTGGGCTAAAGCCTCAAACGACCCATAACAAGACAGTTATTTTAGTTAACTGTTATTACAGTTATTTTGGTAGTTATTTCACCAACCATCATGTCTGTTAGAATCCTTAAACCAATACATTGGTGCCTGTTGGTGAGATATAAATATGTGCCAATAATCTGTACATATCAATTCAATCAATTATTAAAAGTTAGTTATATTTAAACTTCCCTCCATATCTCTTTTATACTGTTTTATTCATATCTGCACATCTTGCATTTGTACAAACGTATCAAAGTATGGCCTATCAAAATTCCAGTCATGATCAAAGATGGGAAAGGCATAATCGTGCCTTCTCCACATCTAAGATATATCAGATGAGTGTCACATACTCACATATACACAATTTTTGTTCAAAAAATGTTAAGAAATATATATATATATATATATATATATATATATATATATATATATATATATATATATATATATATATATTTGCGTTCATGTGGTGACCGACTTTAAAATAAAAACAATAGGAACCAACTAGATTTAGCCAAGTGTCCTTTTTATTTAAAAGAAAATATAAATTATTATTAATGTATCTAGGGGTATTATAGTAATCTTAGTATTTGCATTATCAAATTCTTTGAAAGATAATCCCACATTGCTAGCAAATGATTCCTAATAATCTGTTATATAAAGTACGTTACATCATTTCATTACATTTCAGTTACATCCCAAATTAACCATTTATTAATACCCAGAAAATGAGTCCATGCAACTATGCAAGGTAAGCGTTTTTTTTTTTTTTTTTTTTTTTTTTTTTTTTTTTTTTTTTTTTTTTTTTTTGTGATTGTTAAACATACCCAGGTATATTTGTGTTATAAAACAGATTATGTATTTCGGTTTGTTCTTATGTTTCGCTTGTTCTTGTTCGCTTCTTGGCCTCATTTTGACAGATGAATGATGGTTTTTCTTTTAACATCTTTGATGTCTTGTTGAGAAAAAAAAAATACAATCTTTGAAGATGGAATAGTGATTTGGTTGTTGTTGTGATGGGTTGTTGAAGTTAGTTTAGGTGTGTCGACTCCGAAGTATTCGGGTTTCAATTTCAATCTTTCTGTTATGTAACTTTGGCCGTTGTAATCAATGAATTGAGGTGATTGTGCACTAAACTTTTTCACATGGTTGTTAAGGTTGTACATGACGTAACAAAAAGGAAGTAGACACAGCTCCTAGTTATTAATGTTATTACTTGTGTGTCAAAGTCTTATTTATGTGTAAATGGTACTAGTAGAAAACAACCCAATATTTGTTTGATGTGTATTTCTTTAATCAACTATATATGTGTTAATAAAAGTTAGTCCAATGTTTCTGCTAAATATGTCAACGTTAAAAATCAAGTGTGTCATAAACTTAGATTGTCAATAAAAAATTGTTTGAAAAATAACGTGTCATCACTAATATGTCACAAAAAAAATATGTCAAAAAAGTTAGCGTGTCATGAAAAAAGTATTGGTAAACTAAGTGTGTCAAAAGACTTAATTTATTAATAAAAATGTATCGTAAAAAATTATATTATAACAAACGTATCAAAACATTTTAGTGTGTCACTATATATTAAAATTTTCTAGTATGTCACTAAAAGTATACTATACTTTAAATGTATCATAAAAGAAATATAAAAAAATTAATGTATCACAAAATATAATAAAGACAAATCAAATTTATAACAATAAAGATGAATTTAATGAATAAGGAATATTTGTTTGATGTGTATTTGTTTGTATCAACTATTAGGTTGCATGTGTTCGAAAAAGTTAGCCTATGTTTCTGCTAATATTTTATCATGTCGACGTTAAAAATTAAGTGTGTCAAAAAAGTTAGATTGTCAATAAAATTAACGTGTCATCACGAATGTGTCACAAAATAATATGTCATAAAAATTTGTGTGTCACATCGAACGTATCAAAATATTTTAGTGTCACTATATATGTGTCAAGAAAAGTTGTGTGCTAATTATAATGTGTCATTACAAATGTACTAAAATTTTATAATGCGTCACTAAAAATATAATATGAAAAAAGCGTAAGAAATTTTTCAAAATTCGACTTTTCAATTTTTTGAAACAAGTGCGTATGTCATTAAATCTGAATTGTGAAATACTCGTTACTCTAGTAGATTATTTTAGTTAAAACATAAAAAAAATGTATTACAGTCAATGTTTGAAAAAAAAGTTGTTAATTACTAGACGTGTATCACAAATTAGTAAAACTGTATTAAATTGTCATTTACTCCTCTTGACGTCAACCTTGAAGCATGCTTTTAAAATTGGTAAAGAATGCCATTAGGTTTTATGTTTATTACAATAATGCCATTTAATTAATTAGACTAAATCAAATCAATCAAGATACTTTTAACGGTCTAGATCGGTTCTTATTGTTTTTATTTTAAGAGTGGTCACCACATGAACGGCTCCCTATATATATATATATATATATATATATATATATATATATATATATATATATATATATATATATATATATATATATATATACTAGTGTCAAAACCCGTCCGATGGACGGGTATGACTTGTGATTTTTATTTTTAGGGAGTTAAACTAACCAATGCTTTCTGTAACTAATAGTTTTTGTTAAGTGTTGATCTAAGAATTTTGCATTATGGCTGACGTTGTAAGATTGTAAAGCCGTTGTTCCATCCTCGCTTATTCCATTTGTATTAAGCAACATCTCGCCTTTTTCATCCAAGTTATCCTTCCCACTGTAGGGTTATTAGTTAGCCGCTCTCCAAATGTCTTAAAATTTTGTCCACCCTAGGCAGTAAAGAGAAAAATGTGAAGTTAAATATACACATAGATTATGCTGAAAAAATAGGTACATAGCAAGGAAACAAAAAAAGGTAGTGTTGTGTTAACAGTTTCCCAAATTGAACTATAGAGATCCGATTTAATGAAGAAAGTTCTTTGTGTATATTCCATATGGGAATTAATCATTACTGTTACACATTTAGGTCCAGAAGAGTTCCTTATTATGTAGTATCTCTTTACTGGGCAACGGTTTACACAATTTAAAGTGGTTTCCATTCATTCGATAAAGATAACATCCACATAAACAATGAAAATAATGCAAGGCGATACAGGTCGAGACCTGAGCATTTCTCGCAACTAAAAAAAATTGAAGAATCAAACTATACCTAGCTCCTCAACTTCCCAGCCAACATGACCAGTTATGGGTAAGACCTGGCCAACTTGAGCTTATTGCGTTTTAACACGAATCGTTTTCTTGATGTTTCCAAATTCATCATACAGTTCATGGTCATTTAAAGAGTGCGTCTATGTAAAATTATTTGTTATGAAGTTTACTACTGACTTTTGTTCCTTTCTTGTTCCCTATTATCTATATTTTAATGTTCACATACTTAACCATTATATATGAATACTTAAATAGGATACTCACTATGCACATACTAAAAAATTTAGAATCTCATTTATGAGACATTACAAAGTTATGTCGCATTTCAAATGGGACATAGTGTCTAGCTTCAAAACAAACCAATAACTTTTCAAGTCAAAAGTATATATCAGTTTTGCCAATTCAACTGCATTTTGTATTTGCAATCAGGAAGTTTAATGTAAGAAGGCTTAAGGTTCCATGTGAAATTTAAGGATGAGACATTGAGGTGGAAGAACTGGTGTGGTGGAAAATGGGTCCACGTCAAAACGGGTAACATTTTGTACGCCTCATAATCGGTTAACATTTTTTGTCCAATTATTTGAAATATTTTATAGAGTAAATGGGTAATTACCATATCAATCCAGTTTATGGCATAAAACGTTTTAGGAGGTATTAAGTAGTATATAATCAAAAATTATAATGGTGACTTCCGACCCCTTTTTATATATAAAAAAAATATTAATAGGCCCATCTTGCCTATTAGATACAAAACAGAACCCAAATCGACCCATTATACGGGTCAAAGTTTCCACTTCTAATGTAAACTGATCCATTTGAAAACAAAAACCAAAGTGCAATCCGATATTATGCACATTTATATGGCCCGCCAAGCAAGCACTACATGAAAAATCCATGACCGTATGAATAAAAATAAAATAATGGATTACCTCTTAATGGTGTCGACAGAGAATGGGAAGTCAAGAAACTGACATCAAGATTCTACAAAGAGGGGCAAACGGGGATTCTGTAGATGGGATACCTATACAAAAATCGATACAACTCGCATAAGAAAATTATCATGCTGAAAAATGTTGTACCTCTAACGGAACATGGTGGGTCGCAAGACAACAGGAAAGCATTTCAGCACCATCCAATCTACAAATTGATAGTTAAATAGCTGATAGTTAAAGGAGTTGATAGTTAAAACTTAAAAGGTTAAAACATACAAATTGGTGGTAATTTTTCGTGCAGAACCACTTATCTGCCATTCTGTTGTGTGTTAATATCGTCTTTCCATTTGCCTTTTCTTATTATGCAGATTTTGCGTCCCATTATGTAGGTCATGTTAAGAATATTTTATTTTTTTAACATCTCGGCTGGTTCAACCAAATTTAGGAGCATGTATAGTTGTATGCTATACTCATTCTTCGAACAGTGTGTTATAATACTGTATATAATGGTCAAAACTTGTGTAACTTGCAAGATCAAAATGGAATAAGAATACAACAATTGCGGGTTTAATACTTTAATATCTTAGACTAATAGTCTTACACTCAACATTTTGGATCTGATGGAGTACTACATATTATGAATATGAATAAGTTCCCCGACTATAATAATATAATATTGATTTCATTTCTATAGCTAGTTGTAGATATTGTCAATAGTCATGTAAATAGAATAAATGATTCATTAGGCTGCATATCACTCGAACTATAATATTTGCTGGAAATAAAAAGGTGAAACACATGATATACATGATTTAGCAATTTCTTGCATCTTAGGCTGTTGTTGGATTCAGTAATATCTTCAATAATATATTTATTGAACTAAATTAATATCAGGTGGTGTTCCTGGTGCTGTTCGTTACTCGATTGGGATTGCCATCGTGGGAACTGGGATTGATTATGCTGCTATAAAACTAAGGCATGTTTTAAAGAACATGCATGAATCAGTAGCTGCTGGTGATGAGAAGAAAAACAGCTGGTTCAAATGGCCAGAATGGTTACCCATCCAAGTTCTTGACGAGGAAGCTCAAGTTGCAAAACGTGCACGAGAGGAAAATTTGCATGCCCGGATTCGTGATCTGACAAAAGAAGATTAGTACGCTGTAATATTGTTCCATTGTCGTGATGAGTGATTTTAATGCCACTAAAGCAGAAATCAGAAAACTCTTGGTGGTTGATATAGATTGATGACTTCGATAATACTTGTATAAACTTGGCTAGGCATTTGTTACTATTTCAAATGTAAGGATAAATCCATTTTTGACTTAAAACGATGGAGGCAAGTCTATCTCATTCTTTAGATATGGGATGACCCATAGATTCCTCTTCCAATATAAAGTAAATCATTACAATCTTATTCCCACAAAATTAACTAAACTATTTTTTTTTTGTTCTTATCATAATTTCATTCATAGTAATAGAGGTGAACAAAGAATAAACTATGTATGGCCAAATAAGATTAAGATCAAACTGGAATTAACTAAACTATGTATGACGCCGAGCATTACTCCTGCTTACCCGGATAGAAGAGTCCTTGCAAGAACAGATTATGAATTCTTTAACCGGTGTCCTTCATAAACAACCATGTAGTTCCAATGAATTTTCTTCAGGAATGCTTTATCTCTTATTATAAAATCGTAGTGGGTGATCAATACATTAAATTTCCGTTCTGGTAACTCTTTTTGCGTTGCTTTTCTCTCCTCACGACGTCCATAATATAGATAAGGTGGAAAAACAAAATCAGTATGAAGTTACATGACAAAAGCCACATATTTCAGGCTGCAATGTATGTGCCTAAACAGAGTAAAAACTAAATATTATTAGTGTTTACCAAAGCCGTATAGCCACTGATGAAGTAATACATGGTTTGAGCAAGGGTTAGCTTGTTCACTATCGGAAGCACACTAAATGCATCACACGCCGACAGAAAACATTCTTCGGGTGTGGACCTACATATAGAGAAATATTTGAAGCAGGGATGTATATATGAAATTCAAGAGACAACGAAATTTATCATATATACCTGCTGCTATAATATAATTCGTCTGATTCATCTTCTTCCTCTTCATCACCGTCACCATATTGGACTCTGCAATGACCATTTTCCACCATATGCTTCTTTACCACATCCTCTTCATATCCGGTTTGATACTTTACCCAACCAACTCGGTCTGTGTCAAGAAGTAAAGTCATTGCATAGGTAATAAAGCTTCGCAATATCAGGGAAAATGACAATTAGTAATTGAAGTGATTATTTGTGTATTCTGCAAAGTAGTAGATCACACGTAACCAATCCAATCAAAAATCATCAAAATGGTTATTGGGCATTCTGAAATAAACTAAAACCTCTAGAAGGAAAATAGTCAAATACAAAAAAGGACACCATAAAAGAAATTTGACAGTAAGAGCAAAGAGGCAGCATGTGTCAAGAATTGCAAAATCATATGATATATTTTTTTTATGTATTTGCCTCATTTAGTTTATTTATATACTTGTGGCAGAACCGTAGCATGTACCAATCACACAGTTCTACCCGAGGCTTTAGAGAAGTGGAGTTTGAATCTTCTTCAACAACTACTTCCTCGACATGTTAAGTTAATAGAAATGATTGACAAAGAGGTATCTTTAACCTCTTTATATATCTATCACTTTGAGGGGTGTGTGGGATTTTGTGTTATATTTTTCACGAATCAGCCACATATTGCTTATAAACCAATACCTTCTTTAAAGCATCAATCGTTAGAGGAAAATGATCACCCGTTAGAAATTCAACAAAGCGTAAGAACACTATCATCAAACAATATCAGTAGACATATCAGAAAATATCAATGAGCAAAGCGTAAGTATTGCCTTGGCTGTCTAACAAACTGTTGATGGAGTTACTTAACAGAATTGTTCAATAAGCTCCCAATTATTACTGTTGTTAATTAGTGATGATCTCATGTCTAGAAATATTTTCAAGTTAACATTCTAATATTCACGATGTAGGATTTGTCTATTTTGGATTATTTGTGCAGGCGGTGACAGATGGGGTTAGTGGAGCCAAATGTGTGGGCAAATTATATCTGAGGTCGTGACTTTAAGACAAAGGATTGTTCATGTAAATTCTGGTAATAAGCTATACTAATAAGATTCATCCAGGATATTCATTTATCAATCAAGAAAACAGGTTAAGATCTTGTTGGTGGGTAGCTCCCAGCAGCAGGGTAAAGACAATCAATAACTGTTCAGCAGAAACAACAAAGAGTCAGCAGTAACAAATACCACTAGGTGGTTACCGGATATCACTTGGAATCGTGTGATCACTTTCCAAAGTAAACTATTCGACCCTAATGCCTGGGTATCACGAATATCTACTTGGGATAAGACCAAGTGCAGTTAGAGAATTAGGCACAATTCTATAACCCTTTCGCTAATAAGTGTTTACGTTTTCTGTGTATATTTCATGCATGATCAGACCTCCTATTTATAGGTGGTTACTCTTGAGCTATTCCAATGGAATTATGAGTATTAATCGGCCCATTAATAGCCTCATAATTATCACCATTATAGCCGTTAGTGGTTACATGACCAATTAAACGTGGTCATAAAGAAGTTGTAACTGCCATTTAGCAGTACTTTCCATAAGCAGTACTTTCCACTAGCAGTACTTTCACTTGCAGTGTAAGTACAGCCTATCAGTGGAAACACTGCTTATCAGTACTTTCATAGCACTATCAGTGGATACACCACTTCAGTGGAAACACTACCTTTCAGTGGAAACACTACTTATCAGTGGAAACCACAAGCAGTACTTTCCACAAGCAGTACTTTCACCAAGCAGTACTTTCACCAAGCAGTACTTTCACCAGTACTACCAATACAAACCACTATAAGAGTCAGGGTGTTCATGGACCTTATGGGTGTACACTCCGTACCTCCTAACCCATTACAAGGTGTGAACTAATCCCACAAGTGCACTAAATTTTCCAACAATCCTCCCCAAATTTAGTTCACTTCCTTTGCATGAAAAATAAACATCAATCAAAACATGTGCATAAACGAAAATGTCCTGAGGATTGAATTTCCATCTTAGTAAATTACACGTTCAAATATTCGAGAATCAGGGTGTTCTAAGAATTGAACCCTTCAACCCATTTGAATACCTGAAGATAAAATACACACAAGTTTTCAAACACTTAACAGCTCCTGACACTATACAAGCCATGTGTCCATATCCAAATTCATAAATGTTGTAAAAGCTAAAAGTCCAAAGCTTCCTGAAGCGGCAAAACTTCAACATTTACATAGGTGGTTCCTCTTTAGTCATGCTCCTGCTAAGCACTTTTTCAAAGAAAATATAACCATTAAGAAGTAAAGACTTCATCCTCCTTTCAGCAGGTTCTGAGCACAACCTTGGGATGTAAATAAAACATGTGCTCCAGTCCACTAAATGTTCAGCTTTCCACATTGAACTCAGCTCCCAAGTTTCCTTAGGAGGGAGTTGGGTGTCCTAGCATTCAGTGACTATGTTGGACTTAAACCCATCCCTTTAGCAGACTTTATAACCAAGTCTCTAGCCAGACCCTTCGTCAAGTGATCAGCTAAGTTCTGTTGAGATCTCACAAACTCTATAGATACCACCCCATTCATGATAAGCTCACGAATCATGCTATGCCTGACACCTAAGTGTCTAGACTTACCATTGTACATCTGGCTATAAGCCTTAGCCAATGTAGCTGCACTATCACACCTGATAGAAATAGGTGCTATAGGTTTAGGCCACAATGGAATCTCAAGAAGCAAGTTTTTCAACCATTCAGCTTCTTTACCAGCAGCTGCTAGAGCCACAAATTCAGATTCCATTGTTGAACTGGTGATGCAAGTTTGCTTCTTGGATGCCCAAGAAATTGCACCTCCACCAAGTAGGAATACCCAGCCACTGGTAGACGAATTGTCTTCAGTGTTACTGATCCAACTTGCATCAGTGTAACCTTCCAACACTGATGGGTAACCAGTATATGAGAGACTATAATCCATAGTTCTCTTCAAATACTTCAGTACCCTTTGAACTGCTTGCCAGTGATGAGCACTAGGATTACTAGTATACCTGCTCAATTTTCCCACTGCAAAACCAATATCAGGTCTTGTACAAGTCATGGCATACATCAGGCAGCCAATTACCCTAGAATACTCAAGTTGAGATACAGCCTTGCCATGATTAGGCATCAGCTTCTCACAAGTATCCATAGGTGTACTCACTGGAGTACAATCAAAGTAATTGAATTTCCTCAGTACTTTCTCAATATAATGAGACTGAGAGATAGAAATTCTATTACTTTCATGTTTAATCCTTATACCAAGGATAACATCAGCCTCCCCCATGTCTTTCATGGAGAACCTTGATGACAAAAATTCCTTTGTCAGGTCAACCTGATTTTGGTCAGTGCCAAAGATCAACATGTCATCAACATATAGACAAATGATGACTCCTTTACCAGATTCATCAAATTTGCTATATACACATTTGTCAGCTTGGTTAAGAACATAACCACTAGACAAAACCACTTCATCAAACTTTTGATGCCATTGCTTAGGTGCCTGCTTAAGTCCATAAAGAGACTTAATCAGTTTACACACCTTGTTTTCATTGCCAGGCATGATGAAGCCCTGAGGTTGGTTCATATAAACCTCCTCTTCCAATTCACCATTCAAGAAAGCTGTTTTCACATCCATCTGATGAATAACCAGATTGTGAATAGATGCCATAGCAATCAGCAGTCTTATGGTACTGATACGAGCCACAGGGGCATAAGTATCAAAATAGTCTATTCCTAACTTTTGTTTAAAGCCCTGAATGACTAGTCTAGCCTTGAACTTTTCAATAGTTCCATCTACCTTCATTTTCCTTTTGAAAATCCATTTGCAACCCAGAGGTTTGCAACCAGGAGGTAGATCAACCAACACCCAAGTGTTGTTGCCCATGATGGAATCCATCTCATCATTGATTGCTTCTTTCCAGAAAGCAATGTCCTGGGACTTCATTGCTTCTTCAAATGTTTTGGGGTCATCCTCAACAATGAAGCAATAGGAGTATTGGTCTGAGACCTCATCCCTAGTACCTTCAACTAAGTATAGTTGAAACTCAGGTCCAAATGACTTTGGAGTCTTGATCCTTTTGCTCTTCCTGAGCACAGGTTCAGGTTGCTGAACCACAACCTCATCAGGGACCACTGATGGTTCACCATCTGGGACCTCTGATACACCAGTGTCATGAGTTCCATTAGGAATCCTCTGACTTGGTCTAGGGACTGATGAGAATCTATACTCATCAAAATCTGCATCCCTTGATTCAATTATTGAGTTAACTGAAACATGTTCATTAGGTTCAATAACATAGAACCTAAAAGCCTTGGAATGCTCAGCATATCCAACAAAGATGCAGTCAATGCCTCTTTCACCCAAAGTCTTTTGCTTTGGATCAGGGAGTCTTACAACAGCCCTACAACCCCAAACCTTGAGATAGTTCAGGTTGGGTTTCCTTTTAGTCCAGAGTTCATAAGGGGTAACCTTGTTCCTTTTGTTGGGAACTCTATTTAGCAAATAGCAAGCTGTTAACATAGCTTCACCCCAGAACCCTTGACTCAGTCCTGAATAGGACAACATGGAATTAACCATCTCCTTCAGCACCCTGTTTTTCCTTTCAGAAATACCATTTTGCTGAGGAGTATAAGGGGCAGTCCTTTCATGGATTATTCCAACAGACTGAAAGTACTGAGTATCCATGTACTCACCTCCCCTATCAGTCCTTAATCTTTTGATTAAAGACCCAAGTTGTAATTCAACTTCAGTTTTAAACACTTTGAATTTATCTAATGCTTCATCCTTGGTATGTAATAGATAGACATAACAAAATCTAGAAGCATCATCAATAAATATCACAAAGTACTTCTTATTCCCCAAAGAAGGAGTGGCATGCAAATCACACAGGTCACTGTGTATAAGCTCCAAGACCTTAGTCTCACGACTAACACCCTGAAAGGGTTTCTTGGTTATCTTGGTCAACATGCAAGTTTTACACTTTTCAGTGTCCATGTCAAAAGCAGGGATTAAACCATCCCTAGACATATCTTGCATTCTTTTATAATGTACATGACCAAGTCTAGCATGCCAAAGGTTAGATTCACTCTGATCATATGTGGTCACAAAAGCTGAAATAACATTGTCAGTGGTAATATTAAGCCTGAACATTTGATTACATAAATAACCAAAACCAATAAAAACACCATGCTTAGAAAGCACAAATTTATCAGATTCAATAACTTGTTTATATCCATGATTATTCAAAACACTACTTGAAACCAAGTTTTTCCTTATATCAGGAACATGAATAACATTAAACAAAGTTACAATCTTTCCTGAACTAAACCTAAGATCTACACAACCACGACCATGCACCAAGGCTGTTGACTCATTTCCCATGTGAAGAATAGAACCATCATTCAGTGACTCATAAGTCTTGAACCAGCTTCTATCTTTACACACATGAACTGTTGCACCAGAGTCAACCCACCACGCAACATCATCATCCTGCACATAAAAAGATTCAGATACATATGTAACATAATAAATCTGAAAAGACTTATTAAACATATTCTGACCTTTCAGTGAGTTGGCTGAACCACCACTCCCTGAACCATTAGTGCCTGATCCATTGGCTTTACCACCAAATTTAACACCTTTGCAGTCCCTTTTAATGTGACCAGTCTTGCCACATTTCCAACAAGTAGGTGTTGCCTTCTTGTTAGGATCTGCCTTTGTGTTGTCATGATACTTGCGTTTGCCTTTGTTGTCATTGTACCTGGTGGAGTTGTTATTCTCCACCATATTGACAACAGATGGTCCAGCAGCATTGCCACTCTTTGGCTTGTCATTATCCTGCACTTTGAGAGATTCCTCAATGTGCAGATGACTGCCCAACTCAACAAGAGTTAACTCCTCCTTCATATGTTTCAATGTATGCTTGAAATCTTTCCATGAAGGAGGGAGTTTGTCAATGACACAAGAGACTTTGATAGCCTCATCCATGTTCATTTGGTGTTGTGTAAACCTTCCAAGTATTCCAAGAAGTTCATTGTATTGTTCCATAACTGGTCTTGAATCAGTCATTTTGTAATTTGTGAAATTACTAACAAGGAACTTCTTACTTGATGCATCCTCAGCCATATATTTGGCATCCAAAGAATCCCACAGTTCTTTGGAAGATTCAAAGTTCTGATAAATATCAAACAGAGCATCAGACATACCATTGAGAATAAGACCTCTGCATATGTAGTCATCATTCTCCCATTTGCTCCTCCTTCTGATCTGCTCCACAGTAGCATCATCCCCATCATCAGGAATTGGAGTAGTCAGCACATAGACCACACTCATGCTTGACAGCAAGAAGTGCATCTTCTTCTGCCACCTCCTAAAGTCCACCCCTTCAAACTTATCAAGCTTGGCAAAGTTTGAAGCCATGTGTTTCATTGCAGCAGTTGCCATTGATTATCACTAAATAGTTTACTTTGATTGTTGGTGGGTAGCTCCCAGCAGCAGGGTAAAGACAATCAATAACTGTTCAGCATAAACAACAAAGAGTCAGCAGTAACAAATACCACTAGGTGGTTACCGGATATCACTTGGAATCGTGTGATCACTTTCCAAAGTAAACTATTCGACCCTAATGCCTGGGTATCACGAATATCTACTTGGGATAAGACCAAATGCAGTTAGAGAATTAGGCACAATTCTATAACCCTTTCGCTAATAAGTGTTTACGTTTTCTGTGTATATTTCATGCATGATCAGACCTCCTATTTATAGGTGGTTACTCTTGAGCTATTCCAATGGAATTATGAGTATTAATCGGCCCATTAATAGCCTCATAATTATCACCATTATAGCCGTTAGTGGTTACATGACCAATTAAACGTGGTCATAAAGAAGTTGTAACTGCCATTTAGCAGTACTTTCCATAAGCAGTACTTTCCACTAGCAGTACTTTCACTTGCAGTGTAAGTACAGCCTATCAGTGGAAACACTGCTTATCAGTACTTTCATAGCACTATCAGTGGATACACCACTTCAGTGGAAACACTACCTTTCAGTGGAAACACTGCTTATCAGTGGAAACCACAAGCAGTACTTTCACCAAGCAGTACTTTCACCAAGCAGTACTTTCACCAGTACTACCAATACAAACCACTATAAGAGTCAGGGTGTTCATGGACCTTATGGGTGTACACTCCGTACCTCCTAACCCATTACAAGGTGTGAACTAATCCCACAAGTGCACTAAATTTTCCAACAGATCTTACATGTAACACGCGATATCTAAACATATTGGAATTGCAACGTTATCCTCTTACAACTACGGCTTGTAACTGGGTGGGCCTTGCGTATTGATTTGTAAGTTCTAACCCTCATATATTGACTTTTAAGCTCTAACCCTCAAATGACACCGTGTAAAAAATGCAATAACTCGTCATGATTTGCTAATTGCTATTCACATGAATGTGTTTTTTAATGTTTTTTGCACGCCAATTAGTAGAATGAGCAGCTACAACATGTATAAACCAAAAAAGATTGAGCATGATTGAATATATGCGAAGATGCATATGCCAATAAGGTGTAGTCGTATGACATTTACCTCTAGGGCTAGCAACCACATGTGTCAAATATAATTGTCCGGGTATTCCAGCGTTGTAATGAATATCACTCGAGTGGTCATAAAATGTAGCATGCTGCCCAAAAAAATAATTTGAAATCAGAACTTACGGCCCAATTAGGAAAAGCAGGAATGTACCACATACACATCAACACATGATTGTTTTGTATAATTAACATACCAAGAGTGCACCATATACATGCCAAGCTTCATGTCTAGTCATTTCCTTTTGTTCATTGTCACAAAGTATTTCTTCAAGAATTCCTAAATTAGTCTTAAGATTTGGAAGAATACGAAGGCGAACCTGCAAAAGAGTTGGTAGATTTCGAATTTAATACGTATTGCACATTAGTTGAAGTTAAAAAGAGGAAATGTTTAATATTTATTCACCACATGAGGTCCAAGAGCTGCTGGTCCTTGTACAGCGCCATAATGTTAGTAAACGACCGTTTCTGATCCGAAAATGGTTTAAGCAACATTGTAGTCAAGCTCATCTGGAGATTGGTATAATCATGTCCAAACCTAAAAAAAAATATTGCAACTTGTTAATAAGAAGCATGTCAACTTCATAAGCTTAACAATAGCAACATTAATAAGTTTCACCTTTTACACATGTGAGCAACACGGTTGGCAGCAAAGTCTCTAACCTCCCAATGGTTGTCCGTAATTAATTTTCCTAACCTTTTTGCAAGAATGCATGTAATAACAGGTGGCATGAGTTGGTGCAGCTGCAGGATCATGCAACATTTTAGAGACCAGATGATATTACAGATAAAGGTATTACTTAGGTTCATACATATTGATCGAGGTTTTGTTTTCACTGAGCAAGCCACCCTTTGGGTTATTAGTTGTGCAGACGTATAATCAACATTAGCGAGTCATCATGGGCTACTGAAATCTATGGCTACTATAGGTGTTAGGAAACTGTCGGATAAAAGTACCACTAAATCGCCGAACGATGGCCACCGGTACCAATGACCCCAAGGTACGTGAATTTATTGGCGCTCGAATGGTTATAAAAGAGGCAAAAAAATCTGGTCTTGATCGACTAATGTAAAGGGGCGTTAACATTCGTATTATAAATAATATATAATTATTGTGTGCTGACAAAGTTCAGGTGGTTAGAGAAATTGTTGGGCTTGAACCACGGGAGACTTGACATGTTGCAATATCAAATAGCTTGTTTATGCAGAAAAATCAACAGCCAATTACACTTGTTGATGCAGAAAAATCAGCATCCATATACACTCATTTATGCAGAAAAATCAGCATTCAAATACGCTCGTTTATGCAGAAAAATCAGCATTCAAATATCCTTGTTTATGCAGAAAAATCAGCAGTCAATTACACTCGTTTATGCAGAAAAATCAGCAGCCAATTACACTCGTTTATGCGCGTATCAATTGCTGATTTTCTGCACCAATTGGTGCGTTTAGTTTGCTGATTTCCAGCCCAAAAAGGGTGCGCTTGTCTGCTTATTTTCTGCACACAAAGGTTCGTTTGGTTTGGTTGCTGTCACAGCCAAATAGGCTGTTTGTTTGTCGTTTTTGCCCAGCCAAAATAGCAGCCCTAAGGGGGCGTTTGGTTTTGCTTGTTTCCAGCCCACACCGCAAGGTGTTGGGTTTGGTTTAGTTAGCCACACCGCATCCTAGATAAGGGTGCGGGTTGAGGGTGTTTGTTTAACTCGGTATAATAAGAAAACACAAAGGGTTGTAGGTTCGAGCTTATGAGCTCATATCCAAAATTATTATTATTAGTTATGATAAGTGTTTCGGGATTTTTAATTTATTTAATACGTATTGCACATTAGTTGAAGTTAAAAAGAGGAAATGTTTAATATTTATTTACCACATGAGGTCCAAGAGCTGCTGGTCCTCGTACAGCGCCATAATGTTACTCAACGACCGTTTCTGATCCGAAAATGGTTTAAGCAACATTGTAGTCAAGCTCGTCTGGAGATTGGTATAATCATGTCCAAACCTACAAAAAAATATTGCAACTTGTTAATAAGAAGAATGTCAACTTCATAAGCTTAACAATAGCAACATTAATAAGTTTCACATTTTACACATGTGGGCAACACGGTTGGCAGCAAAGTCTCTAAACTCCCAATGGTTGTTCGTAATTCATTTTCCTAACCTTTTTGCAAGAATGCATGTAATAACAGGTGGCATGAGTTGGTGCAGCTGCAGGATCATGCAACATTTTAGAGACCAGATGATATTACAGATAAAGGTATTACTTCAGAAAATAATATTATAAACATAGGTATTCGCTTACATCAGGCTCGACAATGTCGACATGTATGTATGGGTTCTGAATAAGACTCCCATTAGAGAAAAAAGCAACTGGAAATCATTTAAACCATGAGAAACCTAAAATTTATCCCAGTGTTGGCATTAAATTGACTAATAGAGTAATAGTCAAACATTTACTTTTCAAATTAAAATTTATCCCAGGTTATGAAGCCTAAGTAGCTTACATATAAACACTAAAATCAAGAGGTCTAGTTTGCTTTGATAATGTTTGTCAACACAATGCGAACAATTATATCAGATCATGATTACCTCTCCAATATGAATGCCATTACTAAAGCCCTTAGTTCCATGTTTTGGTTGATATTTCATCCACTTCTCCTCAAGCTTCTTAATTGATTCCATGTACTCCATTTGAAATTTCACTTTATCCCTCTAAAACGACATATCACATTCTAAGGTTAGCAAATGCATGAAAAAATAACAGATAAAGTGTGTGAGTTTTCCTGAAACCTTCAGTTGTAAATGAAGTATTACAATTAAAATCAACTATCTCGGGTAATAGTTAAAATTATTGAAGAGGGAAAAGTTCATTATTAACACACATCTCCAACCCAACGTAAAATCATACCTCGATTGTGAACTATAGGACAAAAAGCATTTGAAGCTACATGACCACATACTGGTTCAACTGACAGAAAATGGTGAAGATTCTGAAACCAAGAAAAATAAAAATCAATTAAATTTGAATAATAAATGTCGTTATTAAGCAAGCACAATAATAATATTCAAACATTTTACCTTTAAGATGTTAATAAGAGAATTTGGGCATCAACTGAATCATGTGTTTATTATTCTAGACATGATAAATAGGAGAACTATGCAAAACTACTTTATCTCTTGACCTCTTTTATTCTCCTAATCTAATCTCAAACGTTAACAATCAGATTCTATTCTTTAGGGAGTATATCAACTATCAAGACTTCAAGAGAGATAAGTAAGATAACAGCATGTAGGACAAACTAAAACTAACGAAGGTATTTGCATCATAACAATTAACAGCTTATACACCCCAATAATAACAAAAAGAAAGCATTGCCAAATATAAAGCTAAAACTGATCACCTTGCTTTAGAGCAAATGAAAGTTCGTGGTGATCAAAGGCTTCTAGAATTAACTCTACATTTTCCAATAATACTTCCTCTGCATCAAAGATGAAGCACATAATCAACTCCAACAATTTAGATTGTGATTTATGTGTCTTATACATGCAAATGACAACAAACTCAAAAAAGTATGATTCTGAAACTTTAAAAATTACAGCAACCCAAATCTTCTATATAAGTTACCTACACAAACCTAATACATGAACACCAAAAAAAATCGTTAGATGAACATTAGAAAAAAGAAGAGAATTAGATGATCATTAGACAAAAAAAATTAAACCTAGGGTTTTTGCGGTTGTCGTGATTTTGTGCGACTGATTTTTAATATGTTATGGATGCATATTTTGAATGTTGAATGAGAAGAGATGCCGGATTTTGAGGCATGGAGTTAGTATTGATTGAGAAGAAAACTATGTGTTTGACCCTCTAAATCCGGCTTTAAACATGGTACAGATATAATAAATCACGATTTGAATTGGGGATGCAGGTAACATTTATAGTATAACATTTTTGTTTTGCAATGCTATATCACAACTTGTGGTATGGTCTAATGGTTGAGGCTTTTGTTATTGGATGACCTGCCCAAAGTTCGAATCCATTAGTATACATTTTTACACAAATTAATTCCGGTTTTAGCTACTTCTAGTGACGTGGCTTTAGTTGATGACATGGAAATATGACGTGGCTTTATGGGATGCCAAGTGGCATTTTATGTGGCATGCCTCCTCTTATATATAATGTATAGATTTGGAAATCAAGTTAATCTATTATTACTGCTAAAAACGGATTACAATAAGATGGCAGGCAAACGGGCAACAAGCTGTGCCGCAACCCCCTTTTGAATAGCAAAACCAATTCTACTAAAAATGAAATTTTGTGACTTAGGGGTCGCAAAATTACTTTGCACAACCCGTTGAACCCCAGTAAAAAACCCCACAGCTGCCGAAGCTAGGAACCCAAATGTATCAAAAGCAAAAGGGGTAAATACGTGTTGATTCTCTAAACAAGCTTTCTCGTTTTTAGCAACTTTGCTCGATTCCGCTTTCAACGCCGCTTGTCCCGCAACAAACCCATTGTCCCTTAGCCCAACAAGAGGGAACACTCCGGTAAGATCCACACAAGCATGTTTCCCCCCGGCCCATCCAAACACAAGTATATCAGCTGGCCGTAAAGTAGACCTCCCTTCAAGCGGATCTGTCAGAAAGTTCACGGGGGGGGGGGGGGGGGGCCTCTTTTTTAGAAGAAATTCCTGCTCGTTTAAGAACATCATACAGAACATCCCTCACCAAATCATGCCTGTATTTGAAACCCGGTAACTCCTTGCAATGGACCGCATGCTTGCCAAAGGAATCTAAACAAACCTTGCGGCAGACTGGGCAAGGCTCATCAGCCGGAAACAGAGGGATCATTAGCCGGTACTTAAGGATAGTCCGGTACTCCAGGGCCGACATATGTTGGCCTAGCCCTTCAATGGGGATAACCGTCAAGAAATCTTGAGCATGAGGAGCTCGGAGACATTCAAACACCGCTTTTTGCCGAGGGGATAAATCGAACTTCTC
Organism: Chrysanthemum seticuspe; assembly: GCA_019973895.1. NCBI lineage: Eukaryota > Viridiplantae > Streptophyta > Magnoliopsida > Asterales > Asteraceae > Chrysanthemum > Chrysanthemum seticuspe. The sequence goes on from BPTQ01000007.1 coordinate 14,223,957, forward strand.
TCCCAAACTCCGAACGATTCCACTAAAAAGGGCACACGCCAAAACATTTTGGGCTTTAGGTGGGGCGGTGTCCTTGTTAGAGAAACCGCTAAGATCGAAATCAGGAAGGGACATGCGCAAGCGATCCATTGCATACCCATAATCAGAGTCAACCCCGTCAATACCACATCCCCGAAGAATGTGATCCTGCAAACTCCAAGATTGCGCCCTCGAGGCCACAAAAGCATAAATAGATACATCCTCAGCCGAACATAAACCCAACCCACCAAACCGAGTCGGAAGGGATGCGAGCCTCCATTGAAAATCCCCAAAAAAAAGGGCCCCACAAACCACAATGGCCTCTATTGCTCTCCGAAGGCCATTGTCAAAAACAGAAACAGCTTCCCCTATATACATAGGTTGGCACGTTTTGAGACCGAACATCAGCTTTGCGATACCCATACATGAGCGAAGCAAAATGAGCTCAGATTGAGGGTCGCGCAGACTTGTGAGACAACTCATTAGTTCCACAGCACGAGATGCCCTTTTCACAGCCAAACTGCTAATAAACCCAGCATCCCGGCTAACAGCGCCTCCAAGGAGTTTCACACCCAATGTCGGCCTCCCAATCCCGTGGGGAAACAAACCATCCTGTACATTTATGCATTTGGTGACATGTACTGCGCTTGACATAAAGACCTAAGTTGATGCAGTTTGTTGGAGCACCGAATCTCATGATTCTAACTCACACGGGATCTGTGTCTTTCCTAAATCACAGTTTTTCAACTTGTAATCATTCCCTATTTCACAAAGAAAAATATATAATTTTGATTTGTCAATTTACTTGACTCAAGGGAACATTGTATACAAAGTTGTTATTTTTTCTAAGTTATTTCTAAATAACCAATTTAGAGCGGTCATAAACGAATCCAGGAGTAGTAACTAACATGACACGAGGCGTGTGGATCCGTCAAACTTATGTTTTAACTAATTAACAAAATATTGTTCTCGAGACAATGCGCGTGAACACATAAGCATTATGTTTTGACTAATCACCACAAAATTATCATCGGGACGGGGTATATTAATCCGTCATTTTTCAACTTAAGAAAGATAGTTTTCTATGTGGTGTTTTCACACAATCATATTTATCGTTTTCATTAGTTGAGCCTAGTTTTAGATTACAAGAGTTATTTCTTCACAAAAATATATAATGTTGAATAAGTAGTGAGCCTTGCTTAATGGTGTGATTCATTACATGACAGGGAAAAATGTCACCAATTGATTTCGACTATCTTGACTATTTCTTCCTAAGGTACAAGAAGCGTAAAAATCAGTGCTTCGCTTTGGCTAAGTCTCACCTATCTCGTTCTGAGACCACATAACCCCTATTCGTTAAAAAACATGTCATTGTACATAATCTTTGTGAAATTGTTAATTTTATGCATGCTTGTTTCACAAGTTTTGTGTGCATAATAAAACTGGTATGATTGTGAAAAATATATTACATGGTCCAGAATACTTTTGTTTACTTATAAAATTTACAAATAAAATTTTATTTGCATGTTTGTTCTTACAGATTATTGTTTCCGGTGAGTGAAACTTTTTGTTAGTTCAAGTTTGTTAGCCTTGGACTACAAGATCGTGGATTGGGTCAGAGTACTTTTCTTTATCATGTACAAAAACTACGTTCAACAAATCTGATTAATTTTATCAACAAGATGGATTCATGAATTGCAACCAATGGCCGGGTATCCTCTTGGCCGACCCTAGAACTTTTGGCACCATCAGGTGCCTTTAACATATAAGACAACCGTCTGAAAAAAAATATTGTCCAAAGCGTACCAAACGTGCATTTAGATGTTCTACATAAAAGCGATTATAGCAACATTTATTGGGGACAAATTTAAAATAGTACAGTAACATGAACAATATATTTGGGACACTTATCTGATTCTAGAAGTCAATGTCATGACTTTACACATCCAAACACCCTTATAATCATACCAAAAGTATATGCATCTGTGAACCAATAATCTTTATCTTTATGCTTCTTATGTATTTATTATTAGACAAAGGACTAAACATGTCAAGTAGAAACTTGGTAACCATATTGGCGGTTACAAGCAGTTGGAAAAACGGTTACAAACTTCCAACCATTACATCGGTTAGGACATACCGATTAGATTAGTATATATATATAGGGAAGAGATCCAGTAAGAAGAAAAACTAAAATGAGAAGAATAAGAAGGAATTCTAGCCACACATTTCAAATAAGGATGAGAATTTTAAAGGAAGATGCATCCATTTTTGTAGATGCATCTGAAATGAGTGGTTGTAGTTTCTTCTTATCATTCTTATTTTAATTTTTCTTCTTATTTGATCCTAACTCTATATATATATATGTGTGTACCGAATTCATTTTACAAGTTAATAGACAATTTTACTTATTCAATATACTTTACATTTGCAATCTACATATTATTGATCTAGAGTTGGGACAACAATTGGCATCAAGAGCATAGGATTACACTTTCGTTTTTGATTACAAACATACGCAAGGAGAAGACCCAAGGGGAACACGCACAGAAAACAAACTGGTTTTCATACGCTTTGAAAACAGAATTTTCATTCGAAAAAATTTCTGTTTTAGTGACAAGATTTGTTTACTCTTTACTTCCAAGAGAAACAAACGTGAATAAGGATACGTAGAAGATAGTGCACGATCATTTACGTAGGGGATTGCAAACGTGTTACACCAAACGGATTGTTGGGGAAAACTTTGTTGGCAACAACATAGGGAAGGAAGAAACATCAAACACTACGTTTTGGTAATAGGAACGAGTGGGTTAAAACTTTGTGAAACCGGGTTAAACAAGAACACAAAGGGAGGAAGACGCGGGAAACGTTGTTGTGAAAAAAGGATACGTACGTGATAAGAAGAAGGAGCGCTCAAGATTGTGTGGAGTAGTGTCAAACGGCACAAGGAAAGCAACAACGAAACTAGATCATAAACATTTTGTTTCAGAGTTTTTTTTTGATACCATCTCGGTACCAAAGGATTGTGCGTGGGAAGTTTGATATCGGAGTATAGATATCAAATAACGTACATAAGAAAGGAGACGTGTGTAGTGTGGAGGAACAAGAAAAGAAAACAATTTTGTTTTCGGGCTTGTTGGAAAAAGAGATAACTCGACATAAGTTATTTCTCTTATTCGAAGTTTGGAGGTTCAAGTTTCAAAAGAAGTACGAGACTTCTTGGAGGCAAACAGGAAATTCAAAATTACGTGAAGATTTGTTCTTGTACTAGTCGGACAACAAAAGGAATTCGACAAAGGAATTTTGGTGTTTTGAGTTCGAAGGCAAAAGAAAGCAAATCAAAAACATCAAGGGTACGAGGCAAGGAAAAGGGAACCAAAAGAACGTTGGTAAACGATTATTACTAACGAAAACAAAAGAGAATACACTAGTATTCATCACATATACGAGGTCACAAGTTAAACTCTTTCTGGATTTCATTATTTTTACATAGTAAAGAATAGTATAGAATATCTTATTTCATACTATTATTAGGAAATCCCGAAAACTACTTATTGATCCCGTATTACTAGGATTCCCGGAAGATTAGAAATTTCCATACTTTATAGAAAAACCACACTAGGAAGAATAAATCCCATTGAATTAGAAAGTGAAGATACTAAACACTTTCGAAATGACAACTGACGATATAGCAACCACATCAACTGTAACTGTAACCAAACCCGTAACACCTATTGCACAATATCAATGCCCTAAGTTGAAAACCACAAACTACACAGTTTGGGCTATACAAATTAAGGTTATACTAGAGGCACATGGCTTATGGGAAGCAATAGAACCAAAGTTAGATACACCAATTGATGATAAGAAGGAAAAGGCAACGACTGCCTTCCTATATCAAGCATTGACGGAAGATGTGATCTTACAAGTAGCGGGTTGTAAGACGGCAAAGGATTTATGGGATTCGCTAAAGAAAAGACACGTTGGAGAAGATAGAGTGCAGAAAGCACGATTACAATCATTGATGATTGGGTTTAACTCACTTCAGATGAAAGAAGATGAGACGGTGGATGCGTTTGCGGCTAAACTAAACAGCTATGCCACGAAGGCAAAAGAATTAGGGAAAACTTTGGATGAATCACTTTTAGTTCAAAAACTATTAGACTCCACACCAGATAGGTTCATTCAGATAGTAGCATCCATAGAACAAACAACTGATCTCGATGACATCACTTTAGATGAGATCATTGGAAGACTCAAGGCATTTGAGGAAAGGATAAAACTCCGGAAGGGAGGACAGGTAGAAAGCCAGGAAAACCTATTATTCGCACATGGCGAACACTCAGGAAATAGGAAACGTTTTTACAAACGTGGAGGAAAATCAAATTTCTCCCGAGGGAACTGGCAGAATAAGAATAGAAACAACCCACAAGGAGGGAGCTCTAGTTATAAGGAGAGTTCGGATAAGAATAAAGATGAGTGGGATGTGAGCAAGATAAAATGCTACAGGTGTCATAAAATGGGACATCTTAAAAGGAATTGTAGAGGAAAACCAGCAACTCATGAACAATCAAACCTTATCTTAGAAGACGATGAACCATCACTATTAATGACTGTGCACGAAACTGAACACAAGGAAGTGTTGTTGAATGAAGAACAAATTCAACCAAAGAAATATGCTACAGTGGATACAAGCATATGGTATTTAGATAATGGTGCAAGTAACCATATGACTGGGATAAAGAGTCATTTTAGGGATATTGATGAAAGCGTAACAGGACGAGTACGTTTTGGAGATGGATCGTATGTACAGATAATGGGTAGAGGGTCTATACTGTTAGGTTGTAAGAACCAGGAACAAAAGGTAGTATCGGAAGTATACTACATACCAAACCTCAAGAGCAACATACTTAGTCTAGGACAACTTACGGAAATAGGTTTTAACGTCATTATGGACGGAAACAAGTTGACTTTGTATGATAAGAATAAGAAGTTGTTGATGAAAGTAGAAAGATCTAAGAACCAACTCTACAAGATACAATTACAGATAGAAGCACCTATATGTCTCTTAGCAAATATAGATAACCAAGCATGCTTATGGCATGCTAGATTAGGTCATCTGAACTTTGACGATATAAACAAGATGACTAGGAAAGGTTTAGTAGAAGGAATTCCAAGGATAAATCATGCAGGGCAGATTTGTGACGCATGTTTATTAGGAAAACACAGTAGAACACCATTTCCAAACCAAGATAAATTCAGATCAAAGAACCCGTTGGACTTAGTAGACGGAGACCTTTGCGGTCCTATAAGTCCAGCAATGCACTCAGGCAAGAAACTCATTTTCTTGTTAGTGGACGATTGTACACTTTTAATGTGGGCCTACTTTCTGACATCGAAAGATGAGGCGTTTAGTACATTCAAGGAATTTAGACAAAAGATAGTAATGGAGATGAAGTTGAAAATAAGGATGCTAAGAACGGATAGAGGTGGTGAATTCACATCAAATGAATTCACAAGGTACTGTAAGGAAAACGGAATAACACGACAGTTGACAGCACCGTACTCCCCACAGCAGAATGGAGTAGTGGAGAGAAGGAATAGGACAGTGTTATCAACCACTAGGAGTATGATGAAAGCGATGAAGTTACCTTTAACTTTTTGGGCGGAAGCAGTTAAACATGCTATATACATCTCAATAGGGTACCTACGAGGGCCCTGATAGATAAAACTCCATATGAGGCACTCTACAACAGAAAACCAAACTTGGAAAACCTAAGAATATTCGGATGCACAGCTTATGCAAAAATAACGATACCTCACTTAAAGAAGCTGGACGACAGAAGCATACCATTGGTTTACTTAGGAGTAGAGGAAGGATCAAAAGCATGTAGGTTATATGACCATATAACCAGGAAGAAACATGTTAGTAGGGACGTAAAATTTATGGAAACAAAGTCGTGGGATTGGAACAAAGATGAAGAAGATACGAACACACAAGACACATTTTGGGCTAGTTTTGTGGTAGACGGAGTTGACAATGAAAACCTTACACCAGTCAACACAGAAAACGATGACAACACGTATCATGAACAAGATCAGATTCCTGATCCAGTTTCACCAATCACACCACCGGCATATCATTACGACCCACACTCAAAAGAGGAAGAAGAAGCTACTACTAGTTCTGTAGAGAACTCAAGAGATAGATTTGATGATACACCCGTACGTGAGTACAGAAACATGTCGGATATATACAGGCATGCAAGGAGAGTTGAACCACAAAGCTTGTTATTTATGGAAGAAGAACCCCGTAATTACAAGGAAGCATCAACAGATAAGAAATGGATTGAGGCCATGGAGATTGAATTGGATTCAATCAACAAGAATAATACATGGACTCTTATTACATTGCCAGAAAATCAGAAGGCAATAGGACTCAAATGGGTTTACAAGACCAAGAGGGATGCAAAAGGAATCATCATCAAATATAAAGCACGGTTAGTGGCAAACGGTTATGTACAAGAACAAGGGATAGACTTCGATGAAGTATTTGAACCGGTTGCTCGGATAGAGACAGTTCGGTTGATACTAGCATTAGCGGCATATCATGGATGGCAAGTACATCACTTAGATGTAAAATCGGCATTTTTACATGGAGATTTAAAAGAAGAAGTCTGCATTACACAACCTGAAGGATTTATACAACAAGGAAATACAGGAAAAGTCTATAAACTTACTAAAGCTTTATATGGCTTAAGGCAAGCACCGAGAGCTTGGAATGTGAAGCTTGATCAAACGTTAAAGTCTTTAGACTTTAAGAAATGTAATCTCGAACAAGCAGTTTATACAAAGCGGAACAAGAATTCTACACTTATAGTTGGAGTCTACGTAGATGATTTGATAATCACAGGCACTCCAAAGAAAGAAATCGAAGAATTCAAATCCCAGATGAAGGATATATTTGAAATGAGCGACTTAGGATTGTTAGCTTATTATCTTGGGATAGAAGTCACACAGACAGGAGGAGAGATTACAATCAAGCAAACAGGTTATATTAACAAGATCTTAAAGGAAACAAGTATGGCAGACAGCAATGATACGAAGATACCTATGGATACCGGTACTAAGTTGGTCAAGGCGGAAGAAGGAAACTCAGTTGACGCAACTTACTACAGAAGCTTAATAGGAAGTCTCAGGTACTTACTGCATACAAGACCAGATCTTAGTTACACAGTCGGACTACTCAGTAGATTCATGCAAGACCCGAAGGATCATCACCTGAAGGCGGTAAAGCAAGTAATCCGATATATCAAAGGAACAAAGGAGCATGGCATTATATACAAGCAAGAAGACGGCTGCAAGATTACAGGTTACAGCGACAGTAGTTATGGAGTCAACACTGATCAAGGAAAAGGAACTACTGGGATCGTATTTTATTTCGGAGAGTCACCGATTACCTGGTGTACTCAAAAACAACCAACAGTGGCGCTATCATCATGTGAATCGGAATTCATGGCTGCTACTGCAGCAGCATGTCAAGCCTTATGGCTAAAGCGATTGCTTAGTGAACTAACTGGATGGGAAGAGAAAAGGATAACGCTGAAGGTCGATAATATTTCAGCAATAGCACTTGTGAAGAACCCAGTTTTTCATGGAAGAAGCAAGCACGTCGATATTTACTACCATTTCATTCGTGAAAGTGTAGAGAATGGGCACATCAATGTGGAACATGTCAGCGGAGAACTACAAAGAGCATATATTCTAACAAAGGCTCTACCAAGATTGATGTTTGTGACTATGCGACAAATGCTCGGAGTTCAAGACTTAGGACGAAGCAACGATCAAGATTAAGGAGGAGAATGTGAACCAATAATCTTTATCTTTATGCTTCTTATGTATTTATTATTAGACAAAGGACTAAACATGTCAAGTAGAAACTTGGTAACCATATTGGCGGTTACAAGCAGTTGGAAAAACGGTTACAAACTTCCAACCATTACATCGGTTAGGACATACCGATTAGATTAGTATATATATATATATATATATATATATATATATATATATATATATATATATATATATATATATATATATATATATATATATATATGTACCGAATTCATTTTACAAGTTAATAGACAATTTTACTTATTCAATATACTTTACATTTGCAATCTACATATTATTGATCTAGAGTTGGGACAACACCATCTTACACTCGCAGCTTATGTAACAATGCACATAAGCTTTAGCTATGTAGTAAAGAGAAAGTAGATAAATCATAATATCTTAATAGAAGTGACATAAATAAGAGCCGCAACAAAACCAACACATGATGATCATCCAAATCATTCGAAACTATGAATCAATCACTATGAACTCGTTCCATTTCTAATGTAACCTGACCTGAGATATCTTCTACTCTCGGTTCGGTGTAAATGCTTTTCAATCAACGTGAATATGAGCAAAGGATTTGAATCCCAAGAACCATGCACGGCAATATCACCAGGTAACCATGAACGATGTGAACTGCAAATGTTAAAATAAATTTTTTTAGTAACTATACAATATTTAAAATAAAATTTAGAGGCGACAAAATGGGTCAGTTTTGGTTAAGTGAAAAAAAGGTACACAATCATTTGGCAACCAAAGTTCCATTGTCAGTATCAAAATGAAATCCAACTTTTTTACAAGAATATATTAACTTCATGAATGCCAATACAACAAGTGAAAAATTGGGTAGACCAGTAGATCATGATACTTATAAAAGCGTTTAACAAAACAAGGTACAAAATACAACTAGAGGATTCGTTGGCTACGATTTGATAGTTGTAATTGTCAAAAATGAAGATCCAAAAGCAAACAAGAAACTTGCTGTTGGTATATATGGCTACAGCACACAACCACGACTGACTAACCAAACAAATAGAAACACCCTAACGTTGTTATCGAATCGCATATCGTTTATTTGAAAACCGGTAAAAAAAAACTCTAACTCATGCTAAATAGATGATAGAAAGCATGCAATTGCCAGCATTTCACAATCACGTCAAAAAGAAAGACACTCTTTTAACAGTAAAGTAACAAAATACGATATTAATAGGAAAAAACAATAATTTGCAAGCTAAATGACAAAGAACATACATACTGATGTTTCAAAACTCAAATTCTGGACGGAGGTGTCGCAAAACAGTTTCCCAATCTCTTTCAACACATATAAACCTTATCGAATGATTATTAAGCATAAAAGTGGTAATTGCTTGGTCGCTGAAGGAACAACAATTCATTCTGAGTTTTCTTAATTTTGGGCACCCTTTTGATAACTCCACAAGTCCTGCATCAGATTCTCCTATACAGTCAAGAGAGAGATGCTTCAAGTTACGACCATACTTCCCAATGTACCCCAAACACACATCTGTCAATCCTTTATGACAATGGCTGATATCTAGCTTTTCAAGTTTGCTGCAACCCATTAACATAGCTCGAATCCCATTGTCTAACGATATATCTGCTTTCACATATGTCTCGGCTGAAATTATCAGTAATTTCCGCAAATTCTTTAAATGAGTTCCTATACACTCCATAGCTTCATTTGATATATCTGTAAGTCTAACCTTTAAATACTCCAAATTATTACATCCTTCTGCCAGAGCAATCAGTCCCGTGTAAGTCACCCACCCATAATGAGTAAGTTTGCGCAATTTCTTGCAAAATTGAACAATAACTTGCAATCCCGTGTCTCCACAATTATCCATGGTATATAGAACTTCCAAATTAGGACACCTCTTAATCAGGAAACACACACAATTCGGTCCAGATTCCATACATTGAAGATTCAATTCCTTTAGCTGATTTGCGAGCGGGAGTAAAGACTTTAATGCAGTCACAAGCAAATCAGATATACCAAAACAACACATATTCGGTGGAAGTTTGAAGCCAGAATAGTCCTCACCTATATGATAACTATAAGCTCCAGAAATATCCTCCAACCTAACAGCTTGTCTAAAAGCATCTCCTAGAAGACTTAAAGAGCACGGTTTAATCCTCAAAGATACTAAAGATTTACTACATTTTCTTAGAAGAAGGGTAATATCTTCAACTTCATATTTATCATACTTGAACATACAATGTAATGATTCTAAAACCGTGTTATGCGTAGCCAATTCATGTAACCATTTCCCTTGTTTGTTAATATTCTCCACACCCCATCCACCCAAACACAAAGTTCTCAACTGATTACAATACTTACCGACGTGCACTAAGCCATTCTCCCAACACCCATAACACTCGCTAATCTTGAGAACCCTTAAATCTTTACCACGTGTTCTCGCCAATGTCTCAAGATCTTTGAAAGTAACAAGTAGACCATGGAACTGAAGTTCTTTCAAACACGTAAACTTAACAGTTATTTCTTTGACCCAAGTGGTGATTTTCTTACCACGTGTACCTTTCCTATGGAAATTAAATGGAAATCCCTTAAGTGATAACGACTCGATAAAAGGGAATCTTTGAATTAAACGATAAGGGTCTGGAGAGTACTCCACATAGACAGTTACATGCTTACGTGTAATACCATCGAGTTTATACAATGTGCGGCAAACTAAAGATATAGAGTTACGATCATCTACATCGTGTATGTAAGGTATAACGCAGTTAAACACTTGCTCAATATTTATCATCCTATAAAACAGAAAAACACAATATTAGCGATTAGGGTTTAATATTACATGCAACATTATAAGTCATCGATCATCATACTTTGACATAATCATTAATTAATCAAACTCGCCTTTAGAAAAACAACTGTAACTAATCATAAACTAACAAACATTTATCCCAGCCAAAACTCAAAAGTTAACAATATAACTAGTGAGCAATTAGTAAATTAGAACACTAAAGTTGAGGTGTTACCTTATAGGCAAAAGAATGAAGCAAGGCAATCGATCAGAAGTGTTATCGTATGATGTCAATATTTTGTGTTATATATGTTTTGTATATATATACATATAGGATATAGGATAAAGATGAAATAAAAAGACAAATATCCGATAAAAAGATTTTTTTTTTTTTTTTTTTTTTTTTTTTTTCAAATAAAAGTTCTCGAAAAATTCTCAAAAAATTCCACAAGATCGGGTATGATGGTGTATGAAAAAGTTGTGAAAAACTTTTTTCTAAAAGTGGATATTTTTTCCGAAAAAAATTATGAAAAAATACGTTTGCGCATTAAATCGGTTTTTTGTGCATCAAAAATTGGTTTTTGCACCCAACTTCTTTTATTTTTTTCATCAAAATAACATTGCGCATCTAACTAAAAACAAGTTGAAAATTTTGTACATCAAATTTTTTTTTGCGCATCAAAATTCGTTTTTTGTGCATTAAAAAAAACGTATCAAAACTTAAAATTATTAAAAAAAACATAAAAGTTTATGCAGCAACATACCCGATCTTATGGAATTTTTGGAGAATTAAAAAAAATATATATATATATATATTTATTATTTTTAAGGATATTTGTCTTTTTATTTTAACTTTACCCTATACATATATACTTGAAATTTGGTAATTTAGAAACTAATAATCTTACGTAAAAGATACCCTAGCTTATTGGGTTTTATAAAAGGGTTTTGCTAAACACTACCCATTGGGCAATGATTTTAGGCATATCAAACAATCTGTTCTTTCCATATTTAAAGTAATTATGCATTTAATGTACAATAAATGAACATAAAATTAACTTAAATATATGTTATTTTTAATTTAATAAAGTCCAAATTTCCTTTTATAATCATTTTAAACATTTCCTGGTGGTCATTGTTTAGCAAAACCCTTTATAAAAACCTTAAACTTCTGTACACGGGCTTTTGGACAATCTGGTGCCCTTGTTGAGGCCCAGTAAGCCGGCTGTACCTAGTTTCCTTAAACAAAAAGATCTCTAATCAAACAACAAGAAAAAAATATTATAATTATTAAACAAAAATAGTTTTATCGGCGGTGAATTTTGTACGCAATTCTAGCTTTTGTTTGGGTGTCAAAGATGTTCCAATTTTGTTTAGGGTGTAAATATGCAACATGAGCCAATCAGACCAAGTTAATGAGTCGGAATAATACTGTTGAAAATTTTATTGGTGTTAAGTGGCTTACGAATTAACTCGAAGTTTGATTGTGGTGGAAGTTCTACTTTTATTTGGTTTTAAATTTGATCTGCATTATTATTCGAGTAAAACGTTTTTTGTTAGTTTTTTTCACGTATTTTTTTTCTTTTTTATCTCCAACTTTCTTTTATAAATCAATTTTTATTGGAGTTGAGCCGCAGCCAGTCAACCAAAAATTCTTTTAAGGTCGAGAGTTTGTGGATATATTTTTTCTTTCAAAACTTATTAGCTCAAAATGAATAATAACATTGCTTTAGTTGATGGATTATATTGATAAATTAATGTTTTTTTATTTTATTTTAGCTATAATATAATCAATTTGGTGAACTGAAATGCTATTGCTTTTATTTTTATTTATTTATTTATTTATTTTTATTTTTTTAATGTATCCAAGAGTTTATTTTAACATGTTATATTTAATACTTAAATATTGATGTATTTTGATTTTTTTTTTTCTAATATGTTTGACTAAACAAGAATAAAAGAAAGAAAGGTATGAGAAATAACCGTTTTTTATTTTCTTAACATGTCATGAAAAACAAATAATCATTCTAATCCACCAAAATATACATCTAATAATTAAAATGGTGCCAAAAGATCAATGACTAAAACAATCACTTAACAAGAGGTTTAGTGTTGACTTGTAGCAATTTCTCTTTAATTTTTTGTCTTGACTTTTTAAGAAAAAAGAAGGCGTTTTTGTCTCTAAAAAAATGTTAGAAATTTAGAAAACATGTGTAGGCGATACTATAAAAAATTAATGAAAAACGCAATGGAGTTGTAAAAAATGCAAGAAAAATGTAAATAAATTTTTATGTTTTATAGAAAGGAATTTAAAACTTGATCTTTTCACTTTACTTGAAAAGCTTTTCGAATATTTATGATTAAAAAGGTTTTCTACATTTTTAATACTTTTTTGTAATACTTTTTTGTAAAACCTTTTTAGGAAAATGTCTCATTTCTCAGAAACTAAACACAAGCTAACCATTTTAAAACAAGTTTTTATTCACTTGAGCATATTTATTTTAAAGTTTATTGGGTAAAAACTTAGTGATGAATTATAAAGATTCTAATGGTTGGTGACTAAGTTATATAGATTATTAGGGTTGAGCAATGGGTCAAACCCGATCCGACCCGAACACCGAATAAAGGTAAAATGTGAACCAAGAACCGAACTGAGTAAAAGCTATTGAAACCGAAACCGAACCGAATAAGGTCGGTTTCATTCGGGTTGGTTTAGCTATTTTGAACCGAATAAGTGTGTTTTGACCGGAACCAAGTAAAACCGAAAAGTTATAACAAACTGAAAACGAGGCCGAATAAGGTCGGTTCGGTTCGATTCGACCTGGTTTCGGTCAATTTGTCGGTTCTGGTTGGTTTTCGCCTAATTTTGCTCAGCCCTAGATTATGTTGTTTTTTGTCTAAGTGACTATTCATTAAGCTAAGTGACAGGCAAAAATTTCATCAGACTCCTTTTCAATTCTCAAACCGACTTCTTCCGAAGGGTATAGTGAATACATGAAGAGAAAGAACGTGTCTTCTAGTAAGACCACGTTGAGTCCCATTATCTGAGAAAAACTTTTGGCAATAACTAGCTTTTTAGTTACATAAAGTTTAAACACCGTGACATTCTTTACTCTGAAAGAAGAAATCAAAGGGGAAAATAGATGTACATGTAAACATCATCATGTTCATAAAACAGATAAACCGATGAGGTTTATTCCTATTCGGATTATCCGGTGAGGGCGAGTCTTTTTTATTAGATGTGGCCTAACTGAGGTATGCCCGTGACTGTTTCCAGCAATCTACCATAAATATGTATGCAATGAGGTTTAAACCCTAGACCCCTCTAGATTGGAGGTAAAGTGCCTACCCATGTTATCATACATGTTTGAGAATTAGTGGCCAAGGATTTATGACAATTATGGATTGTTTGTTTAACTTTTTCATTAAGTCATGTTAATTAACACATGACTTAATGTGGAGACTCTCACTTTTATCACTTATTATTTTAAGACTAAAATACACAGTTGGTCCCTAAACATGGCTCGAAGGATCGCGATGGGACGAACCTCGCCCTTTTCATCACCACAGGTCCAAACCTTGGCCATTAAATGCCAGATTCGTCCCTTGACCACTAACGCCTATGTCAATGTCTATTTTCTGTTAGTTTTAGGAGGGTATTATAGTCCATTCACATTTATAACTCAGCCTAGTTAATTCTGAGAAACGGTTTACCGTATACCATCTTGATCGTTTCGCTCCTTTTTCACACAACCCTCACACACTTTAACAACGACAGACAAGGAGCTTACTTGTACAGATGTAACTGATGAGATGGTAAAATATGTGAAGGCAAAATATGGGGATACTTGGTTAAAAGAAGATGAAATGTCTGATGAAATGTTTGATGATTTATGCAGATTTTCGAAAGAAGCTCAAGTGATGAAAGGTTAGTCGGGTTTTTTTTGTATTTGTGTTATTGCCATTTTAAGGGAGGAGCATAAATAACTCCAATTTATTTGACAGAAATCCGAGCGGTGTCAGAATCTGTCAAAAAGAGGGATTATAGCAAGCTAAAGGTATCTAACGATATGATTGACTATGCCATGGCTACTTATGGGAATAAGTGGGGTATAGGAGATGACATTGCTGATGTGATACTTGAAGACTTGTGGGAAAAGTTTGGGAATAAGGAGTCTGAGAAAGGTTAGACTTTAGAGTGAATGTTTACAAGCTAAGAAAGTTGTAATGGGTCAACTCTGATTATTTCTGTTTTGTCTATCTTTCTAGATACTAACGTGAAAGGAAATGAAGTTGATGTCATCATTATTTCAGACATATCTGATAATGAGTGTGGGAACATGTCTTCTAAGACCACTAATTCAAAAGGTTCCACTTCCCAATATTCCAAGGCGTCCAAGGCTTCCGCTCCCAAAGTTGTACTTGGTCTTGTAGCGGCTGTGGGATGCTCCGGCACAAATAGGAATGAGTGGTATGTGCCTCCCCCTAAGGACCTCAAGTCTACCCCCATGAATAAAAAGCCTCTCATCAAGAAAATCACCTGTTATTTTTAGTTGTTGATGTAATGAAGATGTATATTTTTTGGCTGATGATGGTTACTGAAAATGATAGTTGTTAACATGTATATTTTGCTTCATATGGTGTAATTAGGTGGTCGTGTAGGTATAATTTGGAAATGTGGTTTTCATTTTGTGGTTTGCACTTGCATATCCAGTTTAGGTGTGTGCTTGGGAAAACCCATTTTGACTTATAAGGTCAACAAACCAAATTATTAGAGGAACCACACCTAATTGTTAGTATTTAAAATCTTTTTTGTTTGACTTATAAAGTCAACAAATTCAAATTGTATCCAAAATTCAATTATTATAACAAAAGAATCACACACATATCAGTTAAGCTACATTTAGACTGAAAGACAACATAGCATTTCTTGCTAGGAATTCACTGCGTTAGTAGGTGATCCATTTGGTCTTTCAGTTGCAGTTGCTTCAACTGGTGTTTCTCTTGAGCGTTCTCCATTTGCTCTTTCAGTTGCAGGTGCTTCACGTGGTGTTTGGCGTGGGCGCTCTACACTTGCTATTTCAGTTGTAGGTGGTTCACTTTCTTCTTCATCAGTGCCCAAGGATGAACCAACAATAGTAGGTGCAGAAATATGTAGACCCATCACATATCCACCACTATCTTGTGTGGTTGTGTTTTCCCTGGTAACACCATCGCTACCAGTATAAGATGTGTTTCCCCTTATCTCAAGGCACACTGGACAAACATACCACATGAAAGCTCTATAAGGTGGACGCCTAGCAAAAAAGGTCAATCCAACCCTGTTTTCCCTTTGAACCCAACAATCAATGCATACCATTTGACAACCATTTTCTACATCCATGGTGATAATATGTTGGTATGATAAACAATTGCTGACTTAAGATGTATTATATAAGTAGAAGGGAGGTGTGGTTGTTGAACAAGTAGATAAGGAGTAAAGACAACATAAATTCTTACGAGCTAGTCAACTTATAAAGTCAAAAAAAAAAAAAAAAAAAAACATGTTCAAACATAATATTGTCGATATTACAAATGGCTAGAAGAGTAGAAGCCTACAACCTTCGAAAACTGGTGGAATTTGTGCCTTCAGAGCGTGAATTTTATCCAGCACATAAGGATGTCTTGGATATAACTCTTCCACAGACACTCCATAGTAAGCTGCCTCATACTCTGCATCTTCAAGCCAATTTTTCCTCTCCCATTCCCCTTCAATTATTTTGTACATTCTCTCCTCTTCCAAAAACTGTTGGAATGCTTCTTCATCCAACCTGGATTGCTCTTCATCTTCCTCCAAATTTGTGTGTTCTTCTTCTTGCTCATAAAGAGCATCATAAAACTCTTGTTCCATAGTCTTCCTTATATCGTCTTCATCCATCCACTACAAAAGTAATACATTTGCACATCAACCAGAATGTAAACACACTAGAACAATCGTTATACAAATGACAATTAAATGAATACATGTTGCCTTCTGCCATCACAATGCCTTTTTCTACCTCGAACCTTACTTTCCTTTGTTGGTTTTGGTACCTGATCCTTGTGACAGCTAGACTTATTATGTCCAACAGTTTGACAATTGGAGCATTTAATATGTTTACGAGCTCAAGATTTACCCATTTTGACTCAATTTCTCTGAAAGGGTTGGGTTTATGTATTTGAATTCTAATTTGTGGTAAAATGTAAGAATAAAGTGCTTGCTATAAGTTAATGCAAGACAGGATAGGGGACTAAAACCTGTGTCCCCTACACTCTAAATCTGTATGACCAAGGACCATAGTTCTACCAACACCCAATACAATCAAAACCATATAACAACTCTCTTAGACTAATACAGCAATTAACAACATAATTAACAAATTAAAACACTAGAACATAACATATAGATTCATTAACTTCATATTAAACATTAAATATTCAGTACATATTTTTCCAAAAAAAAAAAAAAAAAAAAGGGAAAACATAACCATAGCATTTCCTTCTCAACACTTCCTAAGATCATCAAGGAAGTTGTTCCTGTCACACACCTGTGAGTGTGTCTGACAGATCATCCTCCTTATCTCCAACGCCTTCAAGACATTAGCCTTTTGCCTGTTGCGAAGATCCTCGATAACCTTGTAGTTCATCACCATAGTTCGAAAGCCTTCGATCTCAGAGATGTATTCTTGTGTTTCCTTCATACCCCGAATCAAATCAGTCAAAGTGTTTTGGAGTCCTTTAGCGATTTTGATGTCCTTATCATTTTCTCTCTGATAAAAGAGAGAAATCGAGTCAAACATGTAGTCGGATTTCGAAGCTTTGGCGAGTTCTTCAAGTAGTGGGAAGTCAGCCATTGGGAGGTTGTTGAGATTTTCTTAGGATATGTTTCTTGTGATTGTTGGTATGCAATTGGTATAGTGTATTAACCAATAAATACCAAAAACAACTGGACGTTCCAAATTCAGGGACTAATTGTGAAGTTAGTAAACAGAGAAAAAGTCAAGTTTGTGTGAGAAAAATATGCGGGAATTTTAAGTGCAAAAAACGGCTAACTGGCCAAATTGAGGGACCAAATGTGACATTTTAAACCTACTACCCTGCAACTTGGCCTTTTGCCTTCCTTGATACGCTTATACACAATTAATGTGTTGGGAATCACCAAAAGAACCCAACTAACAAGATCCGAAACCATAAACACTATCATAATAACCCGACCCAATTAACAAAACCCAATCAAAACGAAACCTAACATACATCCACACTCACGTACTGAAACACACATCTAGTCAAACCCATTCTTAAAAAAAAAGTAAGAATGAAGGACAGAAGCATATTCGTCTCCACTTTTAAGGATGTGAAGGAAGAAGAAGAAGGTGAGGTCCTGTTCAGAACGAGGTTCATTAATTAATCTATGTGCCTTTACCAGTGATAGGGATATATTTAATTCAAGCCTTGATAATGTGTTATCAGAGATTAATGAACAAAAATGGGCGTTGTTTTTCTGTGATCCTAAACAATCCCTAGAAAATGGTTGGATTTGATTCATACTGATGTTGATGTTCATACTTTGTTTGGAATGGCTGAAACAAAAGAGTCAGTTGATATCTTCATAGCCCACAAGCCCCAAAAGTTAGCACAATTTTACTTAAAAAACATCAGTTTTGAAGTTGTGGGTTAGATAGAGCAGGATGCTAACTTTAGGATGCTTAGTCAAACACCTTTTAGGACTAGATATCAATGGCAGGGGATAGATAAGAAAAAAATGTAGGGGAGTGAAACCAGGACACCAAGAGTGAAAGGTGGGGTAGTAATCAAGGAAGAAGAAGGGGTTGTAGCTAAAAAAAAGGACAAAATTAAAGGAAAAGGAAAAGGAAAGATGGTTGATGAAGAGGAGATTTTGCACAGAAAAAAAGGGAGAGAAGTTGTTCAAGAATTAAAGCGATGTTTAGATGGGAAGGGGAAGGCCAAAAAGGTTGAGTTTGCAGGGTTTGATGTTGAGAACTTGCCTGATTTTGACTTGGAGGGGAAGGCTGAAAGGGTTGGTGGTGCTGCTGCAGATGTTTCAAGCGGTGTTAAGACACCCTTTCGGAGCAAAGAAAAGATTACAAACTGCCTCCTAGCACAGTTCGCCCAAAGGCGACCCTAGGTGATGTTTCAGTGATGAATACCTTGTCATATGTTAAATTCCATTAAGCTGTAATCCTACAGTTCATAACTTATATGTTTGTAATTTGTATACTTGTTTTTGCAGACAAGGTGGCAGCAGCATCATCAATTTAGGGCTAAAAATTTTGTCGGTTCAACAGTTTCTGGATATCAATCACAGCTGTGTAGATCATTTGAAGATTCAGCAATTGAACGTTTTGAAGTTGGGCCCAAATTCATCTTTTATATTTTGTAACGAATCAGTAAATTAACATGTATCAGACAATGACTCCGTAGTATCAGTTATGTTCCAGTTTCATCAAACACTGTATATAGTTGACTGTTATAAGTCAACTAGCTAAGTAGTTGATAATGTATAAATTTGTTTGTTAATCCTGGGTAAATTTCTGTGAGCTATTACTTTCTTTACCAGTTGACTTTTATGAAGTCATACTTAAGTGGTGAGGACTCAGGTACACTGATATTATTTGTTCAAACAATATCCCTTTTTTGTTTTGGTGGAATAGTTCTTGGGTTAGAATTAACTAGGTTGAGTTATAAATGTGAATGGACTATAATACCCTCCTATAACTAACAGAAAAGAGACGTTGACATAGGTGTTAGTGGTCAAGGGACGAATCTGGCATTTAATGGCCAAGGTTTGGACCTGTGACGATGAAAAGGGCGAGGTTCGTCCCATCGCGATCCTTCGAGCCAAGTTTAGGGACCAACGGTGTATTTTAGTCTTACTTTAAGTTATTTATTTTAATTAAGTGAAAAACAAACAACTTTTCACATGACTTAATAAATTAAATTTTTTCATATTAAATCAATTAAGTTGCATTCAAACACCACCTTAGATTGGTTAATACAATCTTTGTCAAATTGTTAAATTATGTGCTTGTGTATCATACTATCATCTTTCTCATTTATTTGATCAAAATTCGACATAAATGATTTAAACGGTATGATCGTGAAGAAATAATTGTTAATTTCGTACTCTCAGAGTGGTGGCAATGGGAGCGGTATGGAGCTCGGCATGCTCCACGCCGATTTGGAATACAGGCGCCACCTACACGGCATGAGTTCGGCATGGAGGATTTCGGGATGAAATGCCGCTGCAGCATAGAGAAGTGTTGGAAGAAATGTAGCCATTGAACGTGGTGGAATGATATAAAAATTAGGTGATGCATGGGATCATGGTTGGCACCAAAAAAGTATGGTGAGACATGAGAGGCATGAATGAGGTGGAATGATATTATTGGTGGGTGGTGAGGCAAGGGTGAGGCATGTGATCATGACTGCCACCACCCTTAGAGCACTAGATGTGATGAATAACCATATATGGTTACTCATTCGGGGCTCACGTGGTGCCACATCACTATAACAAACCTCCACAACTAACCTCCCATCCCTCACAACTAACCTCCCATCCCTCATAACTAACTTTAACTTACTTATTTGGCGCCCACCAGTTATAAAAACATTACATATTTACAAAAAAAAAATAAAAAAAAAAAAAAAAAAAAAAAATTGCGAAGTATAACGAGGAGGCGGTGTAACGACGAGGTACGAAGAAGGTGCCAACGTGGCACAACGAGCTATAACAAGACTCACACAGTGTGCTCTTAACACATGTATCACTTGCTAACAAGATGAATCATATCCCCTGTCGTGGATTGCTTGGAATAAAGTGCTAAACACAAAAGAGAAAGGAGGTCTTGGGATAGGAAGTCTGCGAGCTTTTAATATTGCTTTGCTTTATAAATGGAGGTGGAGATTCCATACCGACACGAACGGAGTTTGGAGAAATATCATAACAAGTATTCATGGTGTTCATGCCGGTCTTAACCAGAATCTTATTCATCAAAAAGGGAGTGGTACGTGGAAAGACATAAGCGAGATTGTCGTCAACATGCACATGAAACATCTCATTCCTCACTCTGTGATGAAACGGAATATTGGAAATGGTGAAAATACATTTTTCTGGTTAGATCCGTGGGTAGGCGACCTTCCCTTAATGGTTGCTTATCCGAGACTTTATGCCTTGGAGGTTAATAAATTATGCTCGGTCGCAGATAAACGAGTTGGAGACAATTGGGTTTGGAATTGATCAATTGCAAAATATGGAAAGCTTGATTCATCATATTCATCTCGTAAATTCAGAAGATAAATGGTCCTGGGATCTGGATCCAGATGGCGTTTTTTCTGTGGCCGTCACTCGTCGAGTTTTGGATGATCACTTTCTTGACGAAGGAGACAGACCAACGAGATGGTCTCGTCTAGTGCCTATTAAAATAAATATCTTGTCTTGGCGTGCATGTGTTGACAGGTTACCTACGAGATTTAATATAGTCTCGAAAGGTATTGACTTGCCTTCTTCTTTATGCCCGATGTGCAATACCCAGGTAGAAGTCGTTTCCCACGTTTTCATCCAGTGTGATGTTGCCAAACACGTCTGGGAGAATACTTTCAGGTGGATAGACATGGCTCCTCCGTCGTATAGCTCGGTCATCGAGTTATTGGAATGGGTTGATTCTTGTAATTCTCGGCTTAAAAGGAAACATCTTCTGGAAGCAATTGTTCAGACGTCTATATGGGTGATTTGGAAGTTTAGAAACAACATGATTTTCGGCTCTACAAAGATGAAGAAGAGTTCCTTATTTGATTTAGTGGTGCTTCACTCCTTCGAATGGGTTACGGCTAGGAATAAAAACTTTTGTATTAGTTGGACTTCGTGGTTACAAAACCCGATGATTCATATCTTGTAATCTCTATATCTTGTAATCTCTAGCTCCTTGCTAGTCTTTTATTTTTTTATATAATATTTGCCGTTCAAAAAAAAACCGATGGCTGAATCCCCTAGGCCGGCCTTTAAAACTTTTTGCGCTATAACATAACTTAACATGCATATCGATCAATTACTCCAGAACAACGTCTATCAACAAAACAAACATGAGAACAAAGTGACTTTCCAAACTGTTCGAATGCGCAAACACACATATACACATGTGTCAATGTAGCCATGTATGTGCATCCTAAGCTCGTCATACATGGGTTTTAAAGTTAAAACATACATAAAATGTAGATAAAAACATAATATATAATTGGTCCAACTAAAAAAATAAAATAAAATCCCTAATAGCCCTCTTACATTAATAAAACAAGTTCCAATCAAGCATTTCAGGCTTCTACTACCCCATAGATGCTTAACATTAATGTTTTATAAAAAATATCAAGCGTAACCACACGATCTCAAAACGTAACAACAGAACATGCAACAAGGATTTGCCGAAAAACAGGTGAGCATAAGGAATATAAAATATCAGTACATAAACCGAGTATTAAACCTCATCCTGTCAAGATATTACATGAACAGAAATCTGATTACACTTCCATGGAAATTGCAAGAATTTGATGAAAAAGCACTACAATCATAAAGTAACCATCCATTACCTGGGAAACAAAAATCATATTTGGGTAAAAGAAAAACAAAATCTTTGATGGCCATTTGATTTTGGACCTACAACCAGAATCGTTCAAGTAGCATATGAACCAACATAACCTGACCTGAGATATCGTCTACTTTTGGTTCGGTGTAAATGCTTTTCAATCAATGTGAATATGAGCAAAGGATTCCAATCCCAAGAACAATGCACGGCAATATCACCAGGTAACCATGAACGATATGTGAACTGCAAATATTAGACAGAATGTAACAGCATCCATCAAAAATGTAATTTTTTAGTAACTACACAATATTTAAAATAAAACTTAGAGGCGGCAAAATGGGTCAGTTTCAGTTGAGCGAAAACAAGGTACACAATCATTTGGCAGCCAAAATTCCTTTGTCGGTAACAAAATGAAATCCAACTGTTACAAAAATATATTAACCTCACGAATACCAATACGGCGAGTGAAAAATTGGGTAGACCAGTAGATCATAATACTTATAAAAGGATTTAACCAAACAAGGTACACAATACAACTAGATGATTCATTGGCTACCATTTATCAAAAATGAAGATCATATCCTAAAGCAAACAAGAAACTTATTGTTGGTATATATGGCTACAGCACACAACCACGAGTGACTAACCAAAGAGATGTGAAAACACCCTAATGCTGTTATTGAATCATATATGGTTTATTTGAAAACCGGTAAAAAAATCTGACTCGTGCTAAATAGATGATAGAAAGCATGCAATTGCCAGCATTTCACAATCACGTCAAAAAGAAAGACACTCTTTTAACAGTAAAGTAATAAAATACGATATTAATAGGAAAAAAGAATAATTTGCAAGCTAAATGACAAAGAACATACATACCAATGTTTCAAAACTCAAAATCTGGACGGATGCGCCGCAAAACAGTTACCCAATCTCTTTCAACACATATAAACCTTAACGAATGATTATTAAGCATAAAAGTGGTAATTGCTTGGTCGCTGAAGGGACAATAACTCATTCTTAGTTCTCTTAATTTTGGGCACCCTTTTGATAACTCCACAAGTCCTGCATCAGATTCTCCTATACACTGTAGAGAGAGATGCTTCAAGTTACGACCATACTTCCCAATGTACCCCAAACCCACATCTGTCAATCCTCCACGAGAAAGGCTGATCATATCTAGCCTTTCAAGTTTGCTGCAACCCATTAACATAGCTCGAATCCCATTGTCTAACGGTATATCTGCTTTCCCATATATCTTTATTGAAATTACTACACTGAAGTTTCGCAAATTCCACAAATGAGTTCCTACACACTCCATAGCTTCATTTGACATATTTGTAAGAATAACCTTTAAAGACTCCAAATTATTACATCCTTCTGCCAGAGCAATCAGTCCCGTGTCAGTCACCCACCCATAATGAGTAAGTTTGCGCAATTTCTTGCAAAATTGAACAATAACTTGCAATCCCGTGTCTCCACAATTATCCTTGGTATATAGAACTTCCAAATTAGGACACCTCTTAATCAGGAAACACACGCAATTCGGTCCAGATTCCATACACTGAAGATTCAATTCCTTTAGCTGATTTGCGAGCGGGAGTAAAGACTGTAATGCAGTCACAGGCAAATCAGATATACCAAAACAACACATATTCGGTGGAAGTTTGAAGCCAGAATAGTCCTCACCTGTATGATTATAAGCTCCAGAAATATCCTCCAACCTAACAGCTTGTCTAAAAGCATCTCCTAGAAGACTTAAAGAGCACGGTTTAATCCTCAAAGATACTAAAGATTTACTACATTTTCTTAGAAGAAGGGTAATATCTTCAACTTCATATTTATCATACTTGAACATACAATGTAATGATTCTAAAACCGTGTTATGCATAGCCAATTCATGTAACCATTTCCCTTGTTTGTTAATATTCTCCAAACCCCATCCATCCAAACACAAAGTTCTCAACTGATTACAATACTTACCGACGTGCACTAAGCCATTCTCCCAACACCCATAACACTCGCTAATCTTGAGAACCCTTAAATCTTTACCACGTGTTCTCGCCAATGTCTCAAGATCTTTGACAGTAACAACTAGACCATGGAACTGAAGTTCTTTCAAACACGTAAACTTAACAGTTATTTCTTTGATCCAAGTGGTGATTTTCTTACCACGTGTACCTCGCCTAAGGAAATTAAATGGAAATCCCTTAAGTGATAACGACTCGATAAAAGGGAATCTTTGAATTAAACGATAAGGGTCTGGAGAGTACTCCACATAGACAGTTACATGCTTACGTGTAATACCATCGAGTTTATACAATGTGCGGCAAACTAAAGATATAGAGTTACGATCATCTACATCGTGTATGTAAGGTATAACGCAGTTAAACACTTGCTCAATATTTATCATCCTATAAAACAGAAAAACACAATATTAGCGATTAGGGTTTAATATTACATGCAACATTATAAGTCATCGATCATCATACTTTGACATAATCATTAATTAATCAAACTCGCCTTTAGAAAAACAATTGTAACTAACCATAAACTAACAAACATTTATCCCAGCCAAAACTCAAAAGTTAACTATATAACTAGTGAGCAATTAGTAAATTAGAACACTAAAGTTGAGGTGTTACCTTATAGGCAAAAGAATGAAGCAAGGCAATCGATCAGAAGTGTTATCGTATGATGTCAATATTTTGTGTTATATATGTTTTGTATATATATACTTATAGGATATAGGATAAAGATGAAATAAAAAGACAAATATCAGTAAAAAAGATAAAAAGATTTTTTTTTTTTTTTTTAGTTTTCGAAAAATTCCCAAAAAATTCCACAAGATCGGGTATGATGGTGTATGAAAAAGTTGCGAATTTTTTTCTTTCTAAAAGTGGATATTTTTTCCGAAATAAAATTTATGAAAAAATACGTTTGCGCATTAAATCGGTTTTTTGTACATCAAAAATTGGTTTTTGCACCCAACTTCTTTTGACTTTTTTCATCAAAATAACATTGCGCATCTAACTAAAACAAGTTGAAAATTTTGTACATCAATTTTTTTTTGCGCATCAAAATTCGTTTTTTGTGCATTAAAAAAAACGTAAAAAACTTAAAATTATAAAAAAAAAGTTTTCATAAAAGTTTTATGCACCAACATACCCGATCTTGTGGAATTTTTTTGGAATTTTTGAAGATTTTTTATAAAAAAAAAATCTTTTTATTATTTTTACGGATATTTGTCGTTTAATTTTAAATTTACACTATACATATATACTAGAATTTTGGTAATTTAGAAACTAATAATCTTGCATAAAAGATACCCTAGCAAAACCCTTTATAGGTTTTGCTAAACACTACCCACTGGTGGGCATTGTTTAGCAAAACCTTTTATAAAAACCTCAATACTTGTGTACACGGGCTTTTGGACAATCTGGTGCCTTTGTTGAGGCCCAGTAAGCCGGCCGTACCTAGTTTCCTTATACAAAAAGATCTCTAATCAAACAACGAGAACAAAATATTATAATTATAAAACAAAAATAGTTTTACCGGCGGTGAATTTTGTACACAATTCTAGCTTTTGTTTGGGTGTCAAAGATGTTCCAATTTTGTTTAGGGTGTAAATATGCAACATGAGCCAATCCGACCAAGTTAATGAGTCGGAATAATACTGTTGAAAATTTTATTGGTGTTAAGTGGTTTACGAATTAACTCGAAGTTTAATTGTGGTGGAAGTTCTAGCTTTATTTGGATTTTAAATTTGATCTGCATTATTATTCGAGTAAAACATTTTTTGTTAGTTTTTTCACGTTCTTTTTTCATTTTTATCTCCAACTTTCTTTTATAAATCAATTTTTATTGGAGTTGAGCCGCAGCCAGTCAACCAAAAATTCTTTTATGGTCGAGAGTTTGTGGATATATTTTTTCTTTCAAAACTTATTAGCTCAAAATGAATAATAACATTGCTTTAGTTGATGGATTATATTTATAAATTAATGTTTTTCTATATTATTTTAGCTATAATATAATCAATTTGGTGAACTGAAATGCTATTGCTTTTATTTTATTTATTTATTTATTTGTTTTTATTTTTTTAATGTATCCAAGAGTTTATTTTAACATGTTATATTTAATACTTAAATATTGATGTATTTTGAATTTTTTTCTAATATGTTTAACTAAACAAGAATAAAAGAAAGAAAGGTATGAGAAATAACCAGTTTTTATTTTCTTAACACGTCATGAAAAACAAATAAGCATTCCAATCCACCAAAATATACATCTAATAATTAAAATGGTGCCAAAAGATCAATGACTAAAACAATCACTTAACAAGAGGTTTAGTGTTGACTTGTAGTAATTTCTCTTTAATTTTTTGTCTTGAGTTTTTAAGAAAAAAGAAGGCGTTTTTGTCTCTTAAAAAATGTTAGAAATTTAGAAAACATGTGTAGGCGATACTATAAATAATTAATGAAAAACGCAATGGAGTTGTAAAAAATGCAAGAAAAATATTAAGAAGTGTAAATAATTTTTTATGTTTTATAGATAGAATTTAAAACTTGATCTTTTCACTTTACTTGAAAAGCTTTTCGAAAATTTACGATTAAAAAGGTTTTCTACATTTTTAATACTTTTTTGTAATACTTTTTTGTCAAACCTTTTTAGGAAAATGTCTCATTTCTCAGAGACTAAACACAAGCTAACCATTTTAAAACAAGTTTTTATTCACTTGAGCATATTTATTTTAAAGTTTATTGGGTAAAAACTTAGTGACGAAGTATAAAGATTCTAATGGTTGGTGACTAAGTTATATAGATTATTAGGGTTGAGCAATGGGTCAAACCCGATCCGACCCAAAAACCGAATAAAGATAAAATGTGAACCAAGAACCGAACTGAGTAAAAGCTATCGAAACCGAAACCGAACCGAATAAGGTCGGTTTGGTTCGGGTTGGTTTAGCTATTTTGAACCGAATAAGTGTGTTTTGACCAGAACCGAGTAAAACCAAAATAGTTATACCAAACTGAAAACGAGGCCGAATAAGGTCGGTTCGGTTCGGTTCGATTCGACCTGGTTTCGGTCAGTTTGTCGGTTCTGGTTGGTTTTCGCCTAATTTTGCACAGCCCTAGATTATGTTGTTTTTGGTCTAACTGACTATTCATTAAGCTAAGTGATAGGCAAAAATTTCATCAGACTCCTTTTCAATTCTCAAACCGACTTCTTCCGAAGGGTATAGTGAATACATGAAGAGAAAGAACGTGTCTTCTACTAAGACCATGTTGAGTCCCATTATCTGAGAAAAACTTTTGGCAATAACTAGCTTTTTAGTTACATAAAGTTTAAACACCGTGACATTCTTTACTCTGAAAGAAGAAATCAAAGGGGAAAATAGATGTACATGTAAACATCATCATGTTCATAAAACGGATAAACCGATGAGGTTTATTCCTATTCGGATTATCCGGTGAGGGCGAGTCTTTTTTATTAGATGTGGCCTAACTGAAGTATGCCCGTGACTGTTTCCAGTAATCTACCATAAATATGTATGCAATGAGGTTTAAACCCTAGACCCCTCTAGATTGGAGGTAAAGTGCCTACCCATGTTATCATACATGTTTGAGAATTAGTGGCCAAGGATTTATGACAATTAGGGATTGTTTGTTTATCTTTTTCATTAAGTCATATTAATTAACACATGACTTAATTTGAAGACCCTCACTTTTATCACTTATTATTTTAAGTTATTTATTTTAATTAAGTGAAAAACAAACAACTTTTCACATGACTTAATAAATTAAATTTTTCATATTAAATCAATTAAGTTGCTTTTAAACATCACCTTAGATTGGTTAACACAATCTTTGTCAAATTTTTAAATTCTGTGCTTGTGTATCATACTATCATCTTTCTCATTTATTTGATCAAAATTCGACATAAATGATATAAACGGTATGATCGTCAAGAAATAATTGTCAATTTCGTACTCTCAGGGTGGTGTCAATAGGAGCGGTATGGAGCTCGGCATGCTCCATGCCGATTTGGAACACCGGCGCCACCTACACGGCATGAGTTCAGCATGGAGGATTTCGGGATGAAATGCTGCTGCAGCATAGAGAAGTGTTGGAAGAAATGTAGCCATTGAACGTGGTGGAATGATATAAAAATTAGGTGATGCATGGGATCATGGTTGGCACTAAAAATGTATGGTGAGACATGAGAGAGACATGAATGAGGTGGAATGATATTATTGGTGGGTGGTGAGGCAAGGGTGAGGCATGAGATCATGACTGACACCACCCTTAGAGCACTAGATGTGATGAATAACCATTTATGGTTACTCATTCAGAGATCACGTGGTGCCACATCACTATAACAAACCTCCACAACTAACCTCTCATCACTCACAACTAACCTTAACTTACTCATTTGGCGCCCACCAGTTATAAAAACATTACATATTTACAAAAAAAATAAAAATAAAAATAAAAAATTGCGAAGTATAACGAGAGGGGGTGTCACGGCGAGGTACGAAGAAGGTGCCAACGTGGCACAACGAGCTATAACAAGGCTCACACCGTGTGCTCTTAACACATGTATAAAAAAACCATTTGCAACAAATCGGATTGATCTATGAATCTATCATGTATCACTTGCTAACAAGATGAATCATATCCCCTCAGCTTTAAAACCAATGGCTGAATCCCCTAGGCCCGTCTTTAAAACTTTTTGCGCTATAACATAACTTAACATGCAGATCGATCAATTACTCCAGAACAACAATTTCAAAAAGGGGAAAGATACTAAGCTACGTTATCTCTCTACCCCTCTTAACTCCATAGCCACCACCGGCTTCAACCACCCACCACCTCTCCACCGTCGGTCACCTCACCTCACCACCCTCACCAAAACAACCCTCTCCTCCTCCTTTTTCCGATCCCATACATCACGCGCCCAACGCCCCCTTCTTTCCAGTTCACACTTCTCACGCGCCTCCCCCTTCGTCACCTCGTATCCTCCACCTTTGATGTAAGCGATAGAGGAAAGGTAGGGATGAGTCACGCGCTTCGTGACTCGGTTTTCTCGTGCCAACCGAGTCGTGGGTGACTCGTTTTTGTTTTGGTTAGCACGCATGAGTATTGACTTTTGGTAATATTGAAACCTTGTTGGTATCCGTTGTTGTGAGTCGGGTGTGTGTGCCGTTTTTGTTTTGGTGTTGGTATCCGTAGTTGTTGGTATCCGTAGTGTCGAGTCAGTCAAGCCGAGAGCTCTAGCTCTCGGAGTGACTCTGTGTGAGTTTTTGGTGAGTGGTGGTATGCTTTGGTGGTTTAGTTGTTAAAGGGGTTGTGGGTTTGTTTTGATGTCGAAAGTGGGAGAGGAGCTAAATAATTTGTCACGCCCTATGGCTGAAGATAACAATGCTACTGTTGATTTGTCAAAGGTGACTTTGAGGAAACCTAATAAGTCTCGACCTAAGGATGTAACAGGTGTGGCGACGCAGCCTGTACTAGACTTGTTAGCTGAAAAGTCTTGTGATACATCCCCTCATGTTCAGGTTGATGACAACATGTGTGATAAGTATATTGCTGCTCTATTTGGGGATGAGTATGGGGAGGATGTGGCGTCTTCAATCAAGAGGAAGCATGACTATATTGCTGCTCTATTTGGTATCTCGATTACTTCACTACATGACATTCAGGAGTTTAGTTTGAGTTGTGAGGGTGGTAAAATTCCGGTATGGGAGGAATTAGATAATAATGCTAGATTAATGGTTATGGATGCTCTTTTTGATTTGCATAAAGCTTTTGCGGCCGTTCGTAAAGCAAACTCTACAACTCTTAAACCTACTAATGAGTCTCCTATTGTCCAAGATGTGAATGCTACATCTTATGTTGGAGATGCAGGTGTGAGGGATGTTCGACCTATTAGTGATACTTTGTTTCGTCCACTGGTTGCTGAACCCGCTTTTGAAGGTGTTAACGTATCAATCCCCCGCCAAGTGGTTGAAAAGGTTAGTACCCAGTTGGAACACACTTTGTACGGTAATTTTATTGGAAATAGGATGGCGTTTCAAGTTGTTGAATATTATGCTAGAAAGAACTGGGGGAAACATGGGTTGAAAAAGATTATGATGAATTCCAAAGGTTTCTTTTTCTTTAAATTTGATACATTAGCTGGGTTAGAAGCTGTTTTGGAAGGTGGTTCGTGGATGATTCGCAAATCTCCAATAATCCTTAAGAAATCGGCTATGGATACTAGTGCGCATAAAGAAGAATTGACTCGTATTCCGGTATGGGTTAAATTGCATGATGTTCCTCTTCAAGTTTTTGAAGAGGATGGTATTAGTTTGATTGCTACGTTTATTGGAAAACCTATTATGTTGGATTCTTATACGAGCTCTATGTGTAAGGATTCGTGGGGAAGAAGTAGCTTTGCTAGGTGTCTTATTGAGATCAACTCGGTAGCTGATCTTGTGGATGTTGTTACTATTGGGTTCCCATCACTTTCTGGGGAGGGTTTTACTAAAGCTACTATCCGTGTTGAGTATGAATGGAAACCTCCCAGGTGTAATGTATGTATGATTTTTGGTCACACTCATGACCAATGTCCTAAAAAGGTGGTGAGTCCTCATGTTGTTTCTTATCCACAAGTTGGTAATCCAAGTGTGGTGCTGGATAATGAGGGTTTCCAAATGGCTAGTAAGAACAAGAAGAAGGGTAAAGTAAAGTCTACTATTGGTAATCGGTTTGTTGGTCCATCAGTTAAACAGAATGTGAAATATGTCCCTAAGACAGCCCCTAGTGAACCCAAGAAGAGTTCTACTTCTATGGGTAAAGATTCTAACTCATCGAATATGTTGAAGTCTACTGGAATTACCTCAAATGAAGGTAATATTACTACATCTAATCCATATGCTGCATTGGTTCTGGATGGTGAAGATGATGAAGAACATGTCGAAAATGAGTATGATGAATCGGCTAACTTATTTAATAATCCACATGGATGATAGAATTGCTCTCTATGGAAGTGGTTCTATGAACCTAGGCGTCTTACATTTATATTGTTTATTTAAATGTAATCGTTTTCTATTCTGTTGTTAGCAGTTTAGTTTTGTTGCTGCGTTTAGCAGTCTGAGGACATGGGATTCTCCTATGTCATTTGTACTTAAAAGTTTTTTGGATATATTTACCGGGGTTCAAAGGCTTTTTTACCTAAAAAACAACGTCTATTAACAAAACAAACATGAGAACGAAGTGACTTTCCAAACTGTTCGAATGCGCAAACACACATATACACATGTGTCCATGTAGCCATGTATGTGCATCCTAAGCTCGTCATACATGGGTTTTAAAGTTAAAACATACATAAAATGTAGATAAAAACATAATATATAATTGGTCCAACTAAAAAAATAAAATAAAATCCCTAATAGCCCTCTTACATTAATAAAACAAGTTCCAATCAAGCATTCCAGGCCTCTACTATATAGATGCTTAACATTAATTTTTTATAAAAAATATCAAAGCGTAACCACACGATCTCAAAACGTAACAATAGAACATGCAACAAGGATTAGGCGAAAAACATGTGAGCATAAAGAACCTAAAATATCAGTACTATTATTAAACCTCATCCTGTCAAGATAAAAAAACGTAATTTACACTTTCATAGCAATTGCAAGAATTTGATGAAAAAGCACTACAATCATAAAGTAACCATCCATTACCTGGGAAAAAAAAAAAATCATATTTGGGTAAAAGAAAAACAAAATCTTTGATGGCCATTTGAATTTGGACCTACACCCAGAATCGTTCAAGTAGCATACGAATTGAACCAACATAACCTGACCTGGGATATCGTCTACTTTTGGTTCGGTGTAAATGCTTTTCAATCAATGTGAATATGAGCAAAGGATATCAATCCCAAGAACAATGCACGGCAATATTACCAGGTAACCATGAACGATATGTGAACTGCAAATATTAGACAGAATGTAACAGCATCCATCAAAAATGTAATTTTTTAGTAACTACACAATATTTAAAATAAAACTTAGAGGCGGCAAAATGGGTCAGTTTCAGTTGAGCGAAAACAAGGTACACAATCATTTGGCAGCCAAAATTCCTTTGTCGGTAACAAAATGAAATCCAACTGTTACAAAAATATATTAACCTCACGAATACCAATACGGCGAGTGAAAAATTGGGTAGACCAGTAGATCATAATACTTATAAAAGGATTTAACCAAACAAGGTACACAATACAACTAGATGATTCATTGGCTACCATTTATCAAAAATGAAGATCATATCCTAAAGCAAACAAGAAACTTATTGTTGGTATATATGGCTACAGCACACAACCACGAGTGACTAACCAAAGAGATGTGAAAACACCCTAATGTTGTTATTGAATCATATATGGTTTATTAAAAAACCTGTAAAAAAATGCTAACTCGTGCTAAATAGATGATAGAAAGCATGCAATTATCATTATTTCACAATCACAGTATTCTAAGACGACATAAACTCAAAAAGAAAGACACTCTTTTAACATTAAAGTAATAAAAACCAATATTAATTGGAAAAAAGAATAATTTGCAAGCTAAATGACAAAGAACATATAGACTGATGTTTCAAAACTCAAAATCTGGACGGAGGCGTCGCAAAACAGTTTTATAACCTTTTTCAACACAAATAAACCTTATCGGATGATGAGTAAGCATAAAAGTGGTAATTGCTTGCTCGCTAAAGGGACAATCAGTCATTCTTAGTTTTCTTAATTTTGGGCACCCTTTTGATAACTCCACAAGTCCTACATCAGATTCTCCTATACAGTCAAGAGAGAGATGCTTCAAGTTACGACCATACTTCCCAATGTACCCCAAATCCACATCTGTCAAACCTCCACGAGAAAGGCTGATCATATCTAGCCTTTCAAGTTTGCTGCAACCCATTAACATAGCTCGAATCCCATTGTCTAGCGGTACATCTGGTTTCCTATTCCATAATGTCTTGTATGAAATTACACTAAATTTCAGCAAATTCTTCAAATGAGTTCCTACACACTCCATAGCTTCATTTGACATACTTGTAAGAATAATCTTTAAATGCTCCAAATTATTACATCCTTCTGCCAGAGCAATCAGTCCCGTGTCAGTCACCCACCCATCATGAGTAAGTTTGCGCAATTTCTTGCAAAATTGAACAATAACTTGCAATCCCGTGTCTCCACAATTATCCTTGGTATATAGAACTTCCAAATTAGGACACCTCTTAATCAGGAAACACACACAATTCGGTCCAGATTCCATACATTGAAGATTCAATTCCTTTAGCTGATTTGCGAGCGGGAGTAAAGACTGTAATGCAGTCACAGGCAAATCAGATATACCAAAACAACACATATTCGGTGGAAGTTTGAAGCCAGAATAGTCCTCACCTGTATGATTATAAGCTCCAGAAATATCCTCCAACCTAACAGCTTGTCTAAAAGCATCTCCTAGAAGACTTAAAGAGCACGGCTGAATCCTCAATGATACTAAAGATTTACTACATTTTCTTACAAGAAGGGTAAGATCTTCAACTTCATATTTATCATACTTGAACTTACAATGTAATGATTCTAAAACCGTGTTACACATAGCCAATTCATGTAACCATTTCCCTTGTTTGTTAATATTCTCCACACCCCATCCATCCAAACACAAAGTTCTCAATTGATTACAATACTTACCGACGTGCACTAACCCATGCTCCCAACACCCATAACACTTGCTAATCTTGAGAACCCTTAAATCTTTACCACGTGTTCTCGCTAATGTCACAAGATCTTCGAAAGTAACAGTTAGACCACGGAATTGAAGTTCTTTCAAACACGTAAACTTAACAGCTATTTCTTTGACCCAAGTGGTGATTAATTTACCACGTGTACCTCGCCTAGGAAATTCAAGCAGAAATCCCTTAAGTGATAACGACTCGATAAAAGGGAATCTTTGATTTAAACGATAAGGGTCTGGAGAGTACTGCACATAGACAGTTACACGCTTACGTGTAATACCGTCAAGTTTATACAATGTGCGGCAAACTAAAGATATAGAGTTACGATCATCCACGTCGTGTATGTAAGGTATAACGCAGTTAAACACTTGCGCAATATTTATCATCCTATAAATCAGAAAAAAAAAATTAAAAAAAATAATATTAGCTATTAGGGTTTTATATTGCATGCAACATTAAAAGTCATCATCATACTTTGATATAATCATTAATTAATAATCAAACTCAACCTAAGAAAAACAACTGTAACTAACTATAAACTAATAAAACATTTATCCCAACCAAATATCAAAAGTTAACTGACAACAAGTTAGCTAGTAAGCAGTTAGTAAACTAAAACACTAAAGTTGAAGCGTTACCTTATAAATACAATAATAGGCAAAAGAATGAAGAAAGGCAATCGACCAGAAGTATTATTGTATGATGTTTATATTTTTGTTATATGTTGGACTTTGTATATATAGACTAGAAATCTGGTAATTTGGAAACTATGTACATGGGCTTTGTAATTCGTATATATAAAGTTATAGACTAGAAATATGGTAAGCTCGCGTAAAAAATTCTCTTATTGGGTTTCATCAAAAAGCCTTTAGGCTACCTATAATGCAACTCAACTCGGGACCGAAGACATTACTGTTAAATCAACTTTCTTTTTCTACAACAATTCATGACCAACAACTTCATGACCAATTGGCCGTAATGAGATGACCAAGGACACCACAAAAAAATACCACACTTAAACATAAAATATACTCCACAAAAATCAATTAAATAAAACATCCACACACACAAACATACTCAACGACTCAGTAAGACCGAGTCTTTTTTCTGCATGCGAAGGCGCGTCCTAAATTGGGGCGTAATGGGGAGTACGCATGTCCTGCTAGTGGAAGACCGAGTTGAGGACCGATGCATTAGGGGGAGTCTATTACTTATGCGCATGCCGTGTTGAGGCCCAGTGAGTCGGCCCATACCTCTAACTCAAAACTGGCCAGTGAGCCCGCTCATACTTAATTTATACAGAAATTTAATTGAACAATGAGAAAAAAAAATTATAATTATAAAAAAACAAACCGCTTTACGAATTTTCTACACAATTCCAACTTTCGTTTGGGTGTCAAAGATGTTCCGTCTTTGACACCCAATTCCAATTTTTGCTTTATGAATTTTCTACATAATTTCTATAATTATAATTATAAAAATTATAATTATAAAATTATACCTTTATTTGGGTTTCAAATTTGATCCGCATGTTTGAGTAAAACATTTTTTGTTTATTTTTTTTCAGGTATTTTTCTTTTTCTTTTTCTTGCCAACTTTAAAAAAATAAAAAATAAAATAAAAAATAAAATGTATTCGAGTTGAGCCGGACCCGGTCAGCAAAAATTTCTTTAAGGTCGAGAGTTTGTGTATATGTATTCTCTTTCAAGTTTCAAAACTGATTAACTCAACATGAATACATTAATATTAATATTTATTTTAGCTATAATATAAGCAATTTGGTAAACTAGAATGCTCATGTTTTTTTTTTTTTTTTTTTTTTTTTTTTTTCTTTCTAATATAATATATCCAATTGTTTAGTTAACATGTTACTACCTCCGTCCCAAAATAATTGTCCAGTTTGACTTTTCAAAGTCAAATTGGTTCAACTTTGACTATAACTATTTTTGTGAATGTTATATAATATTTGATGCAAAATATATGAATGAATTGGGTTTTAAGTGTCCTTTTCAATAGTATAATTTTTCTATCAAATATTATATAACAAAAAAAATAATATTTAAGGTCAAAATTGAACCAGTTTGACTCTGAAAAGTCAAACTGGACAATATATTTAATACTCAAATATTGATGTATTTTGAGTTTTTTATTCTGCTAATATGTTAAACTAAACAAGATAAAAAGAAAAAGAAAAAAAGTATGAGAAATCTACATTTTTATTTTCTTAGCATTTCATGAAAAACATAAGAGTAATGCTATTTAGGCCTACAATTTATGCCTAAATACACATCTAATGAATAAATTATTTGTACAATTAAATTATACATTTTCTCTCTCCAAATTTACACCAATCACTTTTTCAAATCCACAAATCAATAGGCATACAAATAGGCTTGCTAATTAGGCATAAGAATCATTTTCAAAACATAATATAATCATTTTAAACCACCAAAATTTACATCTAATAATTAAAACGATGCCAAAAGATCAATGACTAAAACAATCAGTTCACAAGAGATTGTCTGGATTTAAGACATTAATGTTCTGTTTGGTGTTTATTTGTAGCAATTTTACTTTAATTTTACATCTTGACTTTTTTTGAAAAAGAAGGTGTTTTTGAATCTAGAAAGGTGGTGAAAATAAGAAAACGTGTTCGAATGATACTTTATAAAAATAATGAAAAATGAAATGGATTTGTAAAATAAATGCAAGAAAAAATGTTAAGAAGTGTAAATAACTCATATGGAGAATTTTATGTATCATGTCGTTAGCCAAGTCAGCTTGTTTTTAATCCGTTCCAAAGCTCAACATTTTATCAACATATTTTATCAATAAGCAAATAATTATTCTATTACCAAATTCAATTTCTTTGATGATACATTTTTTTATTTACCTGGTTTTCGACTTGACATTGCAAGCCGACTAATCCTATGGCGACTACTCTTTTGAATAGCCCGAAGACGATGCATGTGAACCTCTATGGCCATTGTAAGAAGGTGATAACAGTGGAATAATGTGTTTGTATTCTTTTCATGATCTCCATACAAACGATACATGAATAAATAGATACAATGGATATTCTATTTAGGGTAAATGTGAATCACCCTTTAATGACTAGGCTATCTACAACTAATCACATATCATTTTTAGAGTCTAGTCTATCTACAGCTAATCACATCTCAATCAAATATACATCATCGAAATATACAGCTAACACTTTCCCACAGTTTGAGCGGGAGGACACCGAAGGTTCATCAGAGATTATGCAGCAATAAGTCAACCTTTAACAACCTTTTTTAAGAAGAATGCTTTTGTGTGGACTGAGCAAGCTAATGTGGCATTTGAAGAATTGAAAAATGCTATGTTATATGCACTAGTTTTGAAGATGCCAAACTTTGAAGATCCTTTTGTTGTAGAGACTGATGCATCAGGGCAAGGTATTGGAGCTGTACTACAACAAGGGGACCATCATATTGCATTTCTAAGTAAAAAATTGGCACCAAAGCACCACACCTTATCCACCTATGAGAAAGAATTTTTAGTTGTCATCCAAGCTCTTGAGAAGTAGAGAGGTTATTTGCTGCACAAACCATTCATAATCAAGACTAACCATTTCAGCTTGAAGTACCTCTTGGATCAGAGAATCACAACTCCTGCACAAATGAAGTGGTTTGCAAAACTTATAGGGTATGACTATGAAATAGTGTTCAAGCATGATAAAGAGAATTTAGCTGATGATGCCTTATCCAGGTTGCCAAACACTAGTGAGATATTACAGATGATGGCAATTACCCTGTCTAGTGATTTTTATCAAAGGATAAAGGATAGTTGGACTTCAGATGGTATCTTACAAGCTTTGATTACTAAGTTGCAGGCTCCTAACTCTTCTTCCAAACACTATACATGGCCTGCTAATCAGTTGCTCAGGAAAGGTAAATTGGTGGTTGGGAATGATGTTGTTTTGAGGCAAGATTTGTTACATCAGTTCCATAACACTTCTCAAGGAGGTCATTCAGGCATTCAAGCTACAACTAAAAGGCTTGGTTCACAAGTCTATTGGAAGAAAATGAGAAAAGAAGTTAAGCAGTATGTAAGAAATTGTGAAGTTTGTCAAAGATTCAAACCCGAGTTGGTTAACCTGGATTGCTACAACCTTTGCCCATTCCTGAGTTAATTTGGGTTGAAATCTCTATGGATTTTATTGATGGCTTACCCCTGTCAAAAGGTAAGACTGTTATAATGGTAGTTGTGGATAGACTGAGCAAATATGCTCATTTATCCCACTTACTCACCCTTACATAGCCTTGTCTGTAGCTCAATCCTTTCTTGATAATGTTTACAAACTACATGGGCTGCCCAAGATCATTCTTAGTGACAGAGACACGGTGTTTTGGAGCAAGTTTTGGATGGAATTGTTTGGTCTTATACATGTCAGTCTCTACATGAGTACTGCCTATCACCCACAAAGTGATGGACAGTTTGAAGTTGTCAACATATGCTTGGAATGTTATCTTAGAGCATAAGGTATTATGGCTACTATTTTTCAGCCATTTGGGCCCATCATTGCCACCTTATTTCAACACTCCAACCTCAAAAATACCCCTCCCTCACTACTAACTTCAACACAATAATTTGGGCCCTACCCACCTCCATTATTTTCAAATGTTTGAAAATCATAAATGAAAATGTTTTGTTTTTTGTGTGTTGGAGAAGTGGCTAAAATGAAAGTGGCTAGCCACGATGGAATAATGGCTAAGATTTGGCAAAGCCAAAACCATGTCCATGTCATTTTGGCTAGAGATATAGTCACTGTACCCAATGCTCATAGATGCATGAGTGAGGGCAAACCAAAAGAGTGGGTCCTTTAGTTGTCATTAGCTGAATATTGGTACAACACCACTTTTCACACAACCATTAACCCCCCTCCATATCAGATAGTTTATGGCCAGTCTCCTTCTAATTATATAGCTTACACTTCAGGTGAAAGTAATGTTGAAGCTATTGATAGGTCCTTGGCTGCTAGAGAGGCAGAAATTCAGCTGCTCAAGTTCCATTTAAAGAGATCACATAACATAATGAAGTCCATGGATAATAGAAATAGAACTGAGAGATATTTTGAGCTTGATTCATGGGTTTATGTTAAGTTGCAGCCATATAGGCAGTCCACTATGAGAAAGGGCAAGTACAATAAGTTTTCACCAAAATACTTTGGCCCATTTAGAGTGATTTAGAAATTTGGAAAGGTAGCTTATAAATTGGAGTTGTCTGAAGATGCCCAAGTTCACCCAGTTTTTCATGTCTCGCAGTTGAAGCTCCACAATGGTGTCCCACCTTCTACCCCACCTATTGTGCCTGTTGTCAACCCCAATGGTGTTATTGGAGTTGAGCCATTAGCTATACTAGACAGAAGGATGGCCAAAAGAGGTAATGTAGCAGCTATGTATTTGTTAATGCAATGGGTCAATGGAAGTGCAGCTGATGCAACTTGGGAGTTGTATGAAGACCTTGCAGCTCGTTTTCCTTCCTTTGATTTGGATGCTTAACTGCTAATTACTTGAGGACAAGTAATATTTGAAGAGGGAGGTATAGATATGGGTCCAATTGTGTAAGTCAACAAGTTAAGAGAATATAGTCAACCATCAAAGACAACATCAAGATCATAACCAACTTTCCCACCAACAATACATTTCATAATTCAGTAGTATAAATACATTGTAGTATACATTACATTTCATCATTCATCTCGTAAAACAAACTACTCTAATTCTCTGTACAATTCATCTATCTTAGTAAACAAATCCTTGTTTGCTAATTCGAATATCTTTTTCTTGTTTGAGAATCCTGTTAGTGAACTAGTCATTCTTCGATTCTTCTTGAGTCCTGGAAAGGTCATATCAAAATGGTGCGAATGGATCAATTGAAAGGTTTTATGGATATTTTAAATATATGTATGACCGGATTCGAACTCGAGACTTCGGGATTGCACACATTACGTATGAGAGTTGATGTTTAAATAATTAATATATATAAACGTTATTATTATTAATTATTTGTCACGAAATAAAACTTAACGATAGTTAATATTTAACGAGGCTTGACTAACGGTCGTTAAATGTAAACTACGAGGACTAGAGATGCAATTAGTGGACAAGAAGGATCTAGAACCCCTTGGGTTTAGCCTTGGCCGGTCGTGGGTATACAAAAGCCCAAGGGAGGCTTTTCTTGGTCACTAAGTTTTGAGAAACTATATATACATTCCCTTGTATTCATAATTCTCTTAATCTTGGATCACTAATAAACCTAATTGCTTTCTTCTCTCCCTCTCTCTTGTGTTGGCCAATCGTCCACCCCCTTCCCTAAGGGATTCGATTTTCCCAACTCAAGATACAAGTGTTTGGTTTTTATTGTGATTCAAGAACCTAGCTTTTCACATCAAATCGCTATTAGTACGTGTGTGCAAGAACGAAGGACAAACGCATTTGTGTTTGTGTGATTTCTGGTGGTCGACTTATTTGTGGGTCGAATTATATAAGCCCTAAGTTAGGGTTTTGGGTTTTGTTCATCATTCATATTATCGTGTGTTACTTGAATTGCTAAAAGGTACGCATATTCTTATTAGGTTAATTACTTACATATATTATTCATAATTATTTTCGCTGCATGCTTTGATGATGTTTACTTGCTTTTGTAAATTGTTATGATTAGTAAAACCCAACATCAATGACTAAAACAATCACTTAACAAGAGGTGGTTTAGATTTATGGCATTACGGTTGTGTTTAGTGCTTACTTGTAACAATTTCTTTTTTATCTTTTGTCTTGACTTTTTAAGATAAAAGAAGGCGTTTTTGTCTCTAAAAAAGCATTTGAAATTTAGAATTCATGTTAGACGATACTTTATAAAAATAATGAAAAATTCAATGGATTTGAAAAAAAAAATGCAAGAAAAATGTTAAGAATTTGAAACTTCAACTTTTCACTTTACTATAAAAAAAAAAAAACTTTTCAAAAATTTACAATTAAACATGTTTTTTACATTTTTAATATTTTTTTGAAAACTTCTTTGAAAAAAAATGTCTCATTTGTCGCAGAATAAACACAAGCTAACCATTTTAAACAATTTTTTTTTTCGTCACTTGAGCGTACTGATTTATATTTTATTGGGTATAAACTTAGTGAAGAATTATAAAGATTCTAATGGTTAGTGACTTAGTTATATAGTTTATATTGTTTTTTCTGTCTAAGTGACTTTATTCATTAAGCTAAATAAGCGAAAATTTCATCAGACTCTTTTGATTAGTCAGTCACTCATGTCTTCTTGTAACTTGTAAGACCACGTTGAGTCCCATTTTCTAGAACAAATTTTGGCAACAACTAGCTTTTTAGTTACATAAAGTTAACATCGTGACATTCTTTACTCTGAAAGAAGAAATCAAAGGGGAAAATAGTTGTGAACATCATCATGGCAATAAAACGGGTAAACTGATGAGGTTTATTCCTATTCGGGTTATCTGGTGAGGGCGAGTCTTTTTTACTAAGATGTGGGCCTATTCGGGTAACTGAGGTATGCCCCGCGACCGTTTCCAGTAATCTTCCATAAATATCTATACTACATATAATGAGTGTATGGTCAAACCTTGAAAAGTGAAAATTTGAAAGTCAAAAGTGAGAGAAATAGTATAATTAATACTCTTATTAAAACACCTCATTACCTAAAAGTACAATAATTTATTCACATTGTACAAATAAATAAAAGCATATCTACCAAATTAAAGACAACCAATTAAAATATCCATTATTAAAAAGTACAATAAGATTTTCATAATGTACAATTTAAACAAGCTACAACATAATCCAAAATATAAAATAATTAAACACACAATTAATATTATTTTTAAAACAACCTAAAATGAAAAGTACATGTTATTATACAATTAATAAAACACACAAAGCTTCATACAAGCTAACAAATTGATGGTATATATAGTTTTGAAAACCGGACTGGACCAAATGGTTCAACCAGGAACCGGTATCGCCACCGGTTCGGCTAACTAATAAAAGCCATCCGAAAACGAACCATAGAGGACTCGTTGAAACCGATACAAACTGGTGGAATTAGCTCTCATCGAGATCTATTTATCCGGTTAATCGTCACATACCCGCTGCTGAAACGTGCTGGTACCTTGCTATACTATATATAAAGGAAAAAACTAAAAAGTAAAAAGTGAAAAGTTGAAACTAAAAAAAGAAATGTTGAAAACATATATTTCAAAACGAAACAATTAATACACATCGAAAACCGGGTTGACCCGGGACCTGTTTTTGACCCAACCCATCGGTTGACTCGGTTTAAATCGACCCATTTTTCGACCGGAACGGTTCAACCGGTTGAATCATCCGGGTCGAACCGGGTTTCAAAACATTATGTTTAATCCCCAAATCTTCAAACTCTTATTATTTTTCGTTTATAACACATAAACTTTTTTTTATCACTAAATAACTATAAAGTCTCGTTGCTATGCACGAGTACTCGTCTAGTATATGTAATGAGGTTTAAACCCGAGACCCCTCTTCATAGGAGGTAAAGTGGCTACCATGTCAAATTGTTTAATTTCGTGCTTGTGTACATCTTTCTCATTTATTTGATCAAAATTCCACATAAATGATATAAACGGTTTGATCGTGAAGAAATGAAGCATATGGTCTGGAGTAACAATATTGTCAAATTGTTAATTTCGTACTCTTAGAGCATTAGGTGTGATGAATAACCATAGTTACTCATTCGGGGCTCACGGAGTGCCACATCACTATAACAAACCTCCGCAACTAACCTCTCATCACTCACAACTAACCTCAACTTACTCATTTGGGGCCCACCACTTATAAAAAAATTACATATTTATTTACAAAAAAGAAAAAAAAAAAAGAAAAAAAAGAAGCCCTTGGCGAAGTATAACGAGGGGGGAGGTGTCACAGCGAGGCACGAAGAGGGTGCCAACCTGGCACGGCGAGCTATAACAAGGCTCACACCGTGTGCTCTTAACACATGTAAAAAACCATTTTCAACAAATCTGATTGATCTATTAATCTATCAGTGTATCACTTGCTAACAAGATGAATCATATCCCCTCGGCTTTAAAACCAATGGCTGAATCCCCTAGGGCCTAGGCCCGTCTTTAAAACTTTGTGCGCTATAACATAACTTAACATGCAGATCGATCAATTACTCCAGAACAACGTCTATCAACAAAACAAACACGAGAACAAAACTTTCCGAGCTGTTCGAAATGCACAAATACACACACACACGTATGTGCATCCTAAGCTCGTTACATGGGTTTTAAAGTTAAAACATAGATAAAATGTAGATAAAAACATAATATATAATAGGTCCAACTAAAAAAAAAAATCCCTAATTGCCCTCTTACATTAATAAAACAAGTTCAAATCAAGCATTTCAGGCTTCTACTACCACATAGATGCTTAGCAATATTGTATTTTATAAAAAATATCAAAGCGTAACCACACGATTTCAAAACGTAACAATAGAACATGCAACAAGGATTAGGCGAAAAACATGTGAGCATAAAGAACCTAAAATATCAGTACTATTATTAAACCTCATCCTGTCAAGATAAAAAAACGTAATTTACACTTTCATAGCAATTGCAAGAATTTGATGGCCATTTGAATTTGGACCTACAACCAGAATCGTTCAAGTAGCATACGAATTGAACCAACATAACCTGACCTGGGATATCGTCTACTTTTTGGTTCGGTGTAAATGCTTTTCAATCAATGTGAATATGAGCAAAGGATATCAATCCCAAGAACAATGCACGGCAATATTACCAGGTAACCATGAACGATATGTGAACTGCAAATATTAGACAGAATGTAACAGCATCCATCAAAAATGTAATTTTTTAGTAACTACACAATATTTAAAATAAAACTTAGAGGCGGCAAAATGGGTCAGTTTCAGTTGAGCGAAAACAAGGTACACAATCATTTGGCAGCCAAAATTCCTTTGTCGGTAACAAAATGAAATCCAACTGTTACAAAAATATATTAACCTCACGAATACCAATACGGCGAGTGAAAAATTGGGTAGACCAGTAGATCATAATACTTATAAAAGGATTTAACCAAACAAGGTACACAATACAACTAGATGATTCATTGGCTACCATTTATCAAAAATGAAGATCATATCCTAAAGCAAACAAGAAACTTATTGTTGGTATATATGGCTATAGCACACAACCACGAGTGACTAACCAAAGAGATGTGAAAACACCCTAATGCTGTTATTGAATCATATATGGTTTATTTGAAAACCGGTAAAAAAATCTGACTCGTGCTAAATAGATGATAGAAAGCATGCAATTGC
Organism: Chrysanthemum seticuspe; assembly: GCA_019973895.1. Classification (NCBI taxonomy): domain Eukaryota; kingdom Viridiplantae; phylum Streptophyta; class Magnoliopsida; order Asterales; family Asteraceae; genus Chrysanthemum; species Chrysanthemum seticuspe. Next base: position 14,268,444 of record BPTQ01000007.1, read on the forward strand.
CAGCATTTCACAATCACGTCAAAAAGAAAGACACTCTTTTAACAGTAAAGTAATAAAACACGATATTAATAGGAAAAAAGAATAATTTGCAAGCTAAATGACAAAGAACATACATACCAATGTTTCAAAACTCAAAAACTGGACGGATGCGCGCAAAACACCCCAATGTCTCTCAACAAATATAAACTTTATCGAATGATTATTAAGCATAAAAGTGGTAATTGCTTGGTCGCTGAAGGGACAATAATTCATTCTTAGTTGTCTTAATTTTGGGCACCCTTTTGATAACTCCACAAGTCCTGCATCAGATTCTCCTATATAGTCTAGAGAGAGATGCTTCAAGTTACGACCATACTTCCCAATGTACCCCAAACCCACATCTGTCAATCCTCCACGAGAAAGGCTGATATCTACCCTTTCAAGTTTGCTGCAACCCATTAACATAGCCCGAATCCCATTGTCTAGCGGTACATCTGGTTTCCTATTCCATAATGTCTTCTTGTATGAAATTACACTAAATTTCCGCAAATTCTTCAAATGAGTTCCTACACACTCCATAGCTTCATTTGACATATTTGTAAGAATAACCTTTAAATACTCCAAATTATTACATCCTTCTGCCAGAGCAATCAGTCCCGTGTTAGTCACCAAGCCATCATGAGTAAGTTTGCGCAATTTCTTGCAAAATTGAACAATAACTTGCAATCCCGTGTCTCCACAATTATCCTTGGTATATATAACTTCCAAATTAGGACACCTCTTAATCAGGAAACACACGCAATTCGGTCCAGATTCCATACATTGAAGATTCAATTCCTTTAGCTGATTTGTGAGCGGGAGTAAAGACTTTAATGCAGTCACAGGCAAATTAGATATACCAAAACAACACACATTCGGTGGAAGTTTGAAGCCAGAATAGTCCTCACCTGTATGATTATAAGCTCCAGAAATATCCTCCAACCTAACAGCTTGTCTAAAAGCATCTCCTAGAAGACTTAAAGAGCACGGCTGAATCCTTAAAGATACTAAAGATTTACTACATTTTCTTACAAGAAGGGTAAGATCTTCAACTTCATATTTATCATACTTGAACTTACAATGTAATGATTCTAAAACTGTGTTACGCAAAGCCAATTCATGTAACCATTTCCCTTGTTTGTTAATATTCTCCACACCCCATCCATCCAAACACAAAGTTCTCAACTGATTACAATACTTACCGACGTGCACTAAGCCATTCTCCCAACACCCATAACACTCGCTAATCTTGAGAACCCTTAAATCTTTACCACGTGTTCTCGCCAATGTCTCAAGATCTTTGACAGTAACAACTAGACCATGGAACTGAAGTTCTTTCAAACACGTAAACTTAACAGTTATTTCTTTGACCCAAGTGGTGATTGTTTTACCCATTGTACCTTGCCTATTATAATTAAATGGAAACCCCTTAAGTGATAACGACTCGATAAAAGGGAATCTTTGATTTAAACGATAAGGGTCTGGAGAGTAATGCACATAGACAGTTACATGCTTACGTGTAATACCGTCGAGTTCATACAATGTGCGGCAAACTAAAGATATAGAGTTACGATCATCTACATCGTGTATGTAAGGTATAACGCAGTTAAACACTTGCTCAATATTTGTCATCCTATAAAACAGAAAAAACACAAAATTAGCGAATAGCGATTAGGGTTTAATATTGCATGCAACACTAAAAGTCATCATCATACTTTGACATAATCATTAATTAATCAAACTCGCCCTTAGAAAAACAACTGTAACTAATCATAAACTAACAAACATTTATCCCAGCAAAAACTCAAAAGTTAACTAATAACTATTTTTTTTTTTTTTTTTGAAATATCTAATAACTAGTTAACTAGTGAGCAATTAGTAAATTAGAACACTAGGTGTTACCTTATAAATACAATAATAAGCAAAAGAATGAAGCAAGGCAATCGATCAGAAGTGTTATCGTATGATGTTAGTATTTTGTGTTATATATGTTGGACTTTGTATATATATACATATATACTCAAAATTTGGTAATTTAGAAACTAATAATCTTGCGTAAAAGGTACCCTTAGCTTATTGGGTTTTATAAAAAGACCTTAATACTTATGTACACGGGCTTTTGGACAATCTGGTGCCCTTGTTGAGGCCCAGTAAGCCGGCCGTACTTAGTTTTCTTATACAAAAAGATCTCTAATCAAACAACGAGAACAAAATATTATAATTATAAAACAAAAATAGTCTTACCGGCGGTGAATTTTGTACGCAATTCCAGCTTTTGTTTGGGTGTCAAAGATGTTCCAATTTTGTTTAGGGTGTAAAAATGCAACATGAGCCAATCCGACCAAGTTTATGAGTCGGAATAATACTGTTGAAAATTTTATCGGTGTTAAGTGACTTACGAATTAACTCGAAGTTTGATTGTGGTGGAAGTTCTACCTTTATTTGGGTTTTAAATTTGATCTGCATTATTATTCGAGTAAAACATTTTTTGTTAGTTTTTTTCACTTATTTTTTTCATTTTTATCTCCAACTTTCTTTTTTAAATCAATTTTTATTGGAGTTGAGTCGCAGCCAGTCAACCAAAAATTCTTTTAAGGTCGAGAGTTTGTGGATATGTTTTTTCTTTCAGAACTTATTAGCTCAAAATGAATAAAACATTGCTTTAGTTGATGGATTATATTTATAAATTAATATTTTTATTTATTTTAGCTATAATATAAGCAATTTGGTGAACTGAAATGCTTTTTTTTTTTTTTTTTTTTTTTTTTTTAATGTATCCAAGACTTTATTTTAACATGTTATATTTAATACTTAAATATTGATGTATTTTGATTTTTTTTTTCCTTATATGTTTAACAAGAATAAAAGAAAGAAAGGTATGAGAAAGAAACAATTTTTATTTTCTTAACACGTCATGAAAAACAAAATAATCATTCTAAGAGAAAAGTTCAATATAGAACTCATATTTGTTATAGAACCAATGAACCAATAATAGCCACTCATTTTTTTAATTAAAATATAAAGAATAAACTTTCACCCTTTTTTTTAAAATTAAATATGTCACAAACCATTAATCGTTACGCCAAAAAAATTATACCATCTCGACGAGAATTAAATTATCTTTCTATAGATATGCATTGTTATATACTTTCGACGAATTTTTTTTTTTAAAAAATTCGTCCAGAAAAATCACATGTGCTTTCTTAAAATCATATGTGATTTTATTTTTACGAATCACATGTGATTTTTCTGGACGAACTTTTTAAAAAAAAGTTCGTCGAAAGTATATAACAATGAATATCTATAGAAAGATAATTTAATTCTCGTCACGATGGTGTATTTTTTGTAGCTTGAAGATTTACCGTTTGCAAGATATGTTGTTTTAAAAAAAATGTAGAAAATGATTTTTTATTAATTTAGATAAAAAGATGGATGTATGTGATTGGTTAAATTGGTCTATAACAAATTTGAGTTCTATATTGATCTCAACTCATTATTCTAATCCACCAAATTATACATCTAGTAATTAAAATGGTGCCAAAAGATCAATGACTAAAACAATCACTTAACAAGAGGTTGTCTGGATTTATGACATTAAGGTTGTGTTTACTGTTCTTGTAGCAATTTCTCTTTAATTTTTTGTCTTGACTTTTTAAAAGAAGAGGGCGTTTTTGTCTCTAAAAAAGTGTTAGAAATTTAGAAAATGTGTTTAGGCGATACTATAAATAATTAATGAAAAACGCAAAGGATTTGTAAAAAATGCAAGAAAAATATTAAGAAGTGTAACTAAATATTTATGTTTTATAGATAGAATTTAAAACTTGATCTTTTCACTTTACTTGAAAAGCTTTTCAAAGGTTTTCTACATTTTCAATACTTTTTTGTAATACTTTTTCTTTAAACTTTTTTAGGAAAATGTCTCATTTCTCACAGACTAAACACAAGCTAACCATTTTAAAACAAGTTTCGTATTCACTTGAGCATATTGATTTTAAAGTTTATTGGGTAAAAACTTAGTGAAGAATTATAAAGATTCTAATGGTTAGTCACTAAGTTATATAGATTATTAGGGTTGAGCAATTGTTCAAACCTGACCCGAACCGACCAAAGTTGATCAGACCCGAAAACCGAATAAAGGTAAAATGTGAACCGAGAACCGAACCGAGTAAAAGCTATCGAAACCGAAACTGAACCGAATAAGATGGTTTGGTTCGGGTCGGTTTAGCTATTTTGAACAGAATAAGTGTGTTTTGACCCGAACCGAGTAAACTGAAATAGTTATACAAAACTGAAAACGAGGCCGAATAAGGTCGGTTCGGTTCGGTTCGGCCTGGTTTCGGTCGGTTTGTCGATTCTGGTTGGTTTTCGCGTGATTTTGATCGGCCCTAGATTATGTTGATTTTGGTCTAAGTGACTCTGTTCATTAAGCTAAGTGATAGGCAAAAATTTCATCGGACTCCTTTTCAATTCTCAAACCGACTTTTCCGAAGGGTTTAGTGAATACATGAAGAGAAAGAACCACGTATCTTCTTGTAAGACCACGTTGAGTCCCATTATCTGAGAACAACTTTTGGCAATAACTAGATTTTTATCTACATAAAGTTTAAACATTGTGACATTCTTTACTCTGAAAGAAGAAATCAAAGGGGAAAATAAATGTACATGTAAACATCATCATGGTCATAAAACGGGTAAACCGATGAGGTTTATTCCTATTCGGGTTATCCGGTGAGGGCGAGTCTTTTTTACTTAGATGTGGCCTAACTGAGGTATGCCCGCGACCGTTTCCAGTAATCTACCATAAATATATATATAATGAGGTTTAAACCCGAGACCCCTTTTCATAGGAAGTGTCTACCACGTTATCATATCTGTTTGAGAATTAATGGCCAAGGATTTATGACAGTTAGATTGGTTACAAAATCTTTGTCAAATTGTAAAATTTCGTGCTTGTGTATCATCTCTCATTTATTTGATCAAAATTCCACATAAATGATATAAACGGTTTGATCGTGAAGAAATGAAGCATACGATCTGGAAGAACAATATTTGTCAAATTGTTAATTTTGTACTCTCTCTAGCACATCTAGAAAAAACCATTTTCAACAAATCTGATTGATCTATGAATCTATCACTGTATCGCATGCTAACAAGATCGATGTATTGAGTTGCAACCAATGGCTGTGCCTCCTAGGCCCGTCTTTAAAACTTTTTGCGCTATAACATAACTTTAACATGCAGATCGATCAATTACTCCAGAACAACGTCTATCAACAAAACAAACATGAGAACAAAGTGACTTTTCAAGCTGTTTGAAATGCACAAATACACATATACACACATATGTGTCCATGTAGCCATGTATGTGCATCCTAAGCTCGTCATACATGTATGTGCATCCTAAGCTCTCTTGGAATTATATAATCATGACAATCAATAAATAATCACAAAACATCAAAGTATACATGCGGAAGCGTATAAGATTTATTAACGAATAATTAATTAACATAAACAAGAATATGCGTACCTTACTTGATTATAGCCGAACAAGAATCAAATCCACAAACTAGCAATTAGGAAGAACCCTAATTTGATTTAATTAGGATTATGTGAATTACCCCTTACCTTTTTTGTAATTCAATCCAAGAATACTAACAATATTGTGTTAGTACCACTTTCTTGTACACACGTACTATACCGAATTAAAGCAATGCTAGTTTTAATCAAACCAAATAACTTGAGTTGGAAAAAGATGTGGATCGACTTCCTTAGGGATGTGTCGACCGGTTTTGAGCAAAGAAAACACACAAACAATTTTAGGTTTAGCTTATGAGTACAAGAGATGCAAAACACAAGACCTCTAGCCTTGTATATATACTAAACTAAACTTGGTGAAAAATTTTGAGTTTGATATGGGTTGGGTTTGGTCCTCCCTTGGCCGATCGGTTACAACATCCCACAAGGGATTCCGGAACCTTCCCAATATTTGCAATCTAGTCCTTTTCCAATTACATTTAACGACCGTTAGTCCATTACAACTAATTACTTAACGTCCGTTAGTTATTTCGTTTAATTAATAAATAAATACAACATTTATATTTAATTATTAACTTTAATTCTCATACGCAAAGTGTGCAATCCCTTGATCTCGAGTTCGATCATAACTCACGTCTACTAATTTATATCCATAAAACCAACAGCTCCCACTTGGATATATCTTAATAGAGTGATCACATCGATTAGCGTCTAGCAACACTTCGATGCCTCTAGTACGACTCGAGTAAGGCTCCTGGAAAACCTTTTAATGATTTGTCATTATTATTATCCTTTTGTTTCTAATACCACGTTAAATAAAGATATGGAATTAAGTCATTCTTTATAAAACTATTATGTTTCTCATTGTAAGTGATTGACCAAGATTACCAAATCTTCTAAACATATTTAGGGTAGATTTTGGGTGAGGCCGCACAAACATCTTGTCAACCCTACGAGGGGCCCAGCAATATTAAAATCCAAATAAATTTGAAGGAACAAATTCTATCTTGACTACGAGACTAACCCACAAACTTTGTAACATTTCTGAAAACAACTCTTATGACTACCAGTTACGTATAGCGTTAAGTTGCTCCACAGAAATGCACTACATTCATGACATTTATCTGGTATCTCAAGTCTGAGGATAACTATTCATAATTTACTTATAACAATATCCACAAAGTAAATTATGTAGTTGAGATAAGTCCTATATTCAATTCACTGAATATCATCTGAAATTGGTATGCATTCTCATCAATATACTTTCAAGTATATTCTACCACATCTCTCAGATTTGTCTTAGTTTAATGATACTCCCATATCATTAATCGACAACGGACATTTAGAATAACTTAGTTATTCACGGATTAAACATGCAAATATAGGACAACAATATTATAAATGAAAATAAACATAATCCAAACTTTATTTCATCAAAATAATAAATGTTTTACAATATCCTTTATCCAAATACTAATCACAGTTATGCATGAAACTATTAGCTAAACGAAATCCAATTCCATTGGCAAGTCCAATAAGCTTGTCTTTAGCCAAAGCCTTAGTGAAAGGATCAGCTAAGTTATCATCTGTGTGAACTTTCAATAGATTAATTTCACCTTCACGGACTTGTTCCCGAACATAGTGATACTTCCGTATAAAATGTCTGGTGCCCTTCATGACTCCAGGTTCATTGGAAAATATGATTGCAGTAGAATTGTCACAATACATATCAATAGGCGATTCAATTGAAGGCATAACACCAAGCCCTGAAATGAATTTCCTAATCCAAATAGCCTCCATTGCAGCTTCCGAAGCAGCTATGTATTCGGCTTCTGTCGCAGACATCGCAATCGTACTCTGCTTCTTGCTCTTCCAGTCAACTGCTCCTCCATTGATGACAAAGACATAACCCGTCTGAGACTTCGTATCATCTTTATCACACTGCCAGGACGCATCACAGTAACCTGTAACACCAAGCTCTGTGTCTGGATTTCCACCATATACTAAAAACATATATTTCGTATTCCTAAGATACTTTAGAATATGCTTAACAGTAGTCCAGTGAAGTTCACCCGGATTCTGTTGATATCGACTGGTCATGTTCTGAGCGAACGCCACATCTGGCCTTGTGCATCTCACAGCATACATAATAGATCCTACTGCCGAAGCATGATGAACTTTCTGCATACGTGCCACCTCAGCAGGTGTTGAAGCACACATATCGCTACATAAGCCATGCTTTACTTCCATCGGCAAATATCCTTTCTTGGAATTTTGCATATTGAATCTCTTCAATATTTTATCAATGTAAGCGCTTTGACTTAAACCAATTAACCGCTTTGACCTATCTCTGTAGATCTTGATTCCCAGAATGTATGCAGCTTCTCCTAAATCCTTCATGGAAAAACACTTCCCAAGATATGCCTTAACATTTTGCAGACTTGGAATGTCTTTTCCCATAATTAATATGTCATCGACATAAAGAATAAGGAAAATTAAATCACTCCCACTAACTTTGTGATATGCACATGGCTCATCAAGATTTTGAATAAATCCATACCTTTTGATTTCTTCATCAAATCTCTTATTCCATTGCCTTGATGCTTGTTTCAATCAATAAATGGACCTTTGAAGTTTGCATACACGGTTTGGAAATTGTGGATTCACGAACCCCTCAGGTTGCTTCATATAGATGTCTTCATCTAAGCGACCATTTAAGAAGGCGGTTTTGACATCTATTTGTCATATCTCATAGTCATAGTACGCTGCTATAGCTATGAGAATTATAATAGCTCTAATGTCCGCTACAGGAGAAAATGTCTCCTCGTAATCTATGCCATAAGTTTGAGTAAAACCTTGCGCAACTAGACGAGCTTTATAGACGTGTATATTGCCATCCATGTCAGTCTTAATTTTATAGAGCCACTTACTTCCAACCACCTTGGCGTTTGGAGGTAAATCGACCTCTTCCCAGACTTCATTTTCTCTCATGGATTGCATTTCTCCATTCATTGCAACTTGCCATTTGTCCTTATCAGGACTTGACATGGCAGCTTTATAACTAGTAGGCTCTCCAAGATCTCCTAACATAGTTTCCTCAACCTCTACGTTAAGACATAGACGTTCAGGTGCACGCGTAGACCTTACGGATCTACGAACGGGAATCACTTCAACTTCTGGTGGAGGACTCAGTCTATCAGGTTCTACCGGAAGTACGTTAGTGTTTTCAGAAGGTAATGTATCTTCTTGATCATCTTCCAGATCATAAACTCTCCCACTGAATTCTTGAGATACGAGATCTCTTTCAAGAAAATCTCCATACCTAGCAACAATTACTTTATTTTCAGTTGGATAGTAAAAGTAGTAACCCATAGTTTCCTTAGGGTATCCTATGAAGATACACTTTACAGATCTTTGTTGGAGTTTATCTGCTGAGTCACGTCTAACATACGCCTCGCAACCCCAGACCTTTAAATAAGACAGGTTAGGAGCTTTACCATGCCATATTTCATATGGTGTCTTATCAGCCTTCTTTGTGGGAACCATATTTAAAATGCGAACAGCTGATTCTAAATCATAATCCCAAAAGGATAAAGGTAGAGTAGTAAGATTAAACATAGATCGTATCATGTCCAACAATGTACGATTTCTTCTCTCAGATACACCATTTTGTTGTGGAGTATATGGAGAAGTGAGATTCTGGACAATTAATAAGGTTTTATAATGTACCTTTTGAGGGGTCGTTTAAGCCCTTATTTGATCACTTTTGTATCCGTTATTACTTAATATCGTTCCTTTTCACTTTTTAGGTCTCTTGAAGGCAAATTGCTGGAATGGCACTTATTTGGACGAAAAGGCGCAGATATACGAAGAAAATGGCCAAAGTCAAGAATCGAGACACTCAAGCCGCTGAAATACAAGGAGACGGCGTCAGGTGTAAATTGCGACGCCGTCAGAGCACTTCTGTGACGGCTCAGTAGCCAAATTGCTTATTTTCAAGTGACGGTGTCAGGCTTTAAAAGAGTAGGCCGCCGCAACTCAGACGACCTAGATTTGATCCAGACGGCGTCAGAGACTAAAGGGGACGGCGTCACAAGCATAAGGTGGCGTCGTCGCAAGACTAACGTGGCCAAGACGAAACCCTAATGACGGTGACCCGGCGGCGTCACAAATCATAAGGTGACGCCGTCGCGATTGTAATCTTATATATAGAATCCGAATTTTTCAGTATTAGTGTGTAGTCTTTTGGAGTAAAAACCTAAACCGAACCAAGGCTGTCTTGTACAGTATTTTAGGGTTCCAAACCCTATCTTACCACAAGATAAGTGTTTTACTTCATTAATTCAATTATGTCTTCAATTATTTGTGTGTATGCTTGCATGTTCTCCATGTCCGGCTAATTTACTTGTGTGTTTGCTTAGGGAATATGAAACTTAATTATTGAATATTGATTGGTTGTCTCTTATCGCATTACTAGATCATTCACATAAAGCATATGAAAACAACAGTGAACATCAAACAAAAGCCACTAACTTAACAAAAGATTAATTGAAGAGCCAAAAAGAGTATTCTCTTATTTATGGATGCTTTGTAATCAGAACATATTATATTACAAGTTAGTATAATAAGCAATAAATGGTCCCTATGGTTTCCCAGTATTGCGATATTGGTTCCTATCTAATTCTTAAAATAAAAATAGGGTCCCTTGAGACGTTGTTTGCTTTCCCACTTGGTCTCTCAGATCGTCAGATGAAACAATTTCAAGATGTAAAATTCAAAATCACATACATATACTTGAATCAGACGCATACCTAGGGTGTTGCCTTCTCTTGGGATGAGGAGAGTAGTCACGAATGTAGGACCGTGATCGCCTGCTGCGCTCTCTGCTCCCGCTTCTGCATTCACATAAAGCATATGAAAACAACATTGAACATCAAACAAAAGCCACTAACTTAACAAAAGACTAATTGAAGAGCCAAAAAGAGTATCTCTTATTTATGGATGCTTTGTAATCAGAACATATTATATTACAAGTTAGTACAATAAGCAATAAATGGTCCCTTTAGTTTCCCAGTTTTGCGATATTGGTTCCTATCTAATACTTAAAATAAAAATACGGTCCCTTGAGACGTTGTTTGCTTTCCCACTTGGTCTATCAGATCGTCAGATGAAACAATTTCTAGATGTAAAATTCAAAATCACATACAGATACTTGAATCAGACGCATACCTAGGGTGTTGCCTTCTCTTGGGAGGAGGAGAGTAGTCACGAATGTAGGACCGTGATCGCCTGCTGCGCTCTCTGCTCCCGCTTCTGCATTCACATAAAGCATATGAAAACATCAGTGAACACCAAACAAAAGCCACTAAGTTAACAAAAGACTAACTGAAGAGCCAAAAAGAATATTTTCTTATTTATGGATGCTTTGTAATCAGAATATATTATATTACAAGTTAGTATAATAAGCAATAAATGGTCCCTATGGTTTCCCAGTATTGCGATATTGGTTCCTATCTAATACTTAAAATAAAAATAGGGCCCCTTGAGACGTTGTTTGCTTTCCCACTTGGTCTCTCAGATCTTCAGATGAAACAATTTCAAGATGTAAAATTCAAAATCACATACATATACTTGAATCAGACGCATACCTAGGGTGTTGCCTTCTCTTGGGATGAGGAGAGTAGTCACGAATGTAGGACCGTGATCGCCTGCTGCGCTCTCTGCTCCCGCTTCTGCATTCACATAAAGCATATGAAAACAACATTGAACATCAAACAAAAGCCACTAACTTAACAAAAGACTAATTGAAGAGCCAAAAAGAGTATCTCTTATTTATGGATGCTTTGTAATCAGAACATATTATATTACAAGTTAGTACAATAAGCAATAAATGGTCCCTTTAGTTTCCCAGTTTTGCGATATTGGTTCCTATCTAATACTTAAAATAAAAATACGGTCCCTTGAGACGTTGTTTGCTTTCCCACTTGGTCTATCAGATCGTCAGATGAAACAATTTCTAGATGTAAAATTCAAAATCACATACAGATACTTGAATCAGACGCATACCTAGGGTGTTGCCTTCTCTTGGGAGGAGGAGAGTAGTCACGAATGTAGGACCGTGATCGCCTGCTCCCGCTTCTGCATTCACATAAAGCATATGAAAACAACAGTGAACATCAAACAAAAGCCACTAACTTAACAAAAGATTAATTGAAGAGCCAAAAAGAGTATTCTCTTATTTATGGATGCTTTGTAATCAGAACATATTATATTACAAGTTAGTATAATAAGCAATAAATGGTCCCTATGGTTTCCCAGTATTGCGATATTGGTTCCTATCTAATTCTTAAAATAAAAATAGGGTCCCTTGAGACGCTGTTCGCTTTCCCACTTGATCTCTCAGATCGTCAGATGAAACAATTTCAAGATGTAAAATTCAAAATCACATACAGATACTTGAATCAGACGCATACCTAGGGTGTTGCCTTCTCTTGGGATGAGGAGAGTAGTCACGAATGTAGGACCGTGATCGCCTGCTGCGCTCTCTGCTCCCGCTTCTGCATTCACATAAAGCATATGAAAACAACATTGAACATCAAACAAAAGCCACTAACTTAACAAAAGATTAATTGAAGAGCCGAAAAGAGTATTCTCTTATTTATGGATGCTTTGTAATCGGAACATGTTATATTACAAGTTGGTATAATAAGCAATAAATGGTCCCTATGGTTTCCCAGTATTGCGATATTGGTTCCTATCTATTACTCCTCCGTCCCAAATTAATTGTCCTCATTTGACTTTTTATAGTCTTAATTTCTCAACTTTGATCTTAAATATTTTTATTTATATTATATAATAATTGATGCAAAATATATGAATGGATTGTCTTTTAAATGTTTTTTCATTGGTGTAATTTTCATCAAGTATTACATAACACATATAAAAATATTAAAGATCAAAGTTGAGAAATTAAGACTTCAAAAAGTCAAATGAGGCCAATTATTTTGGGACGGAGAGAGTACTTTGCTTTCCCACTTGGTCTCTCAGATCGTCAGATGAAATAATTTCAAGATGTAAAATTCAAAATCACATACAGATACTTGAATCAGACGCATACCTAGGGTGTTGCCTTCTCTTGGGATGAGGAGAGTAGTCACGGCTGTAGGACCGTGATCGCCTGCTCCTGCTTCTGCATTCACATAAAGCATATGAAAACAACATTGAACATCAAACAAAAGCCACTAACTTAACAAAAGACTAATTATAGAGCCAAAAAGAGTATTCTCTTATTTATGGATGCTTTGTAATCAGAACATATTATATTACAAGTTAGTATAATAAGCAATAAATGGCCCTATGGTTTCCCAGTATTGCGATATTGGTTCCTATCTAATACTTAAAATAAAAATAGGGTCCCTTGAGACGCTGTTTGCTTTCCCACTTGGTCTCTCAGATCGTCAGATGAAACAATTTCAAGATGTAAAATTCAAAATCACATACAGATACTTGAATCAGATGCATACCTAGGGTGTTGCCTTCTCTTGGGATGAGGAGAGTAGTCACGGCTGTAGGACCGTGATCGCCTGCTGCGCTCTCTGCTCCTGCTTCTGCATTCACATAAAGCATATGAAAACAACATTGAACGTCAAACAAAAGCCACTAACTTAACAAAAGACTAATTATAGAGCCAAAAAGAGTATTCTCTTATTTATGGATGCTTTGTAATCAGAACATATTATATTACAAGTTAGTATAATAAGCAATAAATGGCCCTATGGTTTCCCAGTATTGCGATATTGGTTCCTATCTAATACTTAAAATAAAAATAGGGTCCCTTGAGACGCTGTTTGCTTTCCCACTTGGTCTCTCAGATCGTCAGATGAAACAATTTCAAGATGTAAAATTCAAAATCACATACAGATACTTGAATCAGATGCATACCTAGGGTGTTGCCTTCTCTTGGGATGAGGAGAGTAGTCACGGCTGTAGGACCGTGATCGCCTGCTGCGCTCTCTGCTCCTGCTTCTGCATTCACATAAAGCATATGAAAACAACATTGAACATCAAACAAAAGCCACTAACTTAACAAAAGACTAATTATAGAGCCAAAAAGAGTATTCTCTTATTTATGGATGCTTTGTAATCAGAACATATTATATTACAAGTTAGTATAATAAGCAATAAATGGCCCTATGGTTTCCCAGTATTGCGATATTGGTTCCTATCTAATACTTAAAATAAAAATAGGGTCCCTTGAGACGCTGTTTGCTTTCCCACTTGGTCTCTCAGATCGTCAGATGAAACAATTTCAAGATGTAAAATTCAAAATCACATACAGATACTTGAATCAGATGCATACCTAGGGTGTTGCCTTCTCTTGGGATGAGGAGAGTAGTCACGGCTGTAGGACCGTGATCGCCTGCTGCGCTCTCTGCTCCTGCTTCTGCATTCACATAAAGCATATGAAAACAGCATTGAACATCAAACAAAAGCCACTAACTTAACAAAAGACTAATTATAGAGCCAAAAAGAGTATTCTCTTATTTATGGATGCTTTGTAATCAGAACATATTATATTACAAGTTAGTATAATAAGCAATAAATGGTCCCTATGGTTTCCCAGTATTGCGATATTGGTTCCTATCTAATTCTTAAAATAAAAATAGGATCCCTTGAGACGCTGTTTGCTTTCCCACTTGGTCTCTCAGATCGTCAAATGAAACAATTTCAAGATGTAAAATTCAAAATCACATACAGATACTTGAATCAGACGCATACCTAGGGTGTTGCCTTCTCTTGGGAGGAGGAGAGTAGTCACGAATGTAGGACCGTGATCGCCTGCTGCGCTCTCTGCTCCCGCTTCTGCATTCACATAAAGCATATGAAAACATCAGTGAACACCAAACAAAAGCCACTAAGTTAACAAAAGACCAACTGAAGAGCCAAAAGGAGTATTCTCTTATTTATGGATGCTTTGTAATCAGAACATATTATATTACAAGTTAGTATAATAAGCAATAAATGGTCCCTATGGTTTCCCAGTATTGCGATATTGGTTCCTATCTAATACTTAAAATAAAAAATACAGTCCCCCTTGAGACGTTGTTTGCTTTCCCATTTGGTCTCTAGGTCATCAGATGACAGATGTAACAACTTCAAGCTGTATATTTCAAAATCACATACAAGAAACGCATACCTGTAACTGGTGGAGATCCTTTGCGACTTGCCAGTGAATTTTATCTTGTGAGTAGGAGAGTAGGACACTGATCTAGAATAGTTGATAGGTGGAGATCCTATATTGACTTGCCATGCATTTTTATCTTCTGGATAATCCACCGTAATTATATGTTGATATCCCACAAGTTCCTTCCCGTTCATCTTTAATTATATCGACAGTGTCACGATGATAATTTATGAAGATTTACTATTAGGATTTTTATTTATAGTCGGTTCACGAGTCGGCTAATCAATTACTCCGTATTGTCCCTCCCTCAAGTTTTATCCATCTATTATCTACCCCTTTCTTCTTTCCTTTTTTCTTTTTTCTTTTTAGTCGTACAATAGTAACGTACTTTCATCATTGTATCGTTTTGGTACGTGTACTTTTTTTTGTTCCACTTAATGCAACGTACTTTCAGGTTTTGTGCTACCTTGGTACGTCAAAGTACGGGCTACCGGATAAAAGTCATTTTACCGGATAAAAATTTAAGTGGAATATTTTTAGCACATAAACTCTCCTTGTGGTTTAAAGGGCATCACGAATTTAGTCCCTTGAAACTTTTGAGTAAATTACAAGGTTCGTCCCTGTGGTTTGGCAAAAATCTCTAATTGAGTCCCTATCCTTTCTTACGTTTTTTACGTTTTCGTCCGTTTTTTATGTTTTCATCCGTTTTTTACGTTTTCGTACCTTTTTTTACGTTTTCCTCCGATTTTTTACGTTTTTGTCTGTTTTTTACGTTTCGCCCGTTTTTTTAAGTTTTCCTCCGATTTTTTACGTTCTCGTCCATTTTTTTACGTTTTCCTCCGATTTTTTATGTTTCCTTCCGTTTTTTTACATTTTCGTCCGTTTTTTACGTTTTCATCTTTTTTCTACGATTTCCTCCGATTTTTTACGTTTTCGTCCGTTTTTTACGTTTTGCGTCTGTTTTTTACGCTTTCCTCTGATTTTTTACGTTTTCGTCTGGTTTTTACGGTTTTTACGTTTTCGTCTTCTTTTTTAAATTTTTCTTCGTTTTTTACGTTTTGTCCGTATTTTTACGTTTTCGTCTGTTTTTTTACGTTTTCGTCCGTTTTTTTTACGTTTTCGGCTGACATTTACATTTTCGTCTGATTTTTTACGTTTTCGTCCCTTTTTTTACGTTTTCGTCCCTTTTTTTACGTTTTCGTCCATTTTTTTACGTTTTTGTTCGTTTTATTACGTTTTCCTCTGTTTTGTTTATTTTTTCCCTTGATTTTTTACGTTTTCGTCCATTTTTGTTCGTTTTTCTAAGCTTTCGTATGAAACCGTATAAAATGGACGAAAACGTAAAAAGTCGAAAGAAAACGTAAAAAATGGAGGAAAACGTAAAAAACGTAAAAAATCAGAGGAAACCGTAAAAAATACAGATGAAAACATAAAAAATGGACGAAAACGTAAAAAGTCAGACGAAAACGTAAAAAAGCGGAGGAAAACATAAAAAACGGACGAAAACATAAAAATACGGACGAAAACGTAAAAAAACGAAGGAAAACGTAAAAAAACATACGAAAACATTAAAAAACGCAAAAAATAGACGAAAACGTAAAAAATCATATGAAAACGTAAAAAAACAGACGAAAATGTAAAAACCGGACGAAAACGTAAAAAATCAGAGGAAGCCGAAAAAAAACAAACGAAAATGTAAAAAAACGGACGAAGCAGAAAATTGCTTACATACACCGTTATAGAAACTTCGCGAAGCTCTTCAAATCTCGAGTTCTTATGTTTCACCTGTTGTTCTCGTCCCAATCTGTCGAACACGGATCCTTTGTTGCGCCGTTTACCTCCTTCCATTCTCGCGTCATAAGAAAAGATCAATGAAGAGATCGTCGGCGTTTCATCTTAGATCCGAATTCAAAACGGGAGTGGTTGTGTTAGAGTGATAATTGAAAGGATAACAGAAATTATACTGGAAAGGAATGATAGATATGGTATATTGGGATTGCCGGCGTTTGATCCCGCCGGAAATCAATAATTGAGATCGCCGGCAAGAGAGAAGGATATTGTTCAAGCAAACTCCAAAACTATGCTCAAAAGAGGAACATCGCATTCCCTACATACGCATGTGAGATGCAAGATCCACCACATTGTCGTCTCTTCAAAGCAAACGTCACCATTGATGGAAATAGTTTCGTAGGACCGTTGTTTTGCAGCACGTTGAAAGATGCAGAACGCGCAACTACTAAAGTCGCTTTCTTGTTATTGTCACCCGATGAATCAGACAAAGTTTGTTTCTTAAAACCATTTGATTTTTGTTGATGTTGTTTTGCTATGTTTGATGTACTAAATAATTTTTGGCGTATGTTGTTTAGGATGATTGTACAAAATCTTTTACAAGAGTTGGCTCAAAAGAATGGTTTCCCTCTTCCACTTTACACTACCGATATAAGCGGGCAACCTCATATTCCATTATTCGACTCTACGGTTCAGATAGTAGGTATGCGCGTGCGTATCTGCGATAAAGAATTCGTATTCTTTTGTTTTGTAAAATAATATTAGATATCTGTTATTGTAGTGGATACACTAATCATATATGTTAAATTTGATACTAAGCATGTGAATGCTATATGGGGCAAGAAGCGCGGACTAAGAAACAGGCATAGATGAATGCTGCGAAGGTTGCTTATAATGCTCTCACTGAAAATAATGAATCATTTAATGTCAATCAAATCTCATTATACGCTAGATGCTTTTATTTCTCTTGTTTAAATGAAAATCATTAGGACAAGATTTGAATATCGGTTTATGTTATGATTAGATATGAATGCTATAAGTAGATATGAATGCTAAAGTTCCTTTTTTTCCCCCTCCTCCTGTGAGTCAATATCTTCATTTCTACTTGTTGCCCATAAAAATGAGTTAGCTTGTCGACATATTATGAGTAAAACTGCATGTTGCGTATACAACCATACACAAAGAAATAAGATACGATTCTTTCCAACACAAAGAAAAGGACCCTAGATCAGCGTTAACAAGAATATTACAATAAGCTACGTACGTACAAAAAGACCACGACGATAGAAATTTAAGACATCCTCTGATTAAAACTACATCCGCCTCCAAGGTTTCCTCGTGAAATTTGGGCATTAGGCTTTCTCTGCATCCCGGACAGCTACGAAAAGCTTGACATCAAGCGCAGTTTTTCTCTTTAAACAAATAAGTGCACCAGCAGAATTTCTCATAAGGTATAGTATTGATTCTTTTTAGTTTTATATGCGTTTGGTATTACATAATATTTACAAGTTTTATAGTTGGTTGGTAAAGTTGAATTCTTGCATTTTTGTGAGTGCAGAAAATCGGTTCGGCCTAGCGGTTGAACCAGTAACCTGGTGAACGGGCGCCCCTATGCTTTAATGGACCCGTACTGGTTTTATAAATGGGTCAGACCTATTAAAATAATGGATAATGCGTTTAATATGTACCTGAGGACTATAATCCTTGTTTGTCTAATAATCGTTATGCTGACCCAAAATACTGGGTCATAGCTTTGGGACTTTTGTTTAAGGGGGAATTGCATATATACCCACTAAAACATTAATATTTGCATATGTCTTCAAATACAAGTTTTTAATACGCAATGTACAATGATGTTTAAGCATGTTTTGGATATATATATATATATATAAATATATAAGTTTTAGTGGGTATATATGTAATTATTCCGTTTAACATCTAAAGTAAACTTGTACGAGAACAAATAATTTGTTCTCAAGTTTTACATGGTCGGATTGCCCCTGAACCATCGTGCTTTTAATTTTGCATAAACTCAATTAATAACTTTGTTGTTTACTATGATAACAAGAAGTTTTTAAATAAAATATCTATAGTTATCAGATTTAGCTCTCAAAAGTCAAAACCATGAGGTTAACTTAGAAAACAAACAATGATTAATAATAATAATAATAATAATAATAATAATAATAATAATAATAAAAGTGTTGATTTTATAAAATAATAATAATAATAATAACCTAGTCTCATATGACAACCATGGAGCTTAAGGTGTCTTTGGTGTGGAGCATTTAGAAGTGATTAATATTGAACGTAGTGATCTTTAATGCTCGTTTGGCAAACAACAAGTAACTTTATCTATTTTTCAAAATGCTCATTTTACAACGCTCTATGAAATAGCATTAAGAGCGTTGAACATTTAAACATTGTTTTACACATTATGATTACACATATAGACTACAGCTATATTACCAAACATTTTTATATAAAAAAAAAGACTGCTACTACTAATTTGCCAAGCACACTCTTATTAATCTCACATCTAATTTTTTTGCTGTAAATGTTTTTCACATATCTTAACTACATTAAATTTAAAAATGGTCAAAAAGTCAAAATGTGAAAATGTGAAAAAGTGGAAAATTATTTTTGGTAACTTGGAAAATTATCTTTGGTAACTTAAAAAAACTTATCTCTATTGCATGAGGTACAAATTGTGTAACTTATAAATGTGTATGCTGAATGAATGAAACTGTGTAAACCATCTGTAAAGCATGCATGTACAATCTCTGTTGCATGAGGTACAAATCTCTATTGCAAGGTCATTTACTTCTTGGTACATTTCAAATAATCGAACAATAGTTCCAAGTAGCAAAATACGTTATTGGGATTCTTTATTAAGAAAGATGTAATCTCCAAGCATCATATATAAGTTTTGAGCAGCCAATAAAACATCTTATTTAATTCTGACTAACTTTTGTAATTATAAAGTGAAAACATAAGCCCAAACTATTAATCAATGTTTTAAAACCCGGTTTTTTGTCGACCCGGTTTAGTCGCCGGTTCACCGGGTCACCGTTTCAATCAGTTGAACCGTCATGTCGAACCGGTTCTATACATATATATACTTTTTCTATATTTAATAATGAGCTAATTCTTTGAAAATGCATTATACTTGTCAAAAAAATAATCTTTAGTGTAGCGAACTAAAAAAACTCTTTTGAACACTAATGTTAACACTTTTTTCTTCATATATATAATAAAGATAAATAAATATTTTATGATGACCGTTTTACCATTGGATTTTTAAAAATTATCCATCGTCCCTACTCCCTAAGGTAAATTACATAAATGGTCCCTGTGATTTAGCGATAATTGCATCCACTGACCTTAATTTATTAGAAAAAATTCAAATTTATTAGAAAATATTACGAAAATATCGAGAAAAAAAATTTATTAAAAAATATTACGTAAAAAATTCAATTTTTTTTCACATACCACGAAAAAACATTTCGAAAAAAAATTTATTTAAGAAAAAAATTTGAAAAAAAATTCAGGAAAAAAAAAGAATTTCGAAAAAAATTTATCGAAAATAAAATTTTACTTTCGAAAAGAAATTATTTTGAAATAAAAATTATTTTCTAAAAAAAAATTCAAAGAAAAATTTTATTTTCGAAAAAAGATTATTTTCTAAAAAAAATTTAATTTCGGAAAAAAAAAATTCTAAAAAAATTATTATTTTCGAAAAAATTTTATTTCGAAAAAAAATTTCTTTTCTAAAAGAATTATTGTCGACAAAAATTTTCTGAAAAAAAAAACAAAGAACTTCGAAAAAAAATTGGAAAAAAATAGGGACGGTGGACACAATTTTCTCCAAGCGACATGAACCATTTATGTAATTTAGCCTAGGGATGGTGGATGCAATTTTTACAAACCCTCAGGGACCATTTATATAATTCAAAAGGGTAAAATGGTCATACTACATACAGAAAGACAAAAGTGTCTCAAAAGCGTTATTTTATTTTATTTTTTATTTTTAGTTCGCTACTACATTGGAAAATGCTTTTTTTTACAAGTATAATGCATTGAGAAATGATAGAACAACAAAAGAACTTTCACAAAAACTTTTACAAAATGAGGTGTCATTTCGTGATTGGTGCATTTTTCTATATTTTCTCTCTCTTCTCGCTAATAAAACCAATCACAAGATGACATCTCATTTTGTAAGAGTTTTTGTGAAAGTTCTTTTGTGGTTCTATCATTGCTCTAATGGATTTTCAAAGAGAAATGATAGAACCACAAAAGAATTTTCACAAAAACTTTTACAAAATGAGGTGTCATTTCGTAATTGGTGCATTTTTCTATACTTTCTCTCTCTTCTCTCTAATAAAACCAATCACAAAATGACATCTCATTTTGTAAGAGTTTTTGTGAAATTTCTTTTGTGGTTCTATCATTCCTCTTCAAAGAATTAGCCCTTTAATAATTAGTATTGCATGATCCCATAATTTATCCGCATTTATTTATACATTCAATTAAACCAATGAAAAAGATTAAGACTATACCGATAAGTTTTGCTTTTTATTTCTATATCTCTAATAATATAGCAAAAAATTCAATAAGTGATTCTAATTTATAATGATATATAGTAAAACTATATGAATTGATGATTATAAGGTAGTGTGTAACTATAATTTACTATTTTACAAAATTTTAACAAACATTACGCATCACCATTTCAACTTTTTAATTAAACTTAAAAAGTTAATGAAAGAAAATATCATATTGTTAAAAAAATTTAGTAAAAAATCAAAAAATCATATTGTTAAATTTTTTAATAATAAATCATTACCTGGCCGGGTTTATCAAATCGGGTCAACCCGGGTCAACAAAAAACCGACGATTCAATCCGATTCTCAAACAAGCAAAAACACGATTCTATCCGGCCCGGTGTCTGAGCCAGTTCTTGATTCAACCGGCCGGGTCAACCCGGGTTTAAAAACATTGCTATCAATCATATTACCGACAAGTACGCTCATAAGTATTAGTGTATTACTATTTTTTTTTGTTTATTATTGTAATTTTAAATCATTAACTTTTGGTTATGAGTATTACTTTATTATTGCAATTACATTTTCATCTTTCACGTTCTATTTTGAATGTTAAACGAAACATTTGCCATAAATATCACATATCGTTAATTGTCTACTACTAAAAACCGTTGCCATCAAGCGCGAGTGCTCGCCTAGTAACATAAATGTGGGGAGCAGTCGTATGCAATCACGGTTTGCATTTTCACAGGTTATCATATATGACAATTTGTCAATTAATGTTGTCATAAACTAGAAAATAATTTTACAAGAACTATGCATCAAATCAAAACTATCGTATTTAAATCGGGATGAGATCCTTTCAAGTTGAGAGGTACAACTTGATTCAAGTTAGAGCATTATGAGCCATTAGATTTGATCCAATAGCTCAAATTAAAAAAACTTTTTTTGATTTGATCTAATGGTTCACATCATCCAACTTAAGTTAAGTTGTATCTCTCAACTTGAGATGACTCCATTCCATTTAAATCTAGGTATATTTTTTTCTTGGTTACCTTTTTTTCTTTAATCAAACAAATAATATCAAGTATGCTAACGGGTACGGATGTTTCATGAGCAACATGGACGGAGCTTCTTTAGGGCAGAGGTCAGGGGCATACCTTGACCTTCTTAGATTTTTGTGTCTTTAGTGTAATTTATGCATTGTGCTAGTTAAAAAAATAGACTAAAATACACCGTTGGTCCCTATAGTTGGCACGACGCATCGCAATGGGACAAAACTCGCCATTTTCATCGTCGGGGGTCCTTATTTCAAGGTTTTCACTCGCTACAAGTCCTTTGACCATTTTGCCGTTAGTCAAGGACATCTCATTTCTTTAGATTTGTCTTTAGTCCATGGGCACTTTTGCCATTTCCATATTTCAATTAAAAACTCCTTAATTAGTCTTATTGCCACATGTAATGTAACCCTCTTCCCGCCCCAATAAACACATAGTCTGTATTATCATTCGTCCCAGAATTTTCGTTACAAGAATTATCAGAATTCACAAACCCTAATTGCATGTCACAAAATCCCTGTTTATCAATCATAAAACCGAAACATGGACTTTACCCTATGGAAAGTAAGAAGACAGTCAGGTTATCCAGTTGATGATACCGTCCTATACAACTCTGCTAAGAAGAAATACGGTACTGTTTTATTTTATTTTTATTACAGTCATTGGAATTTGTAATTGTGGTATTTATTGTTTCCCAATTAAGTTTTTAGAATGCTTTAAACATATATTGACATGTTTTCAGGTGGTAGATCTAATATGTTTAGTATGAGGGTTCATCACAATGGTGTCTTTAAATACTGGTCTGGTAGAATATACGTTGGAAGTATGAAAAGTTTAGTTGATTTGGTTGATGTTGATAGTGTGTCAGTTGAAGAGTTGGATGTTCTTATGTATGAATTGGGTTATGAGCTCGGTTCAAAAAATTACTATTACTTTGTTAAGCCGGGTAGTAATTTAGATGATGGTTTGTATAGCTTAAGTGAGAGTGCTAATTTAGAAATATTGAAAGATCTTGTTGATAACCATAAGATGATAGAGGTTTATGTTGAAAATGGTAAGACAACATTGGACGTTGATCAAATGTCACCAAAGTCAATTAGGACAGTTATTGCTGATGTGGATGCAACAAAGAAAAAGGCAGCTCTTGCTATTGTTCCATATTGCTCAAAGAAATTGTTCTTAGAAAACATTGTTAATAAGTCTGTGGTAGAGGATATATGTGAGGTTACACATCAACCTTTGGAAGTCAATACTTTGGTACAATCTAGTCAGATGCCAGAAACACAACCCTTATTTCTAGCTGTAGAGGTCTGTCATACTGAAGATGTTGTAGGTGATGTCAACCAGCATATAGATAAACATGTTGAGCATATCCAAATAGATAGTCCTGAAGAGGTATCTCAAAATTATCAAGAGTTAGGTCATCATGAGCAGGAAACATGTAATCCTGTAGATCATATCCAAAAAGGTAAATTTGTGCAGGTTAGTGAAATCGATGAAGCTGTAAGTGATGACAATGTGAGTGAGACAGACACTTATATGAGTGACTATGATGATATTGAGAACAATGGTGATGGAAACACAGTTGTCGATGAGGCTAATACTTTTGAGGAGCCTGATTTTGATGTCAATCTGTTCAAAGTGACCGAGACTACAGATTTACCATCTATAGGTACCACCAGCCAGCTACCACATGATTTTTTTAAGAAAAATGAGTTGGATCTGTTAGATGATAATGATTTTGCAAGTGTTTCTGAGAATGAGGATGACTATGTTATTATGAGGAACAAATTGAGCGTATACAAGAAACAAAAGTAAGTGAGGCAGCACAAACAGAGGACGAAATCTTTTTTTTCTGTGGTCAAAGTTTTGTAACTGCAAAAGAAGTAAAAGATCCGATCTACCTGCTTTCAATAAAGACTAGGAGGAAATTGCAACTAATTAAGAATGACAAACAGAGAATTAGGGTTAGGTGTCTTGGACAAATTCCTGTTTGTGGAATAACCGAAGGTTCAGGGCTGGGAAAAGCCCCAAAGAGGAAAAATGGTCCGATAACTAGAGGCCTTGGTAGGGATGTATATTTGCGAAAGCGCAAGGAGCAAGCAACAGAGTGTCCATGGTTGTTGTATGTAGCCAAAAATACAGATAAAGATGTATGGATTGTTCGAACTTTCAGGGATGAACACAAATGTTTGCAATCAAGAGACATTAAAGCTTTTGACTACAAGTTTCTTTCGAAGCAAATAGTTGACCAAGTTCAAGTCAATCCAGATATTCCAATCAGGGCTGTTCAAGATCAGCTCAGTAAACAGTTTGAAGTTCAGGTGTCTATGCAAAAAGCATTAAGGGCAAAAAAAACAAGGCAGAAAATGAGATTAGGGGTGATCATAAGCAGCAATACACCCTTTTAAGAGACTATGTTAAAGAGTTGCAGAAAACCAACCCAGATACAACAGTTAGGATAAGTGTACAAACTGCAACAGATGCAACAAGTCCAACCAGAGTTTTCAAGAGAATGTATGTATGCTTAGGCGCTTTGAAGGAAGGATACAAAGCTTGTCAAAGAGAGTTGTTGGGGTTAGATGGTGCTTTTATGAGGGGTCATTTTCCTGGCCAGCTTCTTACAGCAGTCGGTATAGACAGCAACAATGGAATATACCTTGTAGCCTATGTGGTTGCAGAAGCTGAAAGCAAAGACTCATGGATTTGGTTTCTTGAATGTCTAAGAGATGATCTTGACTTGCAACCAAACTCAAACTACACTTTTATCAGCGACAGGAAAAAGGTGATTTTACCATTTAGTTGATTAGATTCACTTGTATTTTCGTTAAATGCAAGTTTTATTAGTAAATAATTGATGTTTATTTGTGCAGGGTATCATTCCAGCGTTAGCAGAAGTATTCCCTAGTGCTGAACACAGATATTGTTTGAAGCACATCCATGATAATATGAAATTGCAATGGAATGCTAAAGCATACAAGGAACATTTGTGGAGATGTGCAGCAGCAACAGCCGTCCAACAATTTGAGGCAGCCATGCTGGCATTCAAGAGTTTTAGCGAACCTGCCCATGCTTGGTTAAGTAAGATACTACCAACCCATTGGTCAAGGTCGCATTTTTTAGGTACCTAACCAAATCTATGTCTACTTGTACATCTTTTGTTCTACGACATTTTTCAGGTACATGACCAAACATGTTGTAGGGGGGGCTCATTCTGATGTGCTACTTAATAACATGTGTGAGGTGTTCAATGGGAAACTAGTGGCAGGTAGGCACCAACCCATCATTACTGCTTTGGAATACATTAGAGAGTATTGTATGAAAAGAATAGTGAATGTTGTGAATGTGATTCAAAAGTGTGTCGGACCGTTAACACCAAAGGTAACACTCATGTTAGATGCAATCAAGAAAGAGGCTTATAAGTACACTGCTTTACGAGTTGAAGGAGAAAAGTACGAGGTCAGTGGATGGGGATACAAGTGTACTGTCAATGTTGAAGCTAGGGCTTGTACATGTAGAAGATGGGAGCTTACATGTATGCCATGTAAACATGCTGTTGCTACCCACTGGTGTATGAGGTTGAATGGAATGCAAATAGGATCTGTTGAATCATGGGTGCATCCATGTTACTTGCTTAAGACTTGGGAAGAAACTTACAAACACCACATCCAGCCAATAAACGGTTATGAGCATTGGTATAAGTCACATGTGCCTACAACCATTCTTCCACCTAAACATCATAAACCATTAGGTAGGCCACGAAAGAAAAGAATCAGGGCTTTTATTGAAAATTATAATAGTGACAAAACTAGTAATTTGTAACAGTCTTGTAAGAGTGTGGTTTGTGGTATTTGTGGTAATGCTGGACTCAACAAGAAAACATGTCTTGGGCAAGGAGGTGTTACAGGAAGTCAAGGCACTACACAACAGTCTCAAAAAACAGATTCATCCCAGCCAAAAGTTACATCAAAGAAGAAGGCAAAGGTTACAGGTGACAACTATGCAGGTAATGATCAACCAAGTGTGGTCCATTCTCAATCTGGAAGTCAAGTTGATGCTGCTTCTGGTGGGTCTCCAAAACAATTTTGGACTAAGACCAGGATTATAGCAGCAAAGCTTTCTTCACCACAAAAAATTGCTAGTTAAGCATATGAAAGCCAATGTTATCCATCGAATATGTATTCCCCTAAACATTATTTGCTGTGTTTAAACAATGTATGTTTCTGAACTTTCTAGACTACAAAATTTTATGCATTTGGAAATATATCCATTTGCGTTATGTATGAAATCATGTCATGTTAGTGTATGGGTTAAATTGTGTGTTTATGGTATTGTTTTAATACAGTTACTCTATTATCACAAACATCTGTGTTTTGAGTTGGATACTGTTACTCTATTATCACAAACACTAATGAAGGATCAAAGATGGATGAACATCACCATATCAAGTTTATCTTGATACTCAGAAATGGTGTCGGTTCACCCATCCTTGAGACTTCATACGTCTATGAATCTTGGATCTGTTGAACTTGGATTTGTGTTTTGAGTTTGGTTGCTATTGCTCTATTATCACAAACACTAATGAAGGATCAAAGATGGATGAACAACACCATATCAAGTTTATGTTGACACTCAAAAGTGGTGCCATACATCCATCTTTGAGACTTCATACGTCTATGAATCTAGGAGTTGTTGAACTTGGATCTGGGTTTTGAGTTGGATACGATTATTCTATCATCACAAACATAAATGAAGGATCAAAGATGGATGAACAACACCATATCAAGCTTATGTTGATTCTCAAAAGTGGTGTATGTTCATCCATCTCAGATCATTCATCCATCTTTGATACTTGGATCTGTGTTTTGAGTTGCATACGGTTAACAAACACGAATGAAGGATGAAAGATGGATGAACAACACCATATCAAGTTTATGTTGATACTCAGAAGTGGTGTCTGTTCATCCATCCCTCATCATTCATCCATCTTTGATACTTGTAGCTTTGTTATGAGTTTGATCATTTTACTAAGGTGTGGTTTGAATTAGATAATATTCGTGTGGCAACTGAGGTGGGTTTGATCATTTATAAGGGGTAGGAGAAAGTATTAAAGGCATAACACTCAAAAGGACTAAAGGATAAAAGTAAAACTACTAATACTGTAGAAGGACCAAACTACATCAAAACTTGACTTTTCAAAAGTCAACCATCGCCACACGTCTACTTACACATCGCCACACGTCTACTTACACAGACCATACATACCACCGACTCAAAAGGCAAAAAACCACCTACATTGCTAACCCACTAGATAAACCAAATACATACGGCAATGATGAGTATCCAGGAGAAAACACAGAAGTTCCTCAGTCGGCAGAGTTTCTCCTTCTCAAGGAGGAGTTCAGCTAGGGTATCGGCTTGAGTAGCCTCTAGCTCATTTGCCCTGGCGACTGCGTCTATAGTATCCATGGTCTCACTGATGAGGGATTGTTGGCATTCTTGCAACGCCGCCTCATTACGGTGGATATGCCTTTGCAAGTAGAGGAACACCTCCCTTGCTCTGGTGGTTTGTGGTGGATCCAACAACCCATTTATGGGACACCTAGATCCCTAAAAAATCAGAAAACAAACGTTTGAACACACTTAAAAGCTGACTCCAAGATGAAACTATTAACTAAACATGTTAAATTAAAAAAATACAAGCATTATTATTATGTAGAATACTAGCCAACCTGAACAGGACATGCATAGTATCGCCTGCCGGCGTTGACATTATTCCAGCAAGTTTTAACTACAACTAGCCTACCACAAGCACAACTGTCACAATTCTCAAATTCCGGTCATTTCTTAAATGATATATGCATCATATTAGTTCATGCACGACATTTCATTTCACCCTTCAACGCGTAATTTTTATGTTTAATAATTTTTTTATCGCGTGAGTTTTATTTTGATTATTTAACCCGTTACATTCAAAAATGATCCCGAGGTATTTTTAAACTTACATTTAGTTTGTAAAAACTATATTTTTAGTTTTCCTAGTGTTTCACATCTAATTGGTATTTTAATTGTTAAAATTTAATTATTACGTTGTTTTCTTAAAAATCTTACGATAATTATTTTATCACCCGATTTTCACAAGGAAAGTATTTTTACAATTTTTATCACCTCTTTACAATCTATTTTGAGCTACTCAAAACTTACTTGTACCACAAATTACCATTTACTTTAACTTACACATTTATTCAAAGTCTTACAAATTAAAACAAATATCTACAAGTATACAAGTTTGAAAAGAAAAAAAAAAAATATATTTGGAGACAACCCTCCCCCAAAAACCGGCCAAGGGGGAGGGAGCCTCATAAATGATGGTAAGGTGTATGTTTTATGTAATAATGCAACTACAAAGTCTTACTTGATATTTATTTACTTCATTCTTCACATACACCTCATTTTTCAAAGTGTAAAACACCAAAACTCTCTCTTCTTTGGCATCCTCAAACCGGCCACATCAAAGAAACCAAAGGGATCAAGAAAATTTTGCAACTTCAAGTGTTTTAACAACCTAGATCATATCCTTTTCATGGTTTTGAAATAAAAACCAAGGATATTTAAGATAAACCTTTATTACCTACACCTCTTCATAATCACTAGTAAGCATGTTTTTATCATCCTTATGTTTCTTTATCATTTTCATATGATTCTTATCATTTTTGGAGCTTATATGCATGTATTGTGATTTATACCATTTATTTCTTGATTTTTAAGTTATATATACTATATAGTCATCCTATAATTATTCCCAAGTTAATCTTTGGTATTGATGGTGATTAGGAACCCATGACACCCTAAGAAGGTGTATGGTAGGATTAGATTAGCTTTGGAGTTGATTTGAAGGGATTAGAATAGGTTTTGTCCGAGAAAAACTATTTTCGTAAACTTTATTTTAGGGTCTGTCCTTAAAACGAATTTCTGGAAAAACCCACTGATGGTACGACATTTTGGCCTTGATAATTAGAAAATATACTTTAAAACGAATCCGTGGCCGCTTGAACGGATAAAAACGGAGTTATAACGAAGCCGTGGTGAATTTTTAAAGTTTTACGACGAAAAGTATTATTTTCAGAAAATTCAGCTTTGATGTTTTTACTTGTTCGGGTCAAAAACTAGCCTTAAGCTTCATAAATTATTTCGACTTCTCAAAAATATATTAGTTTACTTCGATACGAAGCTAAGGACATATTTTACGTAGAAAACGGATTTGAAACGACAAATATATGCACGTTTTTATAAAGTTGCTGTAAATATTATTTTCTGAAAAACTATATTATTTTTACGTTACAAGTATTTCACTAGCTGTAACGTCCATGTTTGCGGCTGTTTTTAACAAGGTTGTGAAACTTTTTAGAACGAAATGTCTTCTAGTAAAATCAAGTTCACCGGCCATATTTTTCAAAACAAAAAGCCGTTTGTACAGCGGAGTCATAGTAAATTATTTACGGATGTTCAAAACTTGGCCGAAACTCATTTTCTGCACACAATTAGCCAAAATCACTATCTTTAACCCTTGATATCTTTATGATCGAGACCTTTTGGACGAAAACTCCTGAACTGAAACTTCTAGATATCGATACAAACTTTCCAAAACCGTCGAGTTCGTTCTCTAACGATCGACGTACACCATTTTACGACTACTTTTCCGAAGCCATTTTTGTTACTTTTATAAAAATTCCGACGACATTGTTTTGAGACGAAAAGTGGTAATTTCACCATAAATCATTATAAAACCATTGTAGGATGACATTTTGACGTAAAAACATGTAAAGTCACTTTTGAAGGGTCAAGACGTCAAAAGAGTATTTTTCGACGACAAGTAATATTTTCAAAACCCGTAAATGGTATAAATAACATACGAAGTGCATGCATAACATTACATTGCAACTCATGACATATCATATCATTCGTAATAGGTCCCGGTAGACGCATCACATTATATCTCGGTGTACTCACTTTTGTCATCACACCAGTTTATCAAGTGAGTAATCACATCCCCTTTTTACCGTTTTACTATATTTTGGGGCTGAATGCATGAACCATACTTGAATTAAATTGATCCTTACAATTGTGAACTCTTTTGAATTATTTGAACTTATTGAACCGTACATGTTATGACCTTGTCCTAAAGTCTCCAATGTTCGGAGCATCACTATAAAGTCTCCCATGTTCGGAGCATCACTATATAGACACCTTTGTTCGTAGTATATCTTTGGGTAGAGACTCCCAGTATATCTTTGGGTAGAGACTCCCAGTATATCTTTGGGTAGAGACTCCCAGCATAACTTTGGGTAGTGGCACCCAGCTTATTTTGGTTTCATCGGTAGCATCCCTGAATTATTATATTCGTGGTACTATATTGTGAACTATTATGACCACTTACACTTGATTACTTGACGCACTAGATTTTCATGCAATGGGTTGTGTACACACAGGTTGCAAGTTTTGTATGGGCGGAATTTGGAACTGAGTGGATACACAATGCCTTTGCTTTGTGGACTATTTTTCGTTGACCGAAAGCTTTGTATATATTTCTTACGAGTTTTCTTATTTCACTAAACGTGTTTACTCACCAACTATTTTCATAGTTGACCCGTTTTTCTCTCATGCATTTCAGGTGATCGTTAGTAAGCTTTTCTATCAAGTCTTGCATATAGAAGTTTTCACTTGTCGCTACAAGTTGTATGTAATAAAACTCATATTTTGGAATCTAAACTTTGTAATATATTTGCCGATGACGGCTAAACTAGTATTGTAATGGTTTACTCTTTCTTTTAAATATTAATGTTGGTATGTTCTATTATCTTTTGCTTATGTTCCCTTCCGTTACACCTCGTGTTTCCGCCTCCGGCGAGGGTGTGACAACAACGAACCATTATTACAAGTAGATCGGAAAAATTCAGGATAAGAATTATTTTTGGTAGAGGAGACTTTAGGGATGAGTGGTGAATATGAGTTGCTTTTATTAGGCCCTATTTACTGTCGCAGCCACAGAAAAGTGTATCGAGCACGCTTAATAGATATGTTGAAATGGCAAAAGTGCCCTTGGACTAAAGACAAATCTAACGAAATGAGATGTCCTTGACTAACGGCAAAATGGTCAAAGGACTTGTAGCGAGTGAAAACCTTGAAATAGGGACCCCGACGATGAAAAGGGCGAGTTTTGTCCCATTGCGATGCGTCGTGCCAACTATAGGGACAAACGGTGTATTTTAGTCAAAAAAATATTATGTAACGATTTGGCTCTTCAAAATTAGTAAGTTACAGTCTACCCCCTAATAAAAAATTTCAAGCTTCGTCCCTTGGTCTGTGAAGATGCGTTGTTAGGTGCTCCATTTTATTTTCCCATTGAGGCCGAACCTAAACCTATGCTCGAGAGATAGCTGTCCATACACTGATAAGGGTATATCGAGTTTAATTCATACTAAACCTTATCAACTTTTTTGAAAGTTACGTCTCAATATTGAAATGTTTAACTTCATCGCACTCGTGTTCCATTTCGCATATTTGAAATTGAAAAGAGATAATCGTCAATCAAAATGAGTAAATGCAATAACATTGTTAATCATGCACTAAAATAACATGAACAATTTTGGAGAAAGAAAAGAAGAAAACAAAAAAAGGTGTCCATTGTGAATGCCGAGTTGCCAACTTTATAAGTAAAGCCAATAGCCACTTGGTTTTTATCTACACGTCTTTTTGACCTCAAATAAAGGAAATGACCACCTTGAAATTTCGACCAAACTTCATCACTATATTTTATGTGTAACTATTTTTAGCAAAAGATGAAGACCAATAGAAAATTGAACAAGATAATATGCTTGTAAAAACAATTTAATTTTATGTGTTATCAATGCACATCCTACTTTGAAGCACATGGTAGATCTTTTGCAGACAACACATGATCACTAGTTGAAAAAGGTAACCAATGTCTTTGACTATCTCTCCCAAAATCACGAAGGCCTACACTTTTAGGGTAGCTAAATGAAGATGGATAGATAAACATGTTGAAGACAAGCATTAAAATACAAGACTTAGGTATTAGATGTCATAAGGCGACACTATTCATGTTGAATACAAGCATCAATTGCGCCTCTGATATATGAGATGTCATAAGGTGACACTAGAAGTTGAAGACAAGCACTTAAATACGCGACCGGGTTATAAGAGGTCATAAGGTGACGTTATACGAGTAACCGGAAATCGATTTAAGCATATACAAAGAAACTAAAGGCCAAAGAGAAGAAAAACTAGTAAGAAACCTTCAATGAAGTTATAATAGTCAAAGGTACGAGATTTAGTATACATACATCATCACTAAACCAAACAATTTCAAATAAAAAAGAACAAAACTTACCTAATTCATACAAAACAACCAACTTACATTAAAAATAAATAAATAAATAATAAATAAATAAAATCTTTGAACGAAAATAGCTTTTGGGTGTGTTTGTTAAAAGTAGCGGTGAGCAGTAGTGAGTTGTAAGCTGTAGTTACAGCTCACCGCTCACTACTTTTTAAAAAATCATTAAAAATTAGCTTACCTAAAATTCAAAATACTCATTGTTAAACGCTCACCGCTTCAAAAAGCTCCACGACACTCCGCACGGCATTCATTTTGTTAAAAAATAAATAAATAAATAAAATAGCTTTCATTGATTCATTCAAACTCCAAATACACTCTTCCAAAGTCAACTCTTAATTAACAAGAATATCCACGTGGCACCAACCCACAACAACCAAATTGGCCGCCAATGTTCACCACCTCCATTCACACTGTCCAAATTCTTAAACCAACCAACCCAACCCAAATTCACCCATTTTATCAAACTAAATCAGTTTTCCTCATTTTCTCCCTCAAAACTCATCAATTTCCAATCTTTTTCCAAAACCCATCTTTAATTCACTCTCAATTTCATAACCCAGAAGTGAATTTGAAAAATAATAAGATATCACTTTTCAAGAAAATTCTGTTCTCCCTCTAGATTCATCTGTTTTCAATTTTTATTGAAAACCCATCATTTATTTATGCTTAATTTCATAACCCAGAAGTGAATTTGAAAAATAATAAGATATCACTTTTCAAGAAAATTTTGTTCTCCCTCTAGATTCATCTGTTTTCAATTTTTATTGAAAACCCATTATTTATTTATGCTTAATTTCATAACCCAGAAGTGAATTTGAAAAATAATAAGATATCAAATTTTCAAGATTTTTTTGTTTCTGGCTCTAGACTTATCAATTTTCAATTTTTTTTGAAAACCCATCTGTAATTTATACTTAATTTGAAAACCCAGAAGTGAATTTGGAAAAAAATAAGATGTCAATATACAAGACTAATTTTTTTGATCCACAATCAGCGGCTGAAAAAGCGGTGTCAGTAATTGGTTATGGATATGACCTCACATCTGATATCCGGTTAACGGGTTGTAAACCGGGTCCATCCGGGTCAACTCTGATTGAGCTTAATGAAACAGTAACTAAAGATCTTGTGGTACCTGGTGGTGTTGTTGTTCCTAATGTTTCTCCAGCTATTAAGTGTGATAAAGGTGAAAGGACTAGGTTTCATTCAGATGTTCTTACCTTTAATCAAGTAAGTTGGTTCCAAAGTTTGACTTTTTAAGTCAAAGTTTGTAGCTTTTTTATCAGAATTTAGTGATGATATGTAAATTGATATGAATTGTGTAAGTTTCGAGGAAAAAAAATGTAAGTTAATGAACATATAGTGTTTGCGACACCCTTGTGAATATCGGACTGATAACTAATAGGTTTGACCTTGAAAGTCATTTTGCGAAGATGATACTTATGTTTGTGTGTATGTGTGTATCAGATGTCGGAGCAGTTTAATCAGGAGTTATCTTTATCCGGGAAGATACCTTCGGGGTTTTTCAATTCAATGTTTGGATATAAAGGATGTTGGCAGAAAGACGCACCTTCCACGAAGAATCTAGCGTTTGATGGTTGGTTTATTACATTGTACAACATTGAGCTAGCGAAAGCACAGATTACGTTATCGGAGAAAGTGAAGCAAGAAGTGCCAGCTTCATGGGATCCAACTGCTCTTGCTGAGTATGACCTTCTACCCATCCAACGAAACTTGATATTTGATTTTTTTTTTTTTTTTTTTTTTTTTTTTTTAAAGGATTTGTTGCTAATTGGACGTGAAAACGCTCTATGACCACACATGCGTTAGAATGTAAAAACAATAATGGTTGACTGTTCCTAGTTTGTCGCATAATGTAGTAACATAGATTCATTGTACTCGCTACCTTTGCTTGATCATGCAAGAATCTAAAAATCTAAAACCATGCAACTTTCTTTCTCTCAGGTTTATTGATAAATATGGTACTCATATCGTAGTTGGGGTAAAGATGGGGGGTAAGGATGTAATATACCTAAAGCAGCTGCAAAGTTCAGATCTTGAGCCAACAGAAGTACAGAATTTGTTAAAGCAATTAGCAGATGAACAATTGTCTGAACATGTATCCGAAGCTTCTATTTCAGGGTCTGATAAATCATTAAAGAATAAGGTATTTTTTAAAATGTATTTCAGTCGGATACACAACACCCCATTTGCCACCTCTAATATAACAAACATTAGTATAGTTGTGTTCTTAACACAATTGTGGTGTCATACAGGATGAAATGGCTGTAACTTGGGATCTCCCTCCAATTCTAGCAAATTCTTTAAGACCATCTGTTGTTTCCCGCTCTAAGAAGGATGTAAGCTTTTCATTTTGTGACTACCTTTCTTCTGTAATCTGTATGTGACTTCATAGCTATGCAGCCTATGCTAAGTTGCTAACCTATAGACATTTGACTGGCTTCAGGATCTACTAAGCATTCATGTTCGTCGGGGAGGTATTGATAAAGGTCAAAGCCACAAAAGTTGGCTTTCGACTGTATCACAAGCGCCTAACGTCATTTCTATGTCCTTTGTTCCAATTGTTGCACTTTTAAGTGGTGTACGTGGTAGCGGGTTTCTAAGCCATGCAATCAATCTGTACCTTCGATGTGAGCATGCTTTACCATATTGATAGAAAATGGTTACTTTAATTTACAATGTTTAATTACATGTTTTTATGTTGTGATTTGCTTCAACATTTGCAGATAAACCACCAATTGAGGAACTTGACCAATTTCTAGAGTTCCAGTTGCCGCGTCAGTGGGCCCCAGCATATGGTGATCTTCCGCTTGCTGCTCGGCGCAAGAAAAACCCAACTCCGTCTCTTCAGTTCACTTTCTTGGGTCCTCGGTTGTATGTCAACACTGTCAAGGTAAAGTTTGCATATTCTTATGAATGCATGTAGCGGTGGCAATTTTGACCTGTTTACCTACAGTAAGTTGATTTGGGGCATGTTTTATACTGTATCTCTTAACCGGTCAAACAAATCATACTAAAAGATTTAATGAAAAAGGAAACATCTCAAAAGGATCAAAAGTCAATGCCTAGTGTATTAAATACGCAAAAGCCTCCTATATTGCTTTATTAAATAAGTGTAATTATCATTGATATATTGCAAATCTTTTGATGCGGTATACATAATTATCCATAAAACATAATCAAAATTCTTTGGTCACCGCCCCACCGGGATACAATTGTACTTAGAAGGAAATTGTGCCATCTTTTAGTAGAAGGAACCTAATAGTGGCGATTGTACTATATTTGTTTACAGGTGGATTCTGAGAATAGACCGGTCACTGGGGTACGTTTGTACTTAGAAGGACGAAAGAGTGATCGGTTAGCCATCCATCTGCAGCACTTATCTTCGGTACCTAAGACGCTTGAGCTATCTGATGATTTTAGTTACAAACCTAATGATGAGCCAATTGGAAAAGGCTATCTTGAGCCTGTCAAGTGGAGCATATTCTCTCATGTGTGCACCGTGCCAGTCGAGTACAATGAGACCCGCATTGATGACTCGGCTTCCATAGTCACCAAAGCATGGTTTGAAGTCAAAGGCGTGGGTATGAAAAAAGTTCTATTCCTTCGATTAGGATACTCGATGGTCGGATCTGCAAAGATCCGACGGTCAGAATGGGATGGGCCTTCCATGCACTCTCGGAAATCGGGATTAATGTCAACATTGATGAGCACACCTTTTAGCATGGGGCTAAATACGCCTGAGCAGAGACCTGTAAAAGTGGAGTTGAATTCAGCAGTTTATCCTGATGGTCCGCCTATGAGAACTCCAAAAATGTCGCATTTTGTTGACACTAAGGAAATGGTGAGGGGACCAGAAGATCCACCGGGCTATTGGGTGGTCACCGGAGCAAAGCTATGCGTGGAAGGGGGTAGAATCAGAGTGAAAGTTAAGTATTCCTTGTTGACAATTATGTCTGAGGACTCGATGTTTATGTGAGAAAAAAATGTATAGCGGTTCAAGGATTAGGTCATTGATGTATTATCCTTTGTACATGCTGTATTACCAACTGTATATTTTACATATCAGCTATGATTATAGAGCTTCACATTATATTGTGTACCACTTTTCCCAGCAAATGCCGAATGTAATTTTGCGAAGTTTTTTTTTTGGGTAATTATGGCTTCCGACCTTTTGGCTGACTAATCCACGAGGTTTGAACTCACCGCCACATAGACTAAAACTAGGTAAAGCCCCCTCTTTTCAAGAGGTCTCACATTTTAGTGTGATAGCCACTAGGTCACCCCGAGTGGTTAATTTTGCATAGTTTTATGTTGATTGAGATGCTAATTTTGATCCAGTTACATGTAAATGGATCGCTTTGGCTTAATGTTTTATGTCTACCGGGTCAACTGGTATACTTAAAAAGTTAGCTAAGCATGAATTAGATGTGTCAAACACAGTTGAAGTGTCACCTGGTGTGTATTTCTAATGGATAGACTTTAGGATGAGCGCGGTACCATTTTGGTACTGTACCGGCACCGTTTTCAGTGTACCGGATTTTTCTCGGCTTAAATTCATAGTCCCGTTCCCGGAACCGTATCTTAAACCGGTACCGGTATCGGTTCCGGTACGACGGTACTAAAACGGGTAGAGAACCATCTTGAATCAAGTACCAACATTCTCAAAGTTGCCTTCAAATTCTAATCAATCAAATGGCAGCAATAGCTTGGCAATTCAATCCACCACCATCACAAGAAGAAAACTATCCAACATGTCCATCTTATCCATAAATTTATCTCCATTTTTATACAATAATAATTCCAGCAGCTGATTTCTTTTTGGTACAGGAAAGCACAAAAGACGTACAAATAGTGTCCGTGGATAGACCAAGCCAAAATGGAGGCGTACAAGTGTACGAGTTCGAATACAAGTTAGACAGCACAGGGGGAGGTCTAAAGACGATATTTTCAGCTGCATTTGTAGCCTCTAAGAAGCTCTACCTTCTGAATATAGGTCACTCAGACAGCCCTGAAAAATCTCTCACGAACGACAAAAGAATGATGTTGGAACAAGTTCTTCATTCCTTTTATGTAATTGCACTATTTTCAACAGGAACAACCATTTTTGTGTACCCATTTTTGTGTACCCATTTTTGTCCCTAAAGCATACATTCGTGTTATGTATATTGATACGGAAGAAATCAAGAAAATATTTGCAGATTTGTGAAACATTTGAAATGCATCATAAACAACAGTAATGTAAAGGAAGCTATTAAGATAAAGTACTTATATTATTTATGAACAAGAAGGCAAGATATATAAAATTGTTGCAGTAGGTGTTACTTTACCCATGTTCTACATGTAAAAACAACTTTACCATAACAAAAGGTGGCAAGATATATGTACATGCAAGTTTCATTGACCCCTTATAGGGGTGTTTGGCAAACTGTAACAACAACAATTTTGACCCGTTAAACCACTGTGACCACTTAAAGGGGTGTTTAGCAAACTGTAACAGCAACAATTTTGACCCGTTAACCCACTGTAGCCACTTAAAGGGGTGTCTGGAAAACTGTAACACCAACAGTTTTGACCTGTTAACCCACTGTGGCCACATAAAGGGGTGTTTGGAAAACTGTAACAGCAACAATTTTACCTGTTAACCCACTGTGACCACTTAAAGGGGTGTTTCGAAAACTGTAACAGCAACAATTTTGACCCGTTAACCCACTGTGGCCACTTAAAGGGGTGTTTGGCAAACTGTAACAGCATCAATTTTACCAGTTAAACCACTGTGACCACTTGAAGGGGTGTTTGGCAAACTGTCATAGCAACAAGTTTGACCCATTAACCCACTATAACAGCAACTTAAAGGACTTATTTTCAGTCAACTTCAGACAGAAAAAAAAAAAAAAAAAAAAAAAAAAAAAAAAAAAAAAAGATCCGTTAACCCACTGTGACAGCAACATTTTTCAGGTAAAACGGACGTGTTTCGAACAATTTTAACCAGCAACGTTTTAAAAAAATGCAACCGATAATTAAATAAACACAGTACTATAATATTCGTAACTTATAAACGTCACAAAAGAAGCAAAACTTCATCAAAATCTGTTAAACTTGAAAAATAAACAAACTAAACAAAATATGTGACAGCAGCATATTTTTAGGCAAAATAAACAAACTAAACAATGTTATAAATTGCACTCAATCTTTCACGGCTTCTTTCCCTTTATCTCAACCGTTTTGCTTGTTAATTCCATCTTCAATCTCTACACATACGACAACAAACAAACTAAGTTAATTACTTAACAAACATTAGAAACACATATTTCTTAAAAGAAAATCAAAGCTTGTTGTAAATACCTCTTGCAACTTCGTCTTCATTTAATATGTCATCAATGTCATCTATTATAGCTTTCCTTGACTTTCTAACCCAATCATCAGTACATATCAATGCCTCAACGACGGGGTAAGACAAATTAGTCCTATATGGGTCGACCCCTAAATCATTCACAATGAAGTAATGTGTTTCAGGTCGACCCCTAACCTAATCCATTTTGATCTGCATTAAAAATTCACCTGACCCGTAGTCGACCCGTTTCATTTCCCTTGCTAACTGCTTTAAAAAAACTTGCAGATGTGAGATTAAATAAAGCTATTGTTGATCATTCTGCACCATTGAAGGTAAGTAAAATACAAAATTTCAAGGGAACTTGTTCTTCTCACGCGTAGAATTAACCATAAATGAAGGCAATACATTTCTTTAAGAAATATTTCACCAATAATCGCCACAAGAGCAAGATCCGTCTCTGAAATGGTGGAACCGTTTGATGTCTCTGACAATTATTTCTCTCGCAACAACTTTACTAACATATTTCAAAAAAGTATGGCAGTCTATGCAGACACGAAGGTTCTTTTGAACCCTAATTGGAGCTCTTGGAGGCGTGGCTATGAGCCCAAAAGCAACTGTGAGTTTCTCACTATGGTATGATAAGAGAAGCTCCTTTTCGCTATCTTTCACATTGTGTAGATCAATCTCTAAAACAGGTACATACCCTTCTTTAGCAACTAACTCCATTAATTCAGCAAGTTTTGCATAAATTTCGTCTGTCATAGAATGACTTCTGTCCCCAACTACGAAACTGTAAACACTATCTTTGACTTCAATCCAACTAATGCCAGGTTCCTTCTTTACCTTACTGTCTTTCATTAACCTTCTCACGTCCACAACATTTTCCCATAAACCAGCTGATGCGTATATATTAGAAAGAATAACGTGGGTTCCTGATTTTTCTGGTTCAAGAAGCATCAGCTTCTGGGCAGCTATTTCGCCAAGGTCAACGTTTTTATGAGTTTTTGCAGCACCAAGAAGTGCCCCCCAAACAGAAGCATTGGCCTCAAACGGCATGTTATTTACAAGATCCATTGCCTCATCTAATTTCCCAACACGCCCAAGAATATCAATCATGCAAGCATAATGCTCTTGTGTTGGTTTAATTCCAAAAAAGTCTTCCATTGATTCGAAGTATCTTTTTGCTTGTGTCACTAACCCAGCATGGTTACACGCATACAAGACACTAACTAGCGTGATATTATTAGGGGTGACACCTTCTTTTAACATCTCGTCAAATAAAGAGAGGGCCTCTTTTCCATGTCCGTGTTGAGCAAGTCCTCCAATCATTGCTGACCACGACACTATACCCTTCTCGGGAACCTCATAAAAAGCACGGTTTGCATCATCTATACTTCCACATCTAGCATACATGTTGACTAAAGAATTGGCAGTAAAAACGTCAGATAAAAGTCCAAATTTTAGGGTATGAACATGGATCTGCTTACCTTGTTCATAAGCCGATAAACTAGCCGCAGTATTTATAAGAGAACTACATATAAAAGAATCTGGTTTAAGCTCCAAATCTTGCATTCTTAAGTAGAGCTTTATAGCTTCTTCACCTTGTCCAGTTTGAGCATAAGCGGATATCAAAGATGTAAAAGTTGCCAAATCCGCAACAGGCGATTCGTCAAATATCAGTGTTGCCTTTGCAACGTGACCACATTTTGCATAAGAATCTATAAGACTATTTATCACAAAAGGATCAGACTGGAATCCGGTTTTTAAAGAAAGTCCATGAACTTGTTCAGTAACATAAATAGCTTGCAAACTAGCTGCAGAGTTAAGGATTGCAAGCAACGTGGTCTCGTTAAATCCTATTCCATCCCTATGTTTCGTCGCAAATAGCGATAAAGCTTCAATATCATTGTTGTTCTGTGAGTATCCGCATAACAAAGCGTTTAATGCGATCAACTCTTTTTCTGGCATCATATCATATACCCTTGTAGCATCATCTATTTCACCGCATTTAGAATAAATGTCTATAAGGCCACAACATAAAAATGGATCTAATTCTATGTCTGACTTTATTAAAACGGAATGAAACTGTTGTCCTAAATCTTGGAGACCTAAACCAGAACAAGCTTTAAGAACACTAGAAAACGTAAACATATTTGGTGTTATTCCCGACCTTCTCATCCTTAACATTAACTCTAAAGCCATATCGTAGTCTTCATGAAGAACACAGCCAGCAATAACAGCATTCCACGAAACAATATCAGGTTTAGGTATGCGCTCAAATACCGCCTTAGCATCTTCAAAATTTCCAACTTTTGAATACATATCAACAAGCGCATTACACGAGAATGGATCAGAAGTGTAGCCATGTTTCACCAAATACCCATGAATCTTCCTGCCTTGGTTTACATCACGCAAACCTGTACACGCATTAATTATAGTCGACAAACTAAACTCATCAGGTCTAATCCCACTCCCCACCATATCTCCAAACAATCCAATGGCTTCCTTAAAAAAATCCCCCTGTGTATAACAAGAAAACAACGCATTCCACGACACAATATTCCTATCATCCCTAATCTCATCAAAAAGCCTCCTCGAATCCAAAAACTCCCCACATTTCGCGTAAACCACAACCAACGTATTCGCCACAAAAACATCCTTCTCAAAACCAGTCACCACCACAATCGCATGTATCACCTTCCCTCCAACAAAATCCTTCTTCATAGCACACGCCTTAAGCACACTAGGAAACGTAAACTCATTACACTTAATCCCTAACCCATGCATCTCCTTAAACCCCATAATCGCCTCGTCCCCAAAACCATTCTGCACATACCCGGATATCAAAGCAGACCAACCAACCAAATCCAGTTCAGGACTTTCATCAAGCACCTTACGCGCACTCCCAAAAACCCGACACTTAGCGTACAAATTAACCAAATGGTTCCGACACTTCGTATCGTTCTCGATTCCAAGTTTTACCAAATGGGTATGGATCTGTTGACCCGGATTTAAAGACTTTGTTTGGCAACATTGGGATAGGAGTTTGGAGTACGAAATCGAATTGGGTGTCCATTCGACGTCGTGGGTGACGGTTAATTTGGTTACGGTTTGCGGGTTTTCGGTTATTATAGCTAGAGCTTGTATTGATTTTGTTAATGTTAAGAATGGTTTGTTATAATGTTTGAAATATGGTTTTTTTTGGCGGGAAAATAACCTTTGAAAAGACATGGGTTTGGGTCGGATCGTTAATGGATGTAAACAATGTTATAAATAGTGTCACGCGTGGCGTCAC
The DNA here is from genome assembly GCA_019973895.1 of Chrysanthemum seticuspe. Taxonomy (NCBI): domain Eukaryota; kingdom Viridiplantae; phylum Streptophyta; class Magnoliopsida; order Asterales; family Asteraceae; genus Chrysanthemum; species Chrysanthemum seticuspe. The sequence continues at coordinate 14,310,638 of BPTQ01000007.1, forward strand.
AGCATTATCAAGTCTTACGTTTTTGCTGTTAAGGTGAAGTTTTTGCATTTATAAAGCATAACATAAATCGGCACAAAATATAAAAATGTTTATATATTTATATAATATTTCACATATATCGAGTTAAAAGAAAAACGTAGTATAAGACAGTGTGGCGGCATGACCAAGTCTCACATCTTTACGAGACCTTGCGGACCTTTTAGAAACATGGATGTAAAACATGTTATATCTATTATCTAAAGGAGAGAAATTTACACTTTACTCCTTTTAACTTTGATAAGTAGGTCAAAATAGTCCCTTTAGATATTAGGAAAGCTTAAACACTCAGCGCGAGATCTATATATTAGAGGGTGTGCTAGGTGTGCAATTGTACAGTGCTTCGATGTTTTAATGTCTCAAAATGAATGTTATGTTACGTACTGTATTTAAAGTCGTAAAATTCACATTCGATAAAAGATATGTTAACGATGTATACCTTCATGTTTTAAATAGTTGCTAGACTATTTAAGTGGTCTGCGAGTGATGATGATCTTAAAGCAAAAATGAAGATGTATATTACATGCTTTTATTACAACTAGCCGGATACCCGCGTGTTGCGGCGGCAGGTACCCGCGTGATTATATTTTTTGGTTATAGCAAGGTTTTTTTAATGCATTGCTTTTAAAGAAAAAAAGAATGTCAAACACAGAGGTTATTAATTGGAAAGTAGTTTGTTTTCTTACTTAAGCGTTTAGTAACATAATAAAAAGCTTTTAAAGCAAGATGCCTATGCGATTATATGTTTTTCATGATGCTAACTTAACACATGGCGTTAACTTAAAGGAACATGTTGGGATATGAAAGTGCTGAAGATATCAAAGTACTGAAGATATGAAAGTACTGTAAGCTGCAAAGAACTGGAAGAAGTCAAATAGTCAAAGTACTGCTAAAAGACAGAGTCAAAGTACTGCAAGAGGAAGTCAAAGTACTGCTAGAACAAATAAACTGTTATATTCGTTTATGGAAAGTATTGTATTCCATGTTTAGATTACTTGTCGTACAAGGCTATTAATTGTAAACCGACTAGGATATCCTTGAGCCTATAAAAGGACTCCTAGATTGGCTTTAGAGGTACGATTTCAGAAAAAGAGTTTTAGAGTTTACGAATTAAAGTTTAGAGAAAAGTTCGATTATCTTAGAGTTGTATTAGAGTATCTGCATAATAAGCAGATTTAGAGTTTGTTAATAAAGTTTTTCTTCTTAGCTTTGTTAAGTAAATTCCGCGTACTTGATAAAGATTGCTCAGTGTTTCTTTGTTAATAACTTAGGATTTATCCGAGGTTATTAAACCTTAACAAGCTAGTTAAGTTAGTTTGATTAAAGTATATCGATCCAACAAGTGGTATCAGAGCTTGTGTGGAAACTCTGACTAGGAAGAAACCCTACTGCTACTATATTCAAGATGTCGACTGAATCTGTTCCACCACCCTCAATCACCTCACTCAGAATTCCAATTATCAAGAAGGGAGAATATGATCTCTGGTGCATGAAGATGAGGCAGTATATTGCCATTACAAACCATGCTTTATGGAATGTAATTGTGAATGGGAATGAAGTTGTAACAGATCCCATTGTTGTTCCTGGACAACCTACAGCACCAAAGGCAGACTTACCAGCAGCAACCATAAGGAATCAAGAGAAGGCTCTAAACATTCTCTTGTCTGCCATTCCAGATGGCCATCTTCTCAAGTTTCATGATGCTAAAGATGCTAAGCAGCTCTGGGCTGCTCTCAAGACCAGATTTAGAGGGAATGAAGCCTCTAAGAAGATGCACAGAAACTTGCTGAAACAACAGTTTGAAACATTCACAGTAGGAGAAAGAGAGAGTCTTGATGCTGCATATGATAGGTTTCAGAATCTCCTCAACATGTTGGAGTTATACAAGGCACAAGTATCAGTTGAGGATGCTAATTTGAAGTTTCTAAGGAGTTTGCCATCTTCATGGCATGTGATTGCTACTATGATCAGAGGACAACAAGGATTGGATGTTATGGACTTTAATGATCTTTATCATCAACTGAAAGTGTATGAACATGAGACGAATGGTCAACAAAAATCCAAATCTCACAGTATTGCTTTTCTATCCTCTGAAAAGAAGAGCAGTACTTCCAAAAGTACTGCTTCTCCTCAAAGTACTGTTTCTCAAAGTACTGCTGTTTACAATCCCCCATTATATGCTCAGCAGGCCCCACCATCTACCACTTTGAACTCAGATGAAGTTGTGTGCTCCTTCTTTGCACAACAAGCAAGCTTACCTGTCACTTATGAAGAGGATCTAGCACAGATTGAAGAAGATGCACTTGAAGAAATTGATATCAGGTGGCAAGTTGCTTTGATCACTGCAAGGATCAAAAAGTACATGAAGAAGACAGACAAAAGTATTGATTTCAAACCAAAACAAGGAATAACTTTTGACAAATCTAAAATTGAATGTTTCAATTGTCAAAAGACTGTTCACTTTGCAAGGGAGTGCAGGTTTGCTAAGTATCAAGCAAACAGAACATCTGAGAAGCCCAAACTTGAGCTCAAGGAAATTCCAATAACTAAAACAAAGGCTTTGATTGCTCAAGAGAAGTTATCAGAAGTTGACTGGAGTGAAGAGTTTGATGATGAACCGGTGACTTACTGTATGGTAGCAGTGGAAGATGCAGTTGAAGACACAGTGGAAGCATTGGACTGGAGCACTGTTTTTAATGAAGAATCTGAACATGCTGCTTTGGAATCTGATGATGGTTTTGGAGGATTTGATTGGAGCAAAGAAAGTGAAGATGATCCTGTTCTTCTTGCTATGGTGGCTACTTCACCAACTCAGTCTCCTATCTCTGAGGTATGCTCAAACTGTTATGAGTTTTATCTAAAACTACTTAACAATTATGTGATTGAAAGAGATAATTGTATTAGGGCTAGGTCTGAGGTAGCAGGATATCAAATCACTTTAGAGTCTATAGAAGCTAAAATCATAACACATGAAAATAATGAAATGGCTTGGGCTGAAAAATATGAACAACAGGATTACCAGTTAAAACTTAGTGAATGGAAACTAAACTGTAAAATTGCTGAAATTGAGAAATTAACTAAGGAAAGAGATGATTTGTTAGCTAAGTTTGCTGCTTGGGGAGAGTCTGGCTTGTCCCATGTTGCTTATGTTGAAAAACAGAGAAGGGCTTACATTAGAACAGGCTTAGGATTTGGTATGGACTTTAGTAACATAGATGAAAACCAACCTAGTGATCAGGATGATGGTGTTTTTGAGGATATAACCACTAGTGATGATGAGCTCATTAACTATGTAGATACATCTAGTAATGAGGGCTCAGTAAGTGAACCATCTCCTGAATATAAGAAAGACAATGGTTATCATAGTGTTCCTCATCCCATTAGTCATCACCCCTCTAGGCCTGATGTTTCTCGTTATGGTGTAGACAGTCTAGAGTTTAGGAAAAAGCTTGTTGCTAAATCTAGGTCTGAGAAACCCAAAGAAACTGTTGAAAATAATCAAACAGAACCTTTAAACCAAAGTACTGCTCAACAAGCAGTACCTTCTGCAAAACCCTTTCAAAACAGTACTGATAAACCTTTTTGGGATAATTTTGGTCAAAACAGATTTTATCAGTCTACAAGAAGGCAAAATAATTTTGGGCATAGACATAGAAGAAATCACTTTGGTCATATGGGTCAAAAACTGTGTTTTGTGTGTTATAGTCCTACTCACTTAATCAAAGATTGTTACAAACACTCAGAATATCTAAGCAAGTTTCCAAGGAATAAGTCTACCAACCAGAGACCTAGAGAGCACAAACCAGTTTGGACTAATTCAAATAGGGTTAATCACAGAAACTTCACACCAGATCATAGATACCCACATCAGAGAAGACCTTCAGTATCTCACAGTACTTTCTAAAGTACTGCTCAGAGACAGGGTACTGATAACACTGCTTGGAATAGGAATCCTAGGAGATCTCACTATCAACCTAGAATGTATCACAATTCATATAGGGGATCTAGATCACAGGAACCACCTGTTAAAACTGAATGGGTAAAAAGGGGAAGTACTGGTAAGGGACATACAGTACGTTCAACAAAAAGTGAATCAGATGTTTGTGTGACACAAGAAAATGCTAATACACTGGTGAAAGAGATTTATGTTGAAAAACCAGAAAGTTTTGAAAATCCACATGCTAAAACTCAAAAGATAATTTTGGATCACCATTTGAAAGATAGTGGGAATTACATACTCAAGGAATTTGAGTTTGTAACTCCACAAGGGGAACACAAGTCAGTAATGGCTTGGGTTCCTAAGAGTTTCTAACTCTTTTCTTTGTGTGCAGGGCAACCCAGAAGAGGAGCTTAAAGATCATCTTATTGTGGATAGTGGTTGCTCTGGAAGTATGACAGGTGATAAAGAGATCCTGTCTGATTTTAGAAATATTAGTGGAGGAAAAGTTGCATTTGGGAATGATCCCAATGGAGGAAGGATTACTGGGAAAGGAACAATTAAAGCTGGTAAAATTGACTTTGAGAATGTCAGATATGTGAAGGAGCTAAAGTTCAACTTGTTGTCAGTCTCTCAAATTTGTGATAAAAAGCATCCTGTGTTATTCACTGACACAGAATGTCTCATCCTTTCTTCTGACTTCAAACCTGTTGATGATGACTTGGTAGTTCTCAGAGTACCAAGGACAAATGATGTGTATAGTGTAGACATGAAGAGTCTAAATTCCTATGGAAGAGCCACATGTTTGGTGGCTAAAGCAACATCTGAAGAGGCACATCAATGGCATAGAAGATTGGGCCATGTTAATTTCAAGAACATCAACAAACTGGTCAAAGGCAATTTAGTTAAAGGTTTACCTTCAAAGACTTACAAGAATGATCAATCATGTTTGGCATGCAAGAAGGGTAAACAACACAAAGCTTCCTGTAAGAAGCTTGAGGAAAGAAATATTAGAGAACCATTGGAGCTATTACACATGGATTTATTTGGACCTGTCTCTGTGGCAAGTTTAAATAAGAAGAAGTACTGTTTGGTTGTTACTGATGATTGTAGTAGATTCAGTTGGGTTTTCTTTTTGGGATTTAAAGATGATACTTTTGATGCTATTCAAACTCTTATAATAGCACTTGAAAACCAATTAAGACTCAAGGTTAGAGGTATTAGATGTGACAATGGAACTGAATTCAAGAACAAGCTTATGGATGATTTTTGTGCAAATAAAGGCATAAAGAGGGAATTTAGTATTGCTAGAACACCACAGCAAAATGGTGTTGCAGAGAGGAAGAATAGGACCTTGATTGAAGCTGCAAGGACTATGTTAGCAGATTCCCATCTCCCTATTCAATTTTGGGCAAAAGCTGTAAGTACTGCATGCTATGTACTCAACAGGGTTTCTGTCACCAAACCACAGCTGAAGACACCCTATGAATTGCTGATGGGAAACAAACCCAACATTCGTTTTATGAAGCCTTTTGGATGCCCTCTTACTATTTTGAACACCATTGATAATCTGGGGAAGTTTGATGGCAAGTCTGAAGAAGGTTACTTATTGGGATATTGCACTAACAGTAAAGGCTTTAGAGTATACAACAGAGTTACTAAGAAGATTCAAGATTGTCTTCATGTTGAGTTCTTAGAAGATCAAGATAATGAGAAAGGAAAAGGTCCTGATTGGATGTTTGATCTTGAGATTTTATCTCCTTCAATGAATTATGTTCCTGTTAGAGAAGAAAATCAACCTTTGCACACTGAAGAAGATATTCAATATGTTGTTCATGATGTTCATATTAGACCTGATGCTGTTCCTGCTAAAGATCCTGAGAGTCCAAAACGAAGTACTGATGTTCCTAAGCAAAGTACTGATTCTCCAAAACAAAGTACTGTTGCATCACAATCCTCATTATCTACTGAGGATCAATCTATTCAAGAGGAACTTAATCAGATGCTTCTTCAAGATGTTTTAGCACATTCTTACACTGATGAACAACGGAGAGCTTATGAAGAGGCAAAGAAGAAGAAGACTGCAGAGTACTCTCACAGTACTTTGGACAGTACTTTCGACCAAAGTACTGCTGCACCTGTTGACAGTACTTTAGATGATTTGGATGATCCTACCATGCCTGGGTTAGAAGAAACTGATGTTGAGCTTGAAGATGAAGGTATTTTCACATATTCCAATGAAGGTGCTGATTTTACTAACTTGGATGATACATATGCAGTTCCAAAGTCCCCAATCTTACGAATTCATAAGAATCATCCAACTGATCAAATCATTGGTCCTTCTACTTCTGGAGTTATGACAAGACATAAAGCTAAGGGTTTCACAAAACCTCACAATGCTTTACTTAGCTTTGTGTATAAACAAAACAGGCTGAATCATAAGGACCATCAAACCTGCTTATTTACTTGTTTCATCTCTCAAGAGGAACCCAAGAATATTGCTCAAGCTTTGACTAAAGAAAGTTGGGTTGAAGCTATGCAGGAAGAACTTCTTCAATTTAAACTTCAAGAGGTTTGGGTTTTATGTGATCTTCCAGATGGGAAGAGAGTTATTGGAACCAGGTGGGTTTTTAGAGTTAAAAGGGATGAAAGAGGCAATGTTATCAAAAACAAGGCAAGGTTAGTTGCTCAGGGTTATAGACAGGAGGAAGGGGTAGATTATGATGAGGTATTTGCTCCTGTGGTAAGGATTGAAGCAATTAGAATCTTTCTTGCTTTTGCTTCTTATATGGGTTTTCAAGTCTATCAGATGGATGTCAAGAGTGCCTTTCTTTATGGCACTATTACAGAAGAGGTGTATGTGAAACAACCTCCAGGTTTTGAAGATCCTAAGCATCCAAACAAAGTCTATAAGGTGGTTAAGGCTCTATATGGTCTTCATCAGGCACCTAGAGCTTGGTATGAAAGGCTCTCTACATTTTTATTACAACATGGATACAGGAGGGGAGCTATTGACAAGACTTTGTTTATCAAGAGAGACAAGAAGGATATCATGTTAGTTCAGGTTTATGTGGATGATATTATCTTTGGGGCTACCAAACAGTCCATGGTTAAGGAGTTTGAGCAGCTGATGCAGAAGGAATTTCAAATGAGTTCAATGGGAGAGTTAACATTTTTTTTAGGACTTCAGGTTAAGCAGTCCAAGGAAGGAATTTTCATTAGCCAAGACAAGTATGTTACAGACATACTTAAGAAGTTTAATTTTGATGATATGAAGGCTGTTACTACACCAATTAAATCTATCAATTCATTGGGTAAAGATGAAGATGGACAGCCTGTTGAAGTCAAGTTATACAGATCTATGATTGGCTCTCTTATGTATCTTACTGCATCAAGGCCTGATATCATGTTTGCAGTTTGTCTATGTGCAAGATATCAAGTCTCACCAAAGATTTCTCACCTGAATGCAGTAAAGAGAATTTTCTGTTATCTGAAACAACAACCTAAGTTGGGGTTGTGGTATCCTAAAGAGTCGCCATTTCACTTAGAAGCTTTTTCAGATAGTGACTATGCAGGTGATAATTATGATAGAAGATCCACAACTGGTGGATGCCAATATCTTGGTAGAAGATTAGTCTCCTGGCAATGCAAGAAGCAGACAATTGCAGCAACATCATCCACTGAAGCTGAATATGTGGCTGCTGCAAGTTGTTGTGGACAAGTCTTGTGGATGCAGAATCAACTTTTGGATTATGGGTTCAATTTTAAAAATACTCCTATCAATATTGATAATGAGAGTACAATTTGTATTGTGAAAAATCCTGTCTATCATTCCAAGACAAAGCATATTCAGATTAGGCATCACTTCATCAGAGATTGCTATGAGCATAGGCTCATTAATGTGGTTAAAGTTCACACGGATGACAATGTAGCTGATTTACTCACTAAAGGTTTTGATGTGTCACGATTCAATCACTTGGTCGTGAGCATTGGAATGATTAACTACTAAGCTATGTTTAAGGGGAGGACTATAAGGTGTTAGGTATAGTCCTATGTATTGCTTGAGGGGAGGATGTTTGTTTATACTTAGTTTCTATGAAGGTATTTGGCAAAGTACTGATTTTCCTGAAAGTACTGCTTGGGAAAGTACTGCTTATGTGGAAAGTACTGTTTGTCGTATTAAAGTACTGTTCCAACGGTAATATTGAAGGGTAATTAAAGCCAACGGTTATTTTATTTTGGGCAGTGATTTTTCAAATTCTACCTATAAATAACTACTTTCCGATTTTCCCTCTCACATTATTCTTTACATCTTTTCCATTCTTATCTCCCAATTACCATCTATTTATTATTTGATACAATCTTTATTGTGCTCACTTTTTCAACAATGGTGAATCGTTTAACTGTTTCGAAGCACAATATGGTGGCTAATTTGGATAAGACTGAGGCAAATGTGGCGTTTTATGATATCATTGATTATCTTACTGGGTCGCCTATTAGTTATGCTCTTTTAGTTGAGCAGGATATTATTGAACCCTGGATTCAGGAATTTTGGGCTAATGCACGAGATAACATGGAGGAGGATGAATACTATATTAGATCAACAGTTGCTGGAAGGACTATCAAGATTACAGAAGCCTCCATTCGTGAAGATTTATTATTTGGTGATGAAGATGGGGCTATTAGATTTGATAAGCAACTGATTTGGGATACTTTTAGGAATCTTGGCTATGAAGGTTCTTTGACTGAACAAACTTTCAAGAAAGCCTTATTCTGTCCTCAATGGAAGTTCTTAATTCATGTATTGCTCCATTGCATAAGTTCTAAAAGCACTTCTTGGGAGCAATTTGGTTCGAATATAGCATCTGTAGTGGTTGGTTTAGCTACAGACAGAATGTTTAATTTTTCAAGGCTTATTTTGGATGGGATGCTATCACATATATCATCTGGGGCAAATTGGTTGATGTACCCAAGATTTATACAGGTTTTCTTAAACAAGCAATTGGCTGATATTCCTAAACCTACTGCTTTGCTACCTGTTATTGTGCAACAAGCCAAAATCTATACATTCATGGCTAGGCGCAGTGATTTGTTCAGAGGTGGAGATATTCCCTTAACTACTTCCATGATGGAAGTTGTTCAAGCTGTACGTGCTGAAGAGGATGAAGAAAGTGAAGGTACTGATTCTGTACAAGGTACTGCTTCACAAAGTGCTGCTTCACAAGGTACTGCATCTGCAAGTACTGCTTCTGTTGCTAGTAATCCATCATTACAGGGTGATGTTTCTCCAAGTCCTGAGGTTCAAGCAGAGATTGAGAGAACACCTACTCCATCTCCTCAACGCTCTATTCCTGTTTCAGAGGGGCATTCACAACCTCAAGGTGATGCTCATTCTATACCTCGTGAAGGTTTGACGTTAGATAACTATGCTTTGACAAGGGAGCTAGCTAGATTAAACAAGACTGTTGAGCGTCAAGCTAAAGCCATTAGGAAGTTGAAGCGTAACTATTTCTGGTTGAGAAATTTTAATAAAACCCTATATTCAAGGATTCAACTTATGGGTTAAAGAGGAAAACAAACGTCGTAAAGCACTTCGAAAGGAATTGAAACGAAAGAAAGTTCCTAAATCATCTTCTGTCAACTTGGGGAGGAATTCAGAAAAGGAAAATTTGAAAGAAGATGTTACACAGCAGAAAGAATCTGAAGAAGATATTATGAAGAGGAAAGAAGATTCTTCTGAGGAACAAGAAGAAGAAGTACAAGTTCAAAGTACTGGTGTTCAAGGTACTGAACATCAAAGTACTGATTTTCATGATACACCTAGACAAGAAGTAATAACACCAATAACTCCAAGGGTATTGAATTTTGAAGAAGAAGCTGGTCCTTCTACAACTGTTAGAGAAGAAGAGGAGGAAGCTACTTACATACCTATCCATTCTGCTAGTGATGATGAGGTAATTGCTACAATATTAGATTTGTCACAACCAAGAGGAGGAGTTACTATTAGAGATGTACAAGAAGAAGAACAACCAAGATCTGATCAACCTGCAATTGATCCTAAAGACAAAGGGAAAAGTATTTTGGTTGAAACTAAGAAAAAGAAACTTACTTTGGCAGAACTTAGAGCATTTGAAGTTGCTAGGAATGAAGCTGCAGCTAGAAAAGTTCAAGAAGAGCTAAATGCTAAATATAGAGAAGAACAAGAAGCTCAAGAAGCTCAGAATAGAGAAGTAGCTCAGAAATTACATGAAGAATTGAATGCTGAAGCTACTGAACCTTTACAGTCTCCTACACCTGTTAGATTTATGTCAAGAAGACCTAATTTAGCTAAGGAAAGGAATGCAATGATGGCATATTTAAAAGGCAGAGGATATAAAGGACTTCATAAGCTAAACTATGTTGATATGAAAAGACTTTATGATGCTGAAACAGAAGCTTATAAGAAAGATGTTGCAGACATTAAAGACTTCAGAGAAGAAGCTCATTGGACTGAAGCTGAAAGGAAGAAAAGCTTAAAGAGGAAAAGAAAAACTGAAGTTACAGATGTTCAGTTTTCAAAGAAAGAAAAGGTTGAATTAAGATCTGAGACTAGTGATGAATTGAAGAATTATCTCAGAGTGGTAGATTTTGATTATACCAAGGAAGATGATGATTTGAAGATGAACATATCAAAGATCAGTGTTTTTAAAGTTGTGAAATCCAAGAATGAAGATTACATGGTTTTTCATAAGGAAGATGAAAGTTTTAAAGTTTTCAAAAGGCTATGGGATTTGCTGCATGTTATTGATAGAGTAGACCTATTCTACTTATATCAAGTTGTGAAGGCTTATTTTGAAGATCATCCATTAGAAGGAATTGGATTGGTTTTACATGGTGATCTCGTAACTATGTGGGAAACTGAAGAAGAAAGCGTTGATGATATCTGGATGAATCAAGATAACTGGGAAATAGTTTGCTGGAGATTCTTTGAAGAATCTGGAGTTCATGTTTTGGAACTAGAGAATGGAACAATGATTCACATGTTTGCAGAAAGAAGATACCCTCTTACAGTTGAGCTCATGAGAAGAATGCTAGAGCATGGATTGGAAGTAGAAGAGGCTAATGAAACTGCTTGCATGGTGATCAATCTGTTTATAAACTGGACTACCATTGCTGAGAATGATCTATAACTGGTATGAATTTTATTTGAATAAATACTTTTTGATATATCAGTACTTTTATTCAAAGTACTGCTAGTCAGACAGTACTTTCATCAAAGTACTGTTTGCTGAACTAAACCAGTTAAATGATTTTTAGAAGAAACCTTTTTGCTAAAGTAATAAATATTTCTGAAATAAAGGTTGAATAAATGGTTTTTGTGATGATAACATCAATAGGTTATCAATCCACCATGGTTACAAAAGGATTGACTAATCCATGAGCAAACGGCTCTGGTAAAGATATATCAAATCCGTTTTTAGTTGACAACTTGCTAATAAGTTGGATGGTAATCAACTCACCATATCAGTAATGTGAAGAGTTGGCTGGCCCACAAGAAAATGGCTTGTGGTAAAGGCAGTGGAAAAACCATTATTGGTAATTAGTTCACCATTAGATAAAAGAACTAACTAGTCCAGAAGGGTACAGCTTTTGGTAAAGACAAAACAAATCTGTTGATAGCTGGTGATTTGCTAAAAATCATATGGTTATCAATGTACCATGGTCTTACACACCAAAACATTTGGCTACTCCAGAGATAATGGCTTTGGTAAAGAGTTCTAAATCCATTAAATTTTCAATGATTCACTTGGAAGTGATGAGAATAGTATGCAACTTAAACTGAATTACTGTACAAATTGTCATATGTTGTTGTGTTGCTGAAAAGATGGAGATTGTTGGATGCTGCTGTGAAGAAAACAAATTCTAAGAGATACTTTGACTAAGCACAGATATTACAGAGATACAATTTAAAGACTAAGAAACAATCCGTTTTAAAGATGAAGCTGTTAAAGATATATTCACAAAGGAACTTGAAGTCAAGCAAGTAGAATTCAAGTTAGAGGAGGATTGTTGGGATATGAAAGTGCTGAAGATATCAAAGTACTGAAGATATGAAAGTACTGTAAGCTGCAAAGAACTGGAAGAAGTCAAATAGTCAAAGTACTGCTAAAAGACAGAGTCAAAGTACTGTTATATTCGTTTATGGAAAGTATTGTATTCCATGTTTAGATTACTTGTCGTACAAGGCTATTAATTGTAAACCGACTAGGATATCCTTGAGCCTATAAAAGGACTCCTAGATTGGCTTTAGAGGTACGATTTCAGAAAAAGAGTTTTAGAGTTTACGAATTAAAGTTTAGAGAAAAGTTCGATTATCTTAGAGTTGTATTAGAGTATCTGCATAATAAGCAGATTTAGAGTTTGTTAATAAAGTTTTTCTTCTTAGCTTTGTTAAGTAAATTCCGCGTACTTGATAAAGATTGCTCAGTGTTTCTTTGTTAATAACTTAGGATTTATCCGAGGTTATTAAACCTTAACAAGCTAGTTAAGTTAGTTTGATTAAAGTATATCGATCCAACAAGTGGTATCAGAGCTTGTGTGGAAACTCTGACTAGGAAGAAACCCTACTGCTACTATATTCAAGATGTCGACTGAATCTGTTCCACCACCCTCAATCACCTCACTCAGAATTCCAATTATCAAGAAGGGAGAATATGATCTCTGGTGCATGAAGATGAGGCAGTATATTGCCATTACAGACCATGCTTTATGGAATGTAATTGTGAATGGGAATGAAGTTGTAACAGATCCCATTGTTGTTCCTGGACAACCTACAGCACCAAAGGCAGTCTTACCAGCAGCAACCATAAGGAATCAAGAGAAGGCTCTAAACATTCTCTTGTCTGCCATTCCAGATGGCCATCTTCTCAAGTTTCATGATGCTAAAGATGCTAAGCAGCTCTGGGCTGCTCTCAAGACCAGATTTGGAGGGAATGAAGCCTCAAAGAAGATGCACAGAAACTTGCTGAAACAACAGTTTGAAACATTCACAGTAGGAGAAAGAGAGAGTCTTGATGATGCATATGATAGGTTTCAGAATCTCCTCAACATGTTGGAGTTATACAAGGCACAAGTATCAGTTGAGGATGCTAATTTGAAGTTTCTAAGGAGTTTGCCATCTTCATGGCATGTGATTGCTACTATGATCAGAGGACAACAAGGATTGGATGTTATGGACTTTGATGATCTTTATCATCAACTGAAAGTGTATGAACATGAGATGAATGGTCAACAAAACTCCAAATCTCACAGTATTGCTTTTCTATCCTCTGAAAAGAAGAGCAGTACTTCCAAAAGTACTGCTTCTCCTCAAAGTACTGTTTCTCAAAGTACTGCTATTTACAATCCCCATTATATGCTCAGCAGGCCCCACCATCTACCACTTTGAACTCAGATGAAGTTGTGTGCTCCTTCTTTGCACAACAAGCAAGCTTACCTGTCACTTATGAAGAGGATCTAGCACAGATTGAAGAAGATGCACTTGAAGAAATTGATATCAGGTGGCAAGTTGCTTTGATCACTGCAAGGATCAAAAAGTACATGAAGAAGACAGGCAAAAGTATTGATTTCAAACCAAAACAAGGAATAACTTTTGACAAATCTAAAATTGAATGTTTCAATTGTCAAAAGACTGGTCACTTTGCAAGGGAGTGCAGGTTTGCTAAGTATCAAGCAAACAGAACATCTGAGAAGCCCAAACTTGAGCTCAAGGAAATTCCAATAACTGAAACAAAGGCTTTGATTGCTCAAGATAAGTTATCAGAAGTTGACTGGAGTGAAGAGTTTGATGATGAACCGGTGACTTACTGTATGGTAGCAGTGGAAGATGCAGTTGAAGACACAGTGGAAGCATTGGACTGGAGCACTGTTTTTAATGAAGAATCTGAACATGCTGCTTTGGAATCTGATGATGGTTTTGGAGAATTTGATTGGAGCAAAGAAAGTGAAGATGATCCTGTTCTTCTTGCTATGGTGGCTACTTCACCAACTCAGTCTCCTATCTCTGAGGTATGCTCAAACTGTTATGAGTTTTATCTAAAACTACTTAACAATTATGTGATTGAAAGAGATAATTGTATTAGGGCTAGGTCTGAGGTAGCAGGATATCAAATCACTTTAGAGTCTATAGAAGCTAAAATCATAACACATGAAAATAATGAAATGGCTTGGGCTGAAAAATATGAACAACAGGATTACCAGTTAAAACTTAGTGAATGGAAACTAAACTGTAAAATTGCTGAAATTGAGAAATTAACTAAGGAAAGAGATGATTTGTTAGCTAAGTTTGCTGCTTGGGGAGAGTCTGGCTTGTCCCATGTTGCTTATGTTGAAAAACAGAGAAGGGCTTACATTAGAACAGGCTTAGGATTTGGTATGGACTTTAGTAACATAGATGAAAACCAACCTAGTGATCAGGATGATGGTGTTTTTGAGGATATAACCACTAGTGATGATGAGCTCATTAACTATGTAGATACATCTAGTAATGAGGGCTCAGTAAGTGAACCATCTCCTGAATATAAGAAAGACAATGGTTATCATAGTGTTCCTCATCCCATTAGTCATCACCCCTCTAGGCCTGATGTTTCTCGTTATGGTGTAGACAGTCTAGAGTTTAGGAAAAAGCTTGTTGCTAAATCTAGGTCTGAGAAACCCAAAGAAACTGTTGAAAATAATCAAACATAACCTTTAAACCAAAGTACTGCTCAACAAGCAGTACCTTCTGCAAAACCCTTTCAAAACAGTACTGATAAACCTTTTTGGGATAATTTTGGTCAAAACAGATTTTATCAGTCTACAAGAAGGCAAAATAATTTTGGGCATAGACATAGAAGAAATCACTTTGGTCATATGGGTCAAAAACTGTGTTTTGTGTGTTATAGTCCTACTCACTTAATCAAAGATTGTGACAAACACTCAGAATATCTAAGCAAGTTTCCAAGGAATAAGTCTACCAACCAGAGACCTAGAGAGCACAAACCAGTTTGGACTAATTCAAATAGGGTTAATCACAGAAACTTCACACCAGATCATAGATACCCACATCAGAGAAGACCTTCAGTATCTCACAGTACTTTCCAAAGTACTGCTCAGAGACAGGGTACTGATAACACTGCTTGGAATAGGAATCCTAGGAGATCTCACTATCAACCTAGAATGTATCACAATTCATATAGGGGATCTAGATCACAGGAACCACCTGTTAAAACTGAATGGGTAAAAAGGGGAAGTACTGGTAAGGGACATACAGTACGTTCAACAAAAAGTGAATCAGATGTTTGTGTGACACAAGAAAATGCTAATACACTGGTGAAAGAGATTTATGTTGAAAAACCAGAAAGTTTTGAAAATCCACATGCTAAAACTCAAAAGATAATTTTGGATCACCATTTGAAAGATAGTGGGAATTACATACTCAAGGAATTTGAGTTTGTAACTCCACAAGGGGAACACAAGTCAGTAATGGCTTGGGTTCCTAAGAGTTTCTAACTCTTTTCTTTGTGTGCAGGGCAACCCAGAAGAGGAGCTTAAAGATCATCTTATTGTGGATAGTGGTTGCTCTGGAAGTATGACAGGTGATAAAGAGATCCTGTCTGATTTTAGAAATATTAGTGGAGGAAAAGTTGCATTTGGGAATGATCCCAATGGAGGAAGGATTACTGGGAAAGGAACAATTAAAGCTGGTAAAATTTACGATACTGAACTATCAAAGTGCGCTTATACATGCTTTTTATTATTATTATTATTATTATTATTATTATTATTATTATTATTATTATTATTATTATTATTTTGTTCCATGCCCGCTTGATATATAATGAAGGCAGTGAAAGATTCCATGATAAAATGCTTCTTTTTAGTTTCCGCTTGCATGATATGTTATTTTGTCTAGATAGGCGTTTCCTTTTTCCAAATAACCGCATATATCAAATACATAAATGCATAGTCACGACTTTAAGAATTTTGTTTAAGGGCGCTTGAAGTCACAAGTGCGCTTGGTTATGCGCTTCTTAAGAATTTTGTTAGTCACCACTTTAGAAGCGCGTATGAGTTCAAGTCGCATAAGGTTTTTAGAAGTGCGCATGAGTTTGATTTGCTTATTTGGGTCGCGCATAGACACAATCATGTTTGATTTTAAAATGCGCTTATTCGAAGCTTGCCTAAGTATAAACGCGACCAATATGTAAACAGTTAGGGTGTGTTTGTTTCATTAAGATGTTTTAGGTCTGAATCTGACTATCACATCTTACTGGTAAGAGGTGGCTAAAAAGTTTAAATCTGAACAAAATAATGTTGTTTGTTTTTGTATAATTGTCGAATGATTTTAAATGCTCGTTTTTACAATTTATTTATTAAACTAACGCAATGCGATAATAAGTAACTTATGTAAATATGAAACAATACTTTTTATCATAAATATAACATAGTTAATTAACACAAGTCTTCAATCTCTTATAAAGTACTGGGTCTGACTCAAAAGAAAAAAACAAACAATCAAAACGTCTGCCATCCTCTTACTGTTAAGAATAAAAAAGCTATTTAGACTTTTTTTTTAAAAACAAACACACCCTTAGATTAGCCACATGTAGTATATCTAACGGATGATCGGTCAAAAATCCATTTTCGTAAAATACAAACGCACGGTTCATTTTGGTAATGTACTACGAGCATCTACTACTCAATCATTGTCACTTTCATTCATCAAAAAAGCATGAATGTTGCAACAACCATCAATAATACATTACCAAACTCACCACATTATTGTCATACAAAATATTTACAATTTACATTCCCTTGAGAAAAATCATATTCCAGCCTCCAAAAACATCGTCTTCAAGATCATCCTTATTTCTTATGCTACCAAACACATCCCAAGAAACTGCAAACATGCCCCAAAAAAAAAGTTCAAAGAAATTCTAATACATGTACATACTCATCTTGATACTACAAAAAACAAAGAATATATAAAAGCTATGCAAGATATGATCTTAAGCTTCATGGACATTTTATATCATAAAACAATGTAATATGCTATGTTTTCATCTAATCCTTAAGAAAACAAACAATTTAAAGGTGTTGTTTTAAAACCATGTACTCAGGGACAGAACCAGGGTGAGTTTTCGGAACACCCTTGGAATTTTGCGGCGTAGTCTTAATTTATGTAAAAAAAACCACGATGTTTTCTAAATGCACCTTGTCAAAAAAATTATGTTCTTCGTGTTGTATAATTTATCGTAAATACACCTGATCAAATTGTGTTCTGATTCCGTCCTACTTGTACTCGATTACTTTGATTCAAAAAGAAGTTATTGTATATATCTAGAGAGTAGAGATGAATTGTTACCTTAGGGATCGAATAGAGATTTGATGAGCTAAAGCATGAAACATGAAGTTAGCACCATGAAGAAACATCACAAATCCTGTACAACCTAGGACAAAGAATTCAACTACTGCCATTTGTTTGCTTGCTTGTTTTTCTTTCTTTCTGTTGATTGAATAATAATCAAAGTGTTTTTGTGATGTAATGTGGGGTTTTATATATAAAAAAAAGTGGAAGATGAATAGGTTTTGGTATAACATCCACGTCAATATCTATCCGTTAATACAATTATTCGTGGCCCACACCAATGACCAATCTATATGAAATAAAAAAGCTTTTGTGTTAAAGAAATGTTCAACAAATGAGATGTACAAACCAAGTTTGGTCAAAGTATATGTGACATTCGTTTCAAATACATGTGTTTACAAGGTTGTTATATGGTCTAATAGCTTTTTAGGTACTTGTATTCAAATGGTAATAACTTTTCTGACAATTCTTTCATGTCGAGGTATATGGAGGTAGAACGTAGGGAGACTGCTTTCAGGCTGGCTAACCTCTGACAAGTGTAAGTGTGCGGATGAGAGAACTCAGATATACGTGCATGTGTAAAAGTAACCAGTAACAAAGAGTAAGAGACTATAAGACAAAAGACGAATAGGCAGAAATCCGTCAGAAGAACTTAAGAGATGAAAGGACATAAACAAATAGAAGCAAACGCCGCAAGAGAACACATAATGAAACGAAAAAAGGTAAAGCGCTAAAAGGGCAAGTTAGGGACACAAGCAAAGAAACAAAACAACATAAACGCAAATGGGCAAAGGTGCCTAAGAAAACGCAAGAAAAGACAAGGAGACTAAAGGCAAATAAAAATCCAAGACCTAAAAGAGCAGCGAAAAGCCGAAAATTTAAGCAGGGCAACGCTATGAGGGCCTAAAACTAAAAACAAAGAAAAAGGAGCAAGAGAGACTACTAAATGCCTAATAAATTTAAAAGGAAACTAGCCTCAAGGACTCTATTTCAGACATGAAAAATTACATAAACAAAAATCATGTTTGGAATTAAACGAGTTCGAATCAGTATTACATAGTGGAATGTTTTTGTTGATTGATAAATTTTAACCTGTTGAATAAGTATTTAAGCATCTTAATCATTATGAACTAATTTTAATACCTTATTATAGGCTACTTTATAATGGAATATTCTTTTGGGATAGAATTGGGAAGGAGTTGGCTAGAAAACAATTGCAAACATGGCATACATGCATACGGATCTATGTGAATAATGTCTTTGGTAATGATTCCTTAAAAATAGTTGTATCGAAATGATTTTAAGTGTGTTAGGTGGTTAACTATGGATTAATTTTAGAGAGTGTTTGGGTAAGTTTATATAATGACCTTATGAGTTCATTAGCTTATAAGCTTATTAGTTTATACTAGCAGGGCATCTGCGTGTTCTAGTAGTAGCGGCGGATACCCTATAATTAAAAAAATTCGGTGACTTATATTTATATATTTTTCGTGACAAATGCAGATGGTATTATGGAGTTAATAAGTACTCGACTATTATCTTTTACAATAATAAGTGTAACAAGAAGCGTTTGATAAAAAGAAAACATGAAGATGAGAAGGATGACATAAACGACGATAAAAAGAAGAGAGTAAAATATATGAACATAACGCTTGAACTATTAAGGTAGTTAAAGAGTCATTACGCTTTGGTTAAAGTAAGTGATTGTAAAATTAAAAAACATATAGTTGGTTTGTATCATGTCAAATAAATGATAACCACATTAGTTAGTAGCTTTCATCATTTGTGCCAATTGTTTTATTAGTTGTATTTTTTATGTAGATGGTTTTATTAGTTAAATTAATTGTAGGTGTTTAAGACACAATTTCATAATAAGTAAGTGTAAAAACTTGATATTTCAAGATTTTTATTTTGAAAATGTCCCTACATGCTTTATAGTGTAGTAGAGATGACTTAAATAAGTTAAAGGTGTGTTTGGTAGAGAGAAATGAAGGGAGAGAAATAGAAATGAGCTCAATTCTCATGTTTGGTAGAGAGAAATGAAAGGAGAGAAATGGAAATGAGATTTTGGTGGGGAAATGGAGAGAGTTGAGTAGTGTAATTTAAGTAGCTCAATTTCTCTTAATTTTGTGGAGAAATTGGAGAAATGGATTAATTTTTTTGAAAAAATGTTTTTTTTTTTTTTTTTTTTTTTTTTTACATTTAAAAAAATTTTAAAAAATATATTTAAAAAAAATATATTTTTTTTAAAAAAAATATTTTTTTTAAAATAAGTTTTTTTTAAATAAATACATTTTTTTTTTAAATTATTATTTTTTAAATATTTTTTTTAAATAAAAACATACATTTTTTTAAATAAATAAGTTTTTTTTTTTAAATAAATACATTTTTTTTCAAAATTATTTTTAAAAAATTATTTTTTTTAAAATTTATTTTTTTAAAAAAATATTTTTTTTTAAAATATATTTTTTAAAAATTATATTTTTTTTTTAAATAAGTTTTTTTTTAATTTTTTTTTTTTTTTTTTTTTTCTCGGGTCAAGTCTCTGTTGTTACCAAACATTAGAATTGAATAAAATTCTCTACTGATTTCTATTCTCTGAGATTTAATTCTCTACTTCATTTCTTTTCTCTCAATTTCTCTCTACCAAACGCACCCTAAGTGTCTGAGTAAGGATTTAAGTGAGCTTATAAGCTTATATGACGATTTTTTAATATGCCCCATAGTTGTGGCTTCTTTAAAAACGGTTGAGCTTACGTAACATTTTTCTTTACAAATTATAAGCAAATCCAAGCACCTTAGCTTGTGAGTTTATTAATCTATATCTTTTTTGTCATTTGTCTTACCAAACATTTGAACTTATTAATTTATTATATATAAGCTAATCCAAACATTTAGCATGCGCTTATAAACTTGTGATATATCTATACTACATAATTTTAGCGGATGAATGCTTGAACTTTTAATAATCTTTTGAGATCACCAATTAATTAAATGGTTAACTAATTTTACACTATATAAATATCTAATCACTATATAGTTGACAGAGAGTCTCTAGATCTCATTCCCTCCTCCGATGCAAAAGTGACGTATATACCATATAAGATTATTACAATAAAATGTATTCTCTTCTCAACACAAAAATGACTAAAACCATATGTACTTAAGAGATTAGTGCATTTTCTTTCTAAAATGCAAAAATGAATCCAAAATACCATATCACAAAAATGCAAAAATTACTCCAATATACCATATTCATATGAATGCTAATATCTGAAATTATACGATATAAAAGTAAAAGGTTGAGACATAAAGACGAAAGATAAATATTTGTATTCGCATTCTTTTATGTGCACCAACTATTTATGTACTACAACTCTCTTGAGACACAAAAAAATGGTTTTAATTGCTCCTTCCAACAGAAAATGGCGTTATTATTATGTTAATATTAATTGATTAATGCAACTTACAAAAATGCTATCAAAAAAGACAATCTCAAATACAAAACAACGCTATCGGAAAAACAATATAATCATTCAAAATGGATTTCATAACGCTTAAATACTGATTCTTGAAACAAACTTAGTCGCCGCTAAAATTTTATCGAAACTAGACACCGCTGCCGCTAGACACGGGTACTCGTCTAGTGAGTATAAATGACTAATATAACTCAAGCATAAGTTGAATTATTAACCTTAGCCAAACACCTTTCTCGACTAAATATACACTTTTCTAGAGAGTAACGTTTATAAGCTTATGATATAAAAGTATAAATCAATGTTTTGAAACTCGGTTCGATCCGGCCAGTTTAACTGGTTAAATCGGTTCCGACCTAAAAACGGGCCAAAATTAACCGGTTTCTTGACTATGCGAAACCCAGTTCGAACTATCGTTTTTTAGAAACCCGGGTCACCCTGGGTCAACAATTCCGGCCGGGTTCTTTCTTTTTTAAACTATTTTTAAAATTGATAAAATAAACAGAGTACATTCACCCTAAGGTTTTACTTTTTAACTCTTTCTTTCATCACCATGTTGCCACACCTACGACAAAATTTCAGTGAAGCAAATAATCATAACCAATTTAGCATAAAGGGTTGTTTATAAAATTTGTTTTATGTTTCATTTTTGTTTGACTTGACTACAATATGCATAAATTAGAGATATCATGGTTATTGTTCGGCTTGTTTTTGTATTTTGTTATTTTTAGGGTATGGACTATATCTTATTTTCCACCTTTTATTTGTTGTTTATAGCAAGAACACGGTTTTTTGCTGTTTTTTTCAGCAAAAATAGTGTTTAGACAGAGAAAATGGGTGTTTGGACATATACGTAAAATGGGGTTGACTTTATGGTTGAACCGGTTAACTCGCCGACCCAATGACCCAGTAACTTTGCTGAGTAGATTAAAGACCCGATTTTCAAAAAACATTGATATAAACGACTATATATACCAAGTTCTCGTACTATGGGTGTTTGGACATATACGTAAAATGGGGTTGACTTTATGGTCGAACCGGTTAACTCGCCGACCCAATGACCCAGTAACTCTGCTGAGTAGATTAAAGACCCGATTTTCAAAAAACATTGATATAAACGACTATATATACCAAGTTCTCGTACTATGGTAATTTGGCTTGGTGGGTAGGACCAAGTCCTCACAAACTTAAGTGGGCTTGGCATTATTTCACCCTCATAAATGAGTAGCAAATCCATCGACCGTCACCCACCGGCCACCACCAACTATTTTGTGGTTATGTCCTTATCGAACAGCTATAAATCATTTTTTTAACATGTCAACATCCACAACCATTACATGTATTTTTATACTTTGTTTCATAGATAGACCATTTCTTGATATCCATGTATGTATGTACTCCTTCCGTCCGATAAGTATCTACTTTTAAAATGTACCAAAATTTAAAAAATCTCATTAACTACAATCTTCACCAATCAAATAGGTACACTCTCAAAGGTGATTGATACACTCAAATTAATTGTATTTGGACATTTATACCCTCATAGTTACACTTACATTCTCATCTTTGTGAGGGTATAAATGTTCAAACACAATTATTTTGAGTGTATCAATCACTTTTGAGAGTGTACAAATCATCTCCCAATCAAATATCATCTACACTCATTAAGCACTCTTTTCATTGGTGAAAATATAAAGTAAACACTTACTTTAAGACATCTCAAAATATTAATGTGAACATTTATTATAACAAAAACCACTGAAGTGAAGCAAAATACATTAGATTTTGGCAAGGTTATAAATAGCGTGAGGCGTGTCATGGCGGCATGACCAAGTCTTACGCCTTTACGGTCAAGGCGAAGCTTTTACGTTTATAAGGCGTGACATAAGGCGGCACAAAGTATTAAAATATTTATATATCATATCATAATTCATATATATCGAGTTTACAAAAATATGTGGCATAAGGCGGCATGGCGTGGCGGCATGACCAAGCCTCACGCCTTTGCGGAGCCTTTGCGAGCCTTTTAGAACAGTGGATTTTGGTAATAGCAGCTTTTACAGTGTAGTTCAAGTTTTTATTTTATTAGTACAATTGATCGTAAACCATTGTATCAATTGTTGAATAATTCACGATTAAATTGTTGCACTTTAGCATACATTCTGGTCAATATTCATTAAATATAGAACATGAGTAGGAAACTTAAAACCATACACATCTAATGACATTTGATTAGTATATTTGAGTTGTATCAGTAGCCATAGAACCAAACAACCCAAACAATAATGGATCAATAGCAAAATGGTAAACAGAGATGAATCGCACCTAGACAGTAGCAAGAATAGAACCGAAACAACAATTAAACGGAACTGCACGAGATCGAATTCCCTGTCCTTTTAAGTACGTTCGGCACCCCGTAAAGTTGATGGAGTCTACGAGCCAAGGCACTCCAGGATTTATACAGTTCACACACGCAAACGTCGAATAGCAACAACTCGAGTTTGCAACGCAAGATGTCGGTATGTAGAAAACAAGTTCTGAGGCAAATGGCAGCAGCTTATACTCGAGATGTATATTTGTGTTTTCATATCTATTATTCAAGATCCCATCATGGTCTTATATATACTACTTGGCAAGGATAAACATGATCACACTGATCAGATGTGGTCATGGTCACGCATCGTAAATTAAGGAGATAGTGGATGAAAGTTCCACTAAATCAGCCCTCACTCCCTTTTACCAAGTCAACACAAATTAATGGTACTTTACCGCATTTTAGGCTTGTACCGCATGCTACTAGCCGTGTACAATCAGTTACAGCATCAGCTAGTTGTACCTTACGCTTTGTGAGTGATAAAACTTACCAAACTCACTAATAATTCCAACATCAATACAGTAAAGAATTACTTATTTACATTTTCCGAGATAATTATCTAAGTTATCCTTACTACCATCCAATTAAATTACCCAGAAATCTTCATGTAACGAAAATAGTTTTCTTAACCACAACATGTCACTAGCAGTTTTGGTGGGAAGCATTTACTATTTGGGCCTAAACCACCAAATGACCAGACTGATCTACCCAAATTGTTAGGGGCCAATTTGGCCTTTCTATCTAAACCTTAGTAAACTGGATACTTGGTACACCTTTTACAAATATTTTGATTTACAGAATAAAAAATTTGATAAATAATTACAGTCTGAGAGTTATTCCTTCCACTACAATAACGGGTATGAGATTTCACCCATATCCTTTGTTCGTAGATGTTTTTTTTAGACGGAGGTCTTGATGTATGTGTCGATCTGACAGGGTCATCGCCCTTGACGCAAACTGGTATGGTTGATTTTGTGTCAGGTCGTACAGTGATTGAGGCCGCACAACGTAAACGCGTCAAATATGAGACTAAGTGTGCGAATATTGGATATGAGTTTCTCCCCTTCTCATTCTCTTCATTTGGGCAACTTGAGAAGAATGCAGTAACCTTACTAAAGCGAATCTGAAAGTTCTCTGTGACTCAAGACATTGGAACACGTTTTGTTATTTATATATTTAGTAGGATTAGCTTTGCTATAGCTAGAAGAGTGGGGGCTCAGATAGTATCTCGGCTCCCCACTAATTTTTTGTAAATCTATGAGTTTCTAATAAAGAGTTGTTAAAATAATAATAATAATAATAATAAATAAATAAATAAATAAATAAAGTGTAAAAGGTGCGTTTGAGGGCATGTATTTACTAATTATATCGTGTTTGTGTTATGCAATACACATTTAGTTTGCAGACAATGATAGTATTGCACAACACAAACACGATACTTTTTTAAAAATCTTGTCGACAACAATCTACAAAGTGCACATGATATCTACAATGCAAGTTCAAACAACTAAGATATGGGTTAATAAACTAGGATATGAAATGCAAATTCTACCAATGATGGTGTCTAGCAAAAATTTAACATGATACGACATCCCTTAGAAATCATGGTTTTATTCAATAAAAGTGGTTACTTTCTTTAAGCATAGGTGCTTGGTGCCTTGGTGGTGGATATCAATATAGGCTTAGCTTAAACTCAACCCTCGTGACGAGTCCGAACGATACATTTGTTCTTGGGAATCATGACTAGTGTCCGAACGAGCAATTTTCGAAGTGATTTGGTCACTTTCTTTATCGGACCAAATCTTGGTCATTTTGTGTACGTGAGTATATTATGAGGTATCTTTGTGTTTAATTGAGATATATATTTGTGTGGTTGATTTAATGGTCACCATTATGAGTGTTTAGTGGTTTATTTTGTTAAAGGTGTAAATGTTGATGAGGAGTTGATATGACGGCGATGACCAATGAGTTTGGTCACCATAAAAGGGTGTAAGAGGGAGGTCATACACGTGCTCGTGACCTCCAAAGACACGTCTCCCTTAAAACTTCCCTACCCACCCACATGTGCTTGGTTCGAAAAATGAAGAAATCGGTCGATCGACCGAACAACTTGTGATAGTTGTGTGTGAGTTTAGTTTGACCTGCTTCCGCTTCATTTTTTATATCCGTTTAGAGACTGAACCAAACACTCCATTTCATTTTTGACCCGCTTTCGCTTTATTTTTTATCTGTTTAGAGAGACTGAACCAAACGTTCAGTTTTGATGTGCTTCCACTTCATTTTTTATCCGTTTAAAGACTGAACCAAACACCCCATTTGAGTTTTGACCCGCCTAAACAACAGAAATATATTGCAGACCCTTAAACAGCAAATACATAATGCAAACCCATATATTCCTAAACAACAAATTCCAATATAGCACAAGTTCGACATCAGCTTGTCATTTTGGCCTTTTTCATTTTTTTCATGTTTAGTACAAGTTCAATCTAAAGTAGCGATAGCCATATGACAAAACAATAACACATCATTAGCCGCAATTGTCAGCAATCAACCAATCAGTGACAGACTGTAGCTAAGTCTTTGTGGCTGTTTTACTTGGATTCCTATCAGCCATGTCAAATACTGAAAGCGGACTAATGTAAAGAATTTAATGCACAGAATTCAATAAACTGACATCAGATAAAACTTCGGTAACGGATCAGTACAAAATCCAGATTTCCAATACTGAGTAACTGAACATACGTAACAAGCCAATCCGAACTCATTACGTGCACATCAAAGTTGTCAAACCAAAGTATAAAAAAACAAAGTCAAAACACAGTATACATGTCCCTAAAACACTAATTAGAAGTAACAAAGCAGTAGTAGAATCAACAGTATCAGGGGTCCTCAACAATGATTTGTACCTCTGGTGATGCACGTGAGTAGCCCAAGAGAATTCCTGAAATCGTCAACTTAAAATCCCTAAAGTTGCAGCGTGGGAATATCCTTACCTTCTTCAGCACAGGTGACCTGGCCAAGATAAGCTTCACGAAATCAAACCGAGTCTTGTGGGTGATAAAATTTCTAATCTCTAGTTCGTTCAGATGCTCCAACATAAAACCCGAATAACCTTCAACTCTTGAGGAATCGTTATTAGACCACTCTGCAGCGTCTAGTATCTACATCAAGTGTCTTGTGTAAGTGTATTTTGACATAAGAAGGATAATAAAAAAAATAGCAAGATATATTTATGTTATTACTCCTACCTTAAGTTTCTCCAAATTCGGGGAGCTTTTGATTAGAAGGGCAAGAATTAACTTTTCTTCGCGGGTGAAGCATACACGACTTATAGATAAGTGTTTGAGGTGGAATAATGGGGTTGAAAGCTCTAGCGGAACTCTGCCTTTAACACAATCCGCGAACACCTAAAACAAATGTTAGAAATAAGCAAACTCTTTTCCCCAATCCAGAAATAATTAATTATATATCATGAGAAATTTTTACATTAACAAGGTCAAGCGATAGAGACAAGGTTTCAATCACCGGTAACAATTCAAGTAGCTCAGTAAAGGTGGGACCGTCATTGCTCCTAGAGATATATGAACAGAGTATATTCTGCAGCAACGTACAATAGTCAGATAAGTTATGAAAGCCGAGGTATGCTCGGTATTTTATCTTAGTAAGATATAATTATTACCAGAATCACGGTCTTAAGCAATGGACAACTAGATAACAGATGTTGATATTGTTGAAGCGTTCTTGTATAGATAAATCTGCCTTGTAGATGTAATCTTGTAAGACTACCAATGCCATTAAATGTTGGTTGATGGTTAAAATAACAACCAATGAGACACAGGTCTGTTAACTGACGGAATGAGAAGATAGATGAGGGTAGCCTGTACTCCGCATCAGCAAAGTCAAGTTTTAATTTTTTGATACTAGTTTTCCTCGACAAATGAGTTAATATATGGTCAATTTTAACACGTTGGTCAGATTTGACCAAAGAAAGGGTGAACTCATTTATCGGACCATCATGCATTAATAAAACTTGGCTTACAGCATATATAAGTTTACTCGTCCTGTTCATCTTTTGCCTTTCGTTTGGTTCCAAATGTTTTTGTTCGAGAATGGACGACTCAGCCCCATCAACAGTTGATACTTGAAAAGTATTTTCCTCAAACACGAGTTTAGGAATTGTAGTCCAACGGTACCTCCATTCCCTGGACAGGATACTTGTCCTTCCTGCCTCTTGAATCGGTATGAAACATAGGATCGTTTCTATTATGCTTAACGGAAGGTCGCTGAGCCTATCCATACCCCGGATATTATTGTTGGCTGCAAAATTTGTTAATGTGAAATTCATTTATAACATTGTTGAGTACACACACAATAAGCCTAAAACATAACAAACGTCTCAACAAATTCTAAATTGAACATAACATGGAAGCATAGATATATATTTCTAATTAGTTTTAGAACACACTACACAAGTAACAAACGGATATGAAAGTCCTAC
Source organism: Chrysanthemum seticuspe (assembly GCA_019973895.1). NCBI lineage: Eukaryota > Viridiplantae > Streptophyta > Magnoliopsida > Asterales > Asteraceae > Chrysanthemum > Chrysanthemum seticuspe. The sequence continues at coordinate 14,338,346 of BPTQ01000007.1, forward strand.
CATTGTTAATTCTCCATATTTAAATAAACAAATATTAGCAGATAAGCACTTTATGATAAGTGGACGAGTGTTGCTTATTTGAGATAAAACTAGAATTATTTTTTTACCTCTTATTGACCCTAAACCTTTTATAAATGGGTACGTATTATTGCACTGTTTCACAATACAAGTAAATCCAAACACTGTTTCCTAAGGTGCTTATTTTAAGTAGAAAAAGATCAAGCAATCCCAAACACCCCACTAAATTTACTAAAATAACGCAAACATTAAGCAAACTTCCTGAGGAGCTATTTAGTTTTAGCCGCTAATAAAGAACAATGTATAACTATCTCAAGCTAAACTTCCTAAGTAACTACTTATTTACATCAAGAGTCGCAATTAGTTTTCCTAAGTACTTAGTAACTATAGTCAGCAAAATTTTTTTAAACAAAAATAAGAGAAAAATAACATGAAATTCACAATTAAAAATGTATAGGAAAATTATATGATAAGCAACTAGAGGTGGCAAAACGAAGCTCATAAGCCCAAAAATAAGCTTTAACAAACACCCCTTAGAATGGCTTCTGAGCTTATAGCTTATTATATAAGTTCATAAGCTCAAAATATAATCGCACACACTACACACAAAAAACTGCTTTTACCCAGGGTTCAAGTCTCGCAAGAGACAAAAAATCCAGGTTTTCCTCCTATTGCGAAGCCGTGAGTTCTAGGGGTTTTCTTTTGCGGGTCTCTCCTAGTGGTTCGGGTCCCGGGGCTTGCCCGTTTGGATGGTTTAACTCCGGGGTCGGATTTCAAGCGTGGTGTCGTTCTAAAAAAAAATGCAATACGCGGATAAAGCCCTTATTAACCAATCTACAAAACCTATATAATCAAACAACCATTGACCAAAGTAACAACCTTAAACTAAACAAAACTAAACTAAAAACTGAATGATTAAGCATTCAAAACACACACAATGTAAATCAACACAAATATATCATAAATGATACCTTATTGTAATAAGGTAAAGCTTCAAGCAGAAAATGAGTAAAGCCCTACATAACAAAAGCTTTTGGTGCATCAAATATAAGTAGTAGTTGGACGTTTACATAAAGCCCGTTACAAGAATAAGCCCAATAGAATGCTTTTGTTATATCAAATTTAGGGCCGGTCTACAATAGCCCAAAAGTAGGCTATGTTAATTAGTAGGATGAGCACGGTACCAAAATGGTATCGAAGTATCGAACCCGTACCGAATTGGTGGTACCGATTTTTTCTCGAGCATGAAAGTGGGTACCGGTATCGCACCGGACGGGATTCGGGTACCGGATCCGATACCGGTACTCGGTACCTATACAGTTCTTCCCGGTTTTTGTTAAACCAAAAAGAATTTCAGAAAATGCAATAAAAAGAGAAGAAAAAAAGCATTTTCAAGTTATTTCAAACCACGATGTAGCAGAAAACGCAAACAACACTTAAATAAATATATCACAAGGATATTTGTAAGTTGTAACATACAAATGTTCTAAAACTTATAAAATAGGTTTCGGTTTATTTTTTGTGAACATTTACAAAGGATCTATAGTTGCAGCAATAAAATTTTCAAACGTTTGGTTTTTTTCCATATGTTTTACATGACTATTGTTTGACATAGAACAGGCCAAATGGATGTTTGGATAAGTTATTTAACTCAAAAATATGACTACTCAATTTTTAGGATTTTTTTCGGTACTTCCCGATTTGGTACCGGTACCATATTAGTGGTATCCAATGTTTTTTGGACTCAATTCATGGTACCGGTATCGTACCGTGTATTGAGAGTCGGTACCGGGATTCGGGTCTAAATGTTCATCCCTATTAATTAGTAACAAGTCATCTGGCAGCTGTCTTATTCATCGGTCAACTATATGTTTGCGATGATGAAGTGATATCATTGAAGCAATGCTTTAAAGCTGCAGAGTATGGCTACGAGAAAAGGCACGAGACCCACTTTCTTTCCTCCTTTTTCTGCGGGACACCAACCCCTTGTAGCAGCAAAACCCTTTTTTTTTCTTGCAGGACTTGAGTCCCGAAACAATAAAGAGAGAGAATTTACTTTATTGGTTTTTGTAGGTGGTTGTATGTGTATTGCTGGTATTTTTAAATGATAAAAAAACACAAAAAAAAAAAAATAATAAAAGAAAAAAGAGAGCGTGTTGCAATGTTTGAGTAAAAGTTGAAAAAAAGAGGTTTTTGCGATGACGTAAAGTTGATGTGGCGAAGGAAAACCCTCAACTACACTCTCGACACTAATGGTTGACTAGAAAGTCTTAAAAGGGAACAAGGTTCATAGTATGAAACCAATTACGAAAATACATATTAGGTGGCGTACGTAAGAAACAAAAGGCTTTATTTTCCCGGCTAGCCTGAATAAAAATCACTCTCCGTCCACTAGTTTACTCACAAACAACTTAGCATTACTTATTGAAGGACAATTCACAAATTGGTTACTGTTTTGCTAAAAGGTCGTTACAACCAGAAATTTGAGTTTTTTCCGTTGCATTAGTTACTAGTTACAAGTACAAAATAAATATTCCACGACTATACATGACTAAATTTATGCAACCTTTGAAAAATGTACATGATCATTAATAAAGATTTATTGCACAATCGTATATGCTAGTTTTTAAACTTAACAAAACTTTATCATATGCTAACCTTAACCCCACCAAAGCTAAATGCAACCTCTTTATTTTTTTTAAGAACTAAAGTATAATTAAGGATCTTTAACCCATGATTAATAATCTTTCTCAACCCACCAAGATTTATAAAACTATCCAAAAGCCGTCCGTAGAAATTGATACCGTTTCAACTTTCAATCACCTTTTAATTTGATACAAGTCAAACTATCATGGAAAGATCAAGACAAAAAAGTTTTGAAGTCAAACATAATATTATCACTTACTGGGAAAAGATCCGGTGATCTGACGAGAAGAAAAACTAAAATTAAAATAATGAATTTTTTTTTCAATAACGCATTTCACATAAAAGAGATAATCTTATAAGAAAATGCATCTACTTTTATAATTATATCCGAAATACTTTGTTGTGATTTTTTCTTATCGTTTCCATTTTAACTTTTCTTTTCATTCAATCTTAACCCATCACTTGTACAAAAAAGGCATGATTTCTACATCCATTTTTATTTTAGTATAAAACTTTGAATTGCAACATTTTACCCTAAGTAACATTTTATTAAATGTTAATATTCTTTTTCATTATAAGAAAACTCATATTGGAATAAAAAAATGGACGCTGGTGATTTTTTTTTTCTCACTATGAAACCTATTTCCAAACACTGAAAAGTAGAGTTGTAAACCGTCGTAAATGAATTGAACGTTCAGTAAATATTTCATGAACCGTTTAGTAAAAAGTACGTTTATGTTAGTTTATTTATTAAATGAATGAACATGAACAATATTTTGCGTTCGTTTAGTTAAATGAACTAACATGAACAAAGTATCATCTGTTCATTTATGTTCGTGAACGTCCGATTATACTTTTATTAACGTTCATTTATGTACATTGATTTGTTTATGTTCGTATATCATATCTTTTAATTGTATACTTTTAAAATTGATTTGTTTAATCAAAACAACACTCGTAAAACAAAATATTATACATAAGTTAATAAACCTTATGTTTGTTTTTCTACGTTTATTTATGTTCGATCGTATGCTCGTTTAGTATCTTAATGAACAAACATAAACGAACATGAACAACTCATCTTTTTAGAATATGAACATGGAAAAGTAAATTCATCCATTTCTGTATCCGGTTATTTGTCCGATTAAAATTAAACAAGTGAATATAAACAAGGCTCCATTTGCGTTCGTTCAACTCATATACAACACTACTGAAAAGTCATAAAGTTGTAATTCACAACGAATCACAAACTAAAAGATGCACCTGAAAAGAAAGAAAAATACGTACAATAATACCACTTATGTTGATCCTTTTCTTACATCGGAAAGTTTGGATGGATGTTTTACTTACACATGTATAACTTTTTGAACTTTTGATACGACTGATACCTAATAATTTGATCGACTAGGTACATATTATTGACGCGAAATATGAACCAAAGGCTCGAATTAAGCTCTTCGTAAGGGTTGTTAACCAAGGGTAATAGCCTATTTTGGCTTCCCCTTTGGTCGTGTAATTTGTTAGTTACATCGGTACGTTAATTATACTAGAAGGGTACCCGCGCAATGCGGCGACGGGTACCCGATGACTATTTTTGTGGCGAGCAAATTTTTTTTCATTTTAAACATTTCTTATCTAGCATGTCTTAAATACTTTATAGCGTAGTAGATATATGTTTTTCAAAAGTATAACGTCTAAATTATTAATAAATTTTAGCATTAAATTGGTGGTTATAAGTTTAATGGATTCTTTTTTATAAATAATTCTATTAAGATATATCATTATTGAATGGATTACTACATGGTTTAAATAAGACTTAAATTTTTAAATTTTACATTAAATTTCTATTTTTTTATAATAATTTTTTGTCTTAAAATTTTAAGACTTCTTTTTCTCTTATACTAAGAACTAAATGCTTTATATTGTGATAATGTTGTAGCTTTTTTTGTATTCTTTCATAAACCATGAGTTTTTTTATATTAAGATTTCGTAATTGAATTTTAATGTATATTAGTAATTTTTTTTCAGTTTTATATGTTACAAGTATTAGTATGGTGGTTACACATTTATTTCCCATTAAATCACTTATTTGATCATTAATACGACGGTTACAACTTTTGAGATTACAAGTATTGATCAAGTTTTGAAATCCTTCCATAATAAGAAATGTTTTTGGTCTTAATTTTTTCAAGACTTTCATAACTAAAATGTCCTAAATGCATTATATAATAATATATATATAGATATACACATATATTTTTTTCATTGTCCAACTTGCAATGATAATATATCGTGACTAATTTACCTTTTTAATGAGAACCTTCCTTTTGCACTTGATTGCTTCATTGCTAAGCAACATATAATTTTAATCTGAGAGTTACTCCTTGTAGTTCAGAGCCGTCCTCGAAGGTTGGCGAGGTGGGACACCGCTCAAGGTCTCACAAATTTTAGAGGCTCTAAAATTTGTCTCGTTGACAATTATATGCATGTGCTCACATATGTTTCTTGAAAAAATATCGTAAGGTGAAAAAATATCTTAAATGAGTCATTTGTTAAACGTTTAAATAGTTAATTTGATTATATCTTATATAAAAAGATGAAAATTTATATATAATATTAGTTTCCAAAGAGCCTCATTATGTACTTTCGCCCAGGCCCCCAAAAACTCGAGGACGACCTTGAGTACAAAAACAGGGAAATAAAGTGTAGAAGGCATATTTAAGTGCTTGTGTGTACTAATCATATTGTGTTGTGTACAATTTACATTCATTTCTAAAACTAGCAAAACTTAGCTTTACTAATTTGGTTTCTTCGTTAGGCAAACCCTCTCGCAGAACATGTACACATTTAGTTTCGGACAATGATACCTTTTTACACATCATGTCCACAACAATTTATAGAATTCACATGATCATAAACACAAGTTGACAAGTTTGATTAGATGGGGCATACTGTAACTTGTTTGTTTTAGAGGGCTAATTTACATATTTATTTAATATTCGTACTAATAATGCCTAATACTACAAAGTGTAAAGGTTAAAAATGTATTTGTGACTAAAATTTTTGCAGGGCCACGACTCTCCTGATCTCCACTAAGTTATGTTCCTGCACATGATATCTACAATGCAAGTTCAAACAACTAAGATATGGGTAAATAAACTAGGATTTGAAGACAAAATCTACCAATGATGACGTCTAATAAAATCTCAACATGATACAAAGTCCCTTAGAAAATCATGTCTCAATTCAATAAAAGCAATTACTTTCTTTAAGCATAGGTGCTGGATGGTGGATATTAACATAGTCATAGCTTAAACCCAACCCTGCATTAGGGTTTGAACAATGCATATATTTTTGGGAATCATGACTAATTTCAAACCCCGAACCTAGTTTCAAAGCAAACATAACTTAAGAAAACAAAAGTCATTCATTATTCCCACACCCACAAACACACCTAAAACCGGTTGTTATGAGGCCATTATTCATATGTGAAGGGTCTTCGTGATGTGTAAAACACTATGGTAACTGAAAGGTTTTAATGGATATTTAAATAATAGTATGTCCGGATTCGAACTCGAGACTTCGGGATTGCACACATTACGTATGAGAATTGATGTACATAATTAATATAAATAAAACGTTATTATTATTAATTATTAATCACTAAATAAAACATAACGATAGTTAAATAATTAACGAGGTTTGGTTAACGGTCGTTAAATATTAACTAGAAGGACTAGAGATGAAATTACAAGTCGGGAAAGTTCTAGAATCCCTTTTGGGATTGAATGGCCGATCGGTGGGGGGTTTCCAAAACCCAATCCCACTCAAACTTGGACTCCAAGATATGTTAACTATAAATACAAATCAATGTATTCATTATTGACTAACCTTGGATTACTTTGATAACCTAATTTCTCTCCTTCTCCTCTCCTCTTTGTGTGGCCGGTCGAAACTCCCAACCTCAAGGGATTTCGATTTTGTCTAACTCAAAGACACAAGTGTTTGGTTTATTTGTGATTCAAGGAACTAGCTTCTCCACATCAAATCGCTATTAGTACGTGTGTACAAGAACGAAGAACAAGCACACTTGAGCTTGTAATCCTTGGTGGTCGATTTTTTGGGTTGGACGATTTGTATAAACCCTAGTTTAGGGTTTTGGGTTTTGTTACTTGATCACATAATCGTTTGATTGCTTGAATTGCTAAAAGGTACGCACTTTCTTGTTTGGTTAATTAATTACATATATTATTCCTATAGTCTTCCGCTGCTTGCTTTGATGATGTATTTGTTTTATGTATAATTGTTATGAGTATAAAATTCCAACAGTGGCATCACGAGCCGTTAATATGATGTAATTAATTACCGAAACACATAAAAATTGAATCTTTATGATTATTTACATGCTTTTTATGGTTTCTAGGGTTTTGAATTCGAAACCCTAATTTTTATATATATGGGTCGATTACCCTAATATTTATTTAATTAGGTTTTAATTTTGTAAAACTTGTAGAAACCCTAGGATTGCATGCTAATTTTATGTGGTTAATTAATGAATAATTGTTATGTGCCATGTAATATGCGTATCTTGGGTGATAATTGTTATGCGGAATCCATGGTGGAACATGCATGTTTTGCCATGGAATATTGTTTTTATTGATTAATTGTTAAGTGATACACACATGTTTTATTTATTTAATAATTATAAAATTGGGGAAGACCTCAATTATAACTAATAAAATTCGTTATGTGCTATTTGGTATGCTATTAACTTCGGCTTACGCAATCGACTTGTCGATGTATGTGGCTCATCTACCTTGCGAGATGAAAGTCCTAGTTAATGTATGCATTTATTTACGCCTAGAATTGTTATTAGAGTTTATTGAAATAATTATGCATGTGGCTAATTGTTTTTACATATGTTAAATTGTTTAGTTATATGTTTATATTATTTGAGTGTGTTTAATTTTTATTAAAATGCTTTTTTGTTTATATATTGTTTTGACATGTTAGTAAGCAAAAAGGGTTTTTTATGAATAGAAAATTAAATGGACTAAATAATGGCGAAATTGATTTATCTAAGAATTATTCTTGAACTTTTAATCGACTGATGCGACTGTACTAAATGGTTAGAACGGCTCACCCACTAGAACAAACTATAAAGGGGTATTTAAGAAGTGAGCATAGTCTCACTGAATGGATGTCTAAGGTTATGCTTCAGCGCTTACCTGGTCCTCTGCCCCCTGTGCGTTCGATTGGAGCTACCTAGTATAACCATTCTATGTACGAAGCATCTTAGTGCAAAGTTGTAAGTTTCTCAACGCATCGATTAAAACTTTGTAGAATTCAATCTTAGCAATTAAAATCTTTTAGTAAGTTTTTTCGAAAATTTTATGTTATAAAGTTGTATGCATGCTTCTTTATACATAAGTTTTGATTACACATCAAAAATTGTACCCTTTAAAATTTAAGTTTATGCCATCTAATGATATGAAACACTTGAAGTTGTAATTTAGTTATGTGAGACCTTGATCTAGATTACAATAACGAGGTGATTTATTTTGTTGTGTGAGACCTCAGCTTTATGATTTGCTGTTTCTAAATTAGACAACTTAATTAAGTTAGTTAGTGAGACCTATAACTTAAGGCATAAGATGGGATGAAACATGCTTACGTTTTGCATTAATTGTTTTGGCAAAATTGTAAATCCCATAATTTTTGGAATTGAAAACTTGTTTGTCAATTATCGTTTTTCAACGATTACCTATTCTATACTTTCACCACTAGCAGATCAACTGATGTGGTGGAACTATGATAATGAGGATCCAAAATTCAAGGAAAATTCTATGGTTAATATGAATATTGACCAAAGGGTAATTTTATTTTCTTGAATGTTTACTTATCGAAAGTACTAACTTTTGAACTTTTATTTCTGTAGAAATGGCTCAAGCTGAATCTACTGCACTAGCCTCGTCGTTCAAATCTATGTTTGATCGAGAGAAATTGACTGGTAGCGCGAATTTCAATGATTGGTATCGGCAACTCAGAATTGTCTTGAGGGTTGCCAAAAGACTCAATTATTTGACTACGCCTTGTCCTCCTGAACCTGCAGCTGATGCTACTGCTGAAGCACGAGCTGCATGGCAATCTGAGTATGACAAGTATAATGAGGTCGCCTGCATTATGCTCGGGAGTATGAACTCAAGCTTGCAAAAGCAATTTGAGAATTACTTCCCTAATCTCATGCTGGAAGAATTGCAAAGGTTGTTTGAAAAGCCTGTGACTGTAGAGCTGTATGACTTGATTGATGCTCTTCATAGTTGCAAGCAAGGAGATGGGAAACCTGTAAGCGCCCACTGTCTGGAAATGATGAGTTACATGGACCAGTTGGGGCGTTTGAACTATGTCTACCCTAATGACATACAAATTGGCCTGATCAACAGATCCCTTAACAAGGAATTTGATGGTTTCGTGCGCAATTATAATATGCATTGCACGGGGAAGACAGTCAGTGAGGTACATGCAATGCTCATTGATTACGAAAAAGGTTTGCCCAAGAAGGCCTCTACACCTGCGGTTTTGACCATCCAGAAGGGTAGAATTTCTAAGCCTAATAAGCCGCTAGCGAACAAGAAAGGGAAAGGTAAGGGTAAAGCTGATAAGGGAAAACAAGTTATGACTTATCAGCAAGAACCCAAGAAGTACCCTCCCAAAAAGCGTGAGAATCCGAAGAAGGATCAGGCTTGTCATCACTGCACCGAGGTTGGACACTGGAAGAGGAATTGTCCATTGTACCTTGATGAGTTGCGCAATAAGAGGTATAAAAATACTGGCGCTGTGGCCAGTACTTCAGGTACTCTTTTGATGATAGAATTATTTGCTTTTCCTCATAAAATAAATTCCTGGGTATATGATACTGGATGTGGTATTCACATATGTAATACACTGCAGGGACTTAGAGGAGCAAGGAAGCTTGCCTATGGACAGCAATACCTGCACGTGGGTAATGGAGCACATGCAGTCGTTGAAGCTATAGGCACGTTTGATTTAGTTTTACCTTCGGGTTTAGTACTGTCATTAAACGATTGTCATTACGCACCTTCCATTGTTAGGGGTGTCGTTTCTGTTTCCTTGTTAAAAGATATTGGTTTCGTTCATACATTTACTGATTATGGAATTTCTGTTTCTTTAAATGATGTTTTTTACTTTAATGTTATTCCAGTAAATGGTGTGTTTGAAATTGATTTGCATGATAATGTTGTTGATAAAAATAATTCTGTCTTTAGCATCAATAATAAAAGAATCAAAAGTGATTTGGATTCTTCATTTCTTTGGCATTGTAGACTTGCTCATATAGGCAAGAAACGCATGCAACAGCTGCAACACGATGGGCTTTTGCAAGACATCAATGATGAATCATTTGATAAATGCGAATCTTGCATATCTGGGAAGATGACCAAGAAACCTTTTACAAATAGTTTAGAAAGGGCTTCTGATCTTCTTGGTGTGATACATACTGATGTATGTGGACCACTAAGACATGTGTCAAGAAAGGGTGCTAGCTACTTCTTAACCTTTACTGATGATTTCAGTCGTTATGGTTATGTTTATTTACTTAAACATAAACATGAAGTCTTTGAAACATTTAAGGTTTTTAAGAATGAAGTAGAACTGCAACTAGGAAAGAAGATTAAAGCTCTTCGATCTGATAGAGGTGGTGAATATTTAAGCCAAGAGTTTAAAGATTATCTAGCTGAGTGTGGTATTGTCCAGCAACTCACATCTCCTTATACTCCACAACAAAATGGTGTATCTGAGAGAAGGAATCGTACATTGCTAGATATGGTGCGATCGATGTTTAATCTTACTACTCTTCCCTTATCCTTTTGGGATTATGCTTTGGAAACTGCTGTTCGCATATTGAATATGGTTCCAACTAAGAAGGTTGATAAGACTCCTTATGAAGTGTGGTATGGGAAACCTCCCAACTTGTCTTACTTAAAGGTCTGGGGTTGTGAGGCGTTTGTTAAACGTGACTCTGCTGATAAGCTGCAACAAAGATCTGTTAAGTGTGTCTTCGTAGGATACCCAAAGGAAACTATGGGTTACTACTTCTACTTTCCACCTGAAAACAAAGTAATTGTTGCTAGGTATGGAGACTTTCTTGAAAATGATCTCATATCTCATGAATTCAGTGGGAGAGTTTATGATCTGGAAGATGATCAAGAAGATACAACACCTTCTGAGAACACTAGCCAACCTCAAGTAGAACCTGAAAGTCTGGGCGTTCCACCTGAGATTGAAGTGGTTCCCATTCGTAGATCCGCAAGGACTACTCGTGCACCTGAGCGTCTATGTCTCAACGTAGAAGCTGAGGAAAATATGTTAGGGGATCTTGGTGAACCTGCTAACTATAAAGCTGCCATGATGAGTCCTGAAAAGGAAAAATGGCGAGTTGCAATGAATGGGGAAATGCAATCCATGAAAGACAACGAAGTCTGGATAGAGGTTGACTTACCTCCAAATGCTAAGGTAGTTGGAAGTAAGTGGCTCTTTAAGATAAAGACTGACATGGATGGCAATGCACACACCTATAAAGCTCGTCTTGTAGCTCAAGGTTTTACTCAAACCTATGGGATAGACTACGAGGAGACATTTTCTCCTGTAGCAGACATTAGAGCTATTAGGATTCTTATAGCCATAGCTGCGTACTATGACTATGAGATATGGCAAATGGATGTCAAAACAGCCTTCTTAAACGGTCGCCTAGATGAGGACATCTATATGGCGCAGCCTGAAGGGTTTGTGAATCCAAAGTTTCCGAAACGTGTATGCAAACTTCAAAGATCCATTTATGGGTTGAAGCAAGCATCAAGGCAATGGAACAAGAAGTTTGATGAAGAAATCAAGAAATTTGGTTTCACTCAAAATCTTGATGAGCCATGTGTGTATCACAAAGCTAGTGGGAGTAATGTTATTTTCCTTGTCTTATATGTCGATGACATATTGATCATGGGAAAAGACATTCCAAGTATGCAAGATGTAAAGTCTTATCTTGGAGAGTGCTTTTCTATGAAGGACTTAGGGGAAGCAGCATTTATTTTGGGAATCAAGATCTACAGAGATAGATCAAGGCGGTTAATTGGACTAAGCCAAAGTGCTTACATTGATAAAATACTGAAGAGATTTAGTATGCAAAATTCCAAGAAGGGATATTTGCCGATGCAAGTTGAACATGGCTTAAGTAATAAACTTTGCGCGTCAACACCTGCTGAGGTGGAATACATGAGGAAAGTTCCTTATGCTTCGGCTGTAGGATCTATCATGTATGCTGTGAGATGTACAAGGCCTGATGTGGCGTTTGCACAGAACATTACCAGTCGGTATCAACAGAACCCAGGTGTGAAGCACTGGCAAGCTGTTAAGAACATTCTTAAGTATCTAAGGGCTACTAAAGAAATGTTTCTAGTGTATGGAGGAAATCCAGATGCAGAACTTGATGTTACAGGTTTTTGCGATGCGTCATTCCAAACTGATAAAGATGATACGAAGTCTCAGACGGGTTATGTCTTTGTCATTAATGGAGGAGCAGTTGACTGGAAGAGCAAGAAGCAAACAAAGGTTGCGATGTCTATTACAGAAGCTGAGTACATAGCTGCTTCAGAAGCTGCGATGGAAGCTGTTTGGATTAGGAAATTCATTTCGGGACTTGGAGTAATGCCCTCAATCGAATTACCTTTAAATGTGTATTGTGACAACTCTGCTGCAATAACATTTGCCAATGAGCCTGGAGTCATGAAGGGCGCCAGACATTTTCCTCGTCGATATCACTATGTTAGAGAACAAGTCGACATAGGTGAAATCAATCTACTCAAAGTTCATACAGATGAAAATCTAGCTGATCCCTTTACGAAGCCTTTGCCAAAAGATAAACTTACTGACCATGCTGATGGGATAGGACTTCGTTTAGCTAGTAGTTTCATGCAGATCTGTGATTAGTATTTGGATAAAGGATGTTATGAACAAATATTACTTTAATGAAATAAAATAGTTGTTTATGTTTATTTTTCATTTTCTTAATATTATATCCTATATTTGCATGTTTAATCCATGAGTAACTTATGTTATTCTAAATAGTCCGTTGTCGATCAATGATGTGGGAATGTCATTGAATTAAGACAAATCTGAGTTTTGGTAGAATATACTTTTAAAGTATATTGATGCGTAGGACATACCAGATTCACATGATATTCAATGAATTGAATATAGGACTCATCCCAACTTTACATGATGATACTTTTGGATTTTATCATTAAGTATATCATGAAGTGTTTATCCTCAGACTTGAGATACCAGATAACTGATATGGATGTAGTGCATTTGTGTAAGATAGTCTAACGCTATCCGTAACTGGTAGTTATAAGGGCTATTTTCGGAAGTGTTGCAAAATTCATGAGTTATGTTTGTAGTCAAGAGAATTTGTTCCTTTGAATTTGTTTCAAAGCATAATACTATATTTGGGCCCCTCGTAGGGTTGACAAGATGTTTGTATGGCCATACCCAAGATCTATCTGGAATACGTTCAGATGATTTGGTAATCTTGTTCAATCATATACAACGAGAAACAGAATATTAACTTATGAAATGACTTGATCCATATTCATAGTTAATGTAGTATTAATAACAAAAGGATAAGTAAAAATGATGAATCATTAAATGGTTTTTTCCAGGAGACCATGCTCGATTCGATCTGGGGGCGTTGGCGTGTGAAAGCTAGACTAACCAATGTCATTACTATATTTAGTAATATCCAAGTGGGAGCTGAAAGGTTTTAATGGATATATAAATAATAGTATGTCCGGATTCGAACTCGAGACTTCGGGATTGCACACATTACGTATGAGAATTGATGTACATAATTAATATAAATAAAACGTTATTATTATTAATTATTAATCACTAAATAAAACATAACGATAGTTAAATAATTAACGAGGTTTGGTTAACGGTCGTTAAATATTAACTAGAAGGACTAGAGATGAAATTACAAGTCGGGAAAGTTCTAGAATCCCTTTTGGGATTGAATGGCCGATCGGTGGGGGGTTTCCAAAACCCAATCCCACTCAAACTTGGACTCCAAGATATGTTAACTATAAATACAAATCAATGTATTCATTATTGACTAACCTTGGATTACTTTGATAACCTAATTTCTCTCCTTCTCCTCTCCTCTTTGTGTGGCCGGTCGAAACTCCCAACCTCAAGGGATTTCGATTTTGTCTAACTCAAAGACACAAGTGTTTGGTTTATTTGTGATTCAAGGAACTAGCTTCTCCACATCAAATCGCTATTAGTACGTGTGTACAAGAACGAAGAACAAGCACACTTGAGCTTGTAATCCTTGGTGGTCGATTTTTTGGGTTGGACGATTTGTATAAACCCTAGTTTAGGGTTTTGGGTTTTGTTACTTGATCACATAATCGTTTGATTGCTTGAATTGCTAAAAGGTACGCACTTTCTTGTTTGGTTAATTAATTACATATATTATTCCTATAGTCTTCCGCTGCTTGCTTTGATGATGTATTTGTTTTATGTATAATTGTTATGAGTATAAAATTCCAACAGTAACATGCATGTTCACGTGTGGTCGAACAATATTTTAAATGAATTAGTCACTTTCTTGACCGGACCAAATCTCGATCATTTTGTGTGTGCGTGTATGAATATATTGTGAGGTACTTTTGCGTTTAATTAAAGTATATATTCGACATGACGGTGATGGTGACTTGTGAGTATGGTCACCATAACATCCGGTCTAACAACTTTTGATGAAAACTAAAAGGTTCCAAATTGTCACTTTTGATGAAATCTCACCCACGCGTGCTTGGCTAAAAAAAGAAAAAAGTCAGTCTATTGACCAAACGTCTTGTAAAAGTTGTTTTGTGTGTGTGAGATTTTAGTTTTTGCAAGGTATATTTGTGTATAAGTGAAGCATGTCTAGATGATGATGTTAGTTGTCTTGTTACACTATGTTGGTAACAGAGTGAAAAAAGTGACGTGACGCTGAGTTGACGGTGATGATGTTAGTCACTACCACACCGAGTCTAACATATAATGTAGTATGTAACAACCTTTGATCAAAACTAAAAGGTATCAAATTGTCACATTCCAAAACTCAAAGCACCAAACTTTACCAAACCCCAAAACACAAACAACAAAAGTACACTCACTTACTTCACACTTCACTTTAACAAACCACTTCCTTCTAGGGTTTACCCAAAAGTCAACAAAAAAATACAAAGTCAACGGCGGCGATGGCAGACACAACAGAAACAACAACAACAACAGCAGTCAACCAACAACCAGAACCATCATCAGCAACAACAACAGTAGTGCCAAAAAGGAAGCCAGTGTTTGTGAAAGTAAGTGATCTGAAACCTGGAACAAATGGGCATACACTTGTGGTTAAGGTGTTGACTGCAACTACTGTCTTGGATAAGAAGTCAAGGAATAATACTGCAAGGTTTAGTGGTGGTGGTGGAGGGCATACTAGGATTACTGAGTGTTTGATTGGTGATGAGACTGGGACTGTTTTGTTTACTGCCAGAAATGATCAAGGTCTGTTTGTTAATGTTTGTGACTTTGATGATTGGTTTTGTTGTTATTTAGGGGGTGTTTGTTTGAGCTTATATAGCTGGCTTATGGCTTATTTGGTTTTGGGCTTATGTTTCGTAAGCTTATTTTTTGTGTGGCTTATTTTGAAACTTGTCGGCTTGCATAAGCTTATTATAACATAAGAAACTTATATAAGGTGAAAAGATTCAAACTAAGCCACAAAAAGCGAGCTTATGAAACATAAGCCCAAAATCAAATAAGCCATAAGCCGAAACAAAGAACATCTTATTTATTAGGTGTAAGCTGTTTTGGGTTAGTTTATTGTAAGAGGCTTGTTGAGTTTTTGGTCAGGAAGTACCTGTGTCAAAAATAATTCCCCCTAACACACAATTACTTTTTGCGGAATGATTGTTTTACATTTAACTAATTAATTAATAAATGGATGTTCAAAAAAATTATATTACGGAGTAATTAATTTTTGAGACAATGGGACCCAAGTTTGAGTAATCAATAAACGAGTAAACGGATGAGGTTTTTTGTGTTTGGGTTACCCGAGGAGGGTGGGACTTTGACTCAGATGTACATGGCCTAACCGAGGTATCATATTGACCGTGTCTGACGACCCATACCCCGGCCACCCTAAAATGTGCACAGTGAGGTTTGAACCCTAGACATTTTTTGTAAGGAAGTCAAGCGCTTTACCACTAGGTCATTTGGTGGTGGTTTAACATTTTAATTTATTATTTCCTTAAATTTGGATTGGGGCTTTTTGAGAACATATAAGCTTAACCCAAACACCGCGTTAGTAGAAAGTGTTTTCGCTTATTTGAAATACGGGGATGTTCAAATTAGCTAATTTAAAAGGCTAATGCTTATTAGGTTATTATATGAAATCTAAAAGCTCTTTTAGATAAGCACATCACAATGGCCTCTAATACAGAGCAAATTAAGTTGTTTAGACGTTAGCTGTTTGGACTCTAGTTACTCTAGAGCTTAATGTGTTTTACGGAGTAATAAAGCAGTAAGCTTATAAGATGCTTAAATAAGCTTCGCCGAAACACCACTTAACCAGATAAGTCAATCAAATCACTATCTTCTACATGTTGTATTAAGTCCTCTTCTGAGTATTTGTATCAGTGGTGAGTAATTCTACGAAAGTGATTTAGCTTCAAGATCCAGCCCTCGGCATATTCTCTGAATGCTTGTGCTCTCTAAACACAGTTGTGACTTTTGTGAGTATGCTATTGCTTTGTGATGATTATGATGTTGATAATGGTCATATGTTTATTGCAGTTGACTTGATGAAGCCTGATACCACTGTAATAATCCGTAATGCGAAGATTGACATGTTCAAAGGCTCCATCAGACTTGCTGTTGATAAGTGGGGACGCATTGAGGTTACCGAACCTGCTAGCTTCACTGTCAAAGAGGATAACAACTTGTCTCTGATCGAGTATGAGTTGGTAAATGTTGAGGAATGAGTTGTGACGTCTTGTTGATGCTTTACAAGCTCTTTTCATCCCAGCACGATCCAAGAGGTATGATTGTCCATGTGACTTATGCGTTCTTCGATATACAACTACAAAGGGGGTCATCTTATCCTTTTTTGTTGATATCGTATTAACATGTAATAGGGCTACCCTAGTATGTCAATCTATGTAGTTACGTTGTGGAATGGTCTTCTATCGTAGATGTTGAGGCCCCTTTGTTCTCGTATTCTGAATCTAACAAATGATTCTAATGTTTCTATGTTCAAGTAGCAATTTCAATATCTTGTGGGTCAGTGTTTTGTTGGATTTTCTTTTGATGGCACTACTATGGTGTGGATGTATTATGTATATAGGGTTTGGATAAATATGTTTCCGTTAGTGTTGAATAGCTCTTGAAGATCCAAAATCAATGTAGTTTTCTCCTTTGCGGAAAAGATGGTATTTTCGCTTAAACAAGGCACTGAATGAAGTGTCATGATTTACCCGTTTTATATGAACTTGGATGTATATTTATCTGGCGCGCTCTTATTTCTATGCCCCTTTCATTTTATTTGACGCATATAGTATCCTGAGCTGTCTCATCGTTTCTATGTTTGTGTGACATTAAAGATCCGACATCATTCTATGATATAAGATCAATATACGACATTATACATCACTTCAGTTCAACGTTCACCATAGAAGCACTTCAATACGCAAGATGCAACAAACATTTTGTTTACCATAACACAGTTTATCGGTTTGTATCATTTTCATTATTCATTCTGTGGATTACATCTTTATTTTGTCGTTTCACCTATACAAAACATGCAACCAGATTTTTATCTAGTTGCGGTTTCAAAAAGACAAAAGTTAAAGGCACACGTTGTCATTCCATAGACAAAGAAACAGAACTTCTCAAGCTTATGAAATGCGGATATTCACTCAGTGTCTAGAGTGGCTTTTACTTCTGCTGATCTTGACCAGAATGTTCATCAAGTTCGGGACGCAAACCCCCTGAGATGCCTCGATTTGATCAGCATCTGGCAATGCCTCAGAGTGTCGAGACCTTGGTGTTGGTATGTATGCAGGTCTTGGGAAGTATAATCTTCCATTGTCTCGTGGTCTAATTCCAATTAGTCTACCGAGCGAAACACTGTTGTCTTGAAAGAATGACGCTGTGGACTGTTTGTAAGAAAAGAACACGTTAGATCACTTTCATTGTCATTTGTCAAATGTAAACTTCCATAAGGTACAAATGGTTTTGGCTAGAAATTACCTCGGTATCAAGGTTGGATGATGAAAACGAAGAAAAGCTTGACGAGGGACCATGATAAGTGTTTGGTTCTCTGGTATCTGCAGCCACCACCTCAACACGCTCTCTTACACTAAGTCTGGAGTTCATACTACCGAGCCCAAAAGGCCATCCGTTTGGCACCTCACCACCCTGTCAAGAGAAAAAGTCTGTAGCTCAAAACTCATTGATCATATCAATCTTTGGTCCCAAATATCCTTTAAGATCCTCACTATCTTTCATCTTGGCACAAACAAAGAAGACTACTTTTTTGGATAATTTTGCATGTTCTACCTTTGATCAATCCAATTAATTTGACAATCAAAGTTTACAAACTGTTCAAGCAATATAGCATAGTTTTACTGTTTGGGTTCGCTCATGCTTTTTTTCTTTCTTTGTAACCTTGATTTCCGATCTTTTTGGCCGACTAATTCACGGGGTTTGAACCCATCGCCACACAGACTCAGACCAGGTAAAGTCCTAAGTCCTTCCTTTTCAGGAGGTTGGCGTGGCCACTTAAAGTTGTTTGCACCTAGCAGGAATTGAACTTGAGACCTCACACATTTTAGAATGATAGCCACATACCCTTTTGCCACTAGGCCACCCTTACGCCCGTACAGGCGATATAATACGAAATTTATCTATTTATACAGTAAAAGTCGTAACAAAAAAACAAATTCGTTCATCAATCTTGGCTCCTAAAACACAAGTTTAAAGAGTATTTTTACAAAACCTATGACATGACTAAATTAAATGAAATGAATCTATGTCATGACTAAGTGAAATGAATCTATGATCCTAATATACAGGAACATGAAATAAAAATAATTCCTAGTTAAACCAAATCATATAAAAAATGACCCACGAAAACTATGAAGGTAAATCACTAATATGTGATCATCATAATAACCATTCAGGGTGGTCTAGTGGTAAATGTCTTGTGACTAATACCATTATAATATGTAAGGTTTCATGTTCAATTCATGTTAGGTGCAAACAGAGCTTTACCCGGTTTGAATACGTGTGACGGTGGGTTCAAACCTCGTGAAACAATGATTACCAAAAAAATGTGATCATGATCAAGAAATTAGAGAAAGGTTACCTGGATAACCATGAAGATCAATGCTTCAAAGGATTAAGGAAGCTGAAAATACGGTGATGATTTGATTATGAGAATGACGTTAACATTTGTAGTTATGGTTTTAAATGTGAACCTAAAAGTTATGGTAGTATATATAATATGTAAGGAAAATTTGATGAACGTACACGAGTGAAGACCAAAAAGTAAGAGTCTTTCTTCCAAAAATTTGTGCTACTAGAAAGAAACAAGTTTATGACAAGTGTCAAGTGGCGTTTTTCATGGGCCCAATCTCTTTATATCATATGGTTTCACATGCCAGCATATATATAAATAGTAGAAATGACGTAGGTCATGTTTTGCATTAGAAAATTGATACTCACACCATATTTTTTGATGCATACATTACAATTTATGTTAGAGTTTGTACCCTATAATATCGTAATGCATAAATTGTGATGAATGAATAAAAAAATGTGGTGTGAGTGTCACCTCCTTTTGCATTAAAGAAGTGTATTTAAGCCACTAGCAACTTGTGTTTTATATGTAAAGCTTGTTTGACAAGAGGCAACTTTTTAAAACTCAGGTTGGCCGGGTCAGTTAAATCGTGAACCGTCGGTTGAACCGTGATCTGATAGCTCGACTGAGTTACTTAAAAAACCGATTTTTAAAACATTGCATGCAACTAATATTTTCATTTTGTGAAACTGTTTGCTGCTAGTGTTTTGCTTATTAAATTGCATATAATACACTCAAATTTATATAAATAGATTTTATTTTAATGAGTATGTCATGTTACGCTTTATAATTAGAGCTACAGATTTGTTACCAAACGCTTTATTAAGCAAACAACTACTGTCAACTGCTACTTTGCTTATTGTTACTGCTAACTGCTACCGTTATTGCTACGTTTCGCCAAACATACCCGTAATAGCATAACTATATACAACTTAAAGTGCTAGTGATAAAACACCTTTGAAAAATAGGGCAAGAAACCAAAAACACAATAGAGCTTTCAAGATGGAAGGAAGCTAAACTCGAAAAAGGCGGCTTGTAATATTAAAGAACTAAGTCACACCAACACCAAACACACAAAAAGATGTTAACCAAAGACTCCTCTAAGAGCCAATGCCCATCGACCCCAATCTAAAGTAAGCTTTTTGCACCTATTCAAAATCCAGATTAGAGATAAGTGCCGAATTTGGGAGAATATGTCATCACTCAAAATTACGTCTTTCTCATTGTCGGGAGCATGGACCACCCGATTCCTCTACTTCCAAATTGACCACATCAACACATAGAAAACATCTTGCAAAGCTTTACTTACCGGGCAAAGATCGAAAAATAGCATCTTTTAGTGGGTAGGAGTGACGATACCACACCAACGCCAATATTTTAAACCATGTATGGCGAGCAAGGATGCACGAGTATAACACATGATCAATGGTCTCTCCTGCCTCATTACATAATGGACATAACAAAGAAGCAAGGATTATACCTTTCGAATTAAGAGCAAAAAGAGTAGGCAACCCGTTATTTGTCGCCCTCCAAATGCAATATGTTTACTTTTATTAGAGTCCACCTATTTCAGTTGTGATTGCAGTCAGTAGAGAATGGTCCAAGAATGTTCTGATCAACAAGAGAATGTAGCTTTCGAACTATGAATTTTCCGTTTGTCGCAAGAGTTCATTGCTATTTATCTAAGTCACAAGCAATAAACGATAAGGAGTTAATAACCTGTTCCAAACCTGCTAGCTAGTCAACGGCCCGTCCACGAGGCTCACACCTCAAATTCCAATTTCCTGACCAAACGGTGTTAACTAGTTTCCAACGATTTGTAACTAAGCACTTGTTTATTTCGAGAGCAAAAGACAGGGAAAAACATGTGTCGAAGGTAAGCCATGAGTGTTCCAAAATCCAAACATCTTCCCAAAAGCGTATTGAATTCCCGTTGCCAACTTTCTTGTAAAAGGAAGTCGAAAACGGTACACCAACTATATCAATGGCATTGTTACCACTTTGAATGTTAACCGAAACTCCATTGTGCAGACCGATAACAATATTTGAACAAAAGCCGCCATCTAGGCTATGGAACGGTTTCACCACTTTACACCATAAGGCATCACTTTCTTGATTGAATCTCCAACTCCATTTACCAATAAGGCTAAGATTTTTAGCCTTAAAACTTCCAATACCCAAATCACCCATATATTTACCGGCTAAAATACTCTCTCATCTAATCCATGAAATGCCTTTAATATCTTCTTTAAAACCTCAGAAAAAGCACCTTCGAATTTTCTCAAGCAAATGTATAACTTTAACGAGAGTCTCGTATAATGATAAAAAATGCAAAGGCAAGCTACTAAGCACCGCTTTAATTAGCGAGAGTTTGCCGCCAATTAACAACAATCTTAATTTTCAAAAAAGTAACTTATTAAGAAATCCATCAATCACTACTCGCCTATTCGCCCACTTTTAATTTGAGTATTGTACATATTGATTTATACAATTTGCTATATACACTTAAAACTAAAATTGTATAACTGTGTACAACTTTATTCAAATAATTAGTTGATTATGATTTCCATCTTTTTTTTTTTTTTTTTTTTTTTTTTTTTTTTTTTTTTTTTTGTAAATACAACAAAATTAACCACATCTAAATACGTCTACCTTTTCTCATACACATAAAGACAAAGAAATATGTAATTTATTAACACAATATTGTATACATACATTCTAATCAGATAGAATAATTGTGATGAATATTTAATGATCTCATGCGAAGCACGAGTATTTTTATATAATTTTAAAAAAATGTTCGATGATATATTTATGATTTATCTAAGCTTATTGATTAGTTTTATACTAGTGTGTAAAATTTAGTTGAACTATAACAAAGACTAAACCTTTGCCCCAAAAATAGAGCGAAGACAAATGGCTTCAAACTCATAAATGGTTTCATGTGTGTCGTAATACATCTCTAATTAAGCATCACTTTTTCTTTCTAAATAAACATGGTGATACTTTTAAATTATGCATATATATGAAGCGAAGCAATGAACACACCTTACGTTCGTTGAAGAAAACCCTTTGTACCAGAGTCGGACATATTTAAGGAAGATGGTATATACATGCATACCTTAAAAACGTCATCACTAGTGTAAAATCGAAAATTTTCTCTACGTGTTCTAGAGTTTTATACTAAGTGCATACATTTTTCAAACTTATTAAAAATGTGTACCTTATGACAAATTCATGTGTCCACCGATGCTTTGTACCCCACCCTTTACGTTATGTTCGTTAAAAAAAACAGTCATGTGTTGTGTCGATCGACCAGTTGCACTGGCGGAGGATACTAGGGGCGGGAAGGGGTCCTGGCCACCTCAAGATTTTCAATTGTAGCTAGCATATTCATTAGTATACCGATTTCTAAACAATATTTTCATTATGTTCCCTTAACAATTTAGTTACAAAACATCAAACCCCCTTGAGATATCAGTTTAGAAAAATAGCTCTAGTTCATATCCTTCCTCCAAAGTCGGTTTCTTTTAGAAACTCTGTAAATGTCTTATTTTATTTGATCATCTATATTACCTTTCGTTTATGTCTCTTCGTTTATTTGCTAATCTAATTTTGTCTTGTTCTATATTGTTAATTAGGAAACTGCTTGATTAATTTAATTTGTATGTACACTTTTTATATAAAAAGTTAATTATATGCTAGGATGGTTTCGACCTTACAAATAAAATGCTCAAGCTTCGCCACTGATCAGTTGTCAAAAGAGAGTACCATTTGGTCCCTCTAATAGTTTTCAAGATGCTGCTCTTTTCTAACACCATGTAACAATTAAGACACATATCTATATCTATACTACATATAATGCACGAATGGATCTTACTCTTAATTTTAAAACGTACAAGAAATTAAGCATGGTTTACAACACTTTAATGCACCCAATTTTCAGAATTACAACAAAGTAAGCATATTGTACAACAAAATAAAGCGTAGTGTCATTTTAAGACCAAAATTCTATCAAACAACATTAATGCTATTAAAAACACTCATTCACCAAATATTACAACCATTTAAACACAATGTATAATAGCTGCAACCAATTTTGAGATTTACAACAAAATAAACAAGTAAACATCAAGAGTACACAGCGGAAGACTTAAGATCATAACAAATAAATTAATTAACTGAAAGTATGCGTAACGTACCTCTTGCGAATCTCAAATCCCTCGAGCAAAGTAAAACAACCCTCGAGCAAAGCAAAACAAAGAAGTACTTATTGGTGTAAGAATAATGTCTTACAACCACGTTCTTGTACACACGTACTATTAGCGATTCGATGCGAATGCTAGTTCTTGATCACAATAGAATAACCAAACATCTTAGTTATGCTCAAGGTCACTCGTAAATCCCTTACAATGGGGATTCACTCGTCGACCAAGACAAAAGGGAAGAAAAGAAGAAGTTTGGCCCTCTATTGAAATCTGGTGTCCCAAAGGATGAATACAAGGGAATGTATTTATAGCCTTATGGTAGATGTCAAGTTTACTATGGTTTCCGATGTGGGATTCCATAGTTTCGGCCAAAAACAAGCCCAAAAGAGTGTTCCTTAAACCTTCTCTTGGCTCGTTAACTTTTCTTCATATCCCGTTGACATTTAACGACCGATAGTCACTACCGATAAGTACATATCGCTCGTTAAGTCGTTTATTGTGAATTTAATAATTAAACATAATATTTTATATTAATTATTTAAACATCGAGTCTCATACGTAAAGTGTGCAATCCCGTGGTCACGAGTTCGAATCCGGACATTTACGTATTTGTAAATATATACATTTCCAACAGCTCCCACTTGGATATGTTTACAAAACGTGAAATGACATTAGTTAGCGTCTAGCAACACGCCAATGCCCCCGGTACAACTCGTGTATGGTTTTCTGGAGAAAAACCAAGTTTGATAATTCATCATCATATTCATCCTTTTGTTTCTAATACCATGTTAATAAGAATATGGATCTCACTCATTTCTTAATTAACTATTATGTTTCTCGCTTTATGTGATTGATCAAGATTACCAATTCTTCTGAACATATTCCAGAAGACCTTGGGCATGGCCATGCAAACATCTTAACAATCCTACGAGGGGCCCAGTAGTATTATACTTCAAAATAAATTTGAAGGAAACAAATCCCATTTTGACTACAAGCAGGATCCATAAATTTCGCAACACTTCTGAAAACAACCCTTATAACTACCAGTTACGTGTAGCGTTAGATTGCTTCACAAAAATGCACTACATCCATGACATATCTCTTGTATCTCAAGTCAGAGGATAAATATCCATGATATACTTAATGACAAAGATCCATAAAGTATCATCATGCGGGTGGGATAAGTCCTATACTCAATTCATTGAATATCATCTGAAATTAGTCATGCTAAGCATCAATATACTTTCAAGTATATTCTAACTAATACTCAGATTTGTCTTAATTCAATATCATTCCCATGTTATTGATTGACAACGGACTATTTAGAATAACTTAAGTTATTCATGGATTTAAACATGCAAATATAGGACACAATATTATAAATGAAATTAAACGTATACCGTACTTTAATTCATTATTAATAATAATTGTTTAACATCCTTTATCCAAATACTAAATAGATCAATGCATGAGAATACTAGTTAATGAATTTTGCCACAAGTCATGAAAATCATACTTGTTGACAAGGCATAATTTCAATTAACTTTGATCTATAGGAATTTTGAGAATACTTATTTCAAGAATTCAATAAGTGAATTACTTGTATATGTTTACACATATCTTGATATTGTCATATCATTCCATAAGGTGCGTGATAACCTGAACCACCTTTATATGATAATCATCTTTCAAAACTTTTAAAGTTTTTAAAGTATTCTTCATTCTTTTAATGTATAATGCAACTATGCTCTTAGATGAGCATAACTAGTCAACATGGTCATTATCAAGGATATCGTGACTAGAATTGAGTGTCATCTCAATTATACTAGCATCATTGTGTAAAACAATATGCTCTTTAAACATCCGTAAACTTTGAATATTTATTTGTTTGGTGTCATCCAAACCTCAAGTTTGTTGACTATGACAATTACACAACAATTATCGTATAGAATCTGGGAGCAACTCCAGGCTGTGGAATGCAATTCTAAATCCAAACATAAATATTACAATGTTGTTAAATCATCTTGTAATCAAGCATGATACAACAACCTTATACACAACATGATGTTCATGATGAATCTTCAAGTTAGACTTTAAGATCTCATTCATATACTATCTTGTCAAAGATATGTACTCATCATGTTCTAATAGACTCATTTATTTACCGCATATGTTTATAATAATAAACATATATATTCCAAGGTTATATATTTTATTTTCTAAATCTTACAAACGAAGTTTCATTCTCAACTAAAACTTAATTTTAGGTGGAATGTAGTTGCCCATACAACATATAAGATTTAAAAAATAATACTCCCACTAGCTTTCAGGAATACTTACGAGCTATCTTATTTTAATTATTAAATCAAACATGGATTTAATATTAAACATAAGAATCATCTCCTAGATGCATGCATATATCCATTCATGGATTCTTGCATTTTGTACATATCCAAGGATTATTTGAATTCATAAAACTTCTTTGTATTACTCATCGTCCTCGCAAAAGTAATTCCACAACAAAGAGTTATGACATTCATTGTCAAAATTTCATATCAATGAAACTAAGTGTGACAATTATAATCTTTATACTTTTATTTAATGTATCTAGAAAAGAATATTCAATCATAGTTAATTGCTTAAATATGATTAATATTATTATCACTAGACATGCATTAAATATGTGTACAATATTGTCCATATGATTTCTACATAAAGATTTAAACCACTAGGGTTTCCATCCTTTGAAGAAACTCATATTCATTATTAAGATAAACCAAGTATCTAAAGTTGATTATCTTTATGGACAGCATCTCAACATAGTATGATTTATTTACCACAATTCAACATTTGATAAATTCATCATTATGATTAACAGGCTTACGATGATCCTGTAACTCATATTCCTCAGCATATTAAATATCTGAGATATCCTTACGAATCTATGAATGACAATTCCATCATATTAAGGTCTATCATTTTCATGTTTAGCCTCATTATGATATTTGCTAGTGCATTTTAGAAGATTATGTATTTTTGTAATTCAATCTTTCAAGATCTAAACAAAACTCCCACTTGCCTTTTAAAAATTTAAAGATTACCTTTAAATAGTTTATCAAGTAGAGCAACAATACATTGTTCTCTTTTGGGATACTACAAAAAACATTGACAGTTCCTAACATTAGTTTGTTACAACTCACTCTATAAGTAGTTTAACAAATTCAGAACTTCATTTATAAGACTTAATGTGATTCATCACATTCCATAAACAAATGGTGTCTTATCAATCTTCTAGGTTGGAGTCTTATTGAGTATATTCAATCTATACTCAATCTTCTAACCTTGATAACATGTGGAAGAAACTATAGTTATCTTGAATCAAACATGCCAATAGATTTTGATTCTTCTAACTGATCATACCATAAAACTATGGTATTTCATTAGAATTAATATTGTAAGAAAATCTAACAATATTATAGATAACCATCTACTCTATGGCTTACCTATTTACCAACAAAGTAAAACTTAATGGTACAATAGAATTACCAAATCAATTGCATGCATTATAACACAAGTATTTTGACCAAGTCAAAAGACATATCAGTTATAATCCCACTATACGTTATAAGTTATTGATCAACTCATTGACTTCATGCAAATGTCTTAAAACATAGCAAGTTAACGTCTTACTTTATATTGTAAGTCTTTAAAAGACTTTATGTTTGTGACTTTACAAAATCATAAACATTTATAATTAAAGTAATTATGAACACCACCTCAGGTTTCAATTAATATTTCAAGTTAATAATTACTACATATATTTAAGTCATTCAACGAATACTTAAATTCAAAGTAGTATTAGATTACTTCATTTAATTATGTCATTCCATGAAATGTTCCATGTAAGAAACTGCAGAATCATCCATGCTCGTTCTCACGACACGTGGATATTTTACCTTGGGCTACAATTTAGTTCACGTTCTCACGTAACATAAATTGTAACTACAAGTGTTTCTTAAATATTGAATGACATAAATATTTAAAATAAAGTAGTCTTTGTTATCATCTTGACACATGTTCTTAATAGGGCAATCATACATATTTAAATGTATACTTCCAATTAGAACGTTATTCTCTTACTTTTCAGTCAAGAGAATTCACTTAAATCATATTAATATGTATTGTACCTTGCACACAATAAAGATTTCTCCCACTTGTGCATGGAACAACATCATGTAACATATAAACAACACGATACACATTCGTTTATTTGATTAATATGATTTGTGTCATAGATATAACTAGTAGATTTAGGACTATATTGATTTGTAAGGAAACGCACATGACAATCCTTAAAAAAACATAAGTGCCTACAATTGGAAAGTAATTATCTTTTGAAGATAATCTGGGTTACTACACAGGAAATAAGGCTTGTAGCTCCCACTGAATTAGAAATTATTAAAACAACTTCTTATTCAGTAATGCAACACAAATACTCCCACTGAATCTGACAACATTGTAAGTGTTGCATAACCAGTGAAAACAACTTGCTTGCTTTTTACTTTCTTACACCTTTAAAGAACCATACGTAATCATTACTAAGGTACTAAAAAGTGTATTCTACTCTTTGAATGATGGGTTATCCATCAATGTTATTAACTTGAAAAATTGGGTATGCAATTTCTTCCTTAACAGGCCTACCATGCCCATAATGGTATGTAGCACCTTTAAAGGTTAAAGCAAAACAACTAGATAAAATATGCTAGTTTGCCTTTTTCCAATTTTCGCGGTAATTAGTCTAGCTTCTAATTTAGTAACTCACATACATATTTTCCAGTTAACCAACATTCATGTTGTTACAAAAGAATTCATTCACCAAATGAAGGTAATGAAATCTTTATGGAAAATAAGATGTGCAATTCATTGCTATGAGTTACATTTAGAATTTAGACAATTCAAATGTTCCTATTATACCTTTCTCATTCATGAAAAGGAATAGGATTGAGTCTCATGCTTCTCCCATGGAAAAGAGACTTCGTTTGTCTTTTCGGTAAATTATTCTCGATCAAACATTTGTTTGAAAGTAGAATGGAACAATTTATTGATCAAAGACTAAACTTCGTTTACGGTTAAATGTTGCAATTATACATTCAAAAGAATTACAAAATTCAATTTTAGTATTTTCGATAATTAACCTTTTCAAGAAAATTAAACACCCATGGTTCATAAACATATAACCATTTAATTTTCACTGAAAACTAGGATCCAAATTGTCATAATTTCATCACGTCAGTTGATATGCTAGTAATGAACCTTATACAAAGTGGTAGAGCTTGTGCTCAATTGCCAATTTCAATTGCAATTCCTAGATTTATGGGATTTACATATAGCCAATTTCAATTGCCATGTAAACATGTTTTATCCCATCTTATGCCTTGAGTTGCCAGTTCTCACTACAAAACTCAATTAAGTTGTCCAACTTAAGAAACTGCAAAATCGTCCATGCCCGTTCTCACGACACGTGGACATTTTACCCTTTGATTACGATCTAAGTCACGATCTCACGCAAATAAAAGGTAATCTTAGGTGTTTCCGTTTCGTTGGATGGCATATAACTTAAATTAAAGGGTAATGATTTTGATGTTAAATCAAATATGTACAAAGATGTCATGCATTCATCTTCGTAACATAGGTTTTATTAAAACATTTATATCTTGTTTTAATGTTTAAGTTTTTCATCATCAAACTTTAATTGAGGTATTGGTTTCACCAATCAAGGAATTTAGTGTTAATTATCATCCATTATACCGTACTTTTGCATAAGTGTAAACACTTAGTGTTTCGGATAATTACCACCTAAGTGGCGCATGGAATCAACACTAATTCGCCCTTAAGATGAGCTTGCACATTTAATGACTTACTAAGTAGCTCCACTCGAACTTACAGGGGGCAGAGGACCAGGTACGCGCTAAAGCACAACCTTAGACATCCTTTCAGTGTGACTGTGCGCACTTCTTTAAACCCCTTTTATTAGTTCATTCTCATGGGTGAGCCGTTCAGTCATTTGTACCAAAGTCATCATCAATTAAACGATTATGATTACTATTCTTAAAAATACATGTTTCACCATTGTTTAGGTCAGTTTATTTTTCTTGTAAAAATACCCTTGTTACATATAACAAACAAGCAAGTATTTGAAAAAATAAACAAATAAACAATGAATGCATAACAAAAAAAAAGTCATGCATATCAAATAGCCACATGCAAACGGTTTTGATAAATCTTATTAATAACCAATTCTAGATCTGTCAATATGCATATATTTATTTAAGACTTCCACCCGTTTTCATCTATGTACAAGGTGAACCACATGCATCGATTCATCGATTGCGTAAGTCAAAACTAAATATATACCACATAGCACATAATTGATTAAATAATAATTATTGAGGTCTTCCCCAATATAAGATCTATCATAATTTAATGTATATCACTTAAAACATGAAAGACATACAATAAAAGCAGATCCATGATAAAACATGCAGATAATTATCATGGATATAAAATTACACTTAACAATTAATGCAATTAAAACAGAGTTACGCATATACACATAAAGTTGCATGCATCTTAGGGTTTCTAATCCAATTAAAACAATAGTTTACAAAACCCTAATTAGGGTACCAAAATAAACGCCCCCTATAAAAAATTAGGGTTTAGGATTGCAAACCCTAGATCTATGCATACAAAAAATAACACATTCATGTTTATTTTAATTATGTGTTTCAGTAATTAATTACTTGTTATACAAGGCTCGTGATGCCACTGTTGAGTTTATGATATATATAACATACAATAAACAAGTAAACATCAAGAGTACACAGCGGAAGACTTAAGATCATAACAAATAAATTAATTAACTGAAAGTATGCGTAACGTACCTCTTGCGAATCTCAAATCCCTCGAGCAAAGTAAAACAACCCTCGAGCAAAGCAAAACAAAGAAGTACTTATTGGTGTAAGAATAATGTCTTACAACCACGTTCTTGTACACACGTACTATTAGCGATTCGATGCGAATGCTAGTTCTTGATCACAATAGAATAACCAAACATCTTAGTTATGCTCAAGGTCACTCGTAAATCCCTTACAATGGGGATTCACTCGTCGACCAAGACAAAAGGGAAGAAAAGAAGAAGTTTGGCCCTCTATTGAAATCTGGTGTCCCAAAGGATGAATACAAGGGAATGTATTTATAGCCTTATGGTAGATGTCAAGTTTACTATGGTTTCCGATGTGGGATTCCATAGTTTCGGCCAAAAACAAGCCCAAAAGAGTGTTCCTTAAACCTTCTCTTGGCTCGTTAACTTTTCTTCATATCCCGTTGACATTTAACGACCGATAGTCACTACCGATAAGTACATATCGCTCGTTAAGTCGTTTATTGTGAATTTAATAATTAAACATAATATTTTATATTAATTATTTAAACATCGAGTCTCATACGTAAAGTGTGCAATCCCGTGGTCACGAGTTCGAATCCGGACATTTACGTATTTGTAAATATATACATTTCCAACAGAAACAAGTAGTATGACAAATTTGTGCAAAACCTTAACATCTTATAAGAATTTGTAAAATCTCTTATTAATAGGTTTGAATCACTAAACACCATCAACCAATCATTTATTTGTACAATCAAATCCAAATCCTCTCTGAAAACACTCAAAGCAAACACAACCTAAATTGTTAGCAAGAGGATATAATCATATAACTAGCTTTCCTCATATAACTTAAGCCGATTGCATATGACATTAGTTCAACAAATAACCTTGTTATATGTGGACGTGCAAATGTGTAAGATCACAACTTTTAACCTAAACAAGTCACGTTTTGCAGTACTAGTTCAAGGATTTTAACTTTACAGTCTTGACCACAAGTCACGAGTTTCTTTTACATTTGGTCAATGATAATGAATGACTTCTACTTAAGCCATTTGCACATGACATTAATCCAACCAATAAATACTTATTTGGTCAATGGTAATGACTGACTTCTAATTAAGCCATTTGCACATGACATTAATCCAATCAATAAATACTTATTTTGACTACATTAAACTTTCAGTATCATGAAACACTGTAGTTTTCATGAAAGGAAATAAGAAATGTGTCTTGTAACAAGCTAAAACCTACATGTCGACAACCGATGGCAGAGACAAGAGGGGGACAGAGTGGGCACGTGTCTCCTAGCGAAAAATTATAGTGTAAATTATTTAACATATCTGGCTATTTTTATAGTTTACCCTCATAACGAACTGATTTGTAATGTAGTTTTTGAAAATTCTGAAAGTTTGTACTTTCGATCATAACTTTCTATCCCCACCCCTGTCGACAACCCATGATCGTTTAGGCAAAATCAACTATGCAATTCACTAATCACTACCTTATAAAAAAGGCAAAGGTATTAGATATAAATGCAAAGAAGGGTTCTAGTCTTGTTATTCATCTATATCACGTACTTTAAATTTGTCGATGTAGCTAGTTTTCGACCGCTCATAACGGTGGATGGATAAAGAGATGGTGAGCAGTCTTGTCTATCGACTATCATACCAACAAAATTTTGTTTTCAAAACGATTTCGACACGAAAAACAACTCCATGGTACTCTTTGCCATCCTACTTGTCTTAAACGACATTACTTCTTGTCAATTGCTTTCACTTTATGAGAAAATCACTTTGAGTTTCTATGAAGTTATAAAGCTTTTTTACGTACTTGTATGTTGTGAAGTGTGAACTAATTGTAACATGCATATATGACTTATATTTGGACCCTATCAAAAAGGTCACTCCCCACCATCATTATTACAACTTCATATATTTGGTTGGATCTCTACCGACACTTATTTTTTATCCATCAAAATTGGTATTTTTCAAGGCCGTTTCATGAATTTCAATTGCTCCGTGCCATCACCAAAAAAGGCATTTAACCACATACACAAATCACAAAATACACATGTTTCAATAGTGCATGAACTAATTAAACTCAAGCCTCATATTCTCTATATATATACTAAAAGTGCATGAATTGTGTGGCTCTCATCAATCGATGACCCTGTACAATGACATAGATTGCACCGAGCTAAAGAGTTATTTTTACATGCAACAACCTCCAAGAACATACAAACACACATATTTCTATCAAGTCTTATTCGTGAAAAGTCTATTGTTATAAGGTTGACGTTTACTGAATAAGAAAAGTAAACCTTTTTAATTTCCACATGAAACTGACTTTTCATATTATCCAAATAAGTCATTACAATTATGAAATACACAGAAAAAATATTTTATTAAGAGTATAAAAATGAAGAATTTTAGATAAGTGGAGTGGGTTCAAAACTAAAGTTAGCAACATTTATATACAAGTAATTTCATATATCACCTTATTTTCATGATTAATTCATATACATAAAAAAATATAAGTATTGAATGCATAATGTATAAGGTTTTTAATGCATGTTTGAGTATATATGAAATTTCCAGCTAAAATGAGGCGAGATATATCAGTGGTTTCAAAACGACGGTTATATTGAATCTTACTAAAATTGCACTAGTGTTATAAAAAGTTGTCTTGTTAAGTAGTAAATTAGTTGAACCCGCACGGCTATATGTAGCTCGGCCTCTGAATTATTGAATGATTATTAAGAAAACTAATCTAATGTCAACCGAAAGCTTTGAACATCCACCTTTCTCGGGTTCCTAGCCGGTTAGGGTTCGAGAGATAAATTGCCCACCAACCTAGAGGTTGTGCGTTCAAGCCTCGCTGAAGGCATTTGTGAGATAGGTGGTATATGGTGTGGTAAAAAATTGCGTTAAATGAAACTCGTAAAATTTGAAGGAATTTATGGTGTACGTCTACATTTGTATTAAAGAAGTTGTCGAATCTAGAAGCTAATTTTGTAGTTATTGACATCGTTTTCATAAATCAAATCAAGAAAAACCCGAATGAAACGGCACTCCTATGCATCAATTGATGTGCTCATGCACGCATGTCCTTGTTTTTAGTAAAAACTAACATGGTACCCGCGCAAAGCAGCGGAATACTAACTATGCAGTTTTTGTCGTATTTTGATGTAATAATAGTTGGTATATGACGATTTACCGGTTTGATAGTTCTCAAAAAAGTAAACGTGTGGTTAAATTTCCGTAAAACATATTAATACACTTATAGATTTCATAATTTTATTCATTTGAACTTAATAAATTTGAAAGTATATGATAAAATTTAGAACTTTAAATTTGAATTATTTTTAAGTTTGTAATCTCCATTTTAATACTATAATTTAATGTGTCATTAATGTACATTGTAATGCAATTAGTGTAATGTAGTATTTAATTATATAAATTACTAAATATAGTAACATGTGTAAGCTTAAAAAATTAAGACTTCTATTTATAAAATTCCTAAATGCATTATCTATACTACCTTATAATGTATTTAAGACTTTCTAAAGAATGAAGTCTTAATTTTTTAAGCCTACACATCTTACTTTAATTAGTAATTCATATAATTAAATTCTACACTATAATAATTGCATTATAATGTACACTAATGACACATTAAATTTAGTATTAAAATGGATGTTACAAACTTACAATAATACAAATTTATAGTTGTAATTTTTATCATAAACATTCAAGTTATACAAAGTTCAAATGAGTATAAGTATGGATATCTATATTTGTATTGATATACTTTACGGAAATTCAAATTCGCATTTACTGTTTTCGAACTATCAAACGGGTAAACCGTCAAATACTAACTCTCATTGCATACCGCTTAAAGATCAAGGTACGAGAAAAACTTACATGTTGAGTACCGCCGCTGCTTTACGCGGGTACTATGCTAGTAGATAGTTATAGATATAGATTATAGATAAATTATTCAACCATTGAGCTTGTGCAAGTTGTGCTGAATACAATAATGAAATTATGAAAGTAGTAGGAACTTATAATGGGTTTGTTTTTGAGAAGCCCATACACATGTAACTTGTAAGTAACACTTAGGTCTGAACCTCAATATAGGTACCACGGGTTCATTAGGCCCATAGTAAAGGTTATTTAAGTAGCCAACAGCCAAACATGAATGCATTTTAGGGCCGTTTGATTTGCAAGTAGGTTTAGAATTGAATTTAAATTTGGATTGGTTTGAAATAAAAATAGAAGAGAGAAAAAATAAATAATAATATAAAATATTGTTTGTTTTCTAAAACTTGATACTGAATGGATTTTAAATGTATTATTTTTATAATATTAATAAATGAATAACAAAAGTAGTGGACTCACATTTTATTAAAAAAATGTTAAAAATCAGCTAAAAAATTTGTGTGTCAGTTTGATGGCCCACCACAAGCCATTGAATTTTGATACCACCCGATTAGATCCGGATTCATGAAAACCCAATTGTATGGGTGTCAAAATCACTGTTGAAACTGAACCCCACAAACCAAACAATTCTATATTCTTTGACACCATTCTTTGAAATCAAAATACGGATAACAAACACACTCTAAGATTTTTCAAAAGTTGATATTCTAAAATCAATGTATAATCATATATTAAACACAAAAAATCTAAAAATTAATTACGTCAATTTAAAATTTATAAGAACTATTGGAACCGTTCAATTTCATATATTTGTGAAACATGTATGTTTACTAGCGAGAAACAAAAGGTATTCGGACGTTGCGATGAGGGTTTTTTGTCTGTTAGTGAAAAGTATATTAATGTTAGGCTCGTTTTGTTGATACCTCACATGCTATTCGGCGATATATTTCTTGGTTAAAGAAATCTCAAATTTTTTTAAATAGATACTAAACTTCAACATTTTTTATAAATTCATACGTATGCAAAAAATATATCAATATTGGGTCGTCATGTTTGTAATACGGAGGCCTTTATGGGGGTATATTTTTTATAAAATTGTATGTATGTCCAAAGTATATCGATATTGGGCTCGTTTTGTTCGTTATCGAGAGGCGTTTCCGGCAGTATATTTTTTATTAAGGAAATCGCCAGATATTTGTTAAATAAAGTTTGTTATATATAAAAAAAAAAACCTTAAATAGCAAAACAAATAGAGTAGTTTTCGCAACTTATTGTATAGTTCTGGGTCTTTTTTTGTAATATATATTTTTTATTATATTTTTGGGTTATGGGCTGACAAAAAAAATGGGCCAAAAATTTATCCAAGTCCAAAACGACATAAATTTGCGTCATCTTTTTTGAACGACATTTTGGATTTAGATCAATGGTATGGTATCTAAAAATGTAAAATGTGATTAAGAATAGTTCGGGATGGTTATGCTATTTGGTTTCTCGTAAAAAACAGTAACGACCCTAAGGTATGATTTAGAATCAAATGTATGGTAACATTTAAACAAACCGAGTGTCTGTATTTAGTGGATGAGATTGAGCGGGGTTCTGTCTCTGGATCAACTACTCATACAATTCCTAAAACTGCACTAGACATTCCCCTTTCAACAGTACATGAGGTTCGTGATGCTAATGTGGAATCTTCTGAAGATAGATCTGGAAATGTTATCAAATGTGAAACAACGTCAACTATAATAGATACATTTAATGGCTCTCCTGCTCATGCTACAATGACAAATGAGGACAATTCGAGTGACACTGCAGTTTATATACGTAGTGAAGCTTTGAAAGAAGCTGATACGAAAGAATTTGATACCAACGAAGTTATTATGAAGGAGGTCGATATGAAAGAAGGTGATATGACACAAGTTGATGTGAAAGAAGTTGTTATGGATGAAAAAGATTCGAAGGAAGCTTATATTAAGAAAGATGATATGAACGAATCTCAAATATGAAGATTTGACTAATCATGCATGGTCTTGAAAGAATCTCAAAGAGTTGTTTGTTTTTTCCATGAATTGTTTGCGTTTTGTAACGTTCTTTCTAACTTTTTTACTACTTTCGTATGTTTTAGATTTAATAATTCCATTAAATAAGAATGATTATGCAATTTTAGATGTTTGT
The DNA here is from genome assembly GCA_019973895.1 of Chrysanthemum seticuspe. NCBI lineage: Eukaryota > Viridiplantae > Streptophyta > Magnoliopsida > Asterales > Asteraceae > Chrysanthemum > Chrysanthemum seticuspe. Next base: position 14,374,748 of record BPTQ01000007.1, read on the forward strand.
ATGTTTTTTTTATAAAATATACAGAAATGAGTTTATATAATGATATATATTTATATTTGTATATCATTAAATCTTTATACCCGGGCAACGCACGGGTATTGTACTAGTTAAGAATAGTTCGGGATGGTTATGCTATTTGGTTTCTCGTAAAAACAGTAACGACCCTAAGGTATGATTTAGAATCAAATGTATGGTAACATTTAAACAAACCGAGTGTGTGTATTCACAGTGTATAAATTGTGTGTGAAAGTATGAAGAAGGTGATCCATTTACTTGTGTGTACCTCTTTATTTATAGAGAGACATTTATGGTTTTGGATTAAATCCTATGCGGGTAATCACCGGCCGTAGATAAGTCACGCGCTTATCGATCTTGGCTCCTAAACACAAGTTTAAAGGGCATGTTTACAACTATGAAACTCATATTGGTGTTCCCATTTTGGTTTAACACCACACAAACTATGACAACTACCATTAAGGTAGCTTGGTGAAGTTGTTTTCATCAATCAAATCAACAAAAACCCAAATGAAACGGCACTCCTTGCATTAATTGATGTGCTCATGCACGCATGTCCTTGTTTTTAGTAAATAAATTATGCAACCATTCTACTTGGCTTAAATACAATAGTGGAAGTTTAAATGGGCTTGCTGTAAGTATCAAGTAACATCTTGGTCTAAACCTCAACATAAGTTACATAGGCTCATTAGGCCCAGATGAAAGGTTACGATAAAAGTCACTGCAAAAGACACCCGGAATCAGGGTGTTCCCGACAATATACACTTCTATTTAGAATGAATTTCAGATTTGGTTAGTTCGGTCAGCACAACTTACAATTGTAAAAGTTTCGATGGTTGTTGTAGTCATCGACCGCGAGGATAAAGTGATGCCTACAACAACCATCAAAACTTTTTCATGATCCTAGTATGAAGTAAAAGATGGATATGAGTGTATGCAAGTCTAAATGAATTAGAGACTATGCTAATATTGAAAGACAAAAAATGCACACAACTAAATCTCGTGTGAATAAGAATTTTGCACCATCAACCGTAAAACATCGACTAGAATTAAGGAATGATAAAAACGGACCATATCATGTTGTTAGTTTGTTTAGTAACGTGGATCATGGGTGATGGGTATATTCTTATAATTTTCCGGGTCTCGACCCAATGCTGAGCTTCGGGTTAAAATCGATCCGAACCGAAACGAAAATCAATTTTGTGGAATACATGAATCTAGAACTGAACCAAAGTGACTCGGTTCGGTTCGGTTTTGTGTCGGTCCTTCAGTTCGGTTCGGTTATACGATTTTGGTGTGTTTTTTTTGGTTTGGCTCGAACCGAACCAAATGATCCAAACTGAAACCGAAAACCATAAATAAATATATACAACCGAATATTGTTGGTTTGGTTCCGGTCGGACCAATTTAATTCAGTTTTGTTTGGTTTCGGTCTGTTTTGATGTTACAACTTTTTCAAATTGAGTAATTTTCGTTAAAAGTTAATATAAACTAATTTAAATTGTGGATGATTTTTTTTTCACTTTTTTTAAAAAAGGTTTCCTCAGTAAATTTATTACTTCAAAAAACATAAGTACAACCAATGTGGATGAATCACAAATCTTAACACAAAGCTAGGCAAAAATAAATGCACAAATTATTCTGCAAACTAAAACTATCATATAAATGACATGATACACTTATGAAAACTTCTACAAGTGCTTCAAAATTTTCTTCAAATTTAAAGTATGGTCGAATTCTTTGAACAAAAAGAAAAATATGGTTTGCCGACAATGATCTAAAGTCCATCGTTAAAAATTACAAAACACATATTATAGTGTTTATTTATTCTTCAATTTTGTTGTGTTACAAATTATTGTACTCCTATAAAATTAACAAAACACATGTTGTATTGTTTATTTAATTTTCAATTTTGTTGTATTGTTTAAATATAAAACCCTACATAGTATTGCAAGATTACCTATAATCAGAAGTCAAACTGGCTGCAGTGTGGACTATTATTCTATATAGGAAGTTAAATTTAATACAGACTTGACCCATCGTATGTTTTCACCAACTTCCACCATTCACGGCAATGTATTTGTATATTTTTTTTAAAAGAAAATGCTGCACTAACATCTAATGGAAATTTTCAAGTTTCTTAAAGCCTTATGAATTGGTAATTTGAAAAATTGTAAATCAATCCGTCTTCGAGAATGTGTGAGGGCGAGGGCGACTATTTAGGGCTCAATTTTTTAGAACCTCAAAATTTATGTTCGATATATAAAATTACAAAAACATCTTTATAACTACCTCAAATTTTTTTAGAACCTCAAAATTTATGTTCGATATATAAAATTACAAGTTGGTTGAAAATAAAAACAAAAACATCTTTATAACTATGCTTATAGAATGGCATTATTTTTAGGTAACTGATTTTCGTTGCATGTTTGAAAAATGTAAACTTTTTATTTCGTATTAGTATATATACTAAAGATCAGGGAAGAGAGAGAATAACAACCATGTATTAAATGTAAACTTTGCCAAATTGGCAAAAATGGCCCCTGAGGTTCAAGTGACGCTGCAAAATAAGTCTTTTATCATTAATTGCAATCTATAGCAATCTGGCAAAAATAGTCCCTGAGGTTTAAGTGTCGTTGCGAAGTAAGTCCTGTAGAATTAATAACTATCTATAGCAACCTGGCAAAATTGGTCCCTAAAGTTTAAGTGTCGCTACAAAGTAAGTCCTTTTAAGCCAATCCCGCTGCATCGCGCGGGTTTCTACACTCGTTTACTCTAAAGCTCGATTAACGATTTTGCTCAGAGCCTTCAAAAATATGAGAACGGCCCTGATTATAGAACACATAATGAGCTCAATAGTCAATATAGAAGACTTTATAATTATGAGCTGAATATGATGTTAATCATTTTAGAAGCTTCATATGTGAATTGGTGGGCTTTGCATAATCAATCTTCAACAATAAGCATTACCGATAGATCATGATCATACTGTTTTTCCCACTTGCTAGTTGCTACTAATATTGATGATTGCTAGCTCACTAACATTGTTGGTAACTAAAGTGCTCTATCATTTTCTAAATTGCATTTTAACTAAGTTTATCAAAATAGTTTATAATCATAACTAATTTACCGTCGAATTGTTACAAAGCTAATAGTTCTTCTTAGAATTTAACTTAAGACTAAGGATCAAATGAGAAGAATCCTTAAAATAAGAAAAATGAAAAATAGCTATAACTACACATTAGAGATGCATCGATTTGATTTAAATGCATCCCTAATCTTTTTAGATGCATCACAATATATTTTCTAGCTAAAAATTAGATGCATATACATATATTAGATGCATTTCATCAAGTTATACAAATCCTATGTATTTTTCGTCCTTTGCGAGTCAAATTTGTTGCTAGTACTACTTTGCATCGTTTGCACTTCAAAATCACTTTCGAAACTAATTGTGATGCATCTAAATGAATAGAGATGCATCTCATGCAAGTCGATGCATCTCAAATATGCAGTTATAGTTATTTCTCATTCTTCTCATTTTAAGTTTTCTTCTCACTGGATCCTTACCCACTTTAACTTAAAACGTACGTGTATATATAAATCCATATTAATGTTGTAAGTAATACTGGTATGAAAATAGAGAAATGATAATTTCTCCAACTTTTTGTTCTCACTTATCTTTCTACTTCTAGAATCCTGATACATTTTAGAATTAACGGTTTAGATGAAGAAAAATAAGCAGTTTAAAACACATTTTATATTTTTGTGTGACAATGAAAACAAGCAGAATTTTGAAGTAAAAAAATATAAAAAGTTCATTAAAAAATTAAAAATGAAATAATCAATTCAAAATTATCATATTTTATCGAAATTCAAACCAGTTGTAGCAAAAGTCTTAAGTCCATACCATCTACTTTATCTACTTTAGAACGCAAAAAGATATAAAAAGGAAATCGAGATAGTTTATTTGATTGATAAACTTTAGTTAAAGATTTCTAGTAAGTGAGTCTAGTTTCAAATTCTTTTATTCGACTGAGTGCGTATGATGTCGCGGAAAAAGTGTTGTCATTTTTGTATTTTTTTCTTATAACACAAAAATCTATCACTCACCTCTTCTTTTTATAAAAGTGATGTCATGATTAAAAGTGACATCATGAGTTCACACATACAAAATAATAATAATAATAATAATAATAATAATAATAATAATAATAATCTCAACGTGGGCTGATAGATACGACGTGAGAGCCGACGGCACGAGCTCTGGTGTGATTGTGCCGTCACGGAGTGGGCAAGTGCCATGGCACCAAGGTCATCAACCACGATACCAAAAGCTCTTGCGATTTTAGATCACGTTAGTGTGGTATATAGCTCCACTATGAGTCTTATCATGAATTAAATTGGTTCGATTTCCATCTTCCATTAATTGATAGAGACATTACACAAATCCAAAACTTGATATTTTTACTATCCACTTGTTGACCATATTACAAACCTCACATGGTTTTTCCTCTCTTTGTCAACATAGAGTTACCAACTTTTCTATTTACTAGTAAATTATTCTTATAGAATTTCCTCGTGTATATGATATTATGATGTAAACAACACGTATATGAGTACTTTATAACATAAAACCGAGGAATGCATTATCCGTTAAATTATCTTCTTACTTAGAGAGCACGGTGAAGTTGCACATAACAAGCTATCGGTGCCATTTTGGCATCCCTTTGTGTTATACGTGCCAATGTCATGACAACGCATATAATAGTTATAAGGTGCAACTACACCTTACACCTTGATCCTTTTACATTTTACGTGTTAAAGTTGGTAGAAGGACGAGGAATCACAATTTCACAATAAAACATCTACTCAAATATCATCTTTGAATGATCTCTCCATTAGTTTAATAAACTTTAGTCACTTAAATTACTAATCAAAATCATGTAATAGTGGCTTTTGAGTATGACTGATATGCCAATTAGAGTACATGATGCCTAGATTCCAGGAAAAAAACAAGAAACACTAAACATACAACAAAAACAAAAGCCATAAGCTCTCAAAAGAAACATTTGTTGAATTATTTGACAAAAACCAAAGACATAAAACAAAACCTAAAGTGCTTCATTATATTCTAAAAGAAAGTGAGACAAATATTCTCATATAACAAAACAAAAACAAAAGGAAAAAAGCTTCAAAAAACACTTGAATTATTTTGGCAATAGAAACATAAAACAAAAAACAAAAGCACTCCATTCTACAAGAAAGATTAAAAATAATATTCTCAATTTGAAAACACTCTAGGTAAGAATCCAAGGCCAAAACTATACAAGAGAATTATATCTAATTCCAACATGTAATTAACTAATCCATTATAGCTTCTGAAAGGCAGAAAATATAGTGATATTTCAAAGTGAGCTATATGCGTCAATCGTCATGTATACGTATGTATCTGTGTGGTAGTAGCCAAGGCTACATAAGTAAGCCTCAAGACTGTAATTATTACCGTTATCTCAGTGTCACATCAGTTTTCTCTCTTTACAACTAACTTTAATATCAACTTAATGTAATAAGACAGTCAAGGAACATACCTCACATAAACACATATATACCCCAACAAAGCACACACACTCACACGCAAAAGCACAAAAAATACACACTTAAGACTCGATCGTCCACAAAACCGAGTCTTCTAGTTATGGTGTTGGAGACATGTGATATAGGGCACCCTAATAGGAAAAAAACGCGTTTTTCAATTGCCACATAGGCTTTGCACGCATCTTAAATGTGCTATTACGTATCGGCTAATGGTCAGATACATATACCCCATAAGTCCATAACATAATATTAAAGTACAAAGACTTGGTGTAATAGGGACAAAAACGACGAGTGCATGCCCCAACTACGTGTGCGTCTCAAAACATATCATCCCCACCCATGTGTATGTATGTATGATTTTGATTTTTGTAAGGTATATTTGTGTTTATGTAAGATATATTTGAGTGGTGAAATTGTTTGTCTTACTACACCTTGTTGATGGTAAAATGAAAAAATGATGAAACGCTGAGTTAGCTTTAACACCACACCCGGTCTAAAGTCATGAATCTAAATCTCGAGCTCCTTTTAGCATTTAGGCATGATATTATTAAGGAGTAGTGATTGGCATGCCTAATTTTGTGTCCAAAAAAGAGCATAATACACTTGGCAATATTAATGGTAACTTTGAAGAGGGATAAATTATGTAATACATGTGTTTAGCAATGATTTGATTAGGCACAATAGTAGTCACATGAGTTACACTAAGTGTAATAAAGACCTCAGGTGACCTACATCTCTCGTGACACCTCAACTTTCTCTCTCGAAACTAATTTGTGACTAACTTAAAAGAGACTAATACCACAAAACACATACCTAACAATATATTTTAATTATAAACACCACACACAAACAAACAAGCACATATAAAGGTCACCTGACCGACTCACATCTCGTTTTTGTCCCTAGGGGACACGTCGTTGGAGAGACAAGGTGTAGCAGGATGGGACGCGTCAGACCACTGCCACATAGACTTGGGACTCGTCGGCTTTGCCTTATTAGGTCCTGCCTTTGGCATCCTAATCATTTCCCATTATTACGTAATTTACTTATAACATGTTGGCTATAAAACGAGCTGCCATGAGTATGTTATTAGGGTACATTATAAGCTCGGCCAATGAAACAGTAGAATATTAAGGAGACAAGGTCCCTAATCCCTACCAAAGGGTCCAACCACTAAGGACACTCACCTTCCCTCCTTCACTCCATAAATGCACCACCGAAAAAGAACACTCCTTTTCACCAATTTATTTTTATCTACTCCACCTTTTGGTAGGTGAATTCTCAATCTCTTTACCTCCCTAAAATTACATGGATAAAATAGTAACTAATTAATAATTACATCATCATTTGTAAACACAAATATGGTCCAATCTATGTTTTAAAAGAGTACATTTCGAATACATACAAAACGTGTCGTAAACCAGGATTTGATCATGGGTTCATCACATAATGTGTACTAGAGACTATTGTAGTCTCTTTTTCAAAGAAATTTAAAGTGGCTTTTTTAAAGGTGTCAATTAAAATCATTCAAGGTCATTTATAGGCTATAATTATCCTTTACTCAATCTACCACATGTAGTTCTTAAATGTTAACATAATGCTATTATTGGTTGTACATAATAATTGTGTTCTATACTTAATGAGCTAGCTAGTCTTAAATGTCTTTTAAACGTGTATCCCATTTTTCAAAGTACCTAAAGTAAAAGAAGGAGAAGCTAGCAAGCTCAGTCACTTTGCTTATATAGTGTTTTATTGGTTTATGATAAGAGCATTTTGAGTGTTCATATCAAAATAAGACCTAAATATGTAAACCAAAACTTTCATGTCAATCTATAAAAAAGGTGTGAGTTGACGGGAACATCTTAACCTGAGTGTCTTTCGGCAAGAACTTTCATGTCGATAATAGAACTTGGCAAAAACTAATTATATTTCTCTCTTTATTTACTCATAAAGTGAAACAAATTTGAATTCATAGGGATCTTCATAAACTTTAATTATGAATTGATCTTGACAAGGTACCTAATTTTTACTGTATTACTTATGAGTTGTTCATGATAATGTAACATTTAAAGCCAAAAGTAAATTCATCCAAAGCATGAGTTGACCATGCATGATTACACATGACAAAACAACACACAAGCTAATTGACTTTATATTATGTCTTCCCTAATAAAACACGACATAATTAACACTTATAACATCAAAAAAACAAAAACAAAAACCCCACAAATATCATTGTCATAGAAACCCCATATCTTCATGCACATTGCTCCACTTTAATTAAGAAATTTTTGAAAAGACAAAAAGACCCTCAAGGGTCGTTCACTTGGAACTCTTGGTTTTGATACCCTCCATTGGCATTAGAATTGTACCTATCATATGAGTTATCATTGTTACCATTGTACCCTTGAGTCTCAAAGCCATTTCTAACTCCTCTTGAGTTCAAGTTTTGGTTTTCAAGGTTAAGGTCATAATAGTACTTTCCATTCTCCAAAAACCTAGTGTCACTCATTCCCTGCCTCTCTGGGTTGTACATGTTGACATTGTTATACCCTCCCCTGCCATTAGTATTGTACCTATCATATGAGTTATCATTGTTTGATGTAGTACTATACTTGTTCTCACCCATGCCTTGGTTCCTTGAGTTGTACATCTCTTGGTTGTAACCATTCACACCTTGCTTTTGGTTGTTGAACACATCATTACCACTCTCTTGTGTTTCCACAAACCTTGCACCATCAAAATGTTGACCACCATAAGAGTACTTACCACCACCATAAGAGTACTTACCATTGTTCAAAAACCTAGTGTCACTCATCCCTTGCTTCTCATAGTTGTTATACATATTGCCACCATTTGTTGCCACCTCTTGCTTGCCAGTGTTGTACATATTGTCATCATTTGTTTGCATGAACTCTTCTTGGTTTTGAGAGTTAAACAAATTGTCATCATTTGTTTGCATGAACTCTTCTTGGTTTTGAGAGTTGTACATGTTGTTGTTGTTGTTGTCACCCTTGTAGGCTTGTGGCTCATAGCTAAATTCATTAGGGATGTCTTGGGTACTACTATGAATTGGTGTGGTGTATGCCACAGGGTTGTAATTTTCGGGTAGGTTGGCGGGTAGGTAGTTATTGTTATTATTGTTGTTTTCAAGGTTATTGTTGGTAGTGGTTGCGGATGGTGGAAGTTGGCCAGATTCGTGGCCAAACAGTCCGTAACCACTACCTTCAGTAGTTTCTCGGGTTTGTGGGACAAATTTTAGGTCTTGCTCATTGGTGTTTTCGTTGGTGTTTTGATTAGTGTTCAAGGGTTGTGATTCTTGAGGGATGTTGTTAGAGACTTTAGCAAAGAATTGGCTTTCTCTTGCATGGATGGTGGTGAGTGAGAGTGCTAGGGTTAGGAAAACAAAGAATGCAATGGAAGCCATTGGAGAGTGTTTTTTGGTCTTTGTGGTTCGAGTTTGTATGTATTCTTGGTTTATATAGCAAAAGGATGTAAATCTTTTTCCAATATCACTCTCTTTTAAAATTAATGTATTTCAACATGTTAGGTGCAAATTGGTGGAAGAAAAGGAAATGATTGTGGTCCCTTAATGCATAATAGCACTTTGACAAAATAGCCCTTTCCATATGGGCCATTTCATTTTGTGTTTATGGAAAATGGTTACTAAAGATATGGAACTATTTAAAAAAAATAAGTGATTTGTATATCTTCTAATTTTATAAGAATATCACATGATATAAATCACCAATTCCTAATATTGGAAGTAAATCAAACACCATAATACTTGCTTTACAAAATATGACATTTTTTTAGTCTAGTTTTGAGATTATTACAAAATATATTTGCTTAATGGGGAAAGGAGTTTAATTATGCGTGGATTGTGGAAGGGGGAATAAGGCCAAAGGGGACATAGATGTATAAAGAGCATTAAGTGCTTCATGAAGGCATGGCACCAAGTCATGTTTTAGAGCATGCCCTCATCTACTCAATTCTTCCATTGTTGATAGCTACATCTTATTCATATCTATCACTTCTTTTAAGTGTTTTGCATTATAGTAGTAGTAACTTATTGTGCATTATTGTAGTAATTTTCAACCAAAAAAAAGTGTAAGACTTGAAATCTATTATGTGCATATAAGCTTTGTTATTGTTCAAAGAATCAAAGTTTACATGATAATTATTTAGAAGATTTTTGTAAATGAGTCCTTGAATGTAATCCATTTTTTTAACGACGATATCCTATCAAATACAAAACTAGCAATGAGCTCGAGAGTTACAAAGAACTAAAAGTCTAAAATCGGATTATTAAGCCGTTCAATCCAAATGGGATCGATTATCCTATTTCTATGAAGAACCCACGAGACTTTGTTCTTCAATAATAGTGTCTTTCCTTAGCGGTTTTGAATCAAAGCAAATCTGGTTCCGAAATTTCTATGACAACATCAAAACAAACCTTTATAACTGAAGATATAACTTTGAGACGATTTTGTAAGGATAATAGTTAACTCTTTATAAAAGTTAAATAATATCATTCATAGCATGTAGCAACTTTTGGAAATTTCATATCTCATGGATTATGGCATGTGGATTGCCTCGGATACTATTGATGACTGTACACAAACCAAACCCTAAGGACACTTGGAATTTTTCATACACAAAAATTGCTTTCAACCGTTTAACAATTATCTAGTAATGTATTTTATCGCTTTCAAAATAAATGAAAAAATACATATAGTAATTTGTTATAATATTATTATTAGTTGTTGTCATAGGGCATACCAATATCTCTTGATCAAGAACAATGTAGATATCACCATGCTACCCAACAAAATTACATAAGTGGTTTTTATATATTCTCAATGTAGATGTCAAAATACAAATCCAACATTTAGCAATGCTAAGAAGAACTAGCACATGTATATGAAACAAAAATGTGGCCAAAATCACAAAATGTTAAATGTATGGTTACTTATTGTGCCATGTCAACTAGCAGCATTCGAAAACAAAAATAATATGTGTAGAAGTAAATAACTGCTCCTCGGTTTTAGCACGTGTAGGTTCCTTCGGATTAAGCAAATGGTGTCCTTTGAGCACTTACACTGATGACAGACACGCGTTAGTCTCGTCTTGGGTTTGATCCCAAGATCAAGCTGAGGTGTGAGAGTAAGTAATGCATATAGAACAACTAAGTAATAAATGTGAGAGTAAATGTGTGTGCATTAGTTAGTTGAACATTGAATGAGGTTGGGGTATTTATACTACTCCAACTACTCTGCCTGACAACATAGTGAAGGAGTGAGCCGAGCTGGTCTAGGTGCTAGGCGGGTCAGTCCACGCGGAGCTCAATATTCCACAATATCTAGGATATGCGGCTTGAGTATGGTCCTTAGTCCAGATTGTTGCGTAAAAGAGTGCTCCTCCTCTATTGTGGCCGTCCAATGTGTGTTTTTTGAGACCAGTGTCTTTCAGACTTCGTGAAGATATTTGTCATTCGTGTCGTCATGACATATACACCGACAATATGCATATGAAACTAGGATATGCAACATAAGGTAGACATATTGTTACGTTTTTACCTAGTAGGGTTCATTCATAACTTGCTTGACAGGAACCGAACATAGTTTTCTTTACATTAATTGTGATGAATTTATGACTCGCCAATAAGAATTAAGAAATAGCGAACAAAATAATTTGGTTGGATGAAATAAGAGAGATTAGGTCTAAGAAAATGACGCAAAAAAAATGGTGTCATTAATTAGCAATACCAAACCCCTAGTATACAGCAGTTGAGACTACCTTAAAAAGCCTATAACACTACCCCACTCTCACCAGAAATAAACTAAATTCCACAACTATACGGTGTTTTGTTTTACTTGTCCGAGTTCCATATTTATTGCTTTGGCCTAAATTCGGTTGTTGTTTAGTTACTACTCATGGTTGTATAATCTAGTTGATGAATTTATGCTATTGTTGGATGTGTAAGTCTTTTTCATAAAAGAGTTGTGCAATGATCATGTTAATTACCGCGAAGCTATCACATTTATTGGTATCGTTTAACAACATATGCCATGTTATGCTTTTGGTGTGAATTCTAGGAAGTTTTATGTTATACGAAAATCGTACATTATGAACCGTTTAAGAGTAAGCGATGCAGTAGGTTATCCGCATGTTATATGGGCATATTTGTACCTATGGTGCCGTTATGTGAAGTTAAACTGCACCGCCTTTCATGTTTTTTTTGAACAGCGGATTTTATTAAAAAAAAAACTAGCAAGGTGCTAGAAAAACATTACAAAGAAATAAGCGAAGGATTCTTAAGCCAATCGACCCAGCTAAAGTTCGAATTACATCTAGAATTACACCAAGAAAAAGAACGAGCGACGATGTCGTCCACAATATGATCTTTGGATTGAGGAGATGACCCAAAGATAAGCTTGTTGCGGAAAGTCCAAATCGACCACCATGTAACGAAGAAAACACCTTCTAAATAAATCTTGGTCTTGGCCTGAATACGTAACGACTTAAACCAAACGCACCAGTCCTCATAGGAATACACCTCCAACATATTAACGTCCCACCATCTGTTAATCTTTTTATAAATGTCTTTTGCCATGGGGCAGTTAAAAAGAATGTGACTAGTAGTTTCAACTGTCATGTTGCAAATAGGACAATAAATAGAGTCAAGATCAATACCTCTACGTGAGAGATTAAAACGCGTGGGAAGGTTGTCCATTTTAACTCTCCAAACATGAATATTGATCTTCTTTGGAACAGTCTTACTCCATCGGGTTTTAGGAGCCGAATCAACAAGAGAAAGATCATCAATGAAGTTTCGTGCCGAAGCAACAGAAAATTTACCAGATTCTGTTAAGACCAAAACCACCTATCAATCATATTGGGAAGAATGGTATCCTTCATGTTTAGAGATAAATTCGCCATTTTTTGCTCCTCAATCCCTCCTCTCGGCATTCGTCGAAGAGACAAGACCAAACCTGGTTGAGAAACCTTCTCAGCAACCGTAATAAACTTAATAGATTCAAGGGCATATATTCTAGGAAATAGATACTTAAGAGGCACGTTGTCTTTCCAAGGCTCTTCCTAAAACATAGTATTCATACCGTTGCCCACTTTTTTTGTAATTAAGCCCAGAAGATCAATACCTTGATCACGCAAGGAACATGATTCTCGAACAATATCAATCCAATTAGAAGAAAAACAAGCAGATGGAGTGCAACCAACTTTACCATCCTTACCATGTATGGATTTAATTACCCTAGCCCAAAGAGAAGAGTTTTGAGTTCGGAAGCGCCAAATCCACTTAAAAATAAGGGCTCGGTTTAACGCATAGAAGCTCGAAACACCAAGACCACCTTTCTCCTTAGAAGCAAGAACATTTTCCCATTTAACAAGAGAAATTTTTCGATCTTTAAGATCCACACCCTTGAAGAAATGGCTTCGAATAGACTCCATTTTTTTCAACACAAGTTTAGGAACTTTAAACATCGACATGTAATAAATCGGCATAGCACCCAAGACCGATTTGAGAAGCGTGAGACGCCCTCCAATCGAAAGGGTCTTCATTTTCCACTTTGAAAGCCGACTATGAATCTTGTTAATGATCCCTTCCCAAGAATTAATGCACCTCATACGACCACCAATTTTAACTCCAAGATAAGAAAAAGGAAATTTAAGTGTCATACATCGGCAACAACAAGATCAACAATTGAACTATCTACGTCGATACCCATGATCTTGCTTTTCTGCAAATTAATTCGTAAACCTGATGCACGAAAGAAACAATCCAAGACACGAATGATGGTTTTGATGTTTGAATCACACCATTGTCCTATAAAGACCACATCATCGGCATAGAAAAGATGCGAAAGATGTAAGGAATTCTCAAGGTTGATTCCTTTGAACATACCCGCATTAACAACATTTTGGAATGATAGGTGAAGACTTTCCATGATCAAGATAAATAAAAAAGGAGATAAGGGATCACCTTGTTTAAGACCTTTATGAAATTGAAATTCAGATGTTGGACTCCCGTTTACTAGAATTGAACCCCGTGACGATCTTAAGCAGCTTTGAATCCAATCACACCAACATTTACCAAAGCCAAACTTTTTCAAAACATCGTCCAAAAAATCCCATCTAACGGAATCAAAGGCCTTCTCAAAGTCAACCTTGAATAACATTGTTTTCTTCTTTTTAGCTTTACACCATTGAAGAATCTCATTTAAAATAAAAGGACCATCAAGAATTTGTCGATTATCTATGAAAGCAGATTGCACTTCATTTACGAGGTTTCCCATGACTGGCACTAATAAGTTCTTAGTCATAGTGATAACAGTCGTTATGCCTTTATTTTAATAATTTTTTTTAGGAGTGTTATAGGAATGTTATTGGGGAGGGTTTTTTTTTTAGTTTTGTGTTATAAGAATGTTATATGGTAAAGTCTGGCGTGATAGGCGGATAACCCGCACTGCACATAGCGCTCTAAGCTTCATAGTATTTCCACAAGGTGAAAATGGGGTTTGTCGAGGACAACATCCTAATGTTTCTTAGAATGATCGTTTTCACAAGTTTATTACTGGTTTAAATCGGATCAAATGTGTCATTATAAGGTGTCCACGAATGGTTTTACCATCGTATATAGTATATACCCCTTTTTACCATAACTAATAACACAACCAATTCCAAAACATTAAAAGGGCATGCACAAGGATACCCATAAACGCATTAAAACCGAAAGCAAACAAGTTTCCATTTTTAGTGTTCGAGTTTACAATCGATCGAAAGGGTTTACGCATCTTACTTGAATCCATGATAGTAAATTTCGAGCTTCCAATTGAAGCTAAAAAGAGGAGTGAAAACTATGGGTTTAAGTACCCATTGAAGTTAAAGCTACCCCTTATACGAAATTGTCTAAGTATTTATTTCAACCTTTTATTCTAGTATGTGTATTAAAGAATGAAATTTTGCCTTTTTTTGTCTCGAATGGTCCATTGTACAATAGCGTGGTCAATATTAACTATTGTTCACTTTAGATGTATGCATGTACATTGGTTTGGCTTTGTTGTCTAAACAAACATAAGTGTATCATATAGCGTTTGTTTGGAGCGCTATAGGTGCGTTTGTGACTTTGTGTTGCCTGTAATGGGTTGAAATGTGGGATTCACCCTCATCCTATGTACTTTAATGTTTTTTGGGGTAATATATTTACCGGAAAAACCCTTTACCCAAAAAACATAAGTGTATCATTTAACATGGAGTTAAGTTTCAGTCATCTCCTAATCAATATAATTTCTTCTTAACCAGGCGCAATCTAGTGGTAACGGATTGGGATATCGACATAAGATTTTAAGTACAAATCCACTAGCAAACTTCGTGGGTCACCCGGCCCTAGCCATTATAATCTACAATTGTGGAAGACTAGCGATTTACCAGATCGGTCTTTCGAAGTGACCTGCAAAATACAAAGTTTACTTGTCAGATCACCAAAGGTGACTTAAGTGAGATTTCGTATTAGATAAAACAAAACGCGTTTAGTGTTTTCTATTAAAAGATGTATGTACCATCCGAAATCCGGTATCATATGCAATAAGGTGATATATTTGTTTAGAATTCCTTTTCTGTAACAGTTTTCAAATGATGATAATAATGTTAAGCTTGTATGCAAATGTTTTTGATACATTTGCTAAAGTAAGAGAACACCACTCTTTTGGGAATACTAGAACATCACTAGCACAACCACTTCAACCACCATTTTTAATGCCACTAAATGTCTTGATGGGTTGGTAATGTTACTTAAAATCAATCCATGTGCATGTTAATATACTTAAAGGCAATCACTGTTAGTATTTAGTACAATGTGTAGGATTTTCACGAAATTGGCCATTACTTTAAACGAGTAACAAGTGATTAGATTAACTATATGTAGTAGTATTTTGTTAAACATACCATTGAGATGGTTTCTTAGTTTTGTAATAGGTGTTATGTTGCTATATATTAGAATCGTTAGCCTAAGTTCTCAACACTAACAATGTTTTAATATGCTAGCGAGAGTCTAGAAATAGATACAAAAACGAGCAAGAAGCTCATGTTGGCCGGTGATTTTAGCATCATCAGCTATTTTAGATAATTATGATTTACTAAAGACCAATGTGATTTTATATTAAGTTTGGATACAAGTAAAGGAAATATAGACTGTGAGGTACACACTTATTTAACTTAATATGTTTTCGACCACAACAAAGACGCAAAGGTCAAAGGGGTTGTGCCCTTTGCAGGTTCAAGGTTGGTACTCCAAACAAATTACTCGTTTTTCCCACTAAAACCAACCTGTTTAGAACAAGAGTGTTTTACTCACACAAACATATTACACAAACCTAAGAAAACCCAAAACCCCAAATGAAACAACAAACCCAAGAAAAAAAAGTTTGCAAATTAAGGCAAATGTCTAAACTAGTACTATTATCTGTTTACTCTAAACCCCATATTAATCTCCTAACCTTCTCTTTATCACTTTTTAACCACTTTTTTCTTAATATCTTTTTCCATCGTCATAACTACTTCATGACTGTTGGGATCCAACCGCTTTTAACTGTCAATTGTTTAATAGCAGGTTTTTGGTCTCATTTGACGTTCACGAACAACACACAATTCTCTTTGTTTTGCTATGTCTTCTGTGATTAGAAATAGAGTGCGTTGATTGTCTTATTATAATAAAGATTTTGTGTAACATAGACAATAAGGGTCGAAATACTTTATTTGGATACGATTCAGTCAAATATCTAAGATTATCATCACACTCTAACCCTAATTTTTAACAGCTCATTAGATCAAGACAATAAATTTGCCCAAGATGCTACTTGTCGACACTAATGTCGATAACTAGATCTCTTTGAGGATCAACCACAAATACATTAATGTTGAAAACACTTGTACCATTTGGAGAGTATGCATTAGTGGGAGAGACATCAAAAGTCATCATATTCATTTTCATTTTAGAAAAATCCGCATATTTGAAATAGTTTTACACTACACAAAAAAAATCCATGAGGTTCCTGTACACTTCTGAAAACCCTGCTTAGTCCGCCCTTGTATGCACTTAGCTATACTTATTCTAGTTTTACTGATTTGCTAAAATAAAAAGTCGTATTACCTAAATATGAGTAGAAACAAACAAATAAAATTGAATTAAGTATGTTAACTACTTTTGGTGAAAGAAAACAAGGTGAAAGTGAGATGCAATAAAGAAGAAGGTGTTGTGTACTTTTTTGTGTTTTGACCAATTTAATTTATTCCCCGGCGCCACCTTTTATTTGTATTTCTTTTTTCTTTCTTTCGGTTTTCGTGATGTAATTTATTGCGCAATTTGCGGAAACGAGTTTCATCCATTTTCTTCAATAACTTGGGGATTACAAAACAAATCTCTTGCATTAACAACAATTCTATTCTTTTAAAGGTTTGATGCATGCAATCACGGAACGAGTTAAAAATTAGCGTGTCAAAATATTTTTCTAAAGCTAACAAATTAATGTAACTGAAACTTTAAACGGTAGGTTTTAATAATCACGTTAGGTTCCAAACTTAAATACTAGTATAGATGAAAATCAAATAGTGTTAAGTTTTTCTCAATTTTTTTTGTCATAAGCTTAAATTTTAAAGAAAATGTTGTCGATAGTAACAAAGTTTTATGATTGTTTTAATTAAGTCGCTCAAACTCTAAATTAACCACAAATAACATCCAAGTTTCAAAACTGTTTCATTGTTGTGCAAATGTTAAACAAAAATATGTTTAAAATATTCATACGTACGTTATTTGGTTGTTTTTTATGACAGTTGAACATCTTTTTATGATGCTGAATCAACCCACCCCATGACATGGAGGGGGCCATCCCAGAGCGGTGGTCGGTTGTCGGTTGTCTGAACCGGATCCCGCCACAATCACTCTGGGCCAGCTGTCAGGAAGAAACCATGAACTACGATCACCACATGCACCCCATATCATCCTCGAAAGGATGGGATTTTAAACCAAGCCTTTCCCCACATTTGGTGGGTTTCTGTGACACACGGTAAATTTTCACTAAAATTTAACTGATAATTAGTAATTTATTATTACTAAGCATAAGTCATTAAGCATGCATAAGCTTAGCCTGATCATTTGAGTAGATAACTCACACACTGTAGACCATTGCATCACTTTTGCATTCATATCATTTTATGAATATTTCATTTTTGTCTTATGATTTAAATTGTAAGACGAGAGGTTATCTCGTTTACCCCAGTGACCGACACTGCACGCGTACCGACACTATGATAAGGGCTTGATAAAACAAATGACAAACTCCCGTAAAGAAAAATATTACAAAAATAATAATATCTCCGATACGTAACCATAAGATACTACGTTATAACAGTTATCAAACAATGATGCTTCGGTCACAATTTAATATCGCGGGACACAAAATATTTAACACACTTTCACTTGAGCAATAACTTTTATAAGACTCAAATACAATTTATACATAAGTATAATGTATATGCATACATTTCCAAATTTCACAATAAGTATAATACATCTATTTACTTACACAATGAACAAATGAATACATTAAATAAAAAGTGAGATAAAATCCCTTTGTCTTTCTCTCCCATTAACGACAAAACCAACCCAAGAACCAGGAGAAAAGATATCAAATCCCATCTTCAACCTCTAGACTTGTACCACCCTAGTAGGATCGAATCTCCCAAAGAGGATAATCCAACATGTTTAATCCTTCATATCCTCTTCTCTCTTACCAAATTCATGAAAGTTTTTGCTTCACAAATCTCTCCTTGATGCTCTTGCTACAACTCGTACGAATCCAAGGAAAATCAAGGCCAAGTCATCCAAGGGAATCATATCTTCACACAAATCTAACTTGAGCCAAAAGTCCAAGATATTCTTAGTTTTTGGAAGCTAACCGAATTTGGCTTCAAACCAAGACCAAAGGAAAGAAAGATAGCCAAGCTCCTCCCCAATATACTTCTATATCTCTAGTCGAGTTGCAAAAGCCCCAAACTCAGTTTCTCATCAAATTTTACCAAAAACTAGGGTTTGTGAAAGTTAGGGTTTTCAAAAATTGATTTGGGGGTTTTGCAATTGGAGGTGTGTAGGAGCTAATTCAAGTCTTGTTTGGTCCGAAACCACGAAGCCATTCTCGTTCCTCACGCATCACCTTTGAGTTGAGGTTATAAATCTTCCTTGTTGTAATGTTCTTTTTGTTGTTGTTATGATATTAAGTTAGTAACTTGTATCAAAATGCTATTATAAAGTTTACCGTGTTTAGCTTCTTTTAATTGTTTCATGTCGAAAATGATATGTCACTTGGGTGTGGTGTTGGGTTTTTGTCGAGAGCATGAAACAAGAAAAACTAGAAGTTGAGTTTCTTTGGTATTGTTATGTTAACTTTGGGTCTTGTCGAATTGCATAAACAAGAATAAGAGAGATTGAGTTTTTTACAAATTATACTCCTTGTGTTTAGTAAACAATCTTGGTTACATGAACTTGTGTGGTCATTTGCACTAGAGTCCGTTTGGTTTTCTATCGAGTCTAGGGAACAAAAATAAGGTATACGAGTCAAGTTTGCGAAGCCTACAAGTAACCCATGTTGATACTCATTTTTTTTCAGTCGACATTTATGTTGTTTGAAAGTATGTCGAACTTTGATTTTTACCTTGTTTAAACGTGAGAAACATGCTAGTGTCTCATTGTCTTGTGACTCAAATCTTAGAGGTGAACCATGTGTCCAAGCCTCTATGTACGCCTAGGGAGAACTCAAGTCAAGTATACTCGGTTACTAAAACATTTCGAGTAGCCTATGTTGTGTCGAAGTCCATAATAGTTGACGAGAATGAGACCAAGTTGATGTAGTACTCAACTAATACATGGCCTCATCACTCATTTGCTCACATTTTCTTAGTTTTTGATATTAGCCAATCTTGTTCGAAACAAACGACTCGAGCTATAATACTCACGTTAAAATTGAAAGACAAATATGTAAACTTTTGAATTAAGAACCTGGAAGAAATGACTTGTTTCTAAAACTTCTGTTATCAAGTTTAAGTATTAGAAATAAACTTGGGCCTATGCTTCTTTTTCTCTCTTTCTCGTTACATCAACCACATCGGGCCAGGCCCAACATTTGTTACCATGTTGCATTTAAAATGGGCCGCAGCCATAGTCTTTTATATAGAAACTGTTAGAAGGTCGAATGAGGTGATACCCGGGGAAACTTATCGGACAACAAATACTGAAACCCGTCTCCGTCAATTCTTTCTTTTCACTTCGTATGTATCGTCCAAATGTCAATTGTGTACACTAGTGTAACTTAACGAACAATATACAAAAGTTTGGCATGAACAATCAATATGTAAGAACATGATTCATTTAATAATGCTTACGTCAAAATTTAGCATCAATGTGTAAACAAATGTACGTCAAGTAAACTTTCCGTTTAGAACTATATATATTAAGAACAAGTTTGATAAATAACTAAAGACCGCAATGCCATTTTATCATATATTAAATTTGAAAGTCTTCAAACTTAACTTAAACATTTTCTAAAGGTAATTAGAAAATAAATCAATTAGTGATAAATTTTGACAATACCATTTTGTGTCAACTTAAATAAGTATATACACATTTATATACTTGCTAGTGGAATATTGTAATTATTATTCATAACAAATCTTGGATTTTAAAACCCTATTAATGTCAATATAAAAGGTATATACACTTTGTATACTTACTAGTAAAACTATATTAACAATTTTTACAAACTTAAGTTTAGTATTAATACAATTATATTGAATCACTTTAAGTAAGTGATACTTAAAACAATGAACTAAAACATTGCCCTCCTTATCTAGGTCGCGTGTCGGTGCCGCATCACAACATTCACTAGATCCCACATTTGGATTTCACATTTGCTAAGGTGAGTTTTCATAGCCCATCTTTTACATGATAAACTGTTTTATACACTTTGGGGTGAGAAATATGCAAAACCTTTTATGGACCAAAACTATTACATGATTACTATTACGTGGTTTAGCCTAAGCCCTTATGTCTCCCTAGAGAATGCCCTTTTTCATGAACCGTCAATTCCCCATTGGGAAACGCGAATGTTATAAATAGATCTATTGAGGGTGACTCCTCCCTTCGGTTGGCCATGCTTAGGCCAAGGCGAAACGTATACCATGTCGGAACCGAGTGTTGAGGGACAAAACACTCGCTATGGGCCCCTATATTGTATGACATCTTTTAGCATACATAAACTGTCGTAGTATCAGTTGCATGAACTTAGAGCTAACGTAATAGACTTTCATCCATATATCATTATATTCGTTGTAATGATTATATGACTTTGCTTATGGTCCAAGTTTACTATTTTAACTTAAACCTATGAACTCACCAGCTTTTTAGCTGACCTTTTTAGCATATTTTCTCAGGTGTTTAGTTGTGATCATAGATGCAAGGCAAGGGGCGGAGAAATGGTCGTAGTAATTTCTAAAGAAGTGTTTTTACACAAAAATGATGTTTTTACTTTGGGACCACTAAAAATTATGGGATGTGCTCATTTATCTAAACAATGTTGTAAGATAATGTTTTAAAATATTTTATGAAGTTAAACGGAGTATGTATTCCGTTCTTTATTACTTGTGTTACGATTCACCAATCCCGTAACGCTCCCGAATAACACGTATGCTTCCGCTAAACTAAATTTGGGGGTGTTACAGATTGGTATCAGAGCCAGGTTATAGAGAACTAGGTACATATAAACCCTAAACTATAACTACTTTTCACCAAAAACATCATACTACGACCGCCGATTGCCGCTTGCCTTACTTGCCATTTTACTTAGAGTTCATTTAAATAGGATTACATGTTTTATTTCCTATTTACTTATGCACTATTTCATATTCATCATGATCATATTTTTCCACATACTTACACATATGCACCGTCTTGTCACAGACCATGCCTTCACCAGCCTTCCCTCACGATGTTCAGGAGGACATCCTACTAGCTCACTCACCTACCATCCGTCAGCTTGCACACTTAGCCACTGATCCGTATATTCAGGCCACACTAGCAGCTCAACCAGTTATTGCACCTACTCCATCTATACCTACCCTTACCACCACTCCATCAGCTTTGTTGACGCGCAGGCAAAAACCCCGTATGATTGTGAGAGTACCTGGATATCGAGAGAGGTATTCATTTGTGCCTGCACTAGCTTCTCAGATGACCCGCGCTGCTTACATAGGTCCTTCTACTACTTTAGAGTCACTGACACCATCATCCACTGAGTCACCACCTCATCAGAGACTCCGTAGATCTACTGATTCCTACTCAGAGGAAGACCCGGAAGAAGATCCGGAAGAGGATCCTGAGGAGGAACTACTAGAGCCTATGCCGATTGAGAGTGTTCCCGGATATGTTAGCACAGCAGCAGATATGAGTACACAAGGTCTAGAGATTGTCCAGAGTATTCATGAGTTAGGACAGAGCTCTAGGATGGCTCAGAGATTGAGTGATGACATGGACATTGATGCACCAGTTGGGTTAGGACAGCGAGTTGCTTTCCTCCGCAGCCAGGAGGAGAGTGGTATGGTTACCTGGAGGGATATTGATTGTGTGATCAGTTCTGTACCACACATCGCGAGTCCAAGCTACAGTCCATCATCACCTTCATTCATACCATCTGCAGCAGACATGGAGCGCCTTGCTCGCGCCACTAGACAGCTTGAGACCATTGAGGAAGCTGCACCGGTTGAGGCACAGTCAGTACCAGATCTATCAGGATCTCCAGATGGTGAGCTGACCCTCACGGAGAGGATGTTTATTCAGTTGGACTCTCATGAGACTCTGCTAGGAGTCCATACTGACCAGTTGGAGAGAGTCGACCCAGCACGCTTGCAGGCTTGCGAGCAGCGTGTTGAGGGTCTGGACCGAGTTACTGATGTGTTGTTTGAAAGCATGGAGCTCGAGAGACACGAGAGGATTCGACTGGGTTTCAGGGTTGAGGCTCAGGTTGAGGACGTCAGAGAGTTGGACAGCAGAGCACGAGCCTTGGGCAGAGGTCAAGCCCAGATGCACGGACGACTAGAGGAGCTAGAGCGCATCCAGTGGATGGCTAGAGATACTGCCAGAGAGGAGTGGCAGAGGACCACAGGTTTAGAGTCCATGTTAGCCTCTCAGATGAGACGTATCGCGAGTTTGGAGGATACGCAGCGAGAGTTGATTGCCACCATTGAGCGACTACGTACCGAGCGGGACATCTTTAGATAGGACTTCGTGATGTATCACACTAAACTGGATTATAAAAGTTAGTGTTAGCTATTACTCTTGTATTTCCGTTGTAATTCCGTTGTATTCCATCTAGTATCTAATCATGTACTTTATAAACCTTGTAACCAAAATTCTATCTATGTCAAACATATTTTCCTATCCAATTGTCTTTTCTTTTATAGATTGCTCATATGATCTATCTGCGACAACCACACTGTTACTTGGCACTTACCTTGTTTAGAAGCTTCTATATCTTACCACCTTTCTTACTGCAGAAATGCCGCCGAAACGAAGATCAAAACGTACCAACCCTGGTGGAGCTTCCAATGCTCCTATTCCAGCGAGAGTCACTCGCAACCAAGCTGCAAACGCTGCTATTCCAAACAGAGTCACACGCGATCAGACTGCTGAAGCCACTACTCCTGTTAGGGCTACTCCAATCCAACCTACCATGAATCAAGCTATGATATACCAACTAGTCAATGATCGAGTGAACGCCGCTTTAGCTGCAGTAAATCACTCGTCTACTAATGCTGGAACCTCGAGACCACCCACCCACAGTCGCACTTGTACTTACCAGGACTTTCGTAAGACCATGACTGGAGGCTTTAGTGGAACCGAAGGAGCTGTCGGTCTGACTAGATGGATCGAAAAGCTCGAGACTGTGTTCCGAATTTTCAATTGTGAGGAAGAGTCTAAGGTTAAGTACGCATCATTCACTTTCACAGATGCTGCCTTGACCTGGTGGAACAATTTTCTAAAATCTGCTAGTATCGATGTTACCTATGCCATGCCATGGGAGAACTTCAAGGAGATGGTACTCCGAAAGTATTGTCCTCGTAATGAGATCAAGAAGCTAGAGCATGAGTTTTGGAACCTCAAAGTTCAAGGCACCAATATGGCTGCTTATAATCAGCGATTTCAAGAACTAGCCTTGTTGTGTCCTGAAATGGTTCCCACTGAGACCCGATTGTTAGAGAGATACATCGGAGGACTGCCCCAACCTATCAAGGGCAATGTCACCACTTCTAAGGCTGCTGATCTTCACGAAACCATCGAAGTAGCCAACAAACTCATGGACCAAGTGATTGAGGATTCCATGGATAAAGTGGATGACAATAAGAGGAAATGGGATGACCACTCCCGAAGTTACAACAACAATGGGTACCGTGGCAGCAACAGTGGAAACAACAACAACAATCAAAACAAAAGGCAAAATGTTGCTAGAGCATATGCAGCTGGGATTGAGGAAAGGAAACCGTACGCAGGGACTTCACCACTGTGTAACCGATGCATTCTGCATCACAAGGGACAGTGTACAGTCAAGTGCCGTAACTGTCAGAAAATCGGACACTTAACCAGGAACTGCAGGTCCAATTCATTGGCGACAGTTCAAACAGCCCCAGCTCAGGACCCAAAAGCTGGTATAACTTGCTTTGGTTGTGGTGAAAAAGGGCATTATAAGAATGAATGCCGAAAGACCAGGAACCAAGGAAACCGAGGAAATCCAGGAAGCCATGGGAATGGCAGGATTCAGGGTAATGTTGGACAGCCGAGTAATCAGGGAAATGGCGAAGGAGCTCGTGGGAGAGTCTATGCTGTGACCAAAGTGGAAGCTCAGGAAGACCCGAATGTTGTGACGGGTATGTCACACCCCCAAATTACCTGTTTTGCAGCGGAATTGAATACCTTGGGGGAGGACTGTCATAGCATCAAAGTTACAGTTATATCGAACGACTTAAAGTGTCGTTTGAAAAATACATCGTTTGATTTAATGAAAACAATCAGAGTTTACAAAGTAGGTCCCAAATGAAAATCAACTTGTGCGGAAATAAGTTTATTACAATTCAAACGATGTTTTAAAGTACGTAAAACCCAAGTGAGACGCGTCGTCATCGCGACTCCATGATGTGTCCCAATGCATGCCATGAAGTGAATGCCTTAGATACCTGAGATAAAAACATGCTAAAAGTGTCAACACAAAGGTTGAGTGAGTTCATAGAGTTTGTTTTGAAATGTAAAGCCTTCCAAAATCGTTTATGCAGCAAAGGCATTGTAAATCCACCCAGTTCCAAGTTCCGCCCATACAAAACTTGCAACCTGTGTATTCACAACCCACTGCCAAGATGTGTATAGTTTGTGTTCAAACATATGATGTCAAATGAATTCACAATAGTACCTAACTCGACGTAGAACAATAGCACTTAATCAATAGGACTAGAACTAATGTATCAGTAGTCAACTGATTTAGAACGTTATACGACGTAGGACTGTAGCACATAATCAATAGCACCTAACTCGATGTATCAGTAGTCAACTGATATAGTACTTTATTCGACGTATAACTATAGCACACGAACGAGAACAATTTATATAGTACAACATTCGGTTTTGAAATGATGTAATCATGATAGGAGTTATCCTTAAAAATATAAAGTACTTGTGAAAAATTGTTAAGCATGCATCTCCCCCAAAACAGTTATGAAAACAAGTAAAAGCAGGGGCTATGAAACTCACTTGGTAAACTGATGAGATGACAAGAGTGAGTACACTGAGGTATAATGTGATGCGTTATCCGGGACCTATTACGAATGATATGATATGTAATGAGTTGCAATGTAATGTTATGCATGCATTTCGTATGTTATTTATACCATTTGCGGGTTTTGAAAATATTACTTTTCGTCGAAAAATGCTCGTTTGACGTCTTGACCAATCAAAAATCACTTTACAAGTTTTTACGTCAAAATATCATCCTACAATGGTTTTATAATGATTTTTGGTGAAATTACCACTTTTCGCCGCAAAACAATGTCGTCGGAATTTTCATGAAATTAATAAAAATGGCTTTGGAAAACTAGTCGTAAAATGGTGTACGTCGATCGTTAGAGAACGAACTCGACGGTTTTGGAAAGTTTGTATCGATATCTAGAAGTTTCAGTTCAGGAGTTTTCGTCAAAAAGGTCTCGATCATAAAGATATTAAGGGTTAAAGATAGTGATTTTGTTGGATTGTTGTGCAGAAAATGAGTTTCGGCCAAGTTTGAACATCCGTAAATAATTTACTACAACTCCGCTATACAAACGGCTTGTCGTTTTGAAAAATATGGCCGGTGAACTTGATTTTACTAGAAGACAATTCGTTCCAAAAAGTTTCACAACCTCGTTAAAAACAGCCGCAAACATGGTCGTTACAGCTAATGTAACACTTGTAACGTAAAAATAATATAGTTTTTCAGAAAATAATAGTTACGGCAACCTTATGAAAACGTGCATATCTTTGTCGTTTCAAATCCGTTTTCTACGTATAATACGTCCTTAGCTTCGTATCGAAGTAAACTAATATATTTTTGATAAGTCGAAATAATTTGTGAAGCTTAAGGCTCGTTTTTGACTCGGACAAAGTAAAAACAGCAAGCTGAATTTTCTGAAAAATATACGTTTCGTCGTCAAACTTTAAAAATCCATAACTTCTTCGTTATAAGTCCGTTTTATTCCGTTCAAGCGGCCACGTATTCGTTTTAAAGTATATTTTCTAAATATCAAGGCCAAAGTTTCGTACCAACTGTCGGTTTTTCCAGAAAATCGAAATAAGGACAGAACATAAATTTATAGTTATCGAAAATAGTTTTTCTCGGACAAAACCTATTCTAATCCCTTCAAATCAACTCCAAAGCTAATCTAATCCTACCATACACCTTCTTAGGGTGTCATGGGTTCCTAATCATCATCAAGACCAAAGAATACCATGGGAATAATTATAGGATGACCATATATATATATATATATAACTCTTAAAATCATGTTAAAAATGGTATAAATCACATATCATGCATGCTTGCTCCAAAAATGAAAAGATGAATATGAAATGATAAGGAAACATAAAAATGAAAGAAACAAGCTTACAAATGAATATGATGAGGTGATTAGAACCAAGGATAATCCTAAATACTCTTGGTTTTTATTTCAAAACCTAATAAAGAGTATTATCTAGATTGTATATATGCTTGATCTTGAAAAATTAATGATCCCTTGATGAACTCCTTATGTGACCGGTTTTGGAAGAACCCAAAAGAGAGAAATTTTTTTTTTTAACACTAGTGAATTATTGAGAAATGAAGTGAAGAATGAGATATGAAGTTGGAGTGTAGATTTAAGTAATCAAGGAAGAAAAAAATCACCAACACATAAATGCTATCCCTATGGACCGGATTTTAGGGGTGTTTGTCCTCAAAATATCATTTTTTTTTTTTTTTTATATACTTGTATATAATTGAGTAGAAATTTGATAAAATGTACAAGTAAGTGTAGAAAATGTAAGTAATGTAAATGGTAGATTTTTGAGTAAAAGAGATGTTTAATAGATCAAAGTAAGATGTAATGAGATAATAAAATTTGTAAAAATACATTCTTTGTGAAATCTGAGTGATAAAAATAATTATCGTATAATTTTTAAGAAACACATCGTAATAATATAAATTTAACGACTTGTATACGAAATAAATTCAAAACACTAGTAAACTCAAAATATAGTTTTTACAACTAAATGTAAGTTTAAAAATATACCGGAATCATTTTTGAAAGTAACGGATTAAATGTTTAAAATAATAACTCACGCGATAACGTTTATTTAATATAAAAATTACGCGTTAAATGTGAAATGAAATGTCATGAATGAATTAATGTGTTGCAAATTATGCAAATGAAATGTAGACTAATCTTAGTCCATATGAAATGTTCAGGATGTTATGATCATGAATTCGCCGCTGAACCTTTAAGGTTACGCGAATTTGGAACAAGTAAACCAAGTTTACGATAAATGTTGAAATAGTGAAACGTGAATTGTTTTGAGAACTGACTGGAATTTGAGAATTGTGACAGGGTACGTTCCTTATAAATAACCCTTATGCATCCATATTGTTTGATACGGGAGCCGATAGGAGTTTTGTTTCTAATACATTTAGTCCACTACTCGATATTGCCCCAATGGCATTAGGAAATGCATACAATGTGGAACTAGCTAACGGTAACGTAGAAAGGGTAGATACCATCATAAGAGGTTGCACCCTTAATCTGTTAAACCACCCATTCAATATCGACTTGATACCAGTAGCATTGGGTAGTTTCGATGTCATCGTCGGAATGGATTGGTTAGCAAAATATCATGCTGCAATCATTTGTGACGAGAAGCTCGTTCAAGTACCCTATGGAAATGAAGTCCTAACCATAGAAGGAGACCGGAGTGACAGAAGAAGTGTTTCAAGACTGCATGTCATTTCTTGTACCAAGGTTTTGAGGTGTATCTGGGAAGGATGTCACATCTTCCTAGCACAAGTCACCGGAAAGGACGAAAAAGAAAAGGAAGAAAAACGTCTAGAAGACGTACCAATAGTGAGAGAATTTCCTGAAGTCTTTCCTGAAGACTTGCCAGGACTCCCGCCAACCCGACAGGTTGAGTTTTATATCGATTTAGTGCCCGGTGCCGCACCAGTGGCAAGAGCACCTTATCGATTAGCTCCAACGGAACTCCAGGAGTTATCAAACCAGTTGTCGGAACTTGCGGAAAAAGGGTTCATTAGACCGAGCTCATCACCATGGGGAGCACCAGTCCTATTCGTCAAAAAGAAAGACGGAACCTTTAGGATGTGCATCGACTATCGCGAATTGAATAAACTAACCATTAAGAACCGTTACCCACTACCGAGGATCGATGACTTATTCGATCAACTTCAAGGTTCAAGTATTTATTCAAAAATCGACTTAAGGTCCGGATACCATCAACTAAGAGTTCGGGAAGAAGACATTCCCAAAACTGCCTTCAGAACTCGTTACGGACATTATGAGTTCCAAGTCATGCCTTTTGGGTTAACCAACGCACCAGCTGTGTTCATGGACCTCATGAACCGAGTGTGTAAACCCTACTTGGATAAATTTGTGATCGTATTCATTGACGATATCCTAATTTATTCCAAGAGTGTGAAATCTTAGATTGATCTTGGAATTGTTGAAGAAAGAAGAACTGTATGCAAAGTTCTCGAAGTGTGAATTTTGGATATCGACTGTACAATTCCTAGGTCATGTAACCGACAGTCAGGGTATTCATGTAGATCCTGCTAAGATCGAGTCAATAAAGGATTGGGCGACACCCACAACTCCTACAGAAATACGCCAATTCTTAGGACTCGCTGGATACTACAGAAGATTCATTGAAGGATTCTCAAAGATTGCCAAATCTTTAACCAAGCTAACCCAGAAAAATACCAAGTTGGACTGGGGAGAAAAAGAAGAAGAAACTTTTCAACTCCTTAAAGAAAAGTTGTGTAGTGCACCTATTCTGGCCTTACCTGAAGGTAGTGAAGACTTTGTTGTTTATTGCGACGCTTCACATTAGGGACTAGGAGCGGTGTTAATGCAAAGAGAGAAGGTGATAGCATACGCCTCTCGATAGCTAAAGATACATGAGAAGAACTACACGACGCACGATTTGGAGTTAGGATCAGTGGTGTTCGCACTCAGAATTTGGAGACATTATTTATATGGCACAAAGTGTGTCGTATACACCGATCACAAGAGCCTACAACACATTTTGGATAAAAAAGAACTGAACATGAGACAACGCCGATGGTTGGAATTACTCAGTGATTACGACTGCGAGATTCGTTACCATCCGGGTAAAGCGAATGTAGTTGCTGATGCTCTGAGTAGAAAAGAGCGACCAAAACCTCTTAGAGTCAAATCCTTGGGTATGACAATTAGTTCACCTCTTCCAACCAAGATTTTTGAGGCTCAATTGGAAGCACTCAAGGAGGAAAATCGTCCGAATGAGAACCTTTACGGAATGCCAGAAAGTGAAAATGGATTTGTAAAAAGGTCGGATGGAATTTTGTGTTTCAAAGAGCGAAGTTGGATACCACTCTACGGAGGAATTCGCGACATTATTATGCACGAATCCCACAAGTCTAAATACTCCATCCACCCAGGATCCGACAAAATGTATCTCGATCTGAAGAAATTGTACTGGTGGCCAAACATGAAAGCCGACATTGCAAGATATGTTAGCCGATGTTTAACCTGTTCAAAGGTTAAAGTTGAACATCAGAGGCCCTCAGGTCTACTAGTACAACCCGAAATTCCCGAGTGGAAATGGGAACGTATAACAATGGACTTTATCACTAAGCTACCTAAAACCTCTAAAGGCTACGACACTATTTGGGTAATAGTTGACCGTCTCACCAAGTCAGCACATTTTCTACCGATGGAAGAAAGTGATGGAATGGACAAGCTTGCACAACTATACCTGAAGGAAATCATCGCACGCCATGGCGTACCAATCTCCATCATCTCAGACAGAGATAGCCGTTTCACCTCAAATTTCTGGAAATCGCTTCAAGATGCTTTAGGGTCTAACCTCGACATGAGCACCGCTTTTCATCCTCAGACCGATGGACAAAGTGAGAGAACCATTCAAACTCTGGAGGATATGCTAAGAGCATGTGTGATAGACTTCGGAAATGGCTGGGATAAGCACTTGCCATTAGCCGAGTTTTCTTACAATAAAGGCTATCACACAAGTATCAAAGCCGCACCATATGAAGCACTCTATGGTCGGAAGTGTAGATCACCTGTGTGTTGGGCCGAAGTTGGAGAAAGTCAACTTACTGGTCCGGAGTTAATTCAAGAAACTACCGAGAAGATTGTACAAATCAAAAACCGACTGCAAGCAGCTCGTGACCGTCAAAAGAGCAATGCAGATAAAAGAAGGAAACCACTTGAGTTTCAAGTGGGAGATAAAGTTATGCTCAAAGTTGCGCCATGGAAGGGCGTAATCCGTTTCGGAAAACGTGGAAAGTTAAATCCTCGTTACATTGGACCTTTCAAAATTCTCGCAAGAATCGGACCGGTTGCATACCGACTCGAATTACCACAAGAACTCAGCTCCATGCACAACGTGTTTCACGTATGCAACTTGAAGAAATGTCTTTCTGACGAAACTCTTGCTATTCCCTTGGAAGAAATCCAAGTTGACGAAAGATTAAATTTTGTCGAGGAACCCATCGAAATTATGGATAGAGAGATCAAACGGCTTAAGCAAAGCCGCATTCCGATCGTCAAAGTCCGCTGGAACTCTCAAAGAGGTCCAGAATACACGTGGGAACGTGAAGACCAATTCAAACGTAAATACCCACATCTTTTCTCTACTTCAGCAAACAATTCTAACTGAAAACCGAGGACGGTTTTCTCTTCCAAGGCGGGGAGGATGTGACACACGGTAAATTTTCACTAAAATTTAACTGATAATTAGTAATTTATTATTACTAAGCATAAGTCATTAAGCATGCATAAGCTTAGCCTGATCATTTGAGTAGATAACTCACACACTGTAGACCATTGCATCACTTTTGCATTCATATCATTTTATGAATATTTCATTTTTGTCTTATGATTTAAATTGTGAGACGAGAGGTTATCTCGTTTACCCCAGTGACCGACACTGCACGCGTACAGACACTATGATAAGGGCTTGATAAAACAAATGACAGACTCCCGTAAAGAAAAATATTACAAAAATAATAATATCTCCGATACGTAACCATAAGATACTACGTTATAAAAGTTATCAAACAATGATGCTTCGGTCACAATTTAATATCGCGGGACACAAAATATTTAACACACTTTCACTTGAGCAATAACTTTTATAAGACTCAGATACAATTTATACATAAGTATAATGTATATGCATACATTTCCAAATTTCACAATAAGTATAATACATCTATTTACTTACACAATGAACAAATGAATACATTAAATAAAAAGTGAGATAAAATCCCTTTGTCTTTCTCTCCCATTCACGACAAAACCAACCCAAGAACCAGGAGAAAAGATATCAAATCCCATCTTCAACCTCTAGACTTGTACCACCCTAGTAGGATCGAATCTCCTAAAGAGGATAATCCAACATGTTTAATCCTTCATATCCTCTTCTCTCTTACCAAATTCATGAAAGTTTTTGCTTCACAAATCTCTCCTTGATGCTCTTGCTACAACTCGTACGAATCCAAGGAAAATCAAGGCCAAGTCATCCAAGGGAATCATATCTTCACACAAATCTAACTTGAGCCAAAAGTCCAAGATATTCTTAGTTTTTGGAAGCTAACCGAATTTGGCTTCAAACCAAGACCAAAGGAAAGAAAGATAGCCAAGCTCCTCCCCAATATACTTCTATATCTCTAGTCGAGTTGCAAAAGCCCCAAACTCAGTTTCTCATCAAATTTTACCAAAAACTAGGGTTTGTGAAAGTTAGGGTTTTCAAAAATTGATTTGGGGGTTTTGCAATTGGAGGTGTGTAGGAGCTAATTCAAGTCTTGTTTGGTCCGAAACCACGAAGCCATTCTCGTTCCTCACGCATCACCTTTGAGTTGAGGTTATAAATCTTCCTTGTTGTAATGTTCTTTTTGTTGTTGTTATGATATTAAGTTAGTAACTTGTATCAAAATGCTATTATAAAGTTTACCGTGTTTAGCTTCTTTTAATTGTTTCATGTCGAAAATGATATGTCACTTGGGTGTGGTGTTGGGTTTTTGTCGAGAGCATGAAACAAGAAAAACTAGAAGTTGAGTTTCTTTGGTATTGTTATGTTAACTTTGGGTCTTGTCGAATTGCATAAACAAGAATTAGAGAGATTGAGTTTTTTACAAATTATACTCCTTGTGTTTAGTAAACAATCTTGGTTACATGAACTTGTGTGGTCATTTGCACTAGAGTCCGTTTGGTTTTCTATCGAGTCTAGGGAACAAAAATAAGGTATACGAGTCAAGTTTGCGAAGCCTACAAGTAACCCATGTCGATACTCATTTTTTTTCAGTTGACATTTATGTTGTTTGAAAGTATGTCGAACTTTGATTTTTACCTGTTTAAACATGAGAAACATGCTAGTGTCTCATTGTCTTGTGACTCAAATCTTAGAGGTGAACCATGTGTCCAAGCCTCTATGTACGCCTAGGGAGAACTCAAGTCAAGTATACTCGGTTACTAAAACATTTCGAGTAGCCTATGTTGTGTCGAAGTCCATAATAGTTGACGAGAATGAGACCAAGTTGATATAGTACTCAACTAATACATGGCCTCATCACTCATTTGCTCACATTTTCTTAGTTTTTGATATTAGCCAATCTTGTTCGAAACAAACGACTCGAGCTATAATACTCACGTTAAAATTGAAAGACAAATATGTAAACTTTTGAATTAAGAACCTGGAAGAAATGACTTGTTTTTAAAACTTCTGTTATCAAGTTGAGTATTAGAAATAAACTTGGGCCTATGCTTCTTTTTCTCTCTTTCTCGTTACATCAACCACATCGGGCCAGGCCCAACATTTGTTACCATGTTGCATTTAAAATGGGCCGCAGCCATAGTCTTTTATATAGAAACTGTTAGAAGGTCGAATGAGGTGATACCCGGGGAAACTTATCGGACAACAAATACTGAAACCCATCTCCGTCAATTCTTTCTTTTCACTTCGTATGTATCATCCAAACGTCAATCGTGTACACTAGTGTAACTTAACGAACAATATACAAAAGTTTGGCATGAACAATCAATATGTAAGAACATGATTCATTTAATAATGCTTACGTCAAAATTTAGCATCAATGTGTAAACAAATGTACGTCAAGTAAACTTTCCGTTTAGAACTATATATATTAAGAATAAGTTTTATAAATAACTAAAGACCGCA
This sequence comes from Chrysanthemum seticuspe, assembly GCA_019973895.1. Lineage (NCBI taxonomy): Eukaryota > Viridiplantae > Streptophyta > Magnoliopsida > Asterales > Asteraceae > Chrysanthemum > Chrysanthemum seticuspe. The sequence goes on from BPTQ01000007.1 coordinate 14,408,445, forward strand.
ATGCCATTTTATCATATATTAAATTTGAAAGTCTTCAAACTTAACTTAAACATTTTCTAAAGGTAATTAGAAAATAAATCAATTAGTGATAAATTTTGACAATACCATTTTGTGTCAACTTAAATTAGTATATACACATTTATATATTTGCTAGTGGAATATTGTAATTATTATTCATAACAAATCTTGGATTTTAAAACCCTATTAATGTCAATATAAAAGGTATATACACTTTGTATACTTACTAGTAAAACTATATTAACAATTTTTACAAACTTACGTTTAGTATTAATACAATTATATTGAATCACTTTAAGTAAGTGATACTTAAAACAATGAACTAAAACATTGCCCTCCTTATCTAGGTCGCGTGTCGGTGCCGCATCACAACATTCACTAGATCCCACATTTGGATTTCACATTTGCTAAGGTGAGTTTTCATAGCCCATCTTTTACATGATAAACTGTTTTATACACTTTGGGGTGAGAAATATGCAAAACCTTTTATGGACCAAAACTATTACATGATTACTATTACGTGGTTTAGCCTAAGCCCTTATGTCTCCCTAGAGAATGCCCTTTTTCATGAACCGTCAATTCCCCATTGGGAAACGCGAATGTTATAAATAGATCTATTGAGGGTGACTCCTCCCTTCGGTTGGCCATGCTTAGGCCAAGGCGAAATGTATACCATGTCGGAACCGAGTGTTGAGGGACAAAACACTCGCTATGGGCCCCTATATAGTATGAGATCTTTTAGCATACATAAACTGTCGTAGTATCAGTTGCATGAACTTAGAGCTAACGTAATAGACTTTCATCCATATATCATTATATTCGTTGTAATGATTATATGACTTTGCTTATGGTCCAAATTTACTATTTTAACTTAAACCTATGAACTCACCAGCTTTTTAGCTGACCTTTTTAGCATATTTTCTCAGGTGTTTAGTTGTGATCATGGATGCAAGGCAAGGGGCGGAGAAATGGTCGTAGTAATTTTTAAAGAAGTGTTTTTACACAAAAATGATGTTTTTACTTTGGGACCACTAAAAATTATGGGATGTGCTCATTTATCTAAACAATGTTGTAAGATAATGTTTTAAAATATTTTATGAAGTTAAACGGAGTATGTATTCCGTTCTTTATTACTTGTGTTACGATTCACCAATCCCGTAACGCTCCCGAATAACACGTATGCTTCCGCTAAACTAAATTTGGGGGTGTTACTGTTTCGAACTTAGGCCTGTGGGGAAAACTCCCTTGTGCCTCACCGCTGTGCTAGCGGGTCATTGGCTACGTTATTTGGTTGTACCGTAAAACTAAATACCCACTTCTGAATTTAGCTAATCTCTACCAGCTTAGTGTACAACCAATTTATGCACCATGAAAAGAAAATAAGTCATAAAATAATAGTAACCAAGTTTAAGAAGTGTTTCATTTTAATCACTCAAATATAAAAATTTCACAACAATAAAACACTACTAAAACTTTGAATGGTTTTAGGATAAAAAAAACGTTAGAGTGACTAAATTAGAGCAAAACTCAAACTTGAATACTATTTCATGATTTTTACGTTAAATTTTATAACATAAATAGCAAAATGATTGAGCATGTTAGAGGAGACCGAGCACCCCTGGCTCCCCACGGTCTCCGTCCCTGCATGCAATGTATAATCAATATGATTTATTAGTTGGCTTAGTTAAGAACGTCGTACTAAAATGTTTAAATCACTTTTCATCTAAGAGAGGTTATTCATACCTTTCAAAAATGATTCTAATATATTTTAACAATTTAATAATTTTAGTTTGTTTTTATTATAAAATTACGAAATAAAAGTATAAACATAAAATATAAAATTTGACAAGCTAAAAGTAGTAAAACACAAAAAATACAGAACTGAAAATCATAAAAACTGTCTTAAATGTTAATAAAGCAGATAAAATTGCGAAACGAAAAATACGAAGCTTAAAATAAAAAATCTGACAACTCAAAAGTAGTAAAAAACAAAAGATACGGAAAGATACAATAAAAATTGTCTTGTCATGTCAATAAAATAGATAAAAAGAGTATAGAGGTACCAACAACATCAAACTTTCATATATCACAACAAAGTAAAAGCTTATTACCACGGTGTAGTTAAACACCCGTTGAAAATATCGTTTCGAGTCATGTTAGTTAGCTACGATAATCTATATGTGCTATGTGAAATTAAAAAGACTAGGGCGACTTGGTGAGCCTTGCGGCCCTGGTCTAGACCTTCTTGCTTATCTTGTTTTTCCGGCTCATTATTGTAACATAAATTTTCAATTATCATCCTTTTCGCAAGTGATTAAGAAGTCGAAATCTTTCAATCATGAACTAAAACAAGTATCCCAACACCTTTATTATATATCGTTCCTTCACACCACTCTAGTTCAATTTTATCGAATTTTGTTGTTAGGGGGAAAAATGATTTAACATAAGGTAAACTAAAGAAAAAGATAAAGATAGTAAGTGAGAAGCAAAAGAAAAAGAAGAAAAAAGTCCAACATTTTACATCATTTCAAATGGGCCCCTAAGAAGATGCTTTTAAAACCCAATAACTTTTGCAAATAATTCAAAACAATAGTGTTGTGGTAACTAGCTACCACTAGTGAGTGTTTCTGGTTTTAATTGAAGGGTACTTGACATAACACTAGCTATACCACTAGTGAGTGTTTTGGGATAGTTTTTGTTTGGTTAAGAAATATTTACTTTGTAGTCTAATTGAAGGCTTAACTTTGTCCTTTATGCCAAGATGATGTTACCACACATGGTTTGACCTTAAACAACAATACAACAACACAAATCGAATTACTAATGGACAAAAATTAAGATCGGATGTAATGGTCACTTTAAACACCACCGTCATCTCAACACTTAAACATGTTGTATCTAAATACAAACATATTACACAATATACCCCTCACTCCAAACACACACACAAATAAACTAACCACGTTTGGTGCACTACCAAATGTAGTGCACTTTTCTCCTTTTACACGTGATCTTAGGGGATGTGTTGTGGTGACCACGAGTGACGGCGGTGCCACCTCAACCCATCACTTGTGGAGCTTAAAACCATTTGGTGGAGTCTAAAAAATGTTCATATTTTGCGTAAAATGGTCACAGCTTTATACGGTGTCAATTTATGTTCATATATTGCGTAAAAAGGTCACAGCTTTATATGGTGTCAATTTGCAAGAAATTTATAAAGTAAATAAGAATTGAGTTTGTGCATGTGTTTATAGTGTTTTTAAATGAAATAAAAAATTAAGAGACATGGTAGTGTTTTTGTAAATATATTTATATACAAAATATTGGAAGGGATTTTCATGAGAAGTAAATTTAAAATGAGAAGGGTGAAAAAAAAATTAGTCACGCATTTTTATTAAGAAGGAGAAATTAAAAAAAAATAACAAGTATTTATTTATGTAAATACATCTAAAATATGCGGTTATAGCTTCTTTTTACCAATGTCATTTTAAATTCCTAACTCAACAAAATAGCAAGGCTGTAAGGTGGAGCGAATCTGAAAAAATTGCCTCAGTTCGGATTGTTCTCTGCAACTCGGGAACATGAAGTTGGAATCGCTAGTACTGAGCATCAATAATTTGCACTAGCCCACCACGATTTAGCTCTTAGCCCATTTAGTACCGATAAGGCATTGACCCATCAATCCATCACATTCGGTTTTTCAGTTTTTCTATTTATTTTGTTCTGTTTGGGATCAAAATTCACGAATTTATTTTACTAACTCATAATCGAGTCGAAAACCAAATTTGTATCCAGTTTTGGTTACAACTGACATACCCGAATTCAATACTTGTAACTTCATTAGTATTCATATGTTGCATAGACTTTATAACAAAAACTAATGCGAGTGTATATATTGATTTACTACATGAAACTATATATGCACATATTTTAACGTTTAAATGTCTACCTCGACAAATTTATAGCAATTAATATAATATGCATATTAGATAATTTGTTTCTCGGTTTAGTGCGGTTTGTGAATCTAAAAACAATAACCGAACTTACAAACAACTATACAATTTATATAAATTGAAGGGTTTGTATCTCAATGGTATTTCATGTTTTGTGAAAAGTTTTCTAACCAAATGGTTGTGGGTTCAAGTACTACTTATGACATATTAGAGAGATTTGTAGTGTAAATATTATGAGATAGTTAAAAATTGCCGTTAAAAAAAGGCATTTGTATAAGCTGTGTTGGATTTGTATGAGCTCACTCGAAATAAACCCAAAGTTATTTGTATTAGCCTACTTTAATTTTCACTTTGTCAACTGTAAAGAACTATATATCACAACAAACTCTTGCGTGGACTTGATATTAGTTGTTCTTGGCATGTTTGAAACTACTTGTATGGATATTTCGACAAGAAGCGTTATTGATACTACGTAGTGAGACTTGAAGGTGTTGTTGTTAATAGATTGGTATTAGAGTTATAATTATATTAGTAGTTGTTTTTAGGTGTTGTTGTTACCAGCCTTGTGTTTGCTCCAATGGTTACGAGTATGTTGTGTAACCTGGAGGTCACACGTTCGAGGCTTGGTATTGGTATTGGTATTATCAATTTATATTCATGAATTGTGGTTGCATAACGTAGATGTGACTCACAAGTTTAAGACTAAAATACATAAGAGCCAAAGCAACTATCGATATATCTAATATTGTCGTCCTCGTCTTCGTCGTTTTATTTGGAAAAAGAAAAGGAAGAGATAATTGTGTTCAAGACTTGAGAGGGTTGTAGAAATCAGAAGGAAACTAAAAAATATATTAATCATATTCAATGAATAATGCACATCACAGAAGATTAAATAGAAACTAGATACGGGCGAAACATTTGAACTGCTACGGTCGATCTGGGATTTGCCTAGGGTGTTACAAAAACCAATTATAAAACAAACCAAACCAATTGCTATAAAAACGTTCTCGATATCCTTGATACTTAAAAAATTTTGTCATCCAATTATACATGACTCCACCCTTTCAATGTTTTGAAAGGCTCAAGGTGCACTAACGCACAAAGGGGACCAAAGAGCCTCGAGGCGAAGCGCATACCAGGGCGCGGGATTCACGAATACAAGGCGCACTAAATACATTAAGTAGCTTAAATAACACAAAATAACATTAAATACTTAATACATGACACACATAGCCATTATAAAGATTAAAATAGATCAGTTGTCACTTCTCAAATGGATAAACTTTTTGGCTCGATGAACTACATATAGATTAAAATTCATGTAATACATAATATGCTTGTGTCCTACACTTGCAGACTTACATCAATTTAACCCAAAATATCAAGCAAGCAACATACTAATGTTCAAGGCATAATGCCAGATTTTCATGATAATATGTCATAAAGATAATACTTAATGAAACAAAGTAACTTGTTAAAAAATAACAATCACTAAAATAAACATAAAATCAGTTCAATATTACAAATCATACAAATACTCACCCTATGATGTGATGTGTAACAACTTGTAAATTTCACCTCGTATTAAACTAATATAATATTCTAACGAAAGAATACTTATCCATTTTCTAAGTCCAATTTTTTTTTTAAGAAACGATATCCTTTTATTTGATCACAACAACTAGCCAATGTGATGAAACTCACATCTTTAATAAACATAAACATCTTGATATGTTAAACTATAAAAGTTTTCAACTTTTATTTACCACTTTACGTTATTTCATAAATGTACGATTATTAAACATTCAAACTAAACGTTCTCTATCTATTGAAGTTTTCATGAAACAATAATTTATTATAACTATGATTTCACATAGGTAACCCATCAACACTAAAGTACAACACTTTGAAGCTAATGTACAAGTTCTTAAAGCACGAAAACCTAACTTTACGATATTTCTCGTTACAAGCCCTAATTTACAAAACTATGACTGTATGTTAACGAAATCACAAACCCTAATTAATTTATACATAATTTTTGTAAAGTATAAATGTACAAGTCTTTCAAGCTTATGTACAAGTCTCTAATGAATAAAAATTTTATACTTATATAAATCATATTATAAACCTCAATGTACCTATTTTTAAGCACAAGGTACAACCCTATAATGCACAAGCCTTTAAATTTTATTTTCTTATAATTTACAAGTCTAAGGTACAGCTCTCCAATGCTTGTGGTACATCTATCTTATGCATGCATATTAAATATGTCACTTACTTAAGCTAAACTAACCTTAACTTGTTTTTAAGTTAACTAAACTATGATTATGATATATAAGAACACAATTTAGCCACATAAACATGTCCCCTAGGTTAGTCCTATATCTCAAGCTCTCATGTGTTTCTTTTTAAACCATAACCTAAAACATGGACCATTTGCAAACACTTCATCATGTTTGCTTCCTTAAATGTGTACAAATATTAACCATGGAAACCTTAGAATGTTTACCTACATAAATCAACCAAACATCCTCTTTATATCTCATCACAATTCGAACACACACACACCCCTACATTCTGATTTGGAGTCCCAAAGTGAAGCAAAGGAAGGAGGAGGGAGCTTGTGCGAAAGCCTAGTAGTCCTTTGATTGTTTTTCTTCCATAACAAGTACCCACTTTTACTAGTTCAATTGTTTATTAACGTTTTGGGGGAGATACATGCTCAAATATTGCTTTATATTTTTACATTTATTTTAAACTCTTATGAATTACCGTGAGTTCGTAGCCCTATTTTTATACTTGTTTATTAATTCTTTGTGGGAGATACATGCTCAACTATTTTCATTTACATTCAAAAGTACTTTAAACTTTTACATACTACTGTGAGTCATAGCCCCTCTTTTTCTTATTTTGAACATTTTGGGGGAGATACATGCTCAAATATTGCTTGATATTTTTACATTTATTTTAAACTTTTACATACTACTGTGAGTCACAGCCCCTCTTTTCCTTATTTTGAACGTTTTGGGGGAGATACATGCTCAATTACTTTCTTTTACTATCACAAGTACTCTAAACTTTTACATACTATTGTGAGTTCGTAGCCTCTTTTTCCATCATTTATCTGTTTTGCAACACTTTGGGGGAGATACATGCTCAATAAATTACTTTTCACAAGTACTCTAATCTTTTACATATTACAAGGAGTTCATAATTCCAATTTATATGCTTATGCTGCAAACTTGAACATAAGTACTTTTCTGTATGCTATCCTGATTGTTATTGCCTAAGTTATACACTATTGCCACTGAAAGTCCCTCATATCATGAACCATTAATCACTTTACAAGTGAACGCGAATATAGTGAATAGATCTATTGGCAGTTGACGCCCCATTTGTGTTAACCGGATAGGTAACCAAATGCACTTTATTTGAGAATACTAGGAGAATGGCAAACTCCTACCTGAGGGCATTGTTGCTCACATCATTATTATGATGTTTGTAACTTACGTCATTTTTATGACGCGTTCGTGTTAAGGTTTGCGTTCATGAGACTTAAGGCAATATATGCTATGTTGCAATGATACAAATGCTGCAACTACTGAATTTATGGGTACAACAACATAACCAAACCTTGAAACGTGTGTTCAACTGATTACTAAACAAACGAACTATGGGTGTATAACAACGTAGCCCACTACTTATTTCATCGATATTTGTATTTATTACAATAATCAAACTATTGAACTCAACTGTTTTATCTATAAACTCTATGAACTCACCAACCTTTGTGTTGACACTTTTAGCATGTTTATCTCAGGTTATAAATTTACGAGGATGACACGGATACTCAAGAAGGCTATATTATTATTCGAAAACTTATTTAATAAACTGTAAAACCATTGGGACCTCATTTTGTAAACTCTGATATTTATATAAATCGAATGATAAATCTTTTAAAACGACACAATTAGAGTTCGTTTTCTATTATTATAATTGTTGAGCCATGAAGTAACACCCAGCTTGAATTCCGCTGGGTATCACGAAATTGGGGGTGTTACATGATGCTTGAAGATAAAATAAACTTCTAACGTTATTTTCAAATCAATAAAGTAAACAATCAATAAAAACCAGTTCAAGATATAAATTTATGACGTGAGAGAGATTACATATTTGTAAAATGATTAGAATCTATAGTTACCCACTTGATTGTGTGTTTTAGTTCTTTTCTAAATTAGGGTTATTAGATATAACTTAAAAGGCTCATGCATATAACTTATAAGGATCATGTATCTTATCTTAATATTTAGAAAAAAGTTCCAAGACATGTTACATCTCCGAGGAGCAAAAAGCCCCAAGGCGCAAAGGAGCAAAAAGCCCCAAGGCGCTGCGCTTTTTATGGGATTCATGCATGTCGTGAGCCTCGATCCGAAAAAATCCCTAGAGCTTGAGCCTTGGCGCGCCTCAAGCGCGCTTTTTAAAACTATGCACCCTTTTACGAGAAGCAATTACCAAACAGTAAACAAAATCGGAGCTACAAAAACATTTGAATTGAACCGAATATAGAAGTACATATAGCCTTCATACGAACCCAAAATTAATCCAAAGTCAATAAACCATAAAATAAATATAACCACTATAGTTAAAAATAAAATCGCCCAATTCAAATTCCTGAACCGACCCACTATCCCTTTTGCCACATCCATTAACCAATCAAAACTAAAAGAATGACATTTTTCTTGTTAATTAATCCAAAACTTGACTTTTTTCCCAACACATAAAACTTACTTAACGACTACATGCAATAAGGCATGGACCATATTTTTCTTTGGTGGAATTAATTCGAACGGTCATTATTACAGAAAAGACAAATAGAAACAGTCCCATAACAAATGCCACCCAATTTGTACTTATCTTTTTTCTTAGCAGAACCAAACAAACTTGTAATCATAGCTCTGATACCATGTAGAAATCGAAATACTAAAAAATATATTAATCAGATTCAATGAATAATGTACATTACAATAGAATAAATAGAAACTAGAAGCGTGAAAACATAAATGTTAAATGGGCCTAAACTGCTACGGGCCAAACGGGCCTTATTAGGGGTAGCTTTGCTTATATTCCTTTTCAGCGATTTGAGGATGTTGCTTTGGAGAATACTCCTCTTTGAGGTCGTGTTAACGATCTTTCTTCTCAAGTTGATGATTTGTCGTCTAAAATCCAGCATATGGTTCCTCGTTCTGACTTAAAATTTGAGAAATGTCATGTCTCTAAGTGTGACAACCCGAACTTTCAGGTCATTTCTCGAAACAATTCATGCTTTACAATTTCAACATTTATCGTAAACTAGGTTTACGTGTTCCAAATTCGCGTAACCATTAATGGTTTAGCGGCGAATTCATGATCATATCATCACGAACATTTTATTTGGACTAAGTTTAGTCTACATTTCATTAACATCATTTGCATCATATTAGTTCATTCATGACTTTGCATTTCACATTAAACGCGTAAATTTTATATTAAATAAACGTTATCGCGTGAGTTATTATTTTGAACATTTAATCCGCAACTTCCAAAAATGATCCCAATATATTTTTATACTTACATTAGTTTATAAAAACTATATTTTAAGTTTACCTAGTGTTATAAATTTATTTTGTATATAAATCGTTAAATTTATATTATTACGACGCTTTTCTTAAAAACTGCACGATAATTATTATATCACTCAATTCTTGTAAGAAATATATTTTTACAATTTAAATGATCTCAATATACTTTACTTTGATCCATTAAAGTTTACTTTTAGCTAAAACTACCTTAAATACTACCCTAATTTCACAAGTATATACAAGTTACCTTCACTTAATTTCTTTTACATACGCATTTACATTTTCCACACAAAAACTCACAAGTCACAAAAGCACCCTTTTAGTTATTATCTTGCAACACTTAATATAATATCAAGCCTACAAATGTTGACTCCTACTTTGCGTGTAATAAACAAAACGCATCCATGTTGTTTCTTGCAACATGTAAGCAAAACAAATAAATGTATCATTTTTGTCACAGTAAGATAAACGCACCCTTTGGTCATTATATATAATGTATAAATTGTGGCAATATATATGTTAAAACAATGACATGGTCCCTTCCTTTTGGCTTACTGTCACACGAAAACCACACCAATACTTCACTCAATCTCAACTTGGTAGCTAAACAAGTACATTTGTACTAGATAAATTAGAACTTAAAAACTTCTTTTTTTTTTTCTATATAAACGAACACACAAACCACCCAAACTCATCACTTTCACTATAAACTCACTCAAAACACCTACACATTCTCCCTTGTGGTTTCTTTCGATCCAAAGAAAGAAGAATGAAAGTATTTTTTTCGGGTTTAAAGTTGGGAAGCTAACGGGTTCTAGTTCTTGGTCCTTTGATTCTCGTTCGTTCACTCGTACCACTCTCATTCTAGTAAGCATATCATTTTCATTTTTACATATTTCATTTTCATTTCATAAGTATTTCATCATTTTCTTTGCAAGCATGCAAGACTTGTGTTTATTTATACCATTTTTACATTGATTTTTTTTAGAGTTATATATATATAGGTCATCCTATAATTATTCCCTTGTTATATATTGGTCTTGATGATGTTTAGGAACCCATGACACCCTAAGAAGGTGTATGGTAGGATTAGAATAGCTTTGGAGTTGATTTGAAGGGATTGGAATAGGTTTAGTACGAGAAAAACTATTTTCGACAAGTATATAAAGTGATCTGATCTTGTTTTGTTTTTCTGGAAAATCCGACAGTAGGCACGAATTTTTGGCCTAGATATTTAGAAAATATACTTTAAAACGAATCCGTGGCCGCTTGAACGGATTAAAACGGAGTTATAACGAAGAAGTTATGAATTTTTCAAGTTTGACGACGAAATATATATTTTCTGAAATTTCAGCACACTATTTTCGTGTTGTACGAATCAAAAACGAGTCCTGAGCTTTACAAATTATTTCGACTTATCAAAAATATATTAGTACACTTTGATACGAAGCTAAGGACGTATAATACGTAGAAAACGGATTTGAAACGACTAAGATATACACGTTTTCACAAAATTGCCGTAACTATTATTTTTAGAAAAACTATATTATTTTTACGAGACAAGTGTTACGGTAACTAAAACGACCATATTGAAGGCTGTTTTTATCGATGATGTGGAACTTTTTGGAACGAGATGTCTTCTAATAAAATCGAGATCACCAAGCATATTTTTCAAAACGACCAACCGTTTGTATAGCGGAGTTGTAATAAATTATTTACGGTCGCTTAAACTTTGCCGAAACTCACTTTTTACACAACAATTGGACAAAATCACCATCTTTAACCTTTATTATCTTTATGTTCGAGACCTCTATGACGAAAACTCCTGTACTAAAACTTCTAGATTTTGATACAAGCTTTCCAAAACCGTCGAGTTCGTTTCCTAACGTGCGACGTACACCATTTTACGACTAGTTTTTCAAAGCCATTTTTGTCACTTTCATGAAATTTCCAACGACATTATTTTACGACGAAAAGTTAAAATTTCACAATATATCATTACGAAACCATTGTAGGATGAAATTTTGACGTAAATACTTGTAAAGTAATTTAAGAATGGTCAAGACGTCAAAAGAGTATTTTTTCGACTATAAGTATTATTTTCAAAACTCGCAAATGGTATAAATAACATACGAAATGCATGCATAACATTACATCATGACTTATTACATATCATATCATTCATAATAGGTCATTTTCGAGATTCACACTACATTTCAGTGTATCCACTTTTGTCATCGTAATCATTGCAACAGGTGAGTTCATAGCCCCACTTTTACTCTTTTAACTGTTTTACAAACTCTTGGGGGAGATACATGCTACATTTTAAATCGAACACAAATGCTTTGAACTACATGCTATACCCGAATGTTTTATTGTCACTAAGTATTTGCCATGTTCGAAGTCTCTACATCATGAACCATTAGTCACTTGCGAGTGAGCGCGAATATTGTGAATAGGCCTATTGGAATTAACACTCCCGCTCTTATTGACCCAGTTAGGGGAAATCGAGCGCACTATATTTGAACCAGTAAGGTAAATTGGCAAGTTTACCTATTAGGGCGGCGATGAAACGATGATTACCAATTTTTATTGGTGCGATGTTTACGCTTTGGTGTCATGAACTTAGTGAAATAAATACGATTTTGTTTTCAACGATGAGTGTGAAACAATTTAACTCACACTACGATGATTGTGTTCAAACGAATTACTTAAACCTATGGATTTCACTCAACCTTTGTGTTGACCTTTTTAAGCATGTTTTATCTCAGGTATACAATTCATGGCATACATTTGGACACATCATAGAGTCGCGGTGACGACGCGTCTCACATGGGTTTTATGAACTTTTGAACATCGTTTGACTTGTATTAAACTTATTTTCCGTGCATAGTAACTTTCATTTGGGACCTATCTTTGTAACTCTGAATGTTTTTATTAAATCAAGCGATGTATTTTCCAAACGACACTTTAGGTCGTTCAATATAACTGTGATTGTGATGCTATGACAGTCAATCCCCAGGAATTCCATTCCGCTGCAAAACAGGTAATTTGGGGGTGTGACACTAAGTGGAAGAAAAGGGTTGCCGAGCGCCGATTTTGTGCTAGCCGATATTTTAAGGATGTCTGTTCACTAGAAGATCAATTGGATTCGAGCTGTTGCCGCTACAAGAACATAGTGCGCCACACTAACAAGCGTATTCGAGCTTGTCATCATCTTTCCAAGGTTGCTTTTTAGGCTCGGGTTAGAGAGATCATTCTTCTAAAGTCTACTTTCGATTCTCTTATTCGTTCTCGTCATTGTGTTTCTATGGAAAATCAATGGTAGAAGGCTGAAATTGCTGCTTTAAGGGGTGAAGGCACTTCTCGTGCTATGGTTGATTATATGCAACTTTTTAGCTGAAACTCTTAGTGGTTAAAGCTTTTGGGATATATTTCTTCTGGAGATGCTATATGTAGCTTTTTGCTTAGTTTTTGTAGGAGAGGCTATAGCACTTCTAATTTCGTCTATGTAGGTTCGGATCAGTGTGTCCGATAGATCTGTTTTGTAAGCATGGTATCGGAGCTTTAGGTTCAACCCACCACAAATAGTTGTCCTCCGGTCATCGGCTACTCTCTGATGATGCGGAAGGATCCCAATTTATTTACTTTCTTTCACTTTATATTTTTGTTTTCTTAGTCTTTTATCTAATCCAAATCAATTTTTTTCATCGACTCTAACGAAAGTCTATTGGAAGAGGCTACCTTCTTTTTAGAAAAAAATGTTTTGAAGATTTGATTTCCATATGAATTTTTTTATTTTTATTTTATTTTTTATTTTATTTTATTTTATTTTTTACATCTAAATTTGATTAAAACTCGACTAGTCTTCATCTAAAGTCCACCTAAAGTCGACTAAAGCTCAAACACTGGTATTACTTCTTCAATATGGTGTTACTTCTTCAAGAAATGTTGATGTCCTAAAGTATTTCATTGGTGAATCTACCAGTAATGCCTGGTTTGTTTGCTGAGTTTCGAGATAGTTTGAGTATTTTGATGTCCTAAGACACATCATTAGTGAATCTACGAGTTCTTCAACAAGTACCGTTTGCTTTGTTTGCTGAGTATCGAGACAGTCTGAGTGTTCGTTCTACTCCTGCTCCAACTGCGGGGGCTATTAGTAGATTTGTGTTAGAGTTAGAATTATATTAGTATTTGTATTAGACTAGGATTGATATAAACCCAAATATTAGACTATAAATATTGGGGCATATGTATTCTCTCATTATTCAATCAATTCAAGTAATCGATATTATCAATCAAGTAATCGATATTATCAATCAATATATATCGTCTTACACTTGTAAGTTCTAACCTTTCATGTGAAATAAAAATGAAATGGTTGAAAACTTGTACTTAGTTGCGAGCGTATGAAAGTATGAAACACTATATAGGAAGAGAAAAGTAAAAAAATAAGCCAAAATCTTTTTTAAAGTCCCCTTTGTGGTCAAGTTTTAACCCAATGTCCAAAATGGTCATGCGCAACCACCCGACTCCGCAACTCCACCCAAAATTCGCCACGTGTCCCAACTACCACTATACTTTTTCACTTTTATTACTGTCAAAATAACTTCCGATATTTCGCAACCGCCGGCTACTCAACCGGCGGCTTGCGCAACCGGCGGCCATGATTTGACATAAAGGTAAGTTGACTTTTTTAATTTTCTTGATATCCGTTTAATTTCTTGATATCCGATGGATGGTTTGATTGTTACTTTTTTTTTAATTGTTTTTGATTTATTGTTTCATCTCAAATACACACTCAATATTCACACACTCAATCCGATTATTGTTTCATTCCATCATGAAACTGATGGTACTCTTCGATCTTTGTTTTTTTTGTTTGATTGATTGTTAGATCTATGCTTATAACCGTTATTCTTAGGTTTTTATGTATTGTTGCTACAACTAATAATAAATTAGTGTTCAGTGTTTAGTGTTTTTAGCAGTTTCAAGTGCTTGTTTCAATAAAGTAGTGCTTAGTGTTAAGTAGTTTCAAGTCCTTGTTTGGCCATTTTTAAGAAAATAAGCTGTTTTGAAGTGCTTATTGGGTAATTTTTAATAAAATAAGCAGAGTTGAAGTGCTTATTTGGGTTTTTTTTAAAAGAAAATCAGCTGTTTTGAATTTGTTATTGGGTAATTTTTAAGAAAATAATCAAATTTTCAAGTGTTGAAAATTGGCTCTTGTGTTTGAAAGTTCTGCTTAGTTCTTCGTAGTTCTTCTATGTTTATTCATGTCTGCATAATCATGTCTGCATGCAAAATATGTTAACATTGCTCAATGCTATTCTACAGTGTTTATAAACTGGTTCAAATTAGACTTTTAAGTGTACTGTCACAAAATGTTTACCTCCATTTCCATCATAAGAATCGTAACTTATATATGAGTACCAACAATGAAAAGAAAGCCTTTATCGGCAAATAATTTATTTGTGGCCAAGCCATGTTAGTTATTATGGTCATGCCTGATTGTGTATGGACTTGTCAGGCATTATGTTATGGGTTGGGTCAGGATGTGTTTACATTACTTATAACCATAATAATGATACTAAAGGGTGGGTTGGGTCAATTGGGTATACAATGTTAGAGCCATATATTCAGGAATTTGAAGTAACTATATATTCAGGAACATAACAATCCCTCCTATATGCTAATAGTCATCTATAGGCAAAGACTATCATCTAGATTTTGATCTAAGAAATACTACATATCAATTAGAACCATGAAATACTACTATACGAATATCAAAAATTTCTTAAACATACTTTTTCCACAGATTGAGCAAACCAGGGGAGACCATAAGCTACTCCGTCAGCATAAAAACCTTGGCATCCTGTTGCTAAGAATCATGGAGCTAAAAAATGGACCTGCCATTGCCCAATCAGCATCGACAGGTCTAAAGTGCCATAGAAACATTATCCATAGATCAAGATGCTACCCTTAAAAAAATAAAAACACAATTTAGCTAAGTAGTTTAACAATGTAAAATCATAAAAATTGTTAGCATGAAATTTACCGTATCAGAAAGCCAGCCATTTCTCGCCTTCCTGATGCCCAACAACCTTTCCCAAAAATTATGATATACATATATGGCATCTCCTCCCCATGGAAAATAAAATCTCCTCTCCTCCTTTTCATTCAAAAAATCCATAATTTCTTTTGGCACAATCACTCTTAATTGTCGCGAACCTGTAGGATGAGTTAGATCCTACAGACATATCATACAGAATTGTCTAGTCCAAAGTACTTAACCAACGATACAAAATCTGAAATAAATAATAAGTAAAATAAGTTACCTCATTCCATGCGGGAATCACTTCACCACCAGGTGAAACCAACGGCTGAAAACGCTTTACACATTTCTTCTTCCTAGCACGGACTTTAGGCTTTTGTGGAGTGGTTGAAGGCTGGTTCATGTACGGGTCTTGAAGATACTTGCTCGCTCTAGTCTCTCGGGCAAAAGGAACCGGTATCTTTTTAATAGATGGCTGCCCGTCATCAACACAGTAAATATCAACTAATTTCTCCTTATCATCATTGCTAGGGGTACAATCTGGATCATTCATTGCTGATTTTTCCTGATCATCATTGCTAGGAACAGAATTTGGTTGCTTCGTTGCTAAATTCTCCTTATCATCATTACTAGAAACAGAATCTCGATCCTACATTGAAGGAGACTCCAAATCATTGTCTTTTTCCTAAAAATCAGAATAAAAAGATTGGGTTATTTGATTTTAAAACCAAAAAAGTTATTGTTAAATTTACCTTTTCAGGAGTATTAAATACTAATATTTGCATAAGAGTCTCCACTGCCATTAAGACCGGATGTAATGGTCACTTTAAACACCACCGTCATCTCAACACTTAAACATGTTGTATCTAAATACAAACATATTACACAATATACCCCCCACTCCAAACACACACACACAAATAAACCAATCACGTTTGGTGGTCTGCACCATCAAACGTAGTGCACTTTTCTCCTTTCACACGTGACCTTAAGAGATGTGTTGTGGTGACCACGAGTGATTGGCGATGCCACCTCAGCCTATCACTTGTGGAGCTTAAAACCATTTGGTGGAGTCTAAAAAATGTTCATATTTTGTGTGAAATGGTCATAGCTTTATAGTGTCAATTTATGTTCAAATATTGCATATAATGGCCACAGCTTTATATGGTGTCAATTTGCAAGAAATTTATAAACTAAAATAAGAATTGAGTTTTTTGTATGTGTTTATAGTGTTTTTAAATGAAATCATAAATTAAGAGACATGGTAGTGTTCTTGTAAATATATCTATATAAAAAATATGGGAAGGGATTTTCATAAGAAGAAAATTTAATGTGAGAAGGGTGAAAAAACATTTAGTCACATAATTAATAAAAAAAAAGAAATTTAAAGAAAGAAACATTTATTTATGTCAGTGCAACTAAAATATGCGATTATAGCTTCTTTCTACCAATGTCATTTTAAATTCCTAACTCCACAAAATATACTCGGTATCAATAATTTGCACTAGCCCACCACGATTTAGCACTTAGCCCATTTAGTACCAATGAGGCATTTCAGTTTTTCAATTTCTTTTGTTTGGTTTGATCAAAATTCACGAATCTATTTTACTAACTCATAACCGAACCGAACTGAGTCAAAAACCAAAGAGTAAAGTCCTAAAAACATCCCTGTGGTTTGCCCCGTCGTGCTGATTACATCCCTAAACTTTTTTTTGGCACAAAATCATCCCTCCGTTAGTAAAGTTGGCACAAATACATCCCTCCGTTAGCAAATTCAGTTAATGAGGACTAACGGTGCAAATTTTTCTCCGTTATATTTACGTAAATCGTCCTTGTGGCAAGGAACAAATTGCAACCAAAGTCCTTAAATTTATTTACAAATTCGTCCCTGTGGTCAACCTTTGGTCAACGCCACGTGTCACCACATGAGTGGTGCCACGTGGCAACGGGTCGGGTCGTTAAATGGGTCGGGTCGGTCAACGGGTCGGGTCGGGTCGGGTCGGGTTGCCACGTGGACCAATGAGGTGGTGCCACGTGGCATTGGTAAAATATACCATTTTTGGCTCGAGTGGGATTCGAACCGGGTTGTTTGTGTGGGAAGCTATGCATTGCCCAACTGGGCTAGGCATAGTTTCATTATTAATACTCAAAATCTAATACATAACCCTTTCTTATTATTTAGCCCAATTCAATAATAACAAAAGGTTCAATTTAGGTTTTGGCCTATCAATTTATGAGGTTATATGGACTGTCAAAAAATAAATAAATACACCATCGGACTCGTTTTTTCGTGCTCTTTCCAATGGTATGCTCGGGGAATTTTTTCAACTTAGTTTGGACCTCGAAAAATGCGAAAATCATCATTTTTTCTTTGTTTTTGCATTTTTCAAGGTCCAAAACAAGTCGAAAAAATTCCCCGAGCATACCGTCGGACTCGTTTTTTCGTGCTCTTTCCAATGGTATGCTCGGGGAATTTTTTCGACTTGTTTTGGTCCTCGAAAAATGCAAAAATAAAGAAAAAACGATGATTTTCGCATTTTTCGAGGTCCAGACCAAGTCGAAAAAATTCCCCGAGCATACCATTCGAAAGAGCACGAAAAAACGAGTCCGACGGTATGCTCGGGGAATTTTTTCGACTTTTTTGGACCTCGAAAAATGCAAAAACAAAGAAAAAACGATGATTTTCACATTTTTCGAGGTCCAAACTAAGTTGAAAAAATTCCCCGAGCATACCATTGGAAAGAGCACGAAAAAACGAGTCCGACGGTATATTTATTTATTTTTTGACAGCCCATATAACCCTTTAAATTGATAGGCCAAAACTAAATTGAACCTTTTGTTATTTAAGGGTTATGTATTAAATTTAAGGAAACATACTTGAAGCTATGCCTAGCCCAGTTGGGCAAAGCTTTGCTTCCCACCCAAATGACCTTGGTTCGAATCCAGGGGGTGACAAAATCGTTAGGGATGTAACCAGCGCAACGAGGCAAACCACAGGGATGTTTTTAGGACTTTACTTACCAATGCCACGTGGCACCAACTCATTGGTCCACGTGGCAACCCGACCCGTTCATTGATCCGACCCGATGACACGTGGCAGATAACGGAGAAAAATTTGCACCGTTAGTCCTTATTAACTGAATTTGCTAACGGAGGGATGTATTTGTGCCAACTTTACTAACGGAGGGATGATTTTGTGCCAAAAAAAAGTTTAGGGATGTAATCAGCACGACGGGGCGAACCACAGGGATGTTTTTAGGACTTTACTCAAAACCAAATTTGTATCCCGTTTTGGTCACAACTGACATACCCGGATTCAATACTTGTAATTTCATTGTATTTGTAGTTGAACATTGTATTCATATGTTTGCATAAACTTTTTAACAAAAACTAATGCGAGTATATATTTATTTACTACATGAAACTATACACATATTTTAACGTTTAAATGTCAAACTTGACAAATTTTTAGTAATTAATATAAAAATTTATATGGATATCCCACATTTTGTTTCTTGGTTTAGTGCGGTTTGTGAATTTAAAAACAATAACCGAATCTACAAACAGCTATAAATTTTTATTTTCGGTATAAAAATTTGAACTGAAAACTGTTTTTCATATTTCATTTCGGTTTGTTTGGGTTCGGTTTGGTTCCGCATTCGTATCCAGTTTGAATCTAGATATTGCGCACCCTTAATTATCATATATACTAAAAGTGGAGTAAAATCCCCTCAAAATAGTGCTCTTGCTACAATACTTTTCGGGTTATGTGGTGGGCTATTATTGGTGGTTCGGTGTTAAGTGGCCACATGTCGAAGCCTCATTTGTTTCAACCTTTGATCTATAGTGTTTTGTTTGATAAACCATTTCTCTCACAAAAATATCATCCCCTCTTTTGAAGCTTCTCGCATCCTCCCCTCTATTTTGAAAAATGCTAGTCACAGACAAATTTTCACAAAGAGCCCCCACAAAATGAGATGGCATGCCATAATTGGGTTATAAATGGAAAAAGAGAGAAACTACAAAATTATAAGCGAATTGACACATCTTTTTGTAGATTTAGTTTTGTGGTTGTATTATTGCTCATCTATTTTTCCCCGAATCTTCTTCCCACCAAACCCACAAGTATTTTTCTTCTTAATTTGAGGTTTCTAAGATTTTGTGTGACTTTATATATGGGAAAAAAGATTATCCTGATTTTGTGGATGCTCATAAAGTGCTCGATCAAATGCAAAGGTGTTGTAAATTAGAGAATACTTATGGGGCATCCATTTACATATTTTGATTATTGATTTCAGTTTTTAAATCAACCCCGACTACAAATTAAGGTAACTAAGTGTTGGATTAAATTCCTAAAATGTTATTAGCACATCTAAAGTAATTTAATTGTTATAGTTTTTATATGTGAGTTAAATATTTGTTAAAATGTGGCAGTTAACCAATTTTTTCAGATTTTTGACTATTGATGTTCACTTATAAATCTATATAGTGTAGGATTTTGTCATCTGTAAATGTAGGATCGGTATATGAGGATTTGAAGTGGAAAGACATGGTTGAGCTTGAAAAAATACGACATGAACTTGAGGAGATTGTCGAGCTTTTTACACAGGCGGAAAGTTACCGTAGGTGAGGAGTCAAAATTAGTAGCCATTTTATTTTGACTTACATGTTTAGTTCATGATGTATGCAATCAAATAATCTATTTTGAAGTAGCTGCAACAAAAAAGAGAAAGGGTTGTGTAATAAAGGGATCATATAAGGGGTCTTTGGATTGCTCATTTTAGCACTTATGAGCATTATATTAAGTAGCTATTATTATATAAGCAATTTCCACAAAAGGTGTAGATTGGCGGGAACACCCTGACCTTTGATGCCTTTTGGCATCAGCCATTGTCCACCCCAAAAACCGAGGGCGCCACTCAATTGGCATCATAACACATGTAATAAAGAACGGATAATAAAACCCGTTTAAGAACTTTTATTAATAAAATAATTAGGTTTACAAAAGTTTAATTGTTGCGGAAATATGGCCCATTAATAAAAAGTGGTCCCGAATACATCAGTGTAGTCTATGACCATGCCATGCCAAGCCCTGCCTTGATATCATCACACTTCAAAATCAAAAACACCTGAGAAAACATGCTAAAAAGGTCAGCTATAAAGCTGGTGAGTTCATAAGTTTATAGCAAAGCATTTAAGTAATCAAGTTTGTTTTATGGACAAAAGTGTGCTCGATACACCGCGTGTAAGTAGTCTTCCAAATAAAAGTGGTTGTGTCTATTACTCGAGCTCTAAGTTCATGTTACCAAGCTACAACAGTTCCGCATGCGTGTAAGTAGCATGTTAATATGTTTATGGTGCCCTTAGCAAGTGTGTATTCCCATTAACACTTGAGTTCCGACATGGTATATGTCCGGAGACAAGTTGGCGCTACCAACCCGGACGGAGGCGTTACCCTCAATAGATCTATTTATAACATTTGCGCTCCCCGCAGGGATTAATGGTACATGACAGGCGGGCAAGTGGGAAATAAGTTTCCTTAGGCTTCGCCGTAATAGTGGTTTACACAAGAGTTTCAATACAAAAACGTAGTTGTTGTCCATAGAGTATTTGCGTAAAAGCAATAAATCATCAAGTGTTTGCATAACAGCAATAGTTCATAAAGTGGTTTGCACGAAAGCAGTAGTTCATAAGGTGTTTGCATGCAAGCAATATCATTCATAAAGTGTTTGCATAAAAGCAGTTGTTAACCATATAGTTTGCATAAAAGCGATGGTTATTTATAAAATGTTTGCGTAAAAGCAATTATCATTCATAAAGAGTTTGCATGTTTCTCACCCCAAAAAAGTTACAAAACAGGTAAAGTAGGGGTTACGAACTCACCTTGGTATGCAGAAATGTAAAACATCACAACTAGCATCAAGTAATAAAAGCGCACGGCTCCGACACGCAACCTAGATAAGTATGGTGTGGTTTTTAGTCTAAGTCTTGTATTCAAAAACAACGTTTGTAAGTTTGCAAGTATTTATGTTTTTGAAATGCTTGAAGTTCAAAAGCAAAAGTTTCCACATATTTGGATCTTTAAAATGCTTGGAGTTAAGAACAAATATTTTAAATATTTGTTTTATAACATTTTATGTAAAGTTTCATGAATTATTTTGATTGTTGATAATGATCGAAAAATGTAGTTGTGAAAATATCTCATACGTATTGGCTCTCTGAAAAGATGGAGGAATAATGTATACGAAACTTTCTTATAAGAGTTGACTCGTATAGTGACTCAAGTATACTCACGTTATAACGGAATAGATGATCGACATAATTGAGAAGGACGAGTACCGGAGTCGAGAAAGGTATGACAAAAGAAGTCAAAGAAAATAGCAACGAGGAAAATCGTCAATAAGATAAGTCAATTAGTACGTTTCGGTTTTACCCAATATCCCAAATAGATTGTATAAAACAAACATGTTTTATAAATAAGGTAAGTTTGAATTAATATTCAAACTTCAAGAGTTTTACGATATTCTAGTGTGTTTTTCATCATTTGATGAATGTAAAATAAAAGATTTATTGAAAATAAAGTGTAAGTGTAGAAATTTTACAAAATTTCATCATGACCCCTTCAATTATAGAACATTCCCAAGTCATTTCGACTTATTAAAACTTGTGTTGCAAAAATAATATTTCCCGACAAAGTTTTAACTAGCAAATCGTCATTAGTTGAATAAGTGTTTATTGTCTATTTTAGGTTTGTTACGAGTCTAATTTATTAAATTCTTTACGAGTCTAATATATTGTATCGTCACAAGTCCAAAATGTCCAATAAATGCTCATACAACTACAAACGATTGTCCAAAATAATCCAAGTCCAATTTAAATAGTTTTCGTCCAATAACGTCAAAATCCAATGATCAAATCCAAGCATACGCTTTAATAATTATTTCGAAGTCCCAAATATTTAATCCGTTAAGTATTTGTTTTGTCCAATTATCCAAATAAAAAACAAATCCCAAATCGATCCCGAGTTATGATCCAATATATACAACCGAAACGTCATCGACTAAAAATAAGAATAATGAGTTACGTTAATAAACGTTAAATGAAATGATAAACGTAAAAAATAAACATATATAATCCAACACTTGATTTTTAGTTTTCAAAACAATACATATCGATATTAACGTATACAACCAATTTGAGGCGACCTAAACCTCGTCAACGACTCAAAAGAAGTTTTGTTTAGGCATAAAGTATATTCCAAGTCCCCACGACACTTCGTGTGTCGTGGTATTCATAACGACATTTACCGAAAGTGTCGTTTTCAAACAATTTTCCACAAATGAAGTTACAGCGACTAAACTAATAATTCCAACCTCAATAATATTTATCAAACATTGTTTAAAAGACCTCGACCTCGGCTAATCGCTTCGGTTACCAAAACTTGTGGCCGTGACTTCCCGTGAGTCACGGCTCATACCCACGACACCTTTAACATTTTCACGACCAAGAATAATTACCACAAGCCAAGTCTAAACATGCCCTTTGGGCTGACAGAAATACGCAGATCTAAACGCACCCAAGTCCGGTTCAAACTCAAAAACAATAATCACAAGGACGAATATATGTACGAAATAAAATAATCACACGGAATAAGCATGGAACGGGTCCTAGTCAACTCAACTCGTGAGTTGAATCGGACGAGTCAACTGACTCGGAGCGAGTCACGGCGAGTCGCGAGCCAAGAATAAAGATCCACCATATTTTAGTTAAAAACATTACGTTTTTGTTTAGTTTTTGTATTAAAAACGTTTTTATTAATTAAAACCGATTAGGGTTTTAATAAAAATAATGATTATGAAAAATTAAGGGCGCGTGGCCTTCCCAAACGGGAGGAGAAGATGAGGAGGGTGGTGGCTGAGCGGCGGCAGGAGGTGGTGAGCGGCGGAGAACCTCAAAAACACCCAAACGCAGTCCTTTTTAACCCAAACGCTCAATAAACGACGCGAGGAAGACGATCTATTCGTTGGTAACAAAAAAAACGGGTGGCCGGAATTTGGCCGGAACCGGCGACGGCGCCAGATTAATTTTTCCGGTGGTGGTGGTGATATATTATAAGGGGAAACCCTAATTTTGGGTTTATATACCCCCTTGAGGGGCTAAACGTGGACAAAAGAAAGATCAGGGGGCGGTGGTGTAATTTTAACAAAGGGGCAGTTTTGAAACTTTTGTTATTTTTATAAATAATTCTTGTGGCCCCCATTTGCCATAGCAAACAGCCGTTTAAAAATAGGGGACTTGCGCCAGTGCGTCTGAAATGATTTTCCTGATAAAAACGAGTAATCATACGTATAATTTTCTCGAATTTAATTTAAATAAATAAATCAAATTGATTTAAGAGTTTTAAGGTTGCGTTGGCTCATTTATTGCGTAGTTTTCGCGTTTCACAAGATATCCTCTCGTTTTCAAGCTAAATTTGGTTTAAGAAAATTTGAAAACGAAACTTTGGGAATAATAAATATAATTTATTATTTAAAATCAGTCTGGAAAACATTCCGGTTTGCTAATTGAATGGAGATAAGTCCATATCGAGAAATGTATATACGAAATACGTAGAAAACGAGTTGGATTGCGTTTCGTTGCATATAATGCGACACAATGAGAGTAGGAAAGAGAGTGGGAAGCTAACACGTGACTTCCTTGAACGTTTTAAAACGTGAGTTGAAATATTTCAGTTACACGTTGAAAAATGATTAACGTGTAAAATATGTTTTCGAGTGTGTTTTTATAAAGAAATATAAAAACATTAGTATTATCTCCGAAATGTGTTTATTAGACTTATTACTATACTTTCTTTTGGTCGGTTCGTGTGCGAGCTCGTGTTTTCAATACAGTGAGATAACTTCTCGTTGTTGAGTTTGAAACTCAAAATTGGGTAGAAAATAGAAAAATATGCATTTTCTGATAATGTTTGATAGTTCAAATTGTTCCAGTGTGCGGGATAACCTCCCTTATTTATCTCAAGTGAGTTAATGCTTGCTCAAAGTCGTTCAGGAAATAATAAATAATAATTTATTATTAAATTTAAAATGTGGAAATTTACCGATTTTCACAGTCTCCCCGTCTTACAAGGAAATTCATCCTCGAATTTCAGTTTGAGTTACTTGATAGAGTTTGAGTGTTTTGACAATCAGGATACGGTTATACTCCAACCGTTTGGCTTCCCGACTCATGGTTTCAGTTGGTTTTAACATTTCATTGATGTGAATTTCCTCCAAGGAAATGATGTTCAGTCTATGTGTACTCCTAGAGTTATTTCTATTACCTCATTCCTCAAGGTTTTTATTACTGAGGGATATTTGAACAACGTACTACTTGTAGTT
This sequence comes from Chrysanthemum seticuspe, assembly GCA_019973895.1. Classification (NCBI taxonomy): domain Eukaryota; kingdom Viridiplantae; phylum Streptophyta; class Magnoliopsida; order Asterales; family Asteraceae; genus Chrysanthemum; species Chrysanthemum seticuspe. Next base: position 14,433,466 of record BPTQ01000007.1, read on the forward strand.
GATCATAGCATGATATATTTGATGGTCATTCCATTTGAATGATGGCGTCGAAATGTCATGTTCTGTTGTGTAATTAAAATGATAGTGTGGGTTACTAGTAAGCTTCAAGTTTCCTCTAGAAGGATGGTGTTGATTCCTACTTGTAATTCGTTGGTTGACTTAATTTTGTACTTTACATCCAAAGTACTTGATGATGAGGTTTCTCAGAACTAGAAAAGTTACGGGGAGAAACAGAGCGTTAGGTAGTTGGTCTCTGTGAATAGTCTGGAGTTGTAACTCTTAATAGGTTGTCCTAAGACAATTTAGGATGTGGTTTGTCTCTCGGTTTTAGTATGTAGTATGAGATAAGATTGTATTCAAGTGATCAACTTGTGTAGAAATCTATTAGATTTCTGTGGTTACTAGGATGAAGGTTCGTAAGTCGTATTCCTTCCGACTGTGAGAATGGTTGTGCACGACATTAGGTTCTGATGATAGCCAGAGGCTGTTTGTTTAGACAGTCAAATCCTTTTGAAATTGAAAGGAGTAAAGTAAGGTTTGGTATTTCTAAACTTGATTTGCGTACAACTTTTAAGGTGGTTACCGTAGGTAATCCTTGTTGGTTGGGGTTATGCTTGTTGGTAGATTGCCCTATGTTGGCTAGTTGGTGTCACCCGTACTTTTGGATTTGGATGATATGAAAAATAGAAAGTCTTGACTTTGATCAAGTTTTCGGAAAAGAATTTAATGAATGAAGAGAAAGTTGCTGAACTTCAGCCTTTGTAAAGAAAAACTTGTTAAATAAAGTTTTAAGTGACAACACCAATTCGGTTCCAAGCTGAAAGTTTACATGTCCTCTATGTAAGTTGATGCAGGTTTAACTGACCAGGTCTTAATATTTATAGTGTCTCGCTATACCTATGGTCTACCCTAATGCACTAACGGGCAGTGTACCCGGTCGTGTGTAGTGTAGTAAATGGTAAAGCCGAGGTCGTCCCAAAAGCTATGTGTGTCGGATAATTACTAAGTCTAATTGTCACAGAATATAAATGGTTTGATAGGGTTTTAATTAATTAAACTACGAATGCAGAATATAAAAGCAATTAAATGGTAGAAAGGAAATCAATAGAGGAATAGTGGTGCTAACCTAGTCAATCCTCCTAACTAGTTATGTCTACGTCTACCTACTTCCAATTACTTCAGGTGGGGTCAAATTCGAGAGGACATCATTTGGTCAATTCGCCCTAACCTATCAGCAAAGATGCCACCACAGGAGAAATCAGGCGCACCGTCATAAGTCCTGTTGTTCCTGGTCCCCTAAGCCGAGTCATTAAGTACCGCTACATGCTAGATTCTAAATAGTGAGTGCCCGGCCGTTAGGAACTTAGACACTACACCCCCCAATTCTTAAGTTCATCCAAACGATAGGTGATCAGTTGGTCAAATCGCACAAGTAGAAAGGGTCGTCAGTTGGTCATATCTTACCCTTCCCGTCTCAGTCCGCTCACCTAGGGTCAGTTGGTCATATCTCCTAAGCAATTGGCCTCTACCGCCATTCAAAACTACCAAACCAAGGGTGACTACCGAAGAACTATGCATGCATACACTTAGAAATAATTGTACGGAAGTAAAGGTAAACGTAAACAAAACAATTAAGGAATCATAACTAGGCTAGCACCAAAGGGTGCTTAGCCGCTCATATTAATCATGCACATCAATTCAATATTCAACGGTACGAAATACATGAATTGAAAGTAAAGAAATAATAAACGCTAAAGCTTATCGTAATGGTGTGACTTCTCCCTTGGAAACAGCTCCGTATGCTTCCGTAGACCTTCCTTGAGTATTTTCCGACGTTCTCAGAGTATTGTGTGTGGAATGGATTGAATAGAAATGCTGGAATTCGTGGGTATTTATAGGACAGGTCTGGGTTACGGCGTAACCAAAAGATGAGTTACGCCGTAACCTCCATAAATGCACTAGATCTGCTAGTTACAGCGTAACCTTATAAGTGGTTACGCCGTAGTCTTCAATAATCCTGGTTACGTCGTAAGTGATGCAGTAGTTACGGCGTAAGTATCAGCGGCGTGGAACCTCTTTTGACATAATGGAGTTACGTCGTAATCTTTGGAATGAGTTACGTCGTAACCTCTTGATGAGTTGGACTTCAGGGTCACGCAATAGTTACGGTGTAATGTGAGAGACGAGTTATGCCGTAACCTCTTCAGAATAAGCATACTGTGATAAATCTTTAGTAACGTTTCCATTTCCGCGTCTCTTTAGCTCCAATGCTCGCAATTTACCTGAAAGTGTAAAACAATGGAAAACAAGCGTAAATCCATATAAATGATATAAATAACGAGCATTAACGGGGGAAATTGACACTTAATAATCGGGACTATTTGATGTTATCAAATATCCCCCCACTTGAACTCTACTTGCCCTCAAGTAGACCTTATTAGATAGATTTCTAAAAAGATATCTCCCAAAAACGTGGAAAATATGAGTTTACAAATCCCTTATGCTAGAATAAAACAAAGCCGAACACCTCGCGAAAGGGAACAAACACTCAAATCTCTCAACTATTCTAAGTGTCAATTTCGGGGTGATCACTCAATTGCACAGTCATAGCATGTATTCTATCATAAGCTTGGCGGTTACACAAATCTCCACCACTAGAGTTAAGGGCTAAACAATTCTCGAAGGCAATATGGGTAGACACGACAAAGGTTAAGGGGTGACTCGTCATTACTAACATGTCACGGCGAAGTGGACAAAATCAATGATACATGGCCAAATCCATGGCCAAGACACCAAAGATTGCTCGCTGCATCACCTAAACACGCTTCATGACTAAAGGGAAGGATAAGACATGGGATGTATAATTGGTGTAAAATGAAAAACATGCAGATAGTCTATATCTATAACTAAGTCATCACCACTTACCGTCCGCCCAAAGTTCAAGTTTAGAAGTCTAGAGACCGGATCATGAAATGCAAGGTAGATGTGTCATTAGAGGACGTCGTGATGGGCACACTACCTTTTCTTCTTCAGTTGGTATTACTCCAACTCCAATCTTCAAATGTGACCGAGGTGGCCTCCTCGATACTAAACAATAAAGCTCATACTACAGTGCTTATAACATTGCACTTTACAAAATCATAACTAAATCAACTATATATATATATATATATATATATATATATATATATATATATATATATATATATATATATATATATATATATACATTTTTTTTTCAATTTTTTTTTTATTTTTTTATTTTTATTTTTTTTCTCGAACATACATGATAACATAACATCCCCCCACTTGAGATGAACAATGGGAATTCGGGGGGTCTTCAATGATCTTCATAATTGTTATCGATGAAAGCGTGATTTCTAAACCTTTCCACTCGATCCTTGAACTTAGGCAAATGATGATTTCCCAATTACAAATAAAGACTACAGGGTAGGCTAAGATGTAAAGGGTGTAACGAAATAATATATTGGGGTGACAAAATGAAAGGAATGGCTCAGAAGGGTGTATCTAGGGGTATCTTGCACTAAAGGGGAGTGCAACAAAAGGGTTTCACATGGGGGTCGAAAAGTCGAGGTGACTAATCGATAGACTCACAATGGTAGGCTATTTGGGTGATAATCCTATAATACTGCCTTCTAAAACTGAAAAGTCCAAATACATCGAGCTAACTCAACATATCTCGTCTATGGTCTCGAAATGATGCAAAGGCCAAGTTCTAAAGTTTACAAGCTACCTGCACACTCATAATTTGGTGGATTTGGGTAAAATATAGGAAACGGATAAGGCTAATCTCACCATGTAATATCAAGGGTTGTATGTGCTCGGCTAAGGTCTAATCTAGTTAGGTTCGGAAAAACATGTCAAAATATAAAAAATGGCATAATTTTTCAAAATAAACTAGAAAAAAGAGGGCGAAATAAAGTTCAAGATATAATTCTACTCCCGTCCCCCCACTTGAATTGTACAAAGTCCCTTTTGTACTAGGCATTAAAATAAAAGTGAAGAGAAAGGTAGAATTAGAGCGAGAACTTCCCTGAAATTTGCTCCAAAAAAGAAGAAGGCCCACGAGAAAGGATCGTGCCTTCGTTAAAGCGTCATGAGCAAACTTCAATCCCTGAAATCACAATACCGACAAGCATAATTCTAAAAAGAAAAAATAAAATGAAAAAAAACAAACCTAACTCACTTTCGTAGGAATCACGGTTGCATTTAGCGAATGCAACAAGCCTTTTAAACCACTTGGTGTCCCAAGTGGATGAGTGAAGTCTCGTGAGGGTTTACAGGGAACACACCCACAAAGTTCATTTAAAAACTAATACAAGGTTACTATCTTTTAAAATGAAAGAATTAAAGCAGAGGAGAGTTACGTCGTAACTCCAATAAGAGAGTTACGCCGTAACTTGCAAAACCTGGAATGAGCTGAGAAGCGAATGGTTACGGCGTAACCACTGAGATGGTATTACGCCGTAGTTGGTAATGCGTCAGGAATTCTGCTGCTAAAATGTTGGTTACGGCTTAATCACCAAGATGAGTTACGCCGTAACTCTGTTCAGATCAGCAACTGCAGCAGTAATTACTTCATTGTTTCCTGCAAAAACGGTTAGAAAACACAAAACCCAACAGAAAGGAAATAAAAACAAAAGAAAGGGATAATTCGGGTTGTCTCCCGAAAGAGCACTTTTCTTTATTTACGAGTCTTTAAGTTAGACTCAGAGCTGCGGTGCTCCTATGGGGGTCTTTGAGCATCCCCTACTTCCTCCATGTCCTTCATTAAGTTGTGCCTAACCCATCCGACATTTGTTGCAGTGCGCAGGTATTCTTTGGTTTCAATTTTCCGTATCTTGCAGAATTTTTCTTCAGGTCCCAAATGGTATCGCGTAAATTCAAAATTTTCAGCTATAATAGGAGGTGGCCTCTTAAATGGAATGCCAAGAAGCTTGCATCTTCGTTTCTCATGTATCTCATCATGTGGGTCGATGAAACCGTCTTCACCTTGCAACTCGAGATAATCGAAATCATAGTCGGAATCGGCATCTTCAAGTTGGTTGAGAACATGTCTGCATTTTTTGACTGAGTCCTTGGTGTCATCACCTGGTTTTTCATAAGGAGCTTCGTTGCTGGGTTGATTTTTACTCATACAACCTTCCCGGATTTTCTTTTTGGTTAACGTGTCAATTTTTCCGTATTTGATTTTGATCCAATTGTCGAATCCGAGATCGTCAGGCCAAGGTAGTTCAGTTCTTTCGGAATCATTAGTCGAAGTCCAAAGGAATTCGTCTTCCCCAGTTCTCTCGATGCTGCTTCCTCCATCACAGTCATACTCAAAAGGGTTGCAGGAGGCTCAAACTTTTCCGTTACTGGTTTTAATTTGTTCGCACCAATGATTCCTAACTCCTTTGTCATAGTCATCTTCGGAAGGAATATCATCGAGGGGTTTAATGGTTTTTCCTCGAAGAAAGTGTTTCTCATATTTCAGTTCCAGATTTCTGAATAGAGTTGAATTAATTATCGCGTCCTCGAACCTTATTGAATACCAATCGCTAAATGATAGATTTCCAAAATCAACGTCGTGTCTTCCAGACTCGTGTGGGCAAATCCACACTTCATTCTTCATATTACCTCCTCCATTGCAATAATCACGAAAAGGATTGCATGTGGGCCAAGCGTTAGTAATCTCATCTTCTATGATGAGTAAAGGTGTGCAGTAATGCTTGATGGGTGGCCCCTCCACTTCGTTAATTGAGAATTTGGCTAATCTTTCTTCGTCATTCAGTGTAGTCCATCTGTATCTGTCATCTTTTACTCTTTCCTTATCAACGCCCCCATCGCAGGCCTTCCGAGGATCACATGAAGCCCACAAACTGTAGCATTCTCCGTCATCAATTGCAATACTCTTACACCAATGACTCCTTCTATTAGGGTTGTTGTTTTTGGCGTCCGTGTCTTTGCTTGGGTTACGTCGTAGTTCAGGAGGTTGGTTACGGCGTAACTCACTTTCGCCATCGGTATCTGACTCATCAGAGCATTTGTTGTTGTCAGAGAATACAGCCTTACATATAGTGGAGTTGCTCTTTTCTTCGTTCCTTCTTTGAACCTCATCGCCAATCTTTTCAATTAGAGTTTCCAAGTTCTTAAGTGATGTTTTGTGGGACGTGAGGTTTTTGTGTGTGTTATCATGGAAATTCTTAAGCCATTTTTCTTGCTCCTTTTGCCTCTTGGTGGTGTCTACAAGGTACTTGTTGATAATCCCTTCTAGGTTAGCTCTTCTCTCATTACGCTCATAATACGGTGGGGGTCCTCCACGGAACCCATTACGATTATCCCCGTAGAAGGGCCTATTTTCCCTGTATTTAGCTTCCTCGATCGTATCTTTCTTGTCGTTATTAGGACAGTTTTTAGTCAAATGTCCCCTACCACAGTTTTCGCAGCCGACTTGGATGGCATGAACAGTTTCTTTGATTTTTAGCATATCTCTTCCAAGATTTTCAAGTTTAGTAGCAATCGCTGCAATTCCGTCGAAACTTCTGCCTAGGTTTCTTTTACTTCCACCGTTGTGCCATTTTTGAGAATGGTCCGCCATTTTTTGAATGGCTTCAATTGCCGTAGTAGGAGTCATATTTGGGATAGTTCCTTGATAATCCAGCATCTGTCTCGTAGTTACATTTATTCCTTTGTAGAAAATATTGACCTTCTGCTGGTTATTAAGATCATTGGTAGGACACTTATAAAGAAGATCGTTGTAACACCCCAACCCGATAAGGGTAGAAGTATCACATTTATGGAGTCAAATCAGAACAATACATATAAACCATGCAAGCGGAAGTCTTATAATAATAATCAAAAGGATAACAAGTCAACACGACTTGAACAGTACAAAAGTTCCAAAAGATGACCAAAGGAAATGAAACGATACAAAGTCTAAGTCTCCAAATCAAATAACAATGGTAATCAAAGTCTAAGATAATCTAAGGCAAGTCCTCAAAAGCATCCTACTCTCAATCCCAAGAAAAGCCCCAGCTCCTAGCTTAATAACCTGCCGCAGGAAAAGAAACGCTGCTGAGCTTAAAAAGCTCAGTGAACAGATATAACAGTACAGTAACAGTATATAGGAATATGAAGTTCAGATATGAGACGGTAGCAGTTTATAATATGAACAGTAAATCAGTATAAGAATAGAAACAAGATGAAAAAGAAGGGAGTCAGTAATCAACCACGAGCCTACAGTTCAGTGCAGTAATACAGTATAATAAATAGTCAGTATCCATTAATAACAGTCCATTTGGAGGGGTGACCTCGAAATGTCCATCCAATCAGAGGGGAGACCTCAATATCAAGTGGAATGATCAGCTCCCAGTACGTGAGGGGGTGTAATGCACACACTCACCACATCACTAGTATATATAACAGTAACAGTAACAGTACAGATCTAGGATGCATCCATACGCCCCTGCAGAAATATTAGTGGCCATAACAGTAACAGTAACATGCGCATAATCAGTAAAGTATAGGGACGGTGTGCAACATCACTCGTGCACACTGGAGTCATGCCATTGGTGCATCAATGACACGGTCATGGAACCCCCATGACTAGTTACAGCTCGGGTATCAACTGACAGATCAATATAGTCCAGTATACAGTGAATGAGTCAATAAATCAAGGGTTCAATGTCATTAGGTCACAAAGAGGTTCATGGCAACAGTTTCAATGTCAACAGTTCAGTAATAACAGTTCAATGGCAGAGGATTCAATAGCAAGGTCAATATCAGAAGAAATGTTCAATAAGCAAGTAACAAGAGATCAAGTTACGACGAGGTCATGAGAAACCTTATAAGGAAGGTTAGAATATCTGTACCTTATTCGCAGCAATCAACAATGAAATGAAAGTCAAGAAATGAGATCAATCGCGTCGCCCGGAACCTATATGACTTAGATAACGTTCCATAAGAATCAGATTACTCGTTTAAGACGGCTTTCCATTTTTAGCAGGTTTTTACTTTTAATAATCTTTCCATTTTAAGTAACTTTCTATTTTAGGAAGGTTTTCATAATTAGCATGTTTCCGTAATTGGTAACCTTTAGCCATTTAGGTTGCATTTTAAAGACATATTAGGTTAAGTGAGTATTATTATACTTTAAGGATCATTTACGACAAGTTACAAATCCCTTAGAATAATAATAATACGACTTTTAATACACCAAACGAAGACCTAGATTAATATCATAACCTCCATGTTTATTGTTTAAACCTTAGACATATTTAACGCAAATTTAGAAAACCCTTTGAGTGACCCCTTAAATGTCGAGACCCCCTCCTCAACATCAGAATATGTGCTTTCTTGAAAACAGTTTGTACCCACCCATGTATTCACACATACGACCCCACTTAAATGAGCACAAAATATATTACAAATCATGTACAACCATCCTTATATTCACGTTAATATACATGCACTCTCATATTAATTACTTAAGTTTCATAATCACACCTTCAGTACGCCATAAAGAACAAGAAAAATCCATGCTTATAAGTCCAAAAAGAATCAGACTCAAACTGTCTTTTATGTATACACTTAGTCGACATTATATCAGGTATTAAGACGTGATTTCATGCAATCATTTACTATATTAGTCTTAGCTTATATCATCAATTATAAAACATGTTATTTAGGTACAAGGAGTATGAATATGGCACACAATAACCCACGACCAGAACCAACAGGTTCAATACAGAAAATAAGGGGTGCATAGCTCGACCCATAACATGATCTTTTTATGATTTTATGTAGTTCATATGTTAGGTTATCTCAAGGTTTTCATGTAGTACAACATAATAGGTTTTAGTCTTAGCCTTTTTAATCATTTAAGTACATGTTTCATGAAGGAGAATGGCTAGTGAAGGCTGCTCCAGCCCACGACCAGAATCACAAGCAAAAACAGGTTCATGAAGCGATCACAATATTTCGTTATTTCATGTAGTCACACTTAGGTTGGTTTGCTTAATATTTATTAACGTGTTACATGATCACAAGAGCACGTGTAGGTGACATAAGGTCACGACCAGGAAGGAGAAGAACGAAACCATGGTTACCTGATGGTGCTGTACGAACCAAGATCAAACAAGACTAACCACAAGCGCCCCTTGGTGCCTCCTTTACCCACGACAGCAATCACAAAATAAAACCACAACAAGGACCAAGTCAAAACATGGACAAAACCCCAATATCAAGCTTGAAAAAAGATCTCTAAAACCTTTACCTTTGCCTGTTTTAGTCGACAGAAAAGAAGGAAGAAAAGAATGGAGGAGAAGCCTTTGTTTTTGCCGTAACTTTCTTGAGGAGATACTAGGGTTTTGTTTCTTTTTATTTTGAATGCAAAATAACAGGAATATGGCAACTCTTAAAAGCTTGGAGGGAGCGTGTAACTGATCCAAAGAATCACGAATATGGCGTGTGAATCAGCCGAAAAAAAAGAGAAACCAATAAAGGACCAAATCAACTTATTTACTTGCCATATTCTTTTATCATATTCATTTATTTATTTAGTAAAATTATTAAAGTAAGTTCCATGAAATATTATAATGTGTTACATGTAGAATTGTCATTTAAATGTAGTCTTTATTTTCAATGTGATTATTTCAGTTAATGTCCAACGGAATTTACGTACTCGTCTTTTATTTTACGGATTATAGGTTTAGGGGTATTATAGTCATTAAACGCATTTACGATTTTTAGGGTTTTACAATCGTTGTATCTGTCCCAAGCTTGATATAGAGTTTCGTCGTCTTCTTGTTTGAAATTGTGGATCTCCAAGAGTTGATTAGAAATCTTTGATGGTGTGCAATATCTTTGGATAAAGTGTTTCTTAAGTAGTGCCCAAGTATTAACTGCCCCGGCGGGCAATCTTTCGATCCATCTTCTTGCTGCTCCAATTAGAGTCATAGGGAAGACCCTGAGCATAACAGCATCATGAGATACGCCCGGAATGTTGAAAAGGCTAGCGATGTATAGGACCTTTTCAACGTGCTCATATGCGTCTTCGTCCCTGTTTCCTGAAAAAGGGTTAGCGTGAAGCTCCCTCATAAATTGGTATTTAATTTCGAAATGAACATCCGCTCTGATTGCCGGTCTTACGAGACCCGACCCTTGATCAGCTCTAGTCAACGCCAAGTATTCCTCAAGAGTGAGGTCATCGATGTTAATTACTTCCATGGTATCTAAAAACTTGAAATGTGATCGTGAGAAAATATGAAATGAAAGACTTAATATTAATCCTAATATAGCTCCCCGGCAGCGGCGCCAAAAATTTGATGCAGGTTTTACTGACCAGGTCTTAATATTTATAGTGTCTCGCTATACCTATGGTCTACCCTAATGCACTAACAGGCAGTGTACTCGGTCGTGTGTAGTGTAGTAAATGGTAAAGCCGAGGTCGTCCCAAGAGCTATGTGTGTCTGATAATTACTAAGTTTAATTGTCACAGAATATAAATGGTTTGATAGGGTTTTAATTAATTAAACTACGAATGCAGAATATAAAAGCAATTAAATGGTAGAAAGGAAATCAATAGAGGAATAGTGGTGCTAACCTAGTCAATCCTCCTAACTAGTTATGTCTACGTCTACCTACTTCCAATTACTTCAGGTGGGGTCAAATTCAAGAGGACAACATTTGGTCAATTCGCCCTAACCTATCAGCAAAGATGCCACCACAGGAGAAATCAGGTGCACCGTCATAAGTCCTGTTGTTCCTGGTCCCCTAAGCCGAGTCATTAAGTACCGCTACATGCTAGATTCTAAATAGTGAGTGCCCGGCCGTTAGGAACTTAGACTCTACACCCCCCAATTCTTAAGTTCATCCAAACGATAGGTGATCAGTTGGTCAAATCGCACAAGTAGAAAGGGTCGTCAGTTGGTCATATCTTACCCTTCCCATCTCAGTCCGCTCACCTAGGGTCAGTTGGTCATATCTCCTAGGCAATTGGCCTCTACCGCCATTCAAAACTACCGAACCAGGGGTGACTACCAAAGAACTATGCATGCATACACTTAGAAATAATTGTACGGAAGTAAAGGTAAATGTAAACAAAACAATTAAGGAATCATAACTAGACTAGCACCAAAGGTGCTTACCCGCTCATATTAATCATGCACATCAATTCAATATTCAACGGTACAAAATACATGAATTGAAAGTAAAGAAATAATAAACGCTAAATCTTATCATAATGGTGTGACTTCTCCCTTGGAAACAGCTCCGTATGCTTCCCTAGACCTTCCTTGAGTATTTTCCCACGTTCTCAGAGTATTGTGTGTGGAATGGAATGAATAGAAATGCTGGAATTCGTGGGTATTTATAGGCCAGGTCTGGGCTACGGCGTAACCAAAAGATGAGTTACGCCGTAACCTCCGTAAATGCACTAGATCTGCTAGTTACGGCGTAACCTTATAAGTGGTTACGCCGTAGTCTTCAATAATCCTGGTTACGTCGTAAGTGATGCAGTAGTTACGGCGTAAGTATCAGCGGCGTGGAACCTCTTATGACCTAATGGAGTTACGTCGTAATCTTTAGAATGAGTTACGTCGTAACCTCTTGATGAGTTGGACTTCAGGGTCACACAATAGTTACGGCGTAATGTGAGAGACGAGTTACGCCGTAACCTCTTCAGAATAAGCATACTGTGATAAATCTTTAGTAACGTTTCCATTTCCGCGTCTCTTTAGCTCCAATGCTCGCAATTTACCTGAAAGTGTAAAACAATGGAAAACAAGCGTAAATCCATATAAATGATATAAATAACGAGCATTAACGGGGGAAATTGACACTTAATAATCGGGACTATTTGATGTTATCATAAGTTCAGGAATTGCTTATTATTCTCAAATAATCCTAACACCTCAAATTTTGTAGATGATGAATCCGTTTGCTCCTTAGCAATTCCATTCGAATGTTTATTGTTTGTTGTTTCAAGGTAAAGTGTTCCAAAGGTTTTGCCTAGTGAGTAAAGGAAAGTCATTCTTCGAATGGTTGATGATGAATCCCTATTCATCAATAAAGCGTGGAGTGGAGGAGATTGTGACGGGGTGGGATTGTGACAGATACGCATTATACAATAATGCGAGGGTTGTTATATGAAAATTTTCACAAAGGTTTGCAACACTCTAATTTTTAGCAAGAACTACTTCAAACATCATTCCAGTATAACTACTCTCAGTATTGCAAAATTTACCTCTGAGTTGGACATAGGTGATCAGGCTATGTCCCACTGTCCCTGGTCGAATATAGGTGATCAGTCTATATTCCACCGAGGTTCAATGAATTTTGAAATGCTCAGCTCAGTTATACTATTAGTATGTTCCAATACTTTTAAAAGTTGTTTTGAAATATTAAGATGAGTGACCAAACTCGAGGTCGAATAATAAGTTCATATAGAACGTGGCGAGTATCCAAACTCGAGGGTACATGATAAGTTCATGTAAAGGAAAGCATAACGTTGAGGTTATAAGCTAGCTTACAGTAGGATTATCACAATTCATTGAATGTGAGTATGAGCGAACGGGGTAAGACATAGTCTGTGACAAAGTCGGTATACGTATGTAAGTATATAGCAAATACTTAAAATAATTAGTATGTGTCAAGCAAAATAGTGAGCAAGGCAGGCTGGCATGTGTTTGGCATGTGTTTGGTTATACGTAAATTTTATCGTAAAAGTGGTTATAGTTTAGGACTTATTTGCGCCTAGTTCTATATAACCAAGGCTCTGATACCAATCTGTAAAACCCCCAAAAACCGAGGGCGCCACTCAATTGGCATCATAACACAGGTAATAAAGAACGGATAATAAAACCCGTTTAAGAACCTTTATTAATAAAATAATAAAGTTTACAAAAGTTTAATTGTTGCGGAAATATGGCCCATTAATAAAAAGTGGTCCCAAATACATCAGTGTAGTCTATAACCATGCCATGCCAAGCCCTGCCTTGATCACACTTGAAAATCAAACACCTGAGAAACATGCTAAAAAGGTAAGCTATAAAGCTGGTGAGTTCATAAGTTTATAGCAAAGCATTTAAGTAATCAAGTTTGTTTTATGGACAAAAGTGTCTCGATACACCGCATGTAAGGAGTCTTCCAAATAAAAGTGGTTGTGTCTATTACTCAAGCTCTAAGTTCATGTTACCAAGCTACAACAGTTCCGCATGCGTGTAAGTAGCATGTCAATATGTTTATGGTGCCCTTAGCAAGTGTGTATTCCCATTAACACTTGAGTTCCGACATGGTATACGTTCGGAGACAAGTTTGCGCTACCAACCCGGACGGAGGCGTTACCCTCAATAGATCTATTTATAACATTCACGCTCCCCGCAGGGATTAATGGTACATGACAGACGGGCAAGTGGGAAATAAGTTTCCTTAGGCTTCGCCGTAATAGTGGTTTACACAAGAGTTTCAATACATAAAAGTAATTGTTGTCCATAGAGTATTTGTGTAAAAGCAATAAATCATCAAGTGTTTGCATGTAGGATCGTGAATATTATGTTGTTTGATGATTCGAGGGGTCTAGGATTGTGATGATATAAGAAAGCCATTAGAGAGATGAAGAGAGTAGAGAGGATGTTTCTTGAAAGAGAGTTGCTTTACAAAAAATGAAAGGTTAGATTATGAGAAGCACCACCCCTTCCAAGGATGGAAGAGGTATTTATAGTTACAACTACTACGTCCTCCTATCGGACTGTGGATCAGGCATACAGTGAGTAAAGACCCGTCCTTCCTCCACGGTGTTACACTAAACTAATCTACGCTACAAACTAACTAATAAACTACTAAATAACGTAAATAACGACATGTCTACGAGCTAACATATGCTAGACCATAATTGGGGTGACCAAACAATCTCCCCCTAAGGGAGGTCACCCCATGAAATACATTTTGCATCCTAGCATTCTATTTTTGACTTTGGTTCTGAGCTCATAGACTTCAATTCTTCAAGTTCCGCAATCTTTGTGCTTTAGTAGCGATTCTTCAAATTCCGCATTGATTTGTACTTTCAGTGGAGGTCTTTAACTGATCCACATCTTTGATGATCTTCGACCTTTCTTTGAGATCATCAGCCACAACAAATCTCTCTGGATCATCCATAGTCGTGTTGCCTTCATGTGATGTTGTGACTTTTGGACCGACATGCTCACACCTTTTGGATCATGACATCTTTCCATCAGAGTAGCGGAAGCTTTACTGGCTCATGATATTTGCAGCAGCGTAGCAGAAACATAGTATAAAAATATCAGAGCCAGGTTCTGTAGATATGTACAAGTCATGATTTCTTCAATTAAGTGTGGATGCTGTGAGCATGCGGCTTTGGATTGACTTCTTAATTCTGATCAGCTGCAACCGTCCAAATGTACCTGCAAACAACATTTAGCAATGAAACACACGAAAGTGTCTTTGATCACTTTCGTTGAATTGATGTACACGGCCCACGGTTCCCCGTTGATCAGTACAAGTACTGCCTGTGATCAGGTATAATTCTGAAGAATCTCCTTGACAGGGTTTCGCAGCTGTTCTAGCTGTTCTCAAACCGGAACGTCTCAAAGAAGACAACACAGAGTGAGTGAACCAGCGAATTGAGATTCACTGATTGATGAAACATTGGTTTGAAAACAATCGCGTATTGCTTAGAAGAAAGAGTTTTGCAATACGACGAAGGTTTTTTTTTAAGAAAGATCAATTTTCAATCAAAAATACTTTTTGTATTTTAAAAGAATACACATTCGATGTGCGAGAAGAAAAAAAGAGATTTGCACATCGAACGGTTTTTCCAAAAGTATTTTTTCAATCAGAGATACTTTTTGTATTTGAAAACATGAGTACACAATCGATGTGCTAGAGAAAAGAAGATTTGCACATCGAACGGTTTTTCCAAAAGTATTCGTCAATTCATTTCCTGGACCAAGGATGATTCAAGAATGAATCGCCCCATCGTTTCTATCTAGTTGTCACAAGCTTGATCTTTTGAAAAGATCTCACATGTCACCCACCAAGAGCTTGTTTGATGTTGGCTCTAGAAGGATTTCCTACTTTATCGTGAATATTTACATATCACTCGGATGTTCTGGCAATACCACAAGGATAATGCGTAGGACTCTCAATATATACTTACTTTCCACATTGTGTGAAACAGCAAGTCTTCATTAACACATTGTGTGAAACAGCAAGTCTTCATTAATTTTGTGTCCTAATGAGATATTGTGGATGATCTCTTGGCTCTAGACTCAATTGTGCACTTTTGGTTTCCTATGCCGGAGACTAGGGAAAGGGTCTCCTTTTTCAATATCAACAATCTCTAAGAGAAAGTCGATAGATTATGTAGGTTCCTCGTGAGAATGAAACAAGCCCTTTTAAGAGGAACTGGAGTAGCTTGGGAAGTTAGGTGCAGTGCGTCACTGGGTCCATGACGTCTTGTCTTCAATACCAGTGTTACCTTGATAACAACCAGTAGCATATGTATTGAACCCGGTTTCTGCCTTAAGGTTGAATTATTGGAGGGCTATTTCTTTTCACCCTTTTCATATTCAATTCTTTTTCATTCTTCAACCCCTTCAGTGCTTACCGAGACTTCAATGCTAGAACCTTGTTGGGTTTATTCCAGTTCCAGCTCTATCTCAGTCCGCACTCTTCCTATATTCTCATTTTTCTCATTTTTTCATCATACCTAAGGACTCTACACTATCTAGTGGATTGTCCCTGGGTAGATCCCTCTGGCTCTGGCGGGATCGTGGGAACGAATACCTAACCTAACCATCCTTATAACACCATGCATAAAGTAAATTGGTCGGTCTTTTGGTATTGTTCTTTCCATTCTGAAACCAATTGAAAAATCATTTGGAAAAACAATCAAGGTACTTATGATACGAAATCAAACCATTTTGTACCTTAATAGATTTGATCATTTTGAAATGCTCCCCCTCAACATGTGTATATGATCTTGAAATTGTTTAGCACATGGAGGCAAGAGTTCTTTGAAATAATTTCTTGATCTCAATTTCCGTAGAAAAAGCCATTTGATTTTCTTGGTAAATTCTCCCCCTCAATATGTGCATAGGATATTTGAAATCATTTTATCACATAGAGGCAAGAGGTTTTAGAAGTACTTTTCACGATTGCCAATAGAAACCATTCGTTCCCCCTCAATATGTGCATCGATATATGAAAGAGTTTGGCACATATTAGAGAGAACTTGCACTTTGAATCAAAACGATCATCTTTTATCAAATTTCATATTAAATCACAAATTCTCCCCCGATCAAAAATATCAAACCCTTTGAGATTTTGGATCCCAAGTGATTTAATAAGGTTTGGAAAACATGAGAGAATATGTGGCCTTGTTTAAAAGCTCTTGTGGTTTTTTTTGGGTTAAATGCTCCTCCACAATCATGTGCATTCTGTATTTCAAAATCGTTTCGCACATGAAGGAAGGAGTGCTTTTGAAACAATTACCCTTGTAAAACCGATTTGAGATTTAAATCACGATCTCTCCCCCGATCAAAAATTTCAAACCAATTGAGATTTTAGATCCCGATTGATTTAAATCATTTGGAAAATTTTGGGGAAAGACGTGGCAAGATTTAATTTTTGAAATAGACTGATAAGGATCAATTTAAAACATTAAAGATTGTTAGTGTCAGGTATGATAGTTTTTAAGAGATCTTTAAGTAAAATAAAACAATTTCACAATCAAACAAGAACATAAAAAATTTCATTTTGAAAGATCTTTGGGTTTTAAAGAAAATCATACCATGACATAACATTAAATCTTTAGATCACCACTTTATTTCGTACAAAACGGATTTGATTGATGAAATATTGTTTGAAAATATTTTATTTTAAATCACTCTCCCCCTCAATCGATGACCGTAGTCGATGATTGAGTGACTTAGGTTTTGATAAAATGAAGTCCGGTGATTTTCAAAATTAAGTCCAAATTTATTTTCAAAACAATAATTTTCCATTTTCAAAACAACATTTTCAAAATTGTTTTAAGAAAAATGGTATCATCCACTATTAATCCTGCACAAAGATACGTTAGGTGGTAGAGAATAATAAGTTGCTTATGTTGTTGTTGCTGTAGGGCTGGAAGAAAACCGTCTGCTGATCCAGTGAGACTTCTGACGTTGCATTTGTCATGCTAACTCTTCATAGAGGTCCAATTAAGCTCCGTTTCTTCATTTGATGATGAAGAAAACCATCTGCTGATGCAGTGAGATCTCTTACGTTGCATTTCATGCCAACTCTCTATAGAAGTCAAATTAAGCTCCGTTTCTTCATTTGTCGACCCAAGATATAGTTTCCCTTTCCTTTCGGAATCCAATCATAAATTGTGGGATCCGGATTGGGAACATTCTTATAATACCATCTAATCTGCATATGTTAGTCAACATACATACAAATATATGGTGGTCGACATCACCCAAGCAGCAATCGACTAATTAAAGCCAATCCAACATATCAATCAGATCATACATGGGCATGGGAATTATATGTTCTTCAATCTATAATCATCTAAATCTAACAATCACATCCTAGAAACCTAGTCCTTCAACATAGGCAATTATATTTTTTAGATAAGCACGTAGGATGATTAAGGAAGCCCGTTAGATGATGTACATTTGAAAACATTCTCCCCCTCAATCAATGACTCATTTTATGAAAAGATTAAAAGCGCGGAAGTCATTGATTGAGTTTGCAAATTTATGAAAGCTCCGATACTGATTGATTTACAAGCAACTCATTTACCACCATTTTTGGAAAACAACAAATATTTTTCTAAAGAATTTTAAAAGGAAAAACATTTGTGTAGGAACAACAGTCTTTTTGACGACATGCTTTCCTTGTTATGTTTTTAGGATAAGTGCACGAAATATTTGAAAAATTGTTTTAACGCAGCACTTTCCTTTCTTGAAGAACGGGTTGCTATATGAAATAATAGCAAACCATGGTTTAAGCGCGGGTTGCAGTCTGAAATAACTGCAAGCCATATTTTGAGACATGTTTAGAAAAGAATATGTACACCTTCTGCTCGAACTTCATCTATGGTCATGTGCCATTATTGAATGACATTTCTAAGACCGTAGATGTTATCGATACCAGAAGACATGTCTTGAGAAACAATATTTTTGGTATTTTTCAAATTTTCTGATTTTTATGCATTTTTGTTGGTTTTATATTTTTCTATTTTGATTTTCTGATAAATATATACAAAGATAGAGTAGATGATATAGTTTAAGAAAGATGATGATACGAGTACCGAGATAAAGATATTGAACAACCCCGTTGTAGAAGATAGAAATCGCCATCTCTTAAACATCCACCACCAAAGCTTCCGAGGATTTTGAAAAGAAGAAATTGAGCCTTTAAGAATGTGAGACTTTGGCAGCTTCCCCTCAAACTGAAAATCCTTTAGCTGAGCAGATTCAAAGATTTCTTTCAAGCTTCCATTAGCCAGGTGCACAAAGAAGCACACCAATATCATCGATCCTGCTGCTCCTTTTAAGAATAATCATCGTAAGTCTCCGTTCGGGGTTATATCATCCAATAGAACAACAGCAACGTATCATCCCACACATAAAACAATTTTCTCATATTTCTTTTCTACTGACGTCTGAAGCAATCCATTCCAAAAGGTGTCAAGAGACCACTTCCCCCGAGTATTTGAATTGATGCAGTCAATCTCTTAGACTAGAGCTCACGAACCCGAATACGCATATACCCAAAGACAAATAAACTTATACCATCGAAGTAGCAGATTAAGTCCAATAGCCAAAGAATAACCCCTATGTATACTTTTCTCTCCCCCTGAAGAAAGTGTATGAAGCTCAAGAGCCCGAAGTACCCGGATGCCCAAAGAGAGAATAACCGATAACATTGAAGAAACAGGCTGAATCACTGATTATCTCTGCGGATGACTATCTCTGCGGACGTCAACTCCGGAATAAGTGATTATATCTCTGAATCACTGATTAAGCACTCAAGTGAAACAGCTGAGCGCCCCCAATGTACACAATTCTCTCTCCCCTGATGATTGCGATAACATCGAAATCATCACACACTTGTGTACCTTTTTTATCTTCAGAAACTTTCTCTTACATCACTTCCCCCACGTAGTTGGAATAATAACACTAAAAGCCTTTATGAGTAAAACCTTGAGTTTCTCTGTGGTCATGCCATTTGTCTTCCCGGGATATCTTCAATCACTTAGAAGAATTAAG